>CM053593.1:128721063-128766048 GCA_028646575.1 Pseudocheirus occidentalis
AGAATATATATTGAGGGCAGGTAGGTGGTGCAGTAAATAGAACACCAGCCTTGGAATGAGGAGGGCCTGAGTTAAAATTTGACCTCAGACACTTGACAGCTGTGTAACCTTGGGCAAGGCACTTAACCCCAATTGCCTTGCCTCTCCCTCTCCAAAACAACAACAAAAGAATATATATATTCCCAATTTATTCAAGGGACACTTTGTTCCACTGGGTGAGGAGAACACCTGTTCTTCCTGTTTTGCGTCTCTCATCCCCAAAATAGTACTTTTGACTGATAGGCCTTCACAAGCTTGGCATACTTCATCTCAGTCACAGCAAGTCATAACTCTTCCACTGAACTGATGGGAACATTGCTATTTTGAGTGAGGGATGGAATATGTATATATATAGACATATATGTACATATGAACACACATATATGTGTGCATGTACAGGCACCCATATATGGTTCTAGTATTTTATTTTTCTTAATTTAGGAAGAAGGGTTTTACCTTCAGAATTCCATAACACCCCTTCTTCCTAAATTAAGGAAAAGAAAATATTACTGTTGTAGAATTCTGGAGATAAAAAAAACTGAGCTCATCATTTCTGGGGGCACATCATCACCCTTCTTATTGGTCTCATGTCCAGCTGTTCAACACCTGTTTCTTTCCCACAACATTTGGATTGAGTAAATTTATTCCTTCCTCAATCTCTAGAGCCAAAGAAGTACCCAGTGAAGACTTAAATGCCTCCATGGTATCTGTACTGGGGGCAGAGATCCTAGGGTTTCTTCTTCTGAATATACTTGACCAACTCTGATTTACCCTTATTGCTTAAGAAAGTGCTGACTACCTGCTGGGACACTTCAGGCTTGGGCCCCAGCTCTAACAGGCGCCTTGCAAAGGTAGCAGCAGTCTTGAAATTCTTGAGTTTAAAGAAGAGATTAAGGGCTGTTCGAAGCACCAAGATCATATGAACAGGCTGCAGATTGGAGTGGGTAAAGTAAGCTGCCATCTGGTGGGGAGAAAGGAGAATACAATTAGTGCTCTAGTTCTGGGGGCTTGAATATCCTCATGTCAGGTTGGTGCTGTAAAAATTTACAGTAGCTTAGTGTGAGGCTATGACCTAAGTTCATCAATAGAAGCAGGACTAAAAAAAAGACAGTCTCTGTGACTCAGTTACAAAGCAGAGGGACAGCTTCATGGTATGGAGGACTGGTAGGAATGGGAAACAATATTTAAAGCATAGGCCATCATATTCTTTCCTTTGCCTTGAGCTTAGACCTAGACTCTGTCCCAGCTTAATCAAATTTCCTACTGACCCTAAATTAAAGACCATGTCAAAATGGAGCCCCATTTTAAAGCTATGGTGAGAGAAGATCACAGAAAGATCCCAGGGCTGGGGAAAGGGCCTATAGTTCTCACCTCACAGATGCGCTTCTGCTGTTCTAGACTCTCCTTGGGCAGCTTCTTCCTCTCAATTTCCATTGACAAGCCCACAATGTACTCACGGCAGATAGCAATGAGCTGCTGGGCCTGAGAGAAGGGGTCAAAAAGGCAGGGTCAGGGCCCAGTAGAGAAGGTATGAAGAGGGCCAATGGGTCACACAACTTCTTACCTCAGCAATTTCTTGCTTATTATCCACTACAAGAAGTGGAACACTAAGCAGTATAGAACGGAATTTCTCCACTGCCTCCTCAAACTTGCCCGCTGTAGTGAGCTGATAGCACAGTTGCAGTCGCTGGATAAGGTCATTAAGCTTCAGCCCTACAGCTGGTACACCATTCTTTAGTCCTGCATCCTTCCTAGAAAGAGGAAAATGAAGAAAGGAGATAGTAGTGGCCAGTTAAAGATAAACACCAGTCTTGTGGGTGGTCTGGCAGCTGGGAAGAACAGTGTCAAGGGAAGTGAACAGTCTGAATACCAACTTTTTGCTCTCAAACAGTGACTCTAGGACAAACCTGGCTCTGTCACTGGACAACTTGTTGGTCTTCAAGCTGAAATTCTGTTATTTTAAACATTTACTCTATTTTTCTAGGAATTGAAGGGAGAGTAGGACCTTACCAATTACGGTTTGGGTAACCATACATGGTGGGTAGACAGGGCAGAGCCTGATACGTAGTCCGGCCTCGGGCATATGTCTGGAGAAATAACTGCTTATAGGGGCCAAATTGGGTTACCCCAACCTGGTCATGAAGGAGCTGTAGGCAGAAGACAAAACATGTGAAAATCCTGTAAACTAGGCTGCTTCTACACAGAGTTTACAGCATACAAACTGTCCTTGAAAGGGTACTTACTCCATTGATACAGAACTTGGAGGCAAGTAAAAGGTAGGAAGAAGGAAAGGGAACTGAGAGGAACTACTAACTAGTGGGTCAGCTAAAGAGATAATGGGATGGAGGAGGGAATGGAATGGAATGGGCAGAGAGAAGCATGTATACTTATGGGAAGACAGAGCAGCTTTTATAGGATTAAGATGGATGCCTTGAGCTCCCTAGGTAGTGCTAGATGGAATAAACCGCAGGATGCAGAGAGGACTTACACGCATGGCTGTCTCAAAGGAGCCTGCCAAGATGTGGTCAACTGGCAGCTGGGAATTATTGCACCAGATCTGATGGGAGAAAAGAAATGTCTTAGTAACTAAATGACATGGTGGGTAGAATGCTGGACTTTCAGGTTAAGGAAGATGTTAATTCGAATACTGCCACAGACACTAGTGGTGTGACCCTGAGCAAGTCAAACATCTTTGTTCTTTATTTTCTCCATCTGTAAAATGAGAGTGCTGGACTTAAAAGACTTAAAAAGAATACAGATTCTGTGTATACTTCCTTCTCCCATCTCACATCCCTTCAAATTTTACCAGATTTGTTTGTCATCATTTACATACTAGCTAGGTCAGGAATAAGGCAGCACCCAAAGGACAAAATCAGAATTACCAATCTATAGAGCTAGAAGGGACTACAGTGACTATCTCATCAAATCCATACCTGGAAAAGAATACCCTTTACAGCTCTCTACAAGTGGTTATCCAATCTTTATTGGATTCTTTCTTCACAATTTCAACATTATTCCTAATTCTGCTCTCAGAAGCCAAGTAGAACAAGTCTAATTCCTCCTCCAAGTGACAAAGCCCTAATACTTGAAGAATGTTACCATGTCCAATCCTCCCCACTTTCCCCAAGTTTCTCTCCTCCACACTAAACCTCCCCAGTTCCTTTAATTGATTTTCATGTATCATGTTTTCAAGGACCTTCACCTTTTTGATTGTCCTCTTTTTTCAATGTCCATTTTAAAATGTGATGCCCATATAAAACTGTGACTCAATTTTGATCCAGCAATACCACTACTAGGTCTGTATCTCAAAGAGATCATGACAAAGGTAAAATGACTCACATGTATAAAAATATTTATAGCAGCTCTTTCTGTGGTAGCAAAGAACTGGAAACCGAGAGGATGTCCATCAACTGGGGAATGACTGAACAAGTTGTGGTAAATGAATGTAATGGAATACTACTGTGCTATAAGAAATGATGAGCAGGTGGACTTCAGAAAAACCTGGGAAGATTTACATGAACTGATACTGAGTGGAGTAGACCCAGGAGAACACTGCACACAGTAATAGCAACACTGTGCAATGATCAACTATGACAGACTTATCTCTTCTCAGCAAACACAATAAGACAATTCCAGAAGACTCATGATGGAAAATGCTATCCACATGCAGAGAGAGAACTATGGAATCTGAATGCAGATTGAAGGATACTATTTTCACTTTTTTTGTTTTTTCTTTCTCATGGTTTTCCCCTTTTGTTCTGATTCTTCTTCCACAACATGACTAATATGGAAATATGTTTAACATGATTGTACATATACAACCTATGTGAAATTGTTTGCTGTCTTGGTGAGGGGAAGGGGAAGGGAGTGAGAAAAATTCGGAACGCAAAATCTTACAAAAATGAATGCTGAAAAGCTTCTTTACATGAAACCAGGGGAAAAAAATTAAGTAAAAAACAACTAAAAAAAAAGAAATCTTGGGGAAAAAAATGTGATGCCTAATACTGAAGACAATATTCCAATTGTGGCTTAACTAGGGACAAATACAACTTGATTATCACCACCTTATTCCTGGCTATTATGTCTCACAGCAACCTAAGATTATATTAGCATTGTTGACAAATGTATCACACTGCTAAGTCTTGTTAAGCTTGCAGTACACTAAAATTCCTAAATCTTTCTTTAACAAACTGCCTAGTAATGTCTTCTGAAACAGTTTTTGGAACCAAATCTTATCCCTCAAAAATTTGGTTTAATTAGTGTCCTACCTTGTTAAGGCCTTTTAGAATTCTGTTCCACCATATTAACTAGCACATTCCCATCTATATCTTCATCCAAATCAATGGTAAAATATTAAATGCAATGAGGAAAGTACAGCACCTGGAAAGGGTTCACTACAGAATTTGAGCCCAGTCATTTAACCACTTCCAAAGTCACTTAATTTTACTGCTGCTTAGCCTACATTTCTCCATGTATTTCACAAGAAAAGCATGGATTACTTTATCAAATGTTTTGTTAAGGTCTACGTAATTTGTTGTTACTGCCAGTTTTTTTTTTTTTAAGAAAGGAAATAAACTTATTCTGGTACAACACATTTTTGGTTAAGTTATATTGATTCTCTGTGATTTTTATTAACTATCCTCCTATCTTGGAATGAAAGTGAAGCATTGTTCTCCTCTTTTTTGAAAACTGGCACATTTTTCTTTTCCTGTCCTTATAGTACCTCTTCCATTGACACCCTTTCAAATAGCACTGACAACGACTCACCAATCACATCTGCCAGTTCTCTGAGATCCTGAGGGTACAGTTTATCTGGACTGGGTGACTTGAACCCACCAAAGGTAGTCAGGTATTCTTTTACTGTCTTCTTTTTTATCTTATGTATTAATAACCTATTAGCTACATAACCAGTTCAATTCAATAAACTTTTGATAATTTAATAAATTTAATTATTTAAATTTTTTTTTTGATAATTTAATAAAATAAATGCCTATTACATGCCAGGCATTGTGAAGGCTACTTCTCCCTATAGACAACTGTAGATGGTACATTAAATACAGTGCTGGGCCCAGAGTCAGAAAGAACTAAGTTCAAATTTGGTTTTGTGCACTTCTTAGCTACATGATCTTGAGTAAGTCTCTTAACCTCTATCTATCTCAGTTTCTTCAGTTGTAAAATTGGGATAAGAATACCACCTCCCTTTGAGCACAGTATCTGGCCCATATCAGGGGCTTAATAAATGCTTGTTCCCTTCTCTTACTTACTTGAGTAGGACTCGTTCCCTTTGTGGGGGGCACAAAGAATCCATCTTCAGTGCCTCCGGCTGCCCCGGGGGGAACATCCTGGAGAGGAAGAGAAATTCACTCTCTTGGTTTTCTTATCCCTTTACTCTGAGAAATTTAAAGCAGGGGAACTATTGCCTCAAGTCCCCACATCCAGTAAAGAGAATAACAGATTTGTCTGTAGTTACAGAACCAGGAGAATCACAGGAAAAAAAAAACACATAGCATTTTTTTTTAATGTGGGCCCTTTCCTACACCACCTTTTCCTTCCAAAGGAAGGATAAGCACACTAAATAGACATTACCAAGGGAGACAGAAAGCCTTGATCTCCATCCTTTAGGAGACCTCAGTCTTATGCCACAGGTCCTACTGAACAATGCACAAAAGGAAGGGAACTCTCCATACTAGCTCAGGTGGAAGCTCCAGGTCTTCCTCTACATCCCAGCCACCTCCTTCTTCCTGTCCTTTAGCAAGAGCTTCATCGCCAAAACCCTCTGCGGCTTCCACGAACCCATCTGTAAGAAAAATCCAAATTTTTGTAGGCCTCAAACAGATAGCCACAGTCTCAGGAAAGCTGAACTGTACAGGCTTAGTTAGCCCCCATTAGTCTGGAAACCTTCAGACTGGCCCTGTAGGTTCCAATTCAATGGCCACTCAATCTCTGAATCTGTTTCACTGACTTTCCCTCGTGCAAATCTCTTACCTTCGTCCAGCTGCAGTTCTGCATCCTCTCCCCAGCCTTCAGTGCCAACAGTATCAATGTCAATGTCAGCAGCCAGTGCACCCCCTTTCCCTGTAAGGATGGGGAAGAGAGAGGGCACAGAGCTGAGGCAACCAGAAGGTCCTGACCCCCCAGCAGATGTTCCTTAACCCTGTTTATTCCTTTCAATCCAAGCCAAGGCCTAATTTACACAAATGAAGTCAGCAACTCTTTAGAAGGGGCACCCAGGGTTCTCTTTTTTCTTTCTTTCTTTCTTTCTTTGTTTTTTTTAAAGAAATGTGTTTTTGGAGGGGGGGAAGGCAAGGCAATTGGAGTTAAGTGACTTGCCCAAGGTCACACAGCTAGTAAGTTTGTCAAGTATCTGAGGCCACATTTGAACTCAGGTCCTCCTGACTTTTTTTTCTTTTGGTATTTGGGGAAGAAAGAATTAGTATATTAACTCTTGAAAATTGTGAACTATTACTGTGCTAAATGTTGCAATCAGGGTCAACTTTTATAATAAAGGACAGAGAAGAAACTGTGACAGAATCAATTTATATGCTCCTGAAAATTGGCCTTTGTGTCAGATAAACTCTAGGATGATAATCCCTTCCTTAGTCTTTTATTTCTCTCTAAAATATGGCCTAAATCTGTCTTATTTCAATTCAAATCCATTAGAGAAATTACTTTTCACAGACTTAATACTTTTATTCAGTTTTTCTTACAAGTGACTCAATCTTAATTTCCTCAACTTTCCCCTCTACATCTCTTATGTAGCCCCCTTCCCATTACTTCTACTTCTCTTTCCTAAGTTTCTCTAAATTTTCCACATCTTTTGGGGAAGAAATAAAAACCTAGCATTTTTCTCAGGCCTTTTTTCTTCCCTATGTCTATTATCATGCACATTATAGAGGTAGAATCTTCCTGAGTGTGGAAAAAGGCCCTCAAGCAAGGAAGCTTGGGTTTCTTTTTTTTGGTGTATAATTGGTCTGAAGGGTCTTTCTCAACACTCTTTACTAGAAGATCTTGAAGTATTTTATAATCAATGTCTTGGGAGCACATCATGTTTCTAACTAGAAAACAGAACCAGAGAAAAGATGTACTTTGTCTACATCTACCTATATGTTTCTCTTATCAAGGTGGGGATAAGGATGAAATGAGTCAGAAGTTACAGTTCTCTGAGCATATATGGTTTTGAGTTCTCAAGAACAGAGAGACTAATAGATCAAACACCCAAATAAAGAAGGTGGGAAAATGATGACTGCTGTTTCAAAGATACAAAGAACAGTGGCATTTTAAGGCAGTGTCATGGTATAGGCAGCTTTGTATTTCCAGAGGTTCATGTCCCATGAGGGTCCACCCAGAAAAAAAGGCAGATGGAGCCAAAGTAAAGGATATATTGCTTATAATATTCACTGAGTTCTACCAGCTAATCAATCAGTAAACATTTATTAAGCACCTATATACCAGTCACTTTAATAAAGAAAAAGTGGTAACAGAGAGCTGAGAGCTAGTGGATGTGCTGTATACTTACCCTTGCTGGCAATAGAACCCTCAAAGAAGCCTTTGGAAACAGTTAGCAGGGGCCAGTTTGTGTCCAATGGCATGATGGGTGCAGGTGGCTGGAGCAGCCTGGCATTAGGGTCAATGTCTGGAATCTGAAGGGTGAACAAGAATAGCCACAAGGTTATAAAAAACAAAGGGAAAATGTCTGGGGTCTACTCTGGTTATAGACCTCAACCTTCAAAGATTTATACACTGAAGTCCCTTCTAGGAGCTCAGACTTTTCCCCAATTCAGACTGAAGGAGCCTAATCTGGGACTTACTGTCTCCTTTTCAGGGTCAAATGTCTCCTTGAGGCTCTCTGCTTCCTCATCTAGACCATGAGTGGCAGCTGTAAGGTAGGCCAGGGATTCTGTGGAGAAAACAGACCTCAATTCTAGACATCTACTTTCTCTATTCTTTAACCTGGACACTAGTGTTCTATCTGGAGAGAACCTTTTCTTTTTCTGGTTTCTTGAGAAGTTAAAGAGTTCCTTTTGGAGGAATGAAAAAGGTATGGTAGGTTCTGAGTGGAGAAACACAGTTCTAAGGGAAAAGCAGAATCATTACCTTCTCTACTAGCTGATTCCTAAATTAACCATTTTAAACTGTGGCTGTTCTAGTACACCAAACTCATCCCCTTCCTTCTGACTTGCCAGGACACCACAATCCAACAGACCTAATATGAATGGCATCCTCCTTTGGGTTGTCAGGTGGTCAGGTTATTATGGATGGATAAACTATAGATTATTCTTGATCTGGGAGATTTGTAGGAAGCTGGTTCTAGTACTGAGCTAGTTTACAATTCTGAGAGATTTACCTTTACATGGAAATCACCCATCTATTTTTTGGGAATTCTGATTCCATGCCTCTCAAATTCCTATATTATACTAACTAACATCCATACTTCTACTCTTCCTGAACCACACCTTCTTTGTGGTCTAAATATGTGACCCCTCATGATGGCAGGCCTCCTGAAGAGAACAAAAGGAAGCACACAAACTCAGAACCCTGACCACAACAGATATATATTATAGAATGGAAGCACTGGTTCTTTAAGAGTGTAAAGGACCTGACAGGTATTTTAAACTTACTCTGCCCACAATTCTTTAGGATGCGCACACGTTCTGAAACATCACCTAGGTACAGGGCATTTTGGTAGTGGCCACTCATGTCTTTTCGGATCTCAGCTGCACAAGACAGGAAGAAACATCAGGTCATGTCCTCTTCTCTTGCTTTCCTCCCTCTTCCAGAGAGCCTCTCTTTCCATCCCTGGTTTTAGAAACCTTACCAATCTTCATCATCTTGCGAAGTTTCTCAAGGTTGCCAGTGATGAGGTACAAGAAGGAAAGTTTATCAAAATTCTTGGTGCGCTGGTAGCACATCTCCACAATCTGATGGTTTCCCTGGAGCAGAGCCACTTCTCCTAGCTTTTCCCAGCAATTCTTGTCATCCAGAGCCTTGGCTGCTTCTAGGGCAATCTGAAGATATCCCAAGAGTTAAAACTGAGAGGTTAAGAGTGGCTGTTGCTGACCTAGAAACTCTTGATGACTTAGGCTTCAAGTGAAGTTACTGGGGGCATTGGTTACATACATTTTCAACTCTATTAGACCTTACTCTTATTTTATCTGACTGAAATCACCCTGTCATATGTTTATTCCTAAGGGACTTGTGATCCAGGTCTGGAAACTACATCAGCTTTGCCACCGTATAACTCCACAACTTGGAGTGGGTTAGGGAAAATGGAAGGGGCTAACTCTAGAAGCTGGATGACCACTTGTCTATTACAAGGGGAATTCCTTCTGGGTATGGTTTGAATTTGACAGTTTCTAAGGTCCCCTTCAACTTTCAAACCAAGTCATTCTAGGATTCACTTGCATAGCTTTTCAACAAATTATTCACTGAAATGGTATCAGAGAAGCTGTGGAACTCCATGGAATCAGTTCCAACTTGGAGACCATGTTCCCTGCATGTTGTATATTATGTTCTTAAAGGTGAGTCAACTGGGGTCTCTGTAGTCATTGTTTTTTAGTTGTGTCTCGCTTTGTGATCCCACTTGAGGTTTTCTTGGCAAAGATACTAGAGTGGTTTGCCATTTCCTTTTCCAGCTCATTTGACAGATGAGGAGCCGAGGCAAACAGGGTTAAGTTCTCAACCTGGGGGTCATGACCCCTTTTGGGGTCAAACAACCCTTTTACAGGGGTCACCTAAGACCACCAGAAAACACGTATCTATCTGTGTCCAGGTGGGTCCACCCACATGCAGATATGCCTACATAAGAGTATTAAAGGGTTGTACCATTAGGAAGGTTGAGAACCACTGCTGTAAAGTAAGACTAAAAAGGTGAATATTCAGAGGTGAATGGATGTGATGAACATCCCACATCATCATTTTAATGGATTCCTTTCAAGGAGGAATTTAATAAGCTCCTCTCCATCTGAGGAATCAGAACAATGAATGCTGGGATTTGTTTTCCATTTTGACTATCTTGTTCCTGTCTTGGGAGTAATAAAATAAAGTGAAAACAGAAACATCACAGGTTATGAGATACTCACAAAGACAAAGATGGAGACATAGAAAACACAAATATAAAGCTCATACAGCTTACCATTTAAAAATTCTGATTTAAGGATCTTTAATTAAAAACCCAGGACCATTTACAAACCCAATTATCCAATTCTTCAACTACCAACTTATGTCTTGGTATTTCAAGAGATTGGTGGCATTACCTCAATGTTGCCACATTCCAGGGCCAGACTAAATCGAGTCTTCTCATCCTTAACAAAGTGTAGTGCCACTTCAGGATAGCCCTTCTTCTGGAGATAGGCAATGATGGACTGGCCAACCAACTTGGCATTCCTCACCATGTGTAGTACCTAAAGGAATGTTTGTGGGAGCAGGAACAGTGATAAAGACTGCTCAGAAGAGAAGTAGCAATTCTTGCGTTTATTTTACTTAAATATGTCCCCTCTCCCCCGGGGCTGTTTTTTTCACTGTACCTCATCATATTTCCTATTGATTAAGGCTAGCTTGAATTTGAACTCAGTGGGATCAATGGTAAGCACTCGTGGACGACACTCTCGGTCTAGGCAGTACACATTATTGCCCTTCACCCGTGTGACATAGATTGGCAAGTCTAGAGTACGGATGATCCCATGGTCCCTGAAGGTGAGAAGAGAGGGATAAGAAAACACAGATATGAGCACCCTTGAGCTATGAGCATGAAGAAATGGTTTAAGGTTTAAAGTATACCCTGCTGGAGAAAGGGAAAACAAGGAGCTGATTCCTTCTCCTTATTGTGCTGCTAAATCCTATTGAGCCTCTATAATTGATATAGCCTTGATCTACCAAATGCTCCCTCAGTTACTGAGGAAAGAATCCATGACAGGAGGATGATACTACATGTTGACATCATTCATTTTACTTCCCCATGTAGAGTGAATGTACAATAAAGAACTTTGGGTTGTCCTTTAGAAAAAAATGATTGCTAGAGGTGGGAGATGGTTTTGGCTGAACTGCTTTGTTTTCTTCTTATTCTTTGTCATAAGGGAAGGTTCTCTGGAGAGGGAAGGGGAGAAGGATATGTTTGAAAATAAAGGTGATATAAAAAAGATATTGGTGTGTGTGTGTGTGTGTAGATGAATGTTATATAATGACAGGAATGAAGAATGAAGATTCATAATCCGGCCACTGGATTTGATAACAAGACTTCTCCAAGTCTCTTGGGGAATGAAACAATGATCTCAAATATGTCTCTCTTAAATAGGTCAGTTGTTTCAGAAAAATATTTTTTCCTCCTGCGATGTTAAGGAAATTTGAAGATCTCCCTTGCCCCTTAATGGACTTCACTTGGAGGCCAACAAGAGCACTTGCTTAGGGGAGGCTTGTTTTTCAGGAAGGCTCATACCTTTTTCTTTGTAATCAGGCAGTGGGTCACGGAGGTTGTGATGCTGTCTGACCCTGGAGAAGGCTATATGTATACCCTGAGGTGAGATTTTGCCTTGTGGCTCATTTTGGGGAGAGTTGTGTGATCTGGCCAGATAAGACTCTGGAAAGCCACTGAGCCCCCCGGCTTCGAAAACCCAGATGCTGGTGCTTCTTTCTCTAGTAACTAACATTGTATGTACGTGATGGTCAGACATCTAGAATCCCTGTCTGTTAGTCTGTTGAATTGTGTTATTTTCTATCTGTATTTTTTGTCTGCTTGTAATTTCTGTTTGTATTTTCTGAAGTTTATGGTGCTGACTTTTCCCCCTGAACTAAGTCAATGATTTCTATGTTTGATTAAAGTAAGACTGTTAACCCCTTTTGAGTTGCTTTCCTTTAGAAAAGCAGATCAAAGAACCTGTGCTAGCAGCCATCCTGGGTATGCTAGGTGCTTGCTGTTACACCTACATAGAGAACTTACCCAGTAGTGACAGCATATTTGATGTGGTTGCTGGTGGTGTAGATAAACACTCCACTCTCATCCCAGGCACCACTCTTGACACGAATATTCTCATGGATGTTACAAAGTGACTCCAGTTTACGATTACAGATCATGATGGCTGTAAAAATCAGGGAGCAAGGAACCTGAGTACCCTGTTGGGACGTGGAGGGTGATATAGGTAGATGAGGGGACCTACTCTGAGTTAGTCCTTACCATGCTTGGCCAGAAGGGCTACATGGGACATATCTGCTGACCAAATGACATACTTCACTTTGGAAATCTTCACAGATGCCAGAGTTCTAGGAGGAAAAGGAGACACAGAATAAAGAGGACATCATTCTTTTATCCCAAATTACAACCAAGATTCTTTTGGTCTCTAAGAGACCAAAGGAGTTGGGGTAATTACCGCTTCTGTTGTACATCAAAAAGTGTGATGGAATCAGCATCTCGAAGCAGCAGGTTCCCTGTGCCTGCATAAAAGATCTCATCACAATTAGGGACCTGCACTTTCTTGGTGATTTCATTCTTCAAGTTCTTGATCAGAAGCTGAATTGAAAATGAAAGCATGAGGCCTTTAGTGTACAGAAAAAAAAATACAGTAAGGCTCCTTTCTGAGAAGCTATTTTCTTGGCTTCAATTAGTCATGTGCTTTCTTTTCATTATTTCATAAATCTTATGCTGACCAAAAGCTTAAGATATGTTATTAGGTAAGAATCTTTTCTTTCTCATATCACCCCAACTGTACCCTCTTCTTAGCTGTTTCCCCAGTGGACATTCAGAGAAGCTTGGCAATGACTGTATTTATCAAAGAAACTTAAAGTCTGAAGAGATAGTCACATAAATATATAACTGATCTCAGTCTAAGGGCAGAAAGACAACACTGCTTACTGATTGCTTCACAGCTTCCTGACAGCATGGTGGTAACAGAAACAGTATTTTATGAAGTATGGTAGGCCCAGAGCCTACTACAAATCCCACGGGAAGATACTCTTCTTACACAATATTAGGGGAGAGGCACATTTTATTATAAGTCTCATTTTTTCAAACCTTGTGGCTTTGGCTATTGTAAAGAGAATCTTATTTTAGAACTTGAGCCCTGAGATGATCTGGCTGTGATCTCAATTGTTGACCTCAACAAGAAAGGTAGTAATAAATCAATTCTGTTTACTTCACACCACTCAAAAAATAGCAACTAAACTCTGCAAAAACATCTTGGTGATAACTCACTGAATGCATACGATCCAGGACAGCAAAACGATTTCGGGCAACCCATACGGCTGTCAGGCCAGAAGAACGTTTTCCTTCGGGGGCTAGAGAGAACAAGATGGGGTGGGGGTCAATAAGGAGGGACATGTGGTAAGCCACTGGCAGGTGACAGAGTCAGGTGCTATGGAACTGCCAGTCCTGCTGGCTGCCATCTTGGCTATGCCAGCTCAGCTGCTTCCTAACTAATTCAGTCGTAACCTGAGGCTATTGATGAGTGACTTTTCCCTACCATTCTTCTCCAAATGCCAGTACCAGTCCGCCAATCCTCTTTCCCTAGGCCAAGTGGCTGCCTGTCAGCCACTGCCATGTGCTGGCAAAGGGGCTGCCTATCCTAGGAGACAGAACACTCTGTCAAGCTAACGAGCAGGGCCTTCCTGGCCAAGCTGTGGCACAGCAAGGGGCCTGTCGGTGGCCCAGGACCCCCCACTGATAGGCGGCTAAACAAGCTGGAGGAGAGGCACAGCCCCCTCCCTAGCTCACAGCTGTTCTGCTGCTTTAACATGAAAATGCAGGCCTTCTAAAGGAGCTCTGTGGGACTGAGTGCAGAATGCAGAGAGCACTCTGACTGAGGGGAGCCCTTAAGGAAGGAGGATTCTGTGATAAGTAGGATTTAGGACATAGCTGGTATACAACAAAGTTCAACCATTGCTGTCAGCCCATAGGTTTACAAAAATCTCACCACACCACTTTACTTTCACTAGCTGAGGACTGAAGCTGATTATGTATTTGAGACAGATCTCCTTACTGTCTGGGCACTCAATATGAGGACAAACAGAAGGATGCATTGTAATGCTCCTTTATCTATCAGTAACAGAAGATAATATGGCAGAATGTACTGACCAACATACTGACTGGCCTGGCCTAAATTTCTCAGACACCTGGGGTATCTGGCTATTTACAAGGCTAATTATTATTGTAGCCAACACTCCATTACCAGGAGCTTGTGATCCAATGTGTGGATTTTCCAAGTCTTTTGCTTCTCCTCCTCTTTCCTTCTGTTGCCCATCTTTGGGCTGTTTCTTTGCTAATTAGTAATCCTATCTTTCCCTTCCAGGATAGGCAAGGAAAAGGAAAACAGTTAAGAAGACCAAACTAAAACTCCCCAAATTTATATAAGTAGTTGAGCAGTTCTGAGGGGGAAAAAGTAAGTTAGGCTGGTGAGGATGTTAAACCTCTTGGATCAATGGAAGTTCTAGAAGGATCACTAAATACCCATCACTAAGATATTCAGAGTTCTTACTCATTTTTGTGTCATGAACCACTTAGTGGTCTGGTGAAACCTATGGACCCCTTCTTAAAATAGTTTAGAAAAAACAAACGTCCTAATGAAAGGAAATGATAAATTTCAGTTAAGGTTAGTAAAAATAAAGATGTAATTTTCTTTCCCATTCAAGTTCTCATCTTGTTATGACCTAGGTCCTTACAGTCTCTGTGATCATGCATCACAAAGGGCTATAACAGCAGTAGCAGAGCAATACAACAGAAAAGAGATGGTGTCCCAGCGAAGGGGACATGCCCCAACAATTGAAACTATCAATGGGCAACAAAAAAAGGCTCCTCTGGAACCTTCTAGCAGGAGTCAAGGTGTTTATAAAGAAATGAAGATCTGAGGCCTGAACTGCTGTCTTGCTGGCTTCTGCAGGATGAACAGGAGGGACCACAGGAAGAGGAACATGAACAGGAGTCAGAGCCACTCCAATAATCAGCAATGTCAGCAAGTTCTGACAGAGAGGCCATTCACAGTGGGGTAGGAATGATGGAGGAGGCAGCAGGGTCTCAGCTGGATCCTGAGATCCCAGGTGGGGCTTGGGGCTGTTAACAGCCACATCTTTCTGACATGTGAGGGGAGGCAAATTGGTGCTGGAAGTGGATGGGAGAGCATAAATCCCCAGCCCCAGGGTGACACATTCCCAGATTGGAACCACATTTTTAAATAAATGAAACTACCAGGGTGAAAGTCATCTCAGCTGACAATAAACCAGGAAAGCACGCTGTGCTGAAAGGGAAAATGGAGAGTTTCTAATAACCAAATTATAAAATATATATATCTAGCTGGGGTAATAAAATGTGGGAGGAACATGAATTTTTCACAATGTAGTCGCCTATGATGCAGTTGTCAACAGCACCTGCCAACAGACATGAGCAATGTGGATATGGTCTGGGAAGGGAAGGTGGAGGACTGAAGAGATGATGATGTGAGTCAGGGGTGGGGCTGGAATGTGTAGAGCAGCTGAAAGCCTACCATCAGGATTCTGAGAGTCGGCATCCTTGGGAATGGTATATAGGTCATAGGTGCTGTTTTCTAGGTTGCTGGCTCTCTGTAAAAGAGGGTAGTGAGATTATCAGTGCAAAAGAACATAGCAAAGTTCTTCAATCTAACTCAAAGAAAATATTTCTTTTCTAAACACGAAGATCTCTGAATAGCTGATTTTAACATAGCCTGGCCCTCTCCTCCCTGAGATGTGTGAAGAATGCACAAATAGGCAGGGCTCACAGGGACCTTTTCCAAAATTTTTCATATATATACACAATGCCACTCATCTTCTTCAAACCCTGAAAATTTAGGATAACCATAGGCATTACTCTTTTTTTCAGTTTTACAGACCATCAAACTGAAGGACAGAAAGGGGAAAAGACTCTTTCCATGTCTTAGAGCAAATGAGCTGAATGCAGGTAATCTGTTCTGCTCCCTTAGAGCGCCATTATTCCCTACTTTCAGCATTCTTCAGGAAACTAAAAAAACCAAAAGATGTTTACTTTAAAAAGAAGCTGCCATTAAGGAGTTAGTCTTGGGGGGTGGCTAGGTGGCGCAGTGAATAGAGCACCGGCCCTGGAGTCAGGAGTACCTGAGTTCAAATCCGGCCTCAGACACTTAACACAAAAAACTAGCCGTGTGACCTTGGGCAAGTCACTTAACCCCAACTGCCCTCCAAAAAGAAAAAAAAAAAAAAAAAAAAAGGAGTTAGTCTTTAAAAAAATAGGGGTTGGAACAAGAAGAAAAATTAGCAACAGAACCCATAAATCAAAAGTGGAATAGGAACACTGGTGTAATTTTCTTAATTTGGCAGCAAGGGGACTTCTTAATAATGGGGATATTTTAAAAACTTGATTGCAATCTGGGTTGCAAGAAGTAGAGATGTTTACATGGGGACCCTGTAAGTATCTCCTCTGAAAAGGCCTATTTATTATCTGACCCACTCTTCTACTCTGAGCCAAACAGTGAGATCCAGTTAACTGCTTGGGCTAAGAGCAAATACACTATAAACATCATCAATTCAAAACAAAATTGTCTTTTTGAAAATCTAGGACATCCTATACTTCACAGTACAATAAGAATGAAATCATTCCTAGGATATCTACTATTCAACAATCCTTTACCTATGATAATGGGATTATACCTGGTTTGAGCCTACGGATATTTTCTATGCTAATCTTTGAGAGATCATTAACTCTACACATCTAAGCAGGCTACTAAATAACTGTGTTGCCATGGGAAAGAAAAGGTATTTAAATCCTGGATACTTTGAGGTTTAAGAGCCCATCTCAATGGTGATTACTCACTGTGCATAGTAGGACTGCATTCTCTGCTGGGTTATATGACATATTGAACACCGGGAACTTGGAACCACTAGGGAGATACAAAGAGGAAATTGAGAAGCAGCATCAGAATAGAACTGACAAAAACCAGCTTTTGGATTTTTAAATTTCTCTCAAAGCTGCATTCACTTTCTTTCCATCTAACCTTCTAAGTAAAAAGCTTTTAAAAAACAAATCCAGTACACCCTGAATCAGTGAACAGAAGGTGGTGGCATCAACTGAGAAAGGACAGGCTGCAGGGGAGTGGGATCAGTCTAGTTGAAATCCAAATTCCTACACACAATTACAATTGACACCACAGAGCAACATGACTTGATTTGTCTCTGGCAGTTTTCTCCAGTTCCTTGGAACGTTTATATCAACCCAACTTTTATTGCAGCAATACTGGCAGAGGACAACAAACCCCCCATGCCAAGGTTTGTCACCATTAATGTTTCAGCATGCTGGTGCAGCTGGCTTTCTGAGAGGACAGTGCCTTTTACTAGGCATCCCAGGGGTTATCACATCATCTGTGTACTCTGGTTTGGGGTTGTATATATATTGCTGATGGGTGGTAGAAAAATGAAGGAGAGGACTCCGTATCAAACAAATATAAAAGGGACCTCAGAACATGTTCAACTCTAATCTATCTCCCAGTCTGACCAGGGCTGGTCCTATCTTAAGATGAATGTGGTATCACCAAATTGGGGGTGCTCTATTAAAAGAGAATTTCCCTTGCTGTGTCTAAGAACAGATAGATGAGTCAAGACCATGGCAGTTGAGTTCTTTGTCCCAGGAATTATTAGCTCAAATTGATGGTTCTAGACCTAAGGGATATGAAGATACCCACTCTCAAGTCTATCTATGTAACCACCCTCCTTGTCCACCATACAAATTGGGCAGCACCAAGGAGATCCAAACTATGATATGGATGAAAAAAATCCCAAATGCTATTTAAAGAAACACGAGATGAAAGGCCACAGGAGAGCTGTGCTGTTATGGATTGGTGTTAAGAAGGTAGAACAATTAACTGGCCAACTTTTAAGCCAGATTTACCTCCTCAACTGCATGACAGCAACATCTTTAGAACTGTTAAAATCAAGCTGGCGCAAGAATCGATCCTTGACATAGTGTAGCATGTTGCCATGAACAGCATAAGCTGGTCGCTCTCGTTCCAGTTTAAAGACAATCATACCACCATCATGACCTGGATGGAAGGAGAAGGAATGGTTGGCTTTGATCAGAGACAGAAGCTAAGGAATAGCTAAGCTGAGGAAAGGGTTGAGACTTGGCAGGGTTCAGATGACCTCTTTGCAATTTCCAATCATACTTCTACCCTTGGAGGCTAGGTAGAACAAGTATATCTTCTCTTCCAAATGACAGTCCTTCAAATTCTTGAAGAAAATAATCATGTCCTCTTCACCTCCCCCTCCTCCCAGCAAGGGTTCTATTCTCCAGGTTAAAAAGTTCCAAGTTCTTTCAATTGATGTTGACATGACATGACCTCTAAGCCCCAACTGATGATTAAAAATTGAATCATTTTCTACTAGCTTCTTCCACTATCATAAGGAGGCTGAATTTCCTATTGCTTTTCCCTTTTGGTCTCAAAGGAGAATTACACGTATGTGGTTTAAGATTCTTAATGCCAGTCATTTCTCAAATATAGAGAACTGAGTCAAATTTATAAGAATACAAGTCATTACCCAACTGAAAAAATGGTCAAAGGATGTGAACAGGTAGTTTTCAGAAGAAGAAATCAAAGCTATCTACAATCTTAGGAAAAAAATCACTACTGACTAGAAAAATGCAAATTAAAACAATTCTGAGGTACCACTTCATACCTACTAGATTGGCTGATATCAAAGAAAAGGAAAATGACAAATGTTAGAGGGGATGTGGAAAAATTGGGACATTAATGCATTGCTGATGGAGTTGTAAACTGATTCAACAATTCTGGAGAGCAATTTGAAACTATGCCCAAAGACTTTGAAAACCATGCATACCCTTCAATCCAGCAATACTACTATTGGTTTGTATCCCAAAGAAATAAATAAAAAAAGGAAAAGGACCTATAAGCACAAAAATATTTATAGCAATTCTTTTTGTGGTGACAAAGACTGGAAATTGAGGATCATAAGTCAGGGAATGGCTGAACAAGTGGTTTGTGATTGTGATGGAATACTACTGTACTACAAGAAATGATGAGCAGGATGCTTTCAGAAAAACCTGCAAAGAAATGATATGAATTGTTGAAAAGTGAAGTAAGCAGAATCAAGAGAATAGTATATACATTAAAAGCAATATTATATGATGAGCAACTGTGAATGATTTAGCTTCTCTCAGCAATACAATGACCCAAGATAATTCTGAAGATATTATGATGAAAAATGCTATCTCCCTCCAGAGAAAGTACTGAGGAAGTCTGAATGCAGATTGAAACATATTTTTTCAAACTTTATTTTTCTTGGGGTTTTTTTTGGTCTAGGTTTTTTTCCCACAACATGACTAACATAGAAAAATGTTCTGTAGGACATACACATATAACCTATATTAAGGGTGGAGAATCTGTGGCCTTGAAGCCACATATCTTCCACCCTTATCCTCTATCAAATTGCTTGCCTTCTCAATGAGGGAGGGAGGGAGGGAAAAAATTAGAGGGAGAGAATTTGGAATTCAAAAATTTTAAAATGTTAAAAATTGTTTTTACAGGTAATTGAAAAAAAGTAAAATGTTAAAAAAGAAAAAAGAAGATTCTCAAGACCAGGGATAAGCACTGAATAGGATTTAGATAGAGAAAATGTGTGATTTGCCAGTGTAATTCAAAGTAGGTAAGTCTTTGAGAAAAGAGGACATCTTTTTTCTAAGAAGACTGGAGAAAAAAGAAAACTAAAAATCCAACCAGCGGGCTCTAAGAATTTTGCTCTCTCTTATGCTAACCTATTATATATCTACTTAAAAACTGATGAAGAATAACTCTGCTCTGTTGTAAACTCTGAGGAACAACAAGGAGGGAGGAAAAAGGTCTCTTACCTGCAGCAAACAGGTTGAGGTTGGGATGGGCAGCTAGAACCCAGAAACGGTCATGGTCTCTACGGAAGGTCTGAACACCAGTCCTATTGTGGATTAGAGAGGAGGAGAAACAGAAAAACAATCATTAGTTTCCCAGGAATATTCAATCTGAAAGATAGAAAGCTAACAAACTAATTGAGGAAATTAAACCAGGAAGAACATACTGAACATGCCAAAGTAAAGATGACCAAGGTTACTGAGGCAGCATGATATAGTGGATAGAGTGCTGGACTTGGAATCAGGATGACCTGGGTTCAAATCCTGCCTTGAACACTTACTAGATGTATAACCCTGAGCAAGTAACTTAATTTCCATGAGCTTGCTTCCTCACCTGTAAAATGAGGGGGTTGGACTCGGTGACCTCTAAGGTTCCTTTCAGCTCTAAGGCTATGATCCTATGATGATTGATCAATACTGACTTGATCAAGAGACCATAATGTTCTTCGGTTTCCCCATCTCAAGCACATTTTCATTTTTGGATTTCCTCACTTCCTGAACTTACCATAAATTGGAAGGAAAAAAAAAATCCCTGTTTGAATTTAGAGGAATAAAGACCAGAACTGGGAGATTCCCATTGACTGGTAAAGAGGAATAAACTATCAATGTCCCTTCAAACTTGTACAATCCCAGGTCTGATTTTTCTAAATGCTAAAGATAACAGATGGACAAATAAAAATCTCTTAATATAGTTAAAGAGGAAAAAGTGAACCTTACTACCTTCCTCTACCTCCCCAGGGCTTTGAAATATCACCATCCCTAGTATTAAGTTCACCACAAACCAACTTACCGCTTTGACATATCCCACACACGAATACTTTTATCTTCAGAATTGCTGAGGATGAGTTCCTGGCGAGGGTGGAAGACAGCACAGGAGACATTGTTGTAGTGACCTCGGCAGGTATCTACCTCCCAAGCCTTAGATTCTGTTAGGAAGAAAGGAAGAACTAGATCACCAGAAGTACCCTTTCCCTCTTCTTTTACTATCACTGAAATTGGCTATGTGATAGTGAACTGCTCTCAATCAAGTGCTCAGTACCAGCACAAAGAACTATAGTGGTAGCTGTAACTGATCAGTATATTTCCTCCTTCTTTGGTCCCCTCAATAGTTTCAAATTTATTTCTACTTCCTTTTTAAAAATTTCTCTTTTTTTTCAAATTCCACAATGCCAAACTACTATTCTACAAAAAAAGGGAAGAGGACAACTTCTATGTTTCAGGATGAACATGAAGAACAGAATCACACAAGAAGCTTGTATCTTCTTACCTGCAGATGGGAGGAGAGCATGTCACAAAGTCTAGGATCCTCAGTTCCCAGGAGTGGGGTGGCCTACTTACCATTCATACGCCAGATCTTCACTTGGCGGTCATCAGCCCCAGATACAATAAGAGGCATAGTGGGGTGGAAAGCAGCCCAGTTAACTCCACGATCATGACCCTGTGTAGAAGTCATGCAGGAGGAAATCTTTTAACATAGCTTTGCAAATGATAACTTGCCCACAGTAAATCAATGATTCGTGCCAGATGAAAAGGATGCTAGTATCATTGATTTTACTTTTGTGGATAAAATCTTGGAATTGTGATTTTCTAAAATTCTGAAATGAAGATTACCACTTCAGATTAGATAATATTACCAACTGCATACTAAAGTCCACGAACCCTCTTTCTTCTCTTTTTGCCTTCACTATATATTACTTTCCCCCCTTTGTATACTCTACATTTCAGCCAAACTGGACTACTAGCTATTTCTTGAACTCTGTATGCCATCTCCTCTCCCATGTCTGGGATGTGTTCCTTCCTTATCTTCACTTCCCACAATCCTCATCTCCCTTCAAAGCTCAACTTATGTGACACCTGCTTTGTGAAGCTTTTCCTGACCCTCTCCTTTCTCAGTTATCTTCCACACTGTATCCCCAAGTAAAATGTAAGCTCCTTAAGGAAGGGTAGAGGTCATTGTTTTTATCTATCTCCACATTAATTAGCTGAATTATCCAGTTTTAAATTTTTATATAAAAAATGTTTTGTTTCCATAACTAAGGACAGGGACCATGTCTATTCCTTCTTTAGTGCCAAGGTGATACTCAATAAATATTTATTAAAAGACTGACTGGATTTCTTACAAAAGGCTTAGAAAAAGGTTTAGTTCTGTGATGGCAGGTGAAGACCATGATCCAGTTTCTCCCTTCTTCGTCTTTAGATTTACACAGTGAAGTAATTATCCTTGAAACCAATATGGTCACTTAATCCCTTTCTAGGCAATCTATACCTAATCATTGGCGCCAGAAACAGTACCTCCAAAACATGTTTTACGACTGCATCCGTTGTCCCAAAGAGATCAACCCCTGTTATTCCCCTCACATCTGATTCCACAGCTCCAGGGGAAAGGTTCTTCTTCCTTAGACCTTTGAAGCATGATGCATAGGCATGGGGGAAGCAAATATAATGTTATCAAAATAGTAAAACATCAGAGGTGAGGTGGACACAGTGATAGACAAACATTTAAGAAAAGGAGAGAAAAAAAATCAGAGACAGGGGAAAGTATAAGATTACTGATCAATTACATCCTTGAAATGTTCAATATAGGCAGGCATACATAAAAAACAATAATACGTCCAAGTTTTGCTTGACCGTTTGGCTGTATCATAATTTATAAAAGGACAATTAGAGCTTGAAATGGACCTTAGAAATCATCTAGCCCTATAACTTTACAGATAAGGAAGCTGAGGATCACTTGGGTAAAGTGGCTTATTCATGTATTTCCCAGTTCTCTTAATCCAAATAATGTGGTCTCTTCACCTATCATGTTGCCTTTCTTTAAGAGATCTCTTTGTCAAAGCTAAAATCACCCAAAACTTTTTTTTAACTTCAAAAATAGTTTCTAAAAGTGTTTTTTTTCCCCTATATTAAGCTAAGCAGCACTTCTAATGATCCATTTCCTTTTATAAACCTACACTCAATCTTCTTTTCCCACACAATGGCCTTGGTTTCCAATTATTGAACAATGTGGAAATGTTACCCCAAATAGTGAGTCAATTTCATATTATCTATGAAAATTTTCCCGATGTTATCTCAAAAATTCAAAAGAGAAACTCTATGGAAAGGCCATTGCTTAAGAACTTCATTTTTTTCCCTCCATTTGTTTTTTTTTTGGAGGTAATCAGGGTTAAGTGACTTGCCCAGGATCATATAGCTAGTAAATATCTGAGGCCAGTCTTGAACTCAGGTCCTTCTGACTCCAGGGCTCTATCCATTGTGCCACCTAGCTGCCCTTCTTAAAGTAGGGATTTTCAGGGAACTCGGAGAAATTTCAAAAGGATCTCATAGACAGTTGCTATGAAGTTTGAAATAATCATCTGTGGGCTGTGTAAATAAGGTAAAAGCATGCCTCCTACTAAGACCTAGAGGGCTTAAAGCATTGACCAAATTTATTATTAGGTAGATTATTCAGACTTTTAAAAGACAGTCTGTTTAGAAGGGACTATCATGCTAATCTATAACACTGAAAGGAAACCTAAGTAACACTATTCCAAACCAATAGCCATATTTGTATACAGCCCACATGTATACCTTACAGGTTGCAAAACACCTATCACTAAAAACCATTCACAGATCATATGATTTCTTGTATTCAGAGACAAGGTCAAAATGATTATTATTTAGATAATGCTTTATGATTTTCAAAGAGCCTTAATATTTATTATTGCATTTGAATTTCATGAGAACATTGAATTAGAAAGAGCAGATTCTATCACCTTACATGAGCAAACAAGATCATTAGTGTTAAATAACTTGGCCATATTTCTTAAAAAACTTGGACATATTTCCTAAAATTGTAAGAGGTGGTTTGACTATAACTTTGCTCTTCTGATCAGATGCTTTTTCTTCTGGAATAATGGCTCTGCAGAACACTCTGCATTCACAAAAACAAAGTATCTTTGAAATCTTTGATATACTTCTTGATATCCTTTGCTTTCTAAGATAAAACAGGTAAATTGTTAGAAAGTCTAAAATTTGCAGAAAAACTCAAGTCACTTGAATGGTTATGCTTCTATATATTTTTAAAGAAGTACTAATACTCCTTGTCATAAAGAAGACCTGATGGGAGCAGCAGAGAGCCAGGAGGTTAAAAAGATGACACAGTTTTATCTTGTCCCCTGCACCTAGCTGAGCAGTGTGAAAAAACTCAAGAGCCAATAGGTTGAGAGAAACAAAGCTAATGCTTTCAAAAATTCTTTCAAGGCTTAATAAACTGATTATCACAGGGAACCTTCCTTTTGCTTCTTCATCCTGTCCCTTTAACAGGATCTGTCAATTTTCTTTAATGATCCCGATGCAAGAAACAGAATCAAAGGAAAGCACAAAGATAGACAGCTGGGAGGAACTTCACCTCCAATAAGCATCAACAAATACATTAAAAGGAAAAGCTCTATGACAGAGTAGAAGCTTTTGTTTCACCTGCATGTAATGACCCAGGAAAGGGGGAGGGGAAAAATGGACAGATGAATAGTGACAGGCAGTGAAAAGAAACTCGGAAAAGAAATACTTGAGCCTTTGACAAGCCACTCACTAAGACTGAACGACAGATGGAAAATTTCTGCAGCAGCTACACAAATCCAGAGGGAGGAGTAGACACACTCAGAACGGACCACTATGGTGCACTCTCCAAATGGGGGGTGAGGAAGGAATGAGGATAATTCTGGCATCTGATTAAGAGACATTTAGTACAGAGGCATTCCAAAGACTGAGATTAGTTACATGAGCTTGGCATGCAAGGGGTTAAGCACATAAAAGAATTAAAATATTAGTTAACTCAAAGTTCAAGTTGAAGAAATAGCCAATTTTCCCTGATAAAGTACTGAAAAGGTTTATTCATGTTAACTAGAAGTTTTCACTAAACTGAGGCCTTGAAAGATTCAAATTCTTAGAAAGAAGTTAGACTACACTGGCGACGAGGGCCTTCTCCTGAGAAAGCTAAACAAGGTACATAAAGTCTTCCTGTCAAAGCCATTCCATGTTTTCAATCAAGGGGTTATCCCCCTTTTTCCAAGATGAAGACTGAGAAAAATAAGTAGGTGGAATTCACACTATATTTCAGTTGCTTTGCCCTTTTATTTTCAATCAAGTAATTGTTCCCAGAACCAGAAATCACAAGCTGTTGCCTAAATATTAACAGCATTAGCCCTAGAAAAGTCCCAGTTACTAGTAGTATGAAGCCATCTTGTTCACCTACACTTGATTCTTCCTTCACTAAAAACAAAAAGTAGTATTGAAGAGAGTCTAGAAGGCTCTGGAAGAGGGTAGGAACTTGGGCAAGAGTTCAACCATAAAGCTCACTCTTCTTGGGTTAAGAGATTATTGAGAATGAAGAGAGAAGTTACTTTGCAAACTTCAGGCACAAACTGGAGGATGGTAAGGGGGAGCATTAACATTAGTACCAAAGCTAGCAAGAGATTTCTCACTGCCACAGATATTCATTAGGTTATGACCCAGCTGTCCATGCACTGTACGTTGCTAGGAGCCAACACACACCACCACCACCACCAGGGTTAAGCCACCTCTCTCTTCTTTCAGACCCAGGGTTCATAACTTTGGTGGAGAAATAGTCTCTCTCCACTAAAGCTAAAGGAAAAATGAATACCAATAATCTGGGCTTCCATACCCAAAAGCCAAGTGGTTATTTTGCATTCTAACTGCCCCAACTTGGTTTACGTTGGCCCCAGGGAACAGACTACGCTGGCACCAGGCAGTATGTGCAGTGCCCCTGCGGGGTAAGCAGAGCCGAGCTCAAAATGACCATCTCAGAAACCACTAGAATAGGGTGGGCTAGGTTCCAATTCTATTTGGCTCCTGTATCCTCAGAGAGAAAGAGAGAGGCGGGGGCAGGGAACGTGTGTGGCATAAAGCTGCAGCTAGGTTACTGGGAGAATGGATATTAAATTCCCCCATGTTGGCAGTGAGGAGAGGACATAGGCTCTGACAGCTTCATAGTGCCTATGCCTAGCTCCTCCTGTTGGCATGACTGGTCCTGTGTCTGGGTAATGTACTTCAAATGGCACAATCAGTCTGGTGGAAAACTGCAATGGCAAATGTTGCTCCAACCTCACCCCACCTCCACTTAGTAACAGTCTCTTGTAGGAGACTTTCTACCAGTCCTGACCCCAATTCTTGCAGAAACTTCAACAGAGCCTGCAGAATTTGCAAGTGATGCTCTTAAAACTCTGCTTCCCTGGCTTGCGGTATATGCTACATCTAGTCTTTAAGGAACTGAGATGGGCAAAATTCCAAATTATGCATTAGGGGTGCCAGCTTCTTCTCAACTTGCTCTCACTGTTGCTATTTACTAACAGCTGGAGCAGCAGTAAGTACTCCCTTGCCTCAGCACACCCTGCTGCCAGTCTGCAGAGCAGCTGGGAGAGGGTGAGCTGGTCCTCATGTAAAGAATACTGAAGCTGCTTACTTAGCCTGAAGGACTTGGGCAAGGATCCTTAGGAAGCCTTTCCCTTTAATTGCAGGACAGGGGGCACTCTTCTATAGTCCCTGACTCTTTCTACCACTGCCCCTTTATAGCATGGAATCTCTAAGGATCTTCAGGAGCCCTAGAGCTCCAGAGATAAAATAATACAAAGAGACATTCCAGAGAGTTGACAGAAGTAATTAGGCAGATAGCCTTGGCATTTGGATCTTCTGAATCTTCCCACAAAACAAAGCTCTTTTCATACATGCAACACTTTGTTTCTCTTCTTTGGTGTTACCCTTTCCCCATATGTGTTTTCTATCTAATTTGGAAAGCAAATTCTATGGGAAAAGATTATATCCAAATTGAAACACCATCTAAATAAATTAGCACCTCAATGCAAAGATGTTTTTGTTATGAAATGAAATAATGATTAGCACAACTACCCAAAAACTAAGAACCATGTAATTCCTCATCTTGGAAGACTTTCTTCTGCCTGTGAATGGCTTGATGAAAAGGTATTCAGAAGATCAAAATTCATTTCCACAATGTTAGAAAAACATCCTCACATTAGGGGCTTTCCCTTTTTGGAACAAGAAAACAAGGTCTAGGAGTCTTCCTTCCCTGTATTAACTGATACACTAAATTATTTTCTCAACTGATATGAATTGATGAATTGTGCTGTTGTTTCCCTATTGTGAATCATGATAACTGCTGTTCCTAATGGAATTCGTGTTGTTTTCTGAAGGCTGATTTATCTGAAACTGAATTTCCTTCAGTCAGAACTATGAGTATTTCCAAATAAATGCTTCTCTCAGAGATTATTATTCACTGACATTTAAGACAATCAAAGCTGATTCTGGGTAATGAGGTCCCTAAAAAAGGTGCTGATATCTCTCAAATCAGTCCCCAACGTTCCTTTTCCAAGAAAGACATTTTCACTGCTTTGGGCAATTGCAGTTTTCCATCAAGTTTGATCATACTGTCCCCTGAACTTGGATAGCTCACCAGAAATATCCCAAACACGAACAGTCTGGTCCAGGCTAGCTGATACCACCAGGTCTTCTGAAGGGTGGAACTGGGCACACATTACATAGTGGTTGTGTCCTGTTAGCACACTGTAAGAAAATGAGAAAACCAATCAAAAAGACATTCAGACACTCAAATTGAATAGCACTCCCCGCATATAAGCATCACTGATGCGCCTCTTATGTTTTGGGCCTTTACTGTAGGTTTTACTATTCTTTACTGTCTAAGTATTGCTGATAACAGAGAACTGTATTACCTTCAAACAAAATATATCTTTTCCAAGCACCAGAACAAATTAAAGATACTTGAAAATATAGCAATAACCTAGGTTTTATGTTGCAAGTACCCCAAATACAACTGCAGTACTTCATACTGAGAAATAATTGATAGATTTTTGTGTGACATCTCTCCCAAAGGCAATCACTTCAAAGTATAACCAAGTAAAACCCTCTCACCATCTCGTGAAAAATTTCACATAGGATTCTAGCCAAAAAAAATAGATAAATCATAATATGCCTAGATCCCAGAAGGACCTGACAGTTAAAAAAAAAAATCAAAGAATAGCTCAAATTCACTGTTCTAAAAGCTTCACATGATATACCAACTATCTCCAAAAATAATTACTGAATCTCCATAGTCTTGGGCTTTGATTTTCCTAATTTGACCCACTGTTTTAATTTCACTTTAGAATACATTGTTTCAGCTAAATCCCACCACATATCTGTGAAAAAAAAAGGCCAAACATTCATTACTGAGCTTCTACATAGCTAAAATTCTTTTAATTTTTACATCCTGAAAATGCAATCAGTAATTAACTAATATTACATAATCTCCTTGGGAAGGCCAGAATGATATTAATATACTCTATAATGTAGCAGATTAAAGTACTGAGGAGGCTGAAGGCGCCTATGAATCATCTGCCTCTTATATTACCAGACACAGGTCCTGGACTGCCAGTTCCATACACGGATGGTCTGATCATCTGAGGCACTCAGAATCCAAGGATATTCCTGAAAGATATTCCAGAAACAGGAATTTATCAGGCAACTCCTATTATTTTTCTTATTATTATTCTGGGTTCCCTCCAATGACTAAGGTTTTAACTATATTTACTAGGAGCCATTGAGGCTTAGGGCAAACATGTTGGTACTCCAAGGGACTCAACATAGTATGGAGACTCCCTTTCCTATGTACTTACAGTTTGTATTAGATTTAGCACTTTTAAAGTATAAGACAGTGGAACATAGATGTAAAAAGGAGTTAGGATTGGTTTAGGATAAATTCCCATACACAGAGATTAGTACTTTTAACATGAATGCAATTTTAGGGATTAGTAAAAATTGGCCAGTCCATAAAACATTTCCAGCACCTGCTTTCCCACCAGAAGATACAAGTGTTATCATTTCTTGCCGGACATTTATAATTCAATTACATAGCAGGCACTTATTAAACATTTAATGAATAACTGGTTAAGTACCTACTATGTGTGAGCACTTTACAGATTATCTTACTGGAGCCTCTCACAACATATCTATGAGGTAGATACTACAACTGCTATCATCCCTTCTTCACAGATCAGGAAACTGAGGGTCAAAAGGGATAATGCAGATAGTTAATGCCAAAGGTGTGACTGAAATCTAGGTCTTTCTAACTCCACTACACAGTGTAATATACAAGGTAATCTGAAGAGTGAAAATGCACTAACAAATGCCTTGAAGGAAGTTACAGATTCTAACAGTAGTGGTAAGGAGAGAATAGATTTTAGATATGAGGAAAGGCACTGAGATAGGAAAGACAATGATGAAGTAGTGGAGCAGCTAGTAGATTGGACTGTCTGTAACACAGCATGTATGAAGTAGAATGAAATAATTCTAGAAAGGTAGGTGAGAGCCAAACATGAAAACTGGCTCTAAACAAGGGACTATGTAATTTTTTTTATAAATGTGTGAAAATGCCAAATTAATCTTTTTGCATGGCTGCCTAGATTATTTTAATAAGCATTATTATTAGGTTTGAATGTTTCAGTTGCCATTTACCTTATCCAATTTACTTTCTCAAATTGTTTTTCAATGAAATCACAGGACTGGAAAGAACTTTGAGGAAATCAGCTCATCTACCACCCAGGTAGGACTTTAGTTAGCAACATTGAAATGATTCAGTCAGAGCTATGTCCCTCTTTCTCAGTCTGCCTTTGTCTCAGGAGGCAGCAGCAAAAACAAAGATACATAATTTTTTAATAATTGCCACAAACAAATCTGTATTTAAAAGGTTTGACTTTCAAAGTTGGCAGGTCCAAATCAAATTACTGTTACTTCCTTAAATGAGAACTGTTTCAGTAAGAATAGTGAGAAATAAACATAACCCTGGATTTTTCCTTCTGCAGAAGAAAATGGGGTAGTAAGAGAATCAACTCCATGACAGTGATTCTAGCAAAGATGAAGAGTAAGATATGTTCAAACACTGCTCCTTTTGTTAATAGCTCATAAATTCTTAGAGATGTTTAGGTGGGAGATGCCTGTATGGGAAACAACAGACAAATGTTCCAAAAACAGGGGTACTGTGGATACTCACATGATGAAAAAATGTGGTACGGATATAATCCAGGTGTCCAAGCAAAGTGAACAGACAGCGCCGGAGTTTGTAATTCCAGACCTAGGAGGAAGAGAAAAATCAACAAAGAATGTTCTGTCCCTTTACATATGTGGACACCAAGACTCTTCTTTTAGATATCTATTACAGGAGTTCCAAATTTCCCAACATATGTATTTGGCTTTATCTTCTTACATTTTTGAGTCAATCTAGGAACTATGATTGAGGAAGAAGTAGACAAAAGTCTTTAGAGGACATTTTAGGTCATCCCAGGGAAACTAGAGAAGAGGAAAAACAAAATCTGGGGACCTTCTCAGAGATGGAAAAGCCTTTCCTTTATTTGGAGAATGAATCCTTTGATTAAAGTAGAATGAAAATATTTACAGCAGTACTTTTTGTAGTAGCAAAGAACTAGAAAAGTAAGTATCCACTGACTGGAGAAGTGACTGAACAAATTATGATTTACATATGAATTCTCTTTTTAAAAAAATGTTGGAAATATTCCTTCTTCCCTACTCAAGGGCCATTCCTTTTAACAAAGAGTAAAAAAAAATACTCATGCCTGCATGAAACATATATTTTCATCTTCTCTTTGAGGCTAAGCTTACTCATTACAATCATGTGACATTCTGTGCCCTTTTTTGTGTATGTTCTGTCCCTTACATAGTGTTTATTGCTTTTCTGATCTTGCTTACTTCACTTTACTTAAAGATTATTATACCATGAGAAATTACAAATATGAAGAATTCCAAAAAGTCTGGGAAGGCTTGAAGTGATACAAAGTAAAATCACCAGAGCCTAGAAGACAACTTAAACAACAACCACAATAATGTAAAGGAAAACATCTATGAAAGCCTAGACTTTTGATCAAAGCAGTGACCAGTCATGACTTCAGAAAACTGAATGATGTAGCACAGGGCATATAATTTCAGACATTTAAAACAACTGGTTGATTGGTTTTGCCTGACAACTGTTTAAGGCTGGAAGGGTGGCATGCAGAGGGAGATGACAGGGAGGTGTGGTTCCCAGAAGGACAGGGGAATAAAGGAAAGTTATTGGAAAGTAACAGAGATATAAAAAAGAGACCACTAATAAAACACTGAAAATTTAAAAATAAAATCTAAACTTTTAGGAAGAGGTACTGTCCCAAGCCTCAACATGACACTCCATCCCATCAACACAACATAGGACCCTTTTATCTCAGTTCATTAGAGCTCTCAAAACTTGACCCATTTGAGGCAATAATGCCATTTACAAGTGTAACTCAGCAAAGAATGTAGCATACAGCAAAGAAAATCAGAGTGTCACATACTGATACCATTATCAAAATCTTTAATTTGATGAAAGATGGTATAGACATTCATACTTTTACTCTCACTTTATAAAATGAAATAATACCTACCTACAAGGTGCTTAGATTTCACTGGGGTATAATATGTATACAGATAATAATAAAAGCTCCTATTTAAATAGCACTTTAAGATTTTCAAAGCACTTTATAGACATTATCTTACTGGAGCTTCACAACAAATTTATGAAGTAGACACTAGCAATGTTATCATCTCAGCTTCACAGATCAGGAAACTGAAGGTCAAAAGAGCTAAGACTTGTCCATGCTTATACAGCTAGTAAATGTGAGAGGTGGGATTCAAACACAAGTCTTCCTGACTCCAAGTCTAGTGTTCTATCCACTACATTTACATAAATATGAGGTAATCTAAAGTGTGAATAAGTGTGAACAATTGCCTTCAAAGAAGTTACAGATTCTAAGAATACTTGTGCTTATCAGTTTCAGTATTTCCTGACTGAAGTATTCCTTCAGATTCCCCAAACTATCAAATAACATAGATCCATTGGATTGGTAGTGATTTATCCATTTGCTTAATTGTCTCCTTTATCTCATCTCTTTAGAAAAAAGAGTAATAGGAAACTCCATATAGGTGATTGTGTCCTAAATAACAGAAGCTTACTTTTAAAAATGCTAACCCCTGTTATTTTAATCCTTTTTGAGGAAACTTCTTCCAAAATGTCAAACCCTTCTCTTTTTACTAAACTGCATGTATAATTAATTTGTTCTTGAAAAGTTAAGATCATTGTTTTGAACATCAATGATTGCAATGTGACCTACTGAGATGCATAGAGCTATTGATCCCTACATGAAATGGCCTAGGTCTGTAGTGCTAAAAAAATAAAAAAATAAAAAAATAAAAAAAAAAAAAGCAGAAAACAAGTCTGCTTTCTAATTGGTCAATAAGCATTTATCAAGCACTTAATATTTGCCAGGCACTGCACAAAGTTCTATAGTTCTTCTGCCTCACACTGTCACATCTATCACTGGTCATAAAGATTCTTTCTCTTTGGTGTCTGAGTAGTACTATGTTTGTACCTCCTTTATGAATTTACCATATTCTCTATTATTATTATTATTTTGGTCCTTTTTTTAAGAAGGGGGAAGGCAGGGCAATTGGGGTTAAATGACTTGCCCAAGGTTACACAGTAAGTGTTAAATGTCTGAGGTGGGATTTGGACTCAGGTCCTCCTGACTCCAGGGCTGGTGCTCTAAACACTGTACCACCTAGCTGCTCCACCTTCTATTATTATTAACATGTATATACTGTATCCCTCTTTTAGACTCTAACTTTCATAAGGAGAGAGACCATATTTTATTCAATTTTTGTATATTTCTCAGGCTTAAAATAGTGCTTAGCACATGTTATACATATAACAGATATTTACTGAATTAAACTGTTGTTACTGTATCTTGTCGCGATAATTTGGGGTCTGAGGGTGGCCCTGCCCACCCTATAGAGTTAAAGTACTTGATTCTGTGAATAACTTTGGGTCAACTATTAATGGTTCATATCTTTTCCACTTATTTCAAAGTTTATAGCTGTCTCCCTGCTAGTTCAGGTTGCCAGAAGTAAGATGTTCAGTTAAATGAGATATCCCTGTGCCTCCCACTATTCCCAACCTTCCCACATTCTGTTGATCTTCCCCATACCCATTCTCTCTACCTTGATCTTATAATCATCTCCTCCAGAGACGAACAGTGGCTGCTGTTTGTGGAAGTCAATGCCTCGTACAGGACCTAGTAGAGTAAGGTGGTGGTAGAGCATGAAGAAACCAGAGAAAATACTTTAATGGAGTTATAAATGTCTACCCTCCAGGAAAAACCCTATTCAGCAGTATATCATAGCCCCACCTAAACCATTACCTTTTTTAATCCTATTTAACCCCAAAGAATTTAAATTCAAGTGATTTTCTGATAATGACTAAGTGACAACAGATAGATAGTCACAAGTGCTACACTGGAATCTATAAAATACAAAATGAAACAGAGGAAAGTCTCCAGTGCATTGGAAAGATTCTCTACAGACTTTACTGGAAAACACAGTCAAGAACTGCAAAGGTTAAGAGGGTTAAGATGGGCTTAGATTTATGCCGGTAGATGAAGTGATAATAAAAATAAGAGCTGACATTAAATAATATTTTAAGAATTTAAAGCAATTTACCTACATCATTTCATTTGATCACAACAGCTCTGCAAGGGAGATTAAGTAAGTGTATTATTACCATTTTTAAATGGGAAAATTAAGGTTCAGAGAGGTTAAATGACTTGCCTACAGCCACACAGTGTCACAGGCAGTATCTGAAGACAGGTCTCAACTGTCACTCCAAGTCCAGCTCTCTTTCCATTATACCATGGTGCCTCTCAAATTACCCACAGTAAAGAAGTCACAGATTCACTGAAATTTCAAAGTTGGATGCTACAACCATTCTTAGACTTAAACTTTTTTGTGTCCTGGATTCCTTTTGCAATCTGGTGAAGCCTATCAACCCCTCTGTCATTTTTAAAAGGAATGAAATAAAATGCACAGGACTACAAGGAAACCAATTATATTAAAATGCACATACTGAAATATTTTCTCAAAAATGTATATGGACTTCAGATGAAAACCCCCTCCTCTGGAATTCATTCTCTTACCATCATGCTCATCAAATTTGTCAATGAGGGTACACATTCGGTAATCCCACAGCTGGATGACTCCATTGTGAAGACTAGTCAAGATCCAGGGTCGTTTAGGGTGAAAGCTGAGTCCTGGGAAGAATGAAATAGTGAACCACAATTAGACAGACTCACTGCCTCAAGCTCCTAACAATTTAGACATGAAAGAAGTCATTTGATCCTCAAATTTCATGTTAGCTTACTCTTGCCAATCAGATGAAGAAAACCTCTTCTCACTCCCAGAAAATGAAACCTCTAAATTCCTCATGCATCTCAGAATTCTAGAATTTCAAATTTGGAATGTACTTCAGAGGTCATCTAATCCAACACATACTTCACCTAGAACAGCTAGAACACCTAGAACATAACCTGTGGGTTATGTTCAATTTGTAAAAATATATCTTGCATATCAGACAGATTCATAACAGTAGCAAAATTTCAGTTATGAAGGAGCAACAAAAATAATTTTATGGTTGGGATTCACTACAACATGAGGAACTGTATTAAAGGGTCATGGCATTAGGAAGGTTGAGAACCACTGACCTAGAATCACTTCTATAATAGCCTCAGGTGATCAGTCCTGAAGACTTCTAGAGTGGGGAATCTAATTCACAGCAACTCATTTCACTTTTTGTCAGTTTTAATCGTTTTGAAATGTTTCCTTATGTCAAGTCAATTAGCCTTTCTGAAATATCTACCTGCTGATCCTATGTTTGCCCTGTGTGGTCAAAGACACAGCTATTCAAATACTTGGAGTAGTTACTATATCCTCCCTAAATCTTCTCTTTTCCAGAATAAATATCCTCAGTTCCTTCAACTGGTTATCATATAGTCCTTCATCTCCTCTGGATGATGTATGGCTTATATATGTCCTTCTTAAAAATGTGGTGTCCAAAAAGGAACACAGATGTCATCTGAGCAATTATATCTCTCAATGCTGCTTCAAATATCAACAATTTTTAAGTCACAAATATCACACCATTAACTCATACTGAATTTGCAATTCATTAAACACTCAACATCTTAATCAGGAGAAATGTTGACAAGCCATGTCTTTTTTCCGTCTTCAACTTGTAATGGTGATTTTTTTAATTTAAGTAATGGACTTTATATTTTTCTTATACGAATTAGTTATATTAAATTCAGTCCAATATTCCAGACTGTTAATATCTTTTTGGATACTGATGTCAATCTGAATTCATTTGACATACTTGTGATGAATTATAAAGAAATGTAAGTTATGTCTTTTATAATGTAGCTACATTATGAATAGGTTTGAGAGTTACCGACAGACCAATATTCTTCTGTGCTACATCCTGTAATCAATACACCAATAAGTATTTATCAAGTGTTTGCACTATCCTAAATACTAGGGATATAAATACAAAAGAAGATAATCCTTGTCCTTAAGAAACTTTCATTTTAATAGGGGAAGCAATATATTGAGAGAATTACAGCATATAGACATAAAATAAAAACAAAGTGATGGAGGGTAGGAAGCAAATACTTAGAACAGGGGAATCAGGAAAGATCTATTGAAAGTGCTACCTGAGCTAAGCCTTGAAGGGAGCCATGGGTTCCATTAATGGAAGTGAGGAGAGTGAATATTCTAGTCAAGGGGACAGTAAATGTAAAGGCACAGAGATAAGAGACCAACACAGTACCAAGAAGAGCAAGTCTAGATCACAGAATATGATGTAATATGTGAGAAGAGGAAAAGCTATTAGCTATTATCTCTCTTCATTCCACCTTCTTCAGAGAAGTCAAAAGATAGTTGTATCTTAACTCTCATTTATTCAGAAACTAAGGCCTTTGTGGAATGGATGGTTTCCTTACAGTCATAGGTAAGGTTGAACACTCTGGACATGTGATTTCTATCTACAATTCCTTCTCTAGAAGTTATAATTGTAACCAAGGGTTTCTGTACTTTCTAATGCTACAAAAGTTCTTGTAACAGTTATTTATTCAGAATATCCTCTATTCTCCTACTACTAACTCCTCACCAAGGTCACATAAAAACCTTAAATATACTTTATGATAATCAAGATCTTCATAAAGAACCTGATAAACTAGGAATGATCCCTTATATTTTCAACTCTTAAGAAACCTAAAAGATGGGATTTGATTTTCAACATCCTTGGAGAGTTTACTCCTCTACCTTTTCTTCCCTCTTCAGATTTTATTGAGGAATCCCTAACAGAACCCCATGAAACATATCCTCCTCTTTCTATCTCCACGCCCAGTCAATCTTTATTAAAAAAATTTTCAGATTTCATAGTGTAGATATAAAGAAGGGAAAAGAGGTGAGTGAAAGGAATAAGCATTTATATAGTACCAACTATGTGCTAGGCACTGTGCTCAGTGCTTTTTATAAATTTTATCTCATTTGATCCTTACAACTACCCTTTGAGGTATTATTGCTGCTCCTATTACGCAGATGAGAAAACTGAGGCAATCAGAGGTTGAATGACTTGCTCAGGGTAACATAGCTAGTAAGTGTCTGAGGCCAGTAAGTGCCTCAGGTCTTTCCTGATTTCAGTCCCAGGGCTTTATACGCTGCACCACCAGTTGCCTCTACAAGGTAGAGATAGAAGATATCTGGGGACAGAAGAGGTTGATTTAGACAATGGGACGGGAATAGTGCAGTCTCCAAACGTGAGAGTAATTAGTCTTCCTCTCCCAAAAGGTACCTGACAGGAGCAGGTAGGTGGGAATAGAATCTGAATTCAGAACCCCACAAATATATCCACAACACTTAGTTTAGATAACATTAAAAAGAGTTTTGAAAGCTAGAAAGAGAGAGGGAAGAATATCTTTTAAGACACTGAGGGACCTGTAGGAGCTGGTAAGCTCTTAGCAATATTATCTTGTCCACCATTTCACCTTTTCAGAGAAATCGAAAGGAAAAAAGAATGACAACCCTCATTCGCATCCCAGGAAAGATTAGGGAGGGGAATATGTGTCTGTGTACCCAAGGGAACTGGACATGGTGGGAAGTGAGGGGTCAGAGGAAAGTAGAAAGGTCTACCTACTTAGGTTACACTAAGAGCCTACTATGTGATAGTGCTGGGCGCTGGGGTATAGAATGGGAGATCACCGATAATTAAATAAGTAAGACGAATCTCTCACATCCCTCCGGGCCCCCCCCCCCCCATACATCTGTGTCGGAGGCGTTCAGGATAGTGAAAGTACCCAGGAATCGAGGAGGGGAGAGAGAAGGGAGAAAGTAATAAATGGAGTCAGATCTGAAAGAGGGGGTGGGGGGAAACCCAGGGATCACAAGGGTCCCTCTCCTTCCAGGCCGAGTCCAATCCATTCCCCTCAGGCCCCAGATTTCTGATCGCTCTTCCTCCTTCTCCCCCACCCTTTCTAGGACGAAGGCGTCCCCTCAGTCGCCACATCCCTCCCTAGTCCCCGGGGCCCTTGTCGTCCGCCTTCTCCCCACCTTTGACTCGCGCACTCTTGGTCTCGAATTTGGTCAGCATCTCTGCTCGCCCTAGCCCAGGCCCGGTCTCGGCTCCGGCAGCGGCCCAAAGAGCAGACCGACCAGCCCGGATCTCCTCCACGTCAGCACCGCCCCACAGCCGCAGCGGCAGCCGGAAGCGTCCTACGCCTAACGTACTTCCGCCTGAAGGCCACAGAGACTGGCAGTGGAGCGGCCTAGAGAGGCCTCTGTCAGGCTGGAGGGGGCAGGAGGCGGAAGCGGCCCGGAGAGGCAAGATGGCCACTGCTGGGGGTGGCGGAGGAGCCGCCTCTGAGGGCCGGCGAACCTGCCTCTTCTTTTGCTTCGTTCCTCTGTTGGCAGGTGAGCCCTCCCCACCCCCCAGAGCCTCGAGGTTCTCTTTGCGAGAACTTGATTTACTCCGAAACCGCCCAGGCGCCCTTGTCTGCTCTTGGGTCCTCTGTCCCGCCGACTCCTAAACCCCCCTACTCTGCGTTCCCCCGACACAAGTTCCGCGTTTCTCGAGGATTTAAAGCCCCCACCTCCCCCCGTCCGGAGGGAGCCCTGCCAGTGTCCCGCTCTCAGCCCAGAGGGGCTGCTGTCTGCGGCCACCGCCTTCTACAGGCTTCTGGGGTCTCCCCTCTTGTTGATTCTGGGATTAAGGCTCGTTTCCATCCCTGTACCTCAATTTTTCCTCTCTAACAAGTAGATTGAGACAGACTCCTGCGCTCCCTGGCTATTCAGAACTACGAAGCTATGTTTTCTGGAGCCTGAAGATTTGGGCGGGGGGGGAGGGGGGGGGGGCTGCAGCAGGTGTTTGCTTACAAAGATTTGCTTTTTGTATGCGCCTTGTGCAATTCCAGAAGGTTGCCCTGCTCTCCTCCCTCTTTCAAGCTTCCACTGTTCTTTCGACAGCCCAGATGTTGGTAGCTCTTGTCCTTCAGGATCTCCAGAGGAGAAATCCCACACCCCCTCCCATGACCGTATTGGGTGTAGTTCTAAAGAGTTGAGTCTGACAGTAGTGTGTGTGGACCGGGTTTCCTCCATTTCTACCTCCTCTCATGGGAATGCTGAGAAAGATTTTTGAATCCAGGCAGTGCACTGGAACTTGTGTTCTTTTTAAAATTAATCAGTAATCCACATATAGGACTTTCTTTGACCACATTTTCTCTTATCTGGGAACCAGTATGATTGCTCTACTGTGGTTTGTAATAATCTTTTTTACTTTTTCTAGTGGTTTTGGGGGAGGGGTGGGAGGAGCATGCACCTTCCTATTTTCCTAATGGAAATATCGAATGAATATAATAGGCATTATGTTCATTTTACAGAAGATAAAACTGAACCCAGAGAGTCCGAGTGATTTGCTTAATGTAAGGAGATAGATGGGTTAAGGACACTGCTAAAACTAGAACTTAAGTTTCCCAACTCAGGATTTTTCCAGCTGACATATGCTGGCCGTTTGCTACTTCCTTGCTGAGAAGATGAGGGAGGGAATTAGGCCCCCTTTTTTTAAGCTTCTTTTTTTACACCTGTTGCATTCTCTTCAGGTTTGTGCCAAGCAAATTCAGTGGAGAGGAAGATATACATCCCCTTGAACAGGACAGCTCCCTGTGTCCGGCTGCTCAATGCCACTCACCAGATTGGCTGCCAGTGTAAGTTGGAAATTCATACTTAAGTGTTCTCAGTATTCCAGAGTCTGTATAAGGTACACTGCATGTTAATTGGTGGTAGCAGGAAACAAGGAAGCAGGGAAATCAGTGGTATCACATCTGACTTTGATCTTTTCAAAAGATAAATTTACTGATACATTTTTTGTTTGTTTTTTTGGAGGCAATTGGGGTTAAGTGACTTGCTGAGAGTCACACAGCTAGTATCTGAGACTGGATTTGAACGCATGTCCTGATTCCATATATTTTGTTTTGACATAGCACATCCTTCCCAGAAGACAGCTAAACAAACCCATTTACAAAGTACATCCCCCCCAAAAGATAATTGATTAAAAAAAAAAAGCTGAGACAACTGTCTTAATTTTGTGTAGTACTGATCATTGTTTTTGACCACACTTTTGTTACCTCTCTATACTGATATTAATGATATTGTTGTCACTGTATGTAGGCAGTTAATCTGTATCTACATATTGATATCTATTTTTTTGTTCTCCTATATCTATATATTGATATCTACTTTTCTTTTATTTCTGATTTACTTCATATAAGTCTGGCCACATTTCCCCAGATTCTTCACATTTGTTGTTCTTTAAGGCTCGGTAACATTAAATTCACATATAATTTATTCACCTATTTCTGTGGTTGTTGTGCATGTATTTTGTTTCTAACTCTGTTATTACAAATAATCTTGTAAATTAAAAAAAAAACATACATAGATCTTTTCTTGCTGTCAGTAAACTCTTTGAGATATAGGGTCAACTAAATCTCTGAGTCAAAGGGAATAAACAGTTTCATAACTTATGGAATTCCAGGCTTTTCTAGAATGATTGAACCAAGCCATAACTCTGCTATCAGTGAATTATCATGCCTGTCTTCCTATAACTCTTCCAAGGATAGGTTTTCTCCTCTTTTAACATCTTTGCCACTTGGTGGTTGTGAGGTAATACTTAAGGATTATCCTAATTTCCCTTTTTTTCTGATTATTAGTGACCTTGTACATTTCTAAGTGGTAATAAGTAGCTTGTATGTCTTCTTTTGAAAACAGTTCATGTCTGCTGGGTACAAGTATGATCCAATAGAAAGAGCAGTGGCTCAGGAATAGAAGACTTGGGCTCAAATCCCACCTCTGATGCTTGCTCTGTTTTTTATTTTGAACAAGTCACTTAACCTGCCTGAGCCTCAGTTTCCTCATCTGTAAAATAAGTTTGAACAACAGCAGAAGCCTCTTCATTACAGTAATTGTCTTGTTTGCTTGTATTTATATTTCAAGTGCTCACAAAGTACCTGGCTCATAGTTAGCACTTTTAATAAATGCTCTATCTAGATGGTCTCTGAATTTCCTTTCAGGTCTAGATCTGTAATCTTTTGTCTGCTTGTCTGTTGTACAGTGATATTCTTATAGTCTGAGGTGGACTTCTGAGAAGAAATGAGTTGTTTGATAAGGAAGAAATTCTGAGAGTGGTAATTAGTTGTTATTCATGGGAATGACATTCAGTGAAATTGTGGAACTCTTGTCATCAGAAGGAGAAATGAATTATGAAGTGTTACTAAGAAATTCTGCATAAAAGAACATCACAGAGGGCAAAATAAGGTGATTTAATCCCCATGGTTGGTGGTCCATGATTTAATTCTTATTCCATCAGCAGCACCAGTTCCTGCACATCACATTTCCTCTTGAAATAGGAAGTTAGACTTTTAATGATGGATTCTAGCACAGAGTTTAGTGAGAAACTCTTTCTGACATACTGTGTGACGTTGAACAAATTATTTTACTTCTCTGAGACTTGGGTTCTATTTTTTCCATAAAAAATGATGAAAATGTTCCTTCTTCCTTTTCTTTCTTTCAGTGGAGGATTTGAGGTTTAGTGAGTGTATTACTTTAAATTCATAAAGATAAGCTTAGTGTTTGTAGATTATAGTGAAGAGGTATTTTGGTTTCAGCAGCTTTTTGCTGTGGAATAAAGCATCTGGGACAGTTATGATATGAGGCCACTGGTTGATGAAGGGAACTGTTCAGATGGGTTCTGAGAGCTCTGCATTACTAGTGTGTTGTTTCCCCATTATGAGTCTGTTCTGTCTTTAGTCAGCTAGTTGATGTTTTGTCGCATGACTGCAATAGCTAGTTCCTGGGTGTGTTAGCTAGTCCCAGATAGCCCCTTAAGTTATAAGATCATTGCTGGAAATAATCTTTAAGCTATACCAAACATGGAGTGAGGAATGGTGGATCTGTTATAGTTTCTAACCACAGTTTTAGTTCCAACCTTAAGAATAGGGGCTCAAACCCCATTCATCCTGGGCCAGGTCCTGACAATGCTAGCCTGTTAAACTCATTTTGGCAGTGACTCATCCATCATGCTGTGTAAGTTTGCCACAGCCTTATAGAAAGCATGGTCTCATAAGCAAAGCTGAGTGTTAGAAAGAGGAGGAGCAAGACTCAGGCTATTTCCTCATTAGAAACCTGTTTCCTTTTCAATCTGGCTAGGTCTTAGTCTCCCTCTTCAAGTTAATTCACCTCTGAACCAGGCTATACCCTCTCTAATTGGGGTTGCTAACATGATAATCCTCTGGGGAAATAGTGAGACATGGTATTGGTTTACTGATAACAATATCCTATGTTTATTAGACTTTTTTCCCTTGGGAGCTCAAAGGCTTGTTGTACAGGTTTCATTTTCACATAGTCTATCTCTACATGGGGAGATGGTTAGGGAGCAGTTCATCTGATTGCCATTTTTGCCCAGAGAGGTTAAGCAACTTGTTTAAGATCATACAATAAGCCTGGGATGTTCCCCAGATTAGAACCTAGGTTTCCCATAATTTTTCTTTTCTCCAGGCCTCATTAATGTAGGAGTTACTAATCTTTCATAACCAATATCCCTTTCTGTCCCCCCAGGTTACATATAGTACAACTAGAGAGGTCTACAGGTCGAACTCAACTAGAAATGGACCATAGCTTACATATTGACTTAGAAAACTACAAATTGACATTATCTATGTTGTATTGTGTTTTTTTTTATTTTGTTAAACATGTCCCAATTACATTTAAACCTGTTCTTCAGTACTCTCTGGTTTTGCAGACCAAATGGGACCCAAGCTTGACATCTTTTATCTACAACATTCTTCAAGTCTTTGTAGAAGTTGTTTCAAATCCAGAGCTTTTTCCAAGTGTTTGTCACCTGTGGCCATTATTTACTAAGCAATGTCCTTCCTCCATATCCAACTGTTCTTCTTTCAACCCGACCTAGGCTCCAGGAGAGAGAAGCTAGCAGTGTATGAAGCTGCATGAGAACTTGTCGTTTTGTCCTCTGGTTCTGTTTCCTTATAAATGTGGGAGTTTTACTGTATGCTGGCCCAGTGAAATAGGGTCAATAGAATAAATTCCAGAGTCCTTACTTTGTTCCATCTGATCATTGCAGCTTCCATTAGTGGGGACACAGGAGTAATCCATGTAGTGGAAGAGGAGGAAGATCTGAAGTGGGTCCTAACCGATGGCCCTAACCCACCCTACATGGTACTGTTGGAAGGCAAGCTTTTTACCAGGTGAGGTCTGGGTGTGTATCCTTGGAAAAGGTGAGTGACCAGAGGAAAATAGAATCCTCCTCCCAACTTCAAAAGATGGGTGCTCCACTTAACTTTCCTTGTATTAGCTCCTTTTGGAAAATGATACAGACTTAAAGAGAACATTTTCAATGATCCTGTAACTAGATCTATCATCTGACTGGGTACTATTTGGGTAGAAAGATAGCAACCAGTGTTATCTGGAGTCTGGAGAGGCTTGGATTAGGGTTAGAGTCAAGAATCCTATAATAGAGCTAAATGAGGAAAGAAATACCTTAACTCTCCAGGAACAAGGGTGTTGGATTGCCTGATACTTCCTTCTTTCCTCCTCCCTTATTCCAATATTTCTTGTTCTAGGAAGCTGATGGAGAAGCTAAAGGGGACCCAGCGAATCTCTGGTCTTGCTGTGGCTCTTGCCAAACCCAGCCCTGTAGATGGCTTCTCTCCCAGCGTTGAATGCCCTAATGATGGGTTTGGTAAGAGCCCCAAAGAGCCAGGAACCGTCACCCCTGGCTTATTGTTTGAATGCCATTAACTAGGTCATTTGTTGCCCCCAAGAGGATCATTAAGTGTCTGTGTATGGTATGTGATTGTGGCCTGTGGTGACAAATGTGGTGTGCTAGATGTGTGTGTTATCACCTAAATGACCAAACTAACTGCTCTGTAGAAGCTAGTGCTGCTTCATCTTTACCATCCATCCCATTCCCAAGACACTCAGATTTCAAGCTGGGTAGCTTGGGTCTTCTTGGTACTACAGTTCCTCTCTGGAACCATGCCTATTCCCATGAACACGAGACTTTCAAGATCCATTTATATTGTAGCACATGTAACACACACCCCAGTAATGGGTTCCTTTTCCCTCCAGGTGTCTACTCCAGCTCCTATGGGTCAGAATATGCCCACTGCAAACAGCTGAAGTGGAACCCAGAAGGCAATGGATTAGCTTATGAGGATTTTGACTTCCCCATCTTTCTTTTAGAAGATGAGAATGAAACACAGGTTATCAAGCAGGTAACAGTGTGTCCTGTCTCTTTTCCTCTTCCTTCTCCCTTCCGTTTTTCGGGTTGACCTAAAAATGGAATGTACAGAGAACATAAACGTTCTCCCATTTGTGGGGGGCTGAGTCCTATATAAACTTCGTATTTCTTTTAGTGCCTAGCACAATCCTTTTCATCCTGTGGGTGCTTAGTAAATGTGTGTTGAATTTTGAATCTTCTGTGCTATTGAGTGCCCAAAGAAAGACCCTAAAAATGTCTTTTTCTTTGTAAAGTTTTTTCTTTCTGACCTCTTCTACTTTAGATGATCCCGGCTGTCTTAGGTCTTAATGTTGGATAGGAGTTGGGGGCAGATTCCTAGGTATGAGAAGCTCAGGGGGAAATAGTAAAGCAGGAATCTCTGAGCTAAGCTGCAAAACTGAAGTGGAAGGATTTCTGGCATGTGAGTCCAGTCAGATTGAACCAATAGCCTCTGGCACCTGGCAGCAATAATGACAAGACTTCCTGGTCCAGGCTAACATCTTAAGAGTATGCATGCTGTGAATTTGATAACTTGTGGGAACCTCTCCATCTCCTTTGGTCATTAGCTCTTTTATACATCTGGGAGATAATTTCTTGCTGAGATGTTTGACTTTAGCAAACACTGGGATGCCATTCTTTGTTTCTGTATATTGTTGTTCTGAAAGCAGACCCCAAAATCTAGGCTCCTGCACTGACCAGCTTATTTCCTCACCATTACCAAATCACATTAATGATGACTACTTTGTAGTATATAGTGTGAGATCAAACCAATGAGTGACCAAGAAGACAGAAGGCCCAGAGTCATGAGAACCCTTAGGACCTGGGTGACCCTGAGCAGATAATGTCACCCTGAAAGATGTCTCAACCAGGTTGAGGGTAACCAACAGGGCTCAGAACCAACAGCTTGTCAGTGAGTTAGGGGGATGTCTACCCCAACCATGTGAAAACTTTCCATGGCTGAATGGGTGGATGAAAATAAATTGTTTCAGTGGCCTTGAAGGTGACTGAAACTGGTGCTGCGGAGCACTTACATCTTGGTCAGACATTGTAAGACACCAAGATCATCCACTGCATCCTGGACCATCACAGCTGTCTTGAGGAGTTAGAGAGATTCCCACAGCTTTTTTTTTCTTGTTTACATTATTCCTTTCCATGAGATTTTGAGTTACAAATTTTCTCCCCGTCTTTCCCTTACCCCCAACCCCAAAACAGCAATCCCACTGTAAAGCCCCTCCCCCAATCTGCTCTCTTTTATGCCCTCCTCCAATGCCGCTCTAACTTTCTGGTAGGGCAGGGAGGGTCTCCCTACCCCAGTCCCTGTATATCT
>CM053593.1:128766548-128781764 GCA_028646575.1 Pseudocheirus occidentalis
AGCATCCTGGCCATCTTCTCTCAAACCTGAACCAACCTGCCAACATTCTAAGAGGGGTACTTAGAACTAAATACATCCCTGAAGTTGTGTGTCTTTCCCTCCCCCCCCCCCCCAAAAAAAACTTACTGAAGGCAGGGATTGTTTCTTTTTTTATATTTGCCTAATATATTACAGGCACTTAAGTCAATGTAATTACCACTTCCCTACTCTCCTTTTATTGTGGACTTTGGTAGCACTACAACAGAAAAGGGTTTTGGTTCTTTAGCTACTATGTCACACTGTTTACTTAAGGTGAGCTCAGAGATGCCTAAAAATTCCCATATTTTAGTAAACTATATTTGACTTTAAACCAAGACCAAATTCATCTTAATGTTAGCTGTCTTCATAACACTTAATTCAAGAGGGCTGGTCTGAGTGTAGTGCTTACTTTATAAGATAAATGAGGCCCCACAGTATCAATGGCTCTCAGATCTAGGCCTGGGAAGAAGAAAAGCAAGCTAAGAGAAATGATTTAATATTCAATAATAAATTTTAAATATTAAGTAGAATATCAGTGAGAAATTAAAAACCTCAGAACTTTTTGCAGTAATCTTTAAGAAACAGGCAGATGTCAGCCTGGACTGGGGGGAGGCATTGCCAAACACACCTCTGAGCACATGGTTTCAGAACCAGCTCTACCCTAACGTGTAAGAGCTTGTGCCAAACAAGAAATGGGCCATGCTCCCAACAGCCTAGCTCCAGGTGTTTATTAGGTATCAGCCAAGGCATAGAGGACTTAGAAGGGTTGGAGGAGGACAAGCTGCCAGTCCTCTCCCAAGCCACTGACATCAGTCAAGGTTTAGGATGTTGAGGGGATCAGAAGTTTCAAAACTGCCCAAAAAACAGAAAGAGAATGCTCTCTGCCCTCCCCAACTATGTATATTGTTTCCTCTCAGAGAAGGGGTTTCCTCTCAGTCACAGGTCAAGGTGGGTGGGAAGCTGAATCCAAACAGCAGGAGAGGTAGGGGGCAAAAGAAGCAGAAGCACTGTGAAACATTCAGGGTAACATTTGGTTTTTCAGATTGGACCAGGAAGAGAGGCATCTATTAATTTAGAAGAGCAGAACTCAGAGCTCAGGGGATACAACAAAATAAATGTGTGCCTAGGGGAAAGGACATATGGCTGGCAAAGACCAGAATGACCCTATTCTCACCAGGAAATGCCAAGTGTCCCTTCTCTAGTTCCTGCTCTGATCAATGTTTCTGCCCTAAGGGATCAGATACCCAAGCATGGGTGTTCAGAGCCAAGGATCTCCCCTAGCCCCATGCCCAGAGCTGGCACAGCACCCAGACTCCAAAGGGAATAGGGAACAAGGCACATGGACCCTGGGAGTCAGAGAAGAAGCATCAGTGCAGGTATATACAACAGGTACAGTCAATTTTATGGGTAGATGGGGGAGGGGGAAAAGGGAACATGGTCCATAAAAGATCATAAGCAGGTAGAGATAGGAACCTTCACTAGCAGCAGAGAACTGGGGGTGGGGGGTGGGCTAAAAGACTCAGTGACAACAATTTGAATAATAGGTCCCATTCCCAGAAACAACAGCCTCCATGGCTACAGAGGGACCCTGCTGGTGTGGAGTAGTCTTGGAATAAGAGCTGAAGAAGGAAGTGAAATGGGGACAGAAGACAAGTGGGACAGGCAGGCAGTTTCTCCAAAGCATCACCATCCCTCCCAGCACCCGATGGCTCTGCTGACTTCAGGTGTTCATTCATGGCTAGGGATGGGAAGGGAACCGTGTGAAGAATTTCACATGATCAGACACTGCTCTCCACTGGCACTTGCAGGGCCCGAAAGATTCAAAGTGTCAAGGTCAAAGTTGAAGCCAGGGGGCTAGAGAGAGAGGTTGAGAGAACAAGCTTCAGAAGTTTTCCACGTTCTAAATCAGGACTCCCCACATTGCATTTCCCAAGGCTAACCTACAACCTCTTGCCATTACTATAATTAACAAATCCCTCACTGTTTTACATTTACTGCTTAAGTAGAATTCTGGAAGTTGGGGTTCTAATGGCCACCTAAAAAAGGAAAAAGATACTTACTGTTTCCCCTGCAAGCTCCTTTGGGGGATGGCCCAGATCCTGAAGCTGGAAGATAAAGAACTGGTAAAATAATGTACAAAATATCCCAGTGCTTGGCACTTGGCAGACAATAAGTGGATGAATAACAGAATGAATAAGGGAACTGAGAAAATCCAAATACCTCAGTCCCAAGAGGGGAACCAGAGCCACCACCTATTCATGCCCCTCATGCCTTTCTAAAGTATCTCACTTTCACTTTAGTAAAAAGTAAACTATCATATGCATAGCATATGGATATCAACAAATTGTTGCTAGCAGACAGACAGGTTTTGGTGATCTTCATAAACACACCTTGCAATGCTTCAACAGGAGCACCTCAGGCACTGGGGAAAGCAGCCCAACCATTCTGTCCTTCATAACTGCAGTTCTTAAAAGCAAGCAGAAAAACAGCAGATACAAAATGGGTTCTCACCTGCTGCATGAGATCTAGCACCATCTCGAAGCGGGCCTTCTGTGTGGCCTCACTGTCTGCAGCTGTCTCTTTTTCAAACTGTTCACAAATCTTGCCCATTACATTGTGTTGTTCCTGATATTTCTCAAATTGTTCTGGGGGCAGTGCTTCACGGTGGCTCTGCAGCCACTCTGGGTACTGCAGAAAAGGAAAATAGGTGGGAAAGTAGCTGGGCAAAGAAATGCATGAGTTGTATCAAAAGACAGGTGGGCAACAGACATGATGTGAAGAGCAGCAATGAATCATATTTCAAATTACCCAGCACTTGTTTATACTACTAGGCATCTATCTCTAACTCCCCTTTCCCCACCAATATACATCTTCCCAAAGATACAAGCACTCTGTGGTTGGAAATTGTTTCTTTTGTATCTCTTTTGTATCACTCAACATTTAAAGCAGTGCTTGAGGACACAGCAGACACTTAAGGTTAGATGAGAAGTGAATGGACTGCTTAGAGTATAATCACTGTTGTACCACTCCGCTATCTCCTCCAACCATATGCATCCTTGGCCAAAGCTCCTACAGCTCTTTCTTCAGGGCAACAGAACAAGGTAGAAGAGTAAGGGGAAGCATGAACACCAGCCATTACCATCTATTTTGGGTCTGATCAGGGCACACTGTCACAATGCCAAGGATACAAAGATGAACCTAGGAATGGGAAGAAAGCTCACTAACTTTCTCTGTGATTTCTTTTAGTGATGGATACAGTACATCTTTAGACAATAGGTTCTGCATAATGCTCTGCATAATGGGGAGTATATTGCCTTCTCCTTCCCCTTCTTCTATGCCTAGCCCTTCCATGGCCTTGGTCAGCTCCTCTTCAGACATGCCAGAATTCTGGAAAGGAGAGAAGAAAGGTGAATAGAGATAAATAGCACATGAGATATCTCACCATTTCATAGGAGGCGAAGGTTTAAAGAGGGAATGCAATCTGCTACTAGTCACAAAGTATACATACTTCATATAAAAAGTTTACTTTTCCCTGGAATAAGAAACTCTAGTGAACAGGATGCTCTTAGTCTACGTGTTTTAGAGTTCCTTCATAACCTTCCCATATGGCCTCACCTGAAGGTCAGTGGCATTCTTTGCTAGTCCACTGAGTGTTTCCTTCAGGCAGGAAGCGAACTCTTGTTGAGATGTTGTATCACTGCCTGGGAAAACAAAAGGGCAAGAGTCACTTGGGAGTACAATCTTTGTGTTTCACATCACTGATGCCATGTAGACACCAGTCTAAAGGGGTTTAAAAGACACTGGGTGAACTCCCTAGCCCTTCCAACCTTAAGAACGCAATCCTGCCAGGGGTGATCTGCATGGTTATATAGGTTTATACATAAAAACCATATTCCATATTTAACTGAAGATAACTTTGCTGTTTTTAAAAATACAGACTCCCTACACTGTTTTTCCCTACTCTTCATCCCTCTCTTCTCTCACTTCACTGAGTAGAAATCTTAGTCATTCCTACCACAATCTGCCCTGGGAAGAAAGCACTCTGTTGATGATGCTGAACATTTTTGATACAAGACCCTACTTGAGAAGCTAGATAAAGAGATATTATGTCAGTAAGGGCACCACGTTGCTCACCCACTCTCCCTGCTGCCTCAGAGAGCTTCTGGAACTGCTCTACTAGGTGGGGCTCCTCCTCAGCCAGCTCCTTCATAGCCTTCTCAAACTCTGCAGTGGCTTGGCATGCTAGTTCACTGTCAAACAGTTCTTGGAAGAATTCTTGGGAGGCAAAGAGGGCATCCTGCAAACAAAACAACAGAGTAGGGAGAGACTCAAGTTAGCATTTTCCTAGGTTTTTAAATGTCTAAATCTCAGAATTGAGAGGCAGCTGAACTTTGGTTCCTCCAGTCACAAGTTCTTACTTAGGAGACAGCAAAAAAAGACACCTGGCTACTACATGGGGCTAGTGATCTCAAGTGATCTATTTTAAAATATTTTCAGACCTAGGAACTTTGCTCTATGCTAGCTTTCTTTCTTTTCCCCTTCTCCCTCCCCCAATCCATTTCAAAAGGGCTTAGACCTGCAGAGGCAATCCAAAAGTATTAAAGCCAAATGCCAACTCCCTCCTCCCCTTCCCTTTGGCCCACAGAGGCTCAGTCCAATTTTTGTTAAGAGCTAGTCAGCCATCCCCACACCCTCCCCTAGTGGGTAGATTTTGTACTTTAGCTGTGTCTGCAGGCGATCTCTTCTGGGAACCTGAAGCATCAGGGGCCGTGGTGATAGGAGGGGATGCTGGGGAGGGTTTGGCTTTATCGAAATCATCAAGGGCACCTTTAGAAACAAGAGATATATATGTATGGGGGAAGCAGGAAGGAGGAGTTTGAGGGAAAGGTAAAGCTTGGGGAAAAGTCTACTAGGTAATTATGTAGGAAGGCACTAGGGCAAAGGTCATTAAGATTACCTACCTAGGGGTGGCTAGGTGGTAGAGTGAATAGAGCACCAGCCCTGGAGTCAGGAGGACCTGAGTTCAAATCCAACCTCAGATCAGTAACATTTAACTAGTCATGTGACCTTGGGCAACTCATTTAACTCCAACTGTCCTGCCTTCCCCCCTCCAAAAAGTTTAAAAAAAAAAATTTACCTACCTGATTTTTCCTTTCTTCCTTAATTTCCTCCTCCCATTTCCCTCTAATGACCCAGCATAATAGAAACAATGGGATCCTTAGAATTCAACACTCAGGGGTAGGGCAGCCTACTTCAATGGTTAAGAGGAACAATGGAAGATCTCTAAGGGAGGGGGAAGAGGGAGTATACTCCACTCAGAATGTTCATTTAGCACCTGTGCCCAAGGCTATAGCCAGGCTTTTCCCTAAATCTCACACAACTCAAAAGTAACAGTATGCTATCATTTTCATCCTAAATTTCCTGAAGGAATAACTGGCTAAAATACAGAAACCAGAGGAGAAAGGGAAGTCACCCCATATCCACCTACCTACCCACCTGGCCCAGTCCTTATGCAAACCCTGCCCCTTTGGATTACAGGCAGAGGCCACTCACCCCTAATTTGTCGAATTACCTTTGACCAAATATCGTTAATGACTCTCCGGAGGACCCCGATTTCTGCAGTAAATTACAGTTTCATCAGTTTATCACCCCTCACCTCCAAGCCCAGCAGTCACAGAGTTTACTTCTGCCCTAGAACGCTTATTTATGCTTGCCAAGGGGTGGGAGGGTAAAGCAGATGGTCCAGAACCAACAGAGGACACAGACTGGGCACTTCCCTGTGGAGGGGAGTCAGAGTCCCTATGTTCCAGTTCTAGCTTAACTAAGTTTAAGGCTCCTGCCTCAGCCTGTTTCCTCACCTGTAAAATGAGTTCTAATTAGAGAACCTCTTTTCAATCTCCTCCACTTTAAAGCTATGACTCTACACTAAGGACGATCCCCCACCACGACGATGAGGGTGGAGGGACACCAGAGCTCTCCGAGGTCTTGGCTTCTTAACCCAGTCGGCAAGAAGCCAGCAGAGAGGGGGGCGAAAGGGCTAGAAACCCGCCTGAGGAATTAAGGGTAAGAGAACCGGCTTCAGGAAGCCCACCGGGAAGCACAGAGTGGGGGGGGGGGGGGAAGAGAGGGAGGTGACTGTGACCGCTGCCCAGCCCACCTGTGCGACCCTGGCAAGAAGCTCCACTTGCCGAAGAACTTCATCATCCCCACACCGGGGGTTGGCGGCCCCTCCTCGCGGCAGAGACCCTGGACCTGAGCGGGGCAGACCCTGAAGAGAAAGACGGCCCCCTCCCAGCGCCAGCGTCAGCGTTTTCCGTCACCCTCCACGCCCAGCGCCCCGGGCCCTTTGGCCTCTCGGTGTCCCCAGTCTGGCCCTTACTTTCCAGAAGCTCGTCCATCTCCGGGTCGGTGCCTGATGCGCTCTCTCCCTCTGCTGCGGCCATCTTGCTACCTTCGACTTGCCGTAGAAGGCTGGGCTCCTGTCTTCCTACCACGTGCTCCCTGCTTCCTACCCGCTGTCCTTCGGACTCGCGCAACCAATGGGAAGAGAGGCACGCCGGGCACCGCCATTTTTAAAGAGACAGATGACCTCATTTTTCTCTTCCTGTAGACATCCCTCCAGCTTCTGCCAAACTGGGCTGTCCCTCATAGCCGCCCCCGCCCTCGTGCATCCCCTTCCGCAAGTCTCCACCTGTTGAAATCCCTTCAAAGCCCAATTCAGGTATTATCCTCCAAGAAGGCTTCCCTAAGCCCCAGCTGAAAATTATCTTTCCTCACATTATTAAAACTTTGTACCTTCCCTTGACACATTACATTATGTTTCGTGTTGCCTGTTTTGTACAGGTTTTGTTCCTACAGATTGCAAACTCTTTGACGGAAACTATTTTTGTATTTTCCGCAGTGGAAGGAAAGACTTGGAGGCATAAGACATCTGACTCCTACTAACTGTGTAAATGTGAATGTCATTTAACCTCATCAATAAAATATGGTTGCTACTGTTGGCATTACCAACCCTACAATGTTGTTGCAAGGAAAACATCTTATGAGTCTTTAAGATCGGTTATAACAAATGTGTAATTTCATCTTTGTACATATGGCGGCTTCCATTTTTAATAAATGTTTGTTGAATTGAGCTTACGAACTAACCTATAATACTATAAGTTAAAGTAAAAAAAATTAGTGCTTGGAAATTCTGTATATAATTCGAAGCCAAATTTTTCTCCGGCCTCTCCTCACTTCCTAATTAAGTACCTTCAAATTTTACCCTAGGACCCATCCTCTTATCAGCTAAAATTAGTAACAGCAGGCTAGCCCACTTACCTATTCAATTGCTTAGCCCATCAACATATTTTATGTTATATATTTGCTATATTTTTCAAAAAGCATTTCTTAAAACTGGGTCTGTTGAACTCTTCTTTTATATGTATCTCTTTCTCCATTTGCACAATTCGGGAGCTCATTACCTCTTAATCACTCCTCAGCTGTATTTAATAACCTCCCCTTTAGCACAATTTAAGCTTCTTGATTGAAGGGACTAATTGGATTTGAGTGGGTTTTGTTTGTTCATTTGTCTTTGAAGCTCTAACACCTTCCACAGTACTGTGCCCGCAGTATATGATTATTAAATGTTTATTAAACTGAGCTGAATTTTTTTTTAGCTTGGACCTGTGATTTTATCTATGTACAGAAACTCTCTTCACTAATACACATCCTCAATTCCTCTTTAACTTAAGAGTTTTATAGAATTGTCTAGATCATGGAGAGTTATCTTACCTACATCACACACAGTATGTGTCAGCAGGAGAACATTAACCCCAATCTTGCTTTCAAGGCAAGCCTTCTATCCACTATTAATCAACAAACAACTTTTATTAAGTTACTTAATAACATCAGGCACTTCGATACATGCTAAGGGTGATGAAAACAAAACTGAAACAGAACCTACACTTAAGGCCTTTATTTATAGCCTGCCAAGGGAAATAATTATACTTACAAATTAGTACAAAATCCATCTGAAATGACAGGGCACTGGCCAACGAGGACACAGTAATGCACAGATGCAGGGATTTGGTGAGCTGGTTTCTGGAAGTTCATGAAGATCTGGAACAGAGGGAGTACACAGCTATTCTATGATTGTTTCCCATCCATTTACCACCAGTGAAGAAAACGGATCTTGGATTTACTGCTGAGATACTGAATGTATATACAAAAGGCACTAAGTGACCAAATGTACACCAGTCTTTCCAGGTGATGCTCAAATCATGGACTACTTTGTATGTGTTGTTGTTTGTCCTTAGTTCTTGAAGAGGAAACAGGATATCATGGAGGTGATGTCACATGATAGCAGTGACCATAGCAGCCTCCTGCTGCCTACTGCCTATCTTTAGCACTCCCTCCCAGCTGGCACATTGACACACCCAGGGGTCAACATGTGCTGTGAACATGGTGCATCTGGGTTTTTGCCTCTTTATATTTTTTCTTTCCTGCTCTTAAGTGTATGAGTATTGGAAATAGAATAGACTAAGTTGCAACCTTGTGAGACCTCAGATGTTGGAACTGAAGTCCATACCAGAATTTGTCAGCAGCTGAAGCCTAAAGAACAATCTGCAGGATCAGCAGCTCAATCAAAATATTTATAAGCACCTGCTATGTGGTAGGCACTATGCTAAGTGCTGAGTATACAAAAAGAAGGAAAAAAGAGTTTCCTGCCCTAAGGAGCTTACAATTTAATGGGGGAATACAATACGCAAACAAATCTATACAAAGCAAATTAAACACAGGATAAATAAGAAATTATAGAGAGATTGTGGAAAACTTCCTATAAAAGATGGGATTTTAGTTGGAACTTAAAAGATTTCAGGGAAATCAGTAGTCAAGTTGAGGAGGGAGTGTTTTCCAGGCTTGGGAGACAGCAGAGAAAATGACTGGAGTAGAGGGATGGAAACAACACAGAAAGAAGTCTCACTGTATTCTGGAGTGATGAGTACCTGACAGGTACTGCCTAGGGTGGTAGGTATAAGATAACTGGAAAGATAGGATGTGGCTAGCTTTTGAAGTCTTTGAATGCCCAACAGAACATTTTGTATTTGATCCTGGAGGCAATAAAGAGCTATTGGGGTTTACTGAGTAGGAGAGTAATTTAGGAAAATTATTTTGGTGGCTAAATGGACAATGGATTGGAGTACGGAGAGATCTCAAGTAGAACCACTTAGCAGGCTATTGCAATAATCTATTCTTTGTGTCATCTGAACTGATGCATAGTGAAGTGATTAGAACCAGGAGAACAATTTGTACAGTGACAATATGGTAGAGATAAACAGCTTTGAAAGACTTAGGAACTCTGAACAATGTAACAACTAAGCGGTTCTAGAGGACTGATGATGAAACATACTATACAGCTCTTGATAAGAGGTGAAAGTTGCAGAATGGGACAGATACAGATGTATATATGCATATACATGTAGACATATATTTATACATTTTTCTCTAAGACCTAGCCAATGCTGAAGTTTGTTTCATTAGGACCACACATGTTTGTGACAGAGATCTTGTTTTCCTTTGTTTCTCAACAGGGGATAGGAGTGGGATGAGAGGAAGAGAGGGCAGAATTTTACTGATTGAAAAAAATTACAATAGAGAAGTTCAGAAAAGGGTGAAGGTTTAGGAGAAAAGATGAGTTTTCTTTTGGACACGTTGAACTCAAGATACCTATGCGACATCCAATTTGGGATGCCCCAAAGACAGCTGCTAATGCAAGACTATATATAGCCTAGGAGAGAGACTGGGGGTAGATACATAGAGATGAGAATCATCTACCTAGAGATGGTGATCAAATTTATGAGATCTGATAATAGCACCAGTGAGAGTAGGTCATGTGAACTAAGTAAATTGAAGAACCTGGAAATTAGGGTATTTGAGGGAGCACTAGTATGAATAAGTTCCCCAGTATGAGAAGTAAGATAAAGAGAAAGATTGTGAACCAGTCACAGAACTCATTAATGAAGAAAGGAGAACATGGTGGAGCAGTGAATAGAGTACCAGGCCTGAAGTCAGGAAGACTTCGGTTCAAATATCACTCCAGACCCTTATTAGGTATGATCCTGGGCAAGTTATATTTGCCTCAGTTTCTTCATCTTCAAAGTGGGAACGATAGCACCTACCTCACAGGATTGTTGTGAGGATTAAATAAGATAATAATTGTAAAGCTTTTAGCACAGTTCCTGATACATAGTAAGCTCTATACAAATGTTAGCTATTATTAATTAAAAGAGGACACTAAGATCTGGATTGTTTGATAAATTTAGATAAAAATGAAAGGAGAAGTTGCTGGGTTAAAGTGGCAGAGGAAGAGTTTGGAAATGGCAATGGGGAGCAAGGAGTATTCTGATCCTCTCCACCCAAGACTAGGTGAGTGAGGGAGTATAAGTGAATGAATGTACAACCAGAAGCTCTGAACTAGGGTGGTAGAGATAGAGTAGAGAGAAGGGGGTGAATCCAAAAGATGTTGTGGAGGTAGACTGGACAAGATTCGGTGACTGAATGGCTGTGTGAGGTATGAGTGAGGAGCTGATGCTAAGCTTAGTAGTGTAACTGTTACTACAAAACTGAGAACCCGGGAGATTGGAAGGAAGCTGATGTCCTCTATAGAAACAGAGAAATGTTGGAGGAGGCTGGTCTGAGTCGTAAAAATGATTTCCAGGGAGGATGTGGAAAAATTGGAACACTAATGCACTGTTGGTGGAGCTGTGAACTGATACAACCATTCTGGAGAGTAATCTGGAACTATGCCCAAAGGGCTAAAAATAATTGCATACTCTTTGACCCAGTAATACCACTTCTGGAGTTGTATGCCAAAGAGATCATAGAAGTGAGAGGAAGACCCATGTGTACAAAAGTATTTATTGCAGCTCTCTCTGTGGTGGCAAAAAACTGGAAATTAAGAGAATTGTGGAATGGCTGAATAAGTTGTGGTATATGAATGTAATGGAGTACTATCATGCTATAAGGCATGGGGAGGAACCGATCTTCATATTCACCTGGAGAGGCATATACAAACTGATGCTAAGTGAGAAGAGCAGAACCAGGAAAAATTTGTATACAATCACAGACACATCATATGTATAATGACCAACTTTGATAAACTGGACTCTTCTCAGCAATGCACAGTTATAAGACAACTCTACAAGTCTTAGGATGGAAGGAGATAATCTACATTCACAGAAAGATCTAGAAAGAACAGAGTTTAAACGGAGACTGAAGCAATCTACATGCTATCGCTCTTTTTCACATTTGGTTTTCTTTCTTTTCTCCCATTGTTCACTCCATTGGTTATAACTCTTCTATACAACCAGACTAATGTCCAGTGTGAAAGTATTTGCAGATCCTCTACTTGATTGCATGCCGCCACGGGTAGGGGGTGGGGAAGGAGGGGAGAAAATTTGAAACTCAAGGAATTGTGGAACTGAATCTTGTAAACTAAAAGTAAATGAACAAATCAATTTTTAAAAAAATGAATTCCAGGGATAGAGATAATAATTGAACCCCATGGCAGCTGATCAGGTCACCAAGTGAGTCAAAAAAGAAAAGAGAAGGCCATGGTTAGGGGGTGTGATATGTATGATAATCCGACAAAGGAAAATAAAAAGTGGTCATATGGGGAGGAGTAGAACCAAGAGATAACAGTCATAAAAACCAGAGAGAAACATTCAGGAGAGAGTGTTCATTAGTATCAAGTGCCACGGAGTGGTCAAGAAGAATGAGTATTAAATAAAAAGCATTGAGTTTGGCAATCAAGAGATCGTTGGTAACTTTGGAGGAAGCATTTTCAGCTGAGTTATGAGATCAGAAGCCAGGATGCAGAGTTAAGAAAAAAATAAGAGGAGGGGAAGTGAAAGCATTGAGCATAAACAACTTTATCTAGATTCTATAAGTTGCACTGAAAAAGGGAGGAGATATAGGATACCATATTGACAAAATGGTAGAATTTTTATTAGTCTTAGGCCAGGCACACATAGAGGAGGAAATAAACAGAATAAACAAATAAATCCAACAAAGCAACAACAGTAGATAGCAAAATTAAGCACCTGGTATGAGCCAACTAGGTGCCAGGCCCTGTGACAGTCCTCACCTTTATGGAACTTACATTGTTGTTGGGAGAGTTTAAGACTTGTAGTCAGATATGCTGGGTGTGATGGAAGCAAAAGAGAGATCGAAAGAGATCTAAAAATCCTTTTTTTCCCCTAAAAAAATTCCTTTATTCATATGCATTCATAGTGATTGATACATTTGTAAACACTGATGAGCACAGAAGCAAATGGATAAACACAAATAGAACATGAGGATAGATAACTGAAGTATATGGACTGTTAAATGGGAGGAGGATGGAAGGGAGTGTATTGGTGGATAGGTGAAGTTGTGTCTGAAGGTCTCAGTTAACTAGTAGATGACCTACAAATTGGTCTTTTTGCAGATCTTGGAGATCATCAGACTTAGAACTTTAAGGGACCTTAGAAAGACCTTTGAGTTTAACCCTTTTTTGTCTTTGTGCTGAAGAGAGACTAAGGCCTAGGAAAATTTAATGAATCATTCAATATTATAGATGTTAAATACCAGAAATAGGATTTGAACTCAAGTCTTCTGGCTCAAAAGCCTGTGCTCTTTCTATTACATTGTGTTGCTTTTTATGTATACTTTCAGCATGGGGGTCATGGGAAAATTTGAGGAGAGAGAAAATACTTTGCTTCAGTGAGAAACTTCACTGATGTTACAGGTGTGCAGAGTATTGATGGAAGGGCAAGATTTTTACAGATGAAAATGTGGAAGGAATTGTGAAGACAAATATAGGTATTGGTTGGGCTATGTGAATGCACAAAATCATCAAAGCTGTATTGAGGGGAATCCTATGAATGAAATGCAACTGAAAATTGGACCCAAACTGTGGAAGGCCTTAGATAACTGCATAAGGAGATCATTAATATGCCTTGGTGGTACTAATACTGGCCACTGAATCTGACTCATTTTGCTGTTTATTTATTTTATTGTTGTAGGCATTATGTACACTGTTCCTTTGGCTCTGCTTTTTTCATGTAAGTCTTTGTTTCCCTAAATTCTTCATTTTCACAATTCCTTTTGGTGTTGTAATATACTATTATATACACATACCAGTTTTTCCCCAACTGTTGGGGGTACATATTTTGATTCCAACTTGTCACAGGTAATGCTTCTAAAAGCATTTTTTTTAACACGTAGGCTTTTTCTTGTCACTAATACTGTTGAACTATAAATCCCAGAGATCAGATAGCTGGCACAGAGGGTATAACACTTGGCTTGGAATCAGCAAGACTCATCTTCATGAGTTCAAATCTGACTTCAGACACTTACTAGCTAGCTGTGTGCTGACTGTTGGGCAAGTCACTTAACTATTTACCTCAGTTTTCTCATCTATAAAATGATCTGGAGAGGAAAATAGCAAGCCACTTCAATATCTTCGCCAAGAAAACCTCAAATGGCTCGTGAAAAGTCAGACATGACTGAAAAGACAGAACAACATAATTCCAGAAGTGGGATCTGTGAGCCAAAAGGTTGATTTGCATCCCTTGGGAATGCCTACCTTCTAAAAGGCATATGGATTAACACTGCCTTTTGGAAAGATTAACTATGTTATCTGGAGTTATTGTTTCAAGCAAGCATTTACAAAAGCATGTTTATGAAAGGAAACTTAATAATTATGCAAAGAAAAGACCTTGTGAAACCTCCTTTTGTAAGTTTTGTCAATTATATGGAAGAGGTTTCATGTAATAATATCAGGCTGTTTTTGAGAAAGGTTGGTCTATGTGAATGCACAAAATCATCAAAGCTATATTGAGGGGAATCCTATGAATGAAATGCAACTGAAAATTGTACCTAAACTGTGGAAGGCTTTTTATTATTTATTACTTTTATGAAGAAATGTTTTATAAGATCTTTGTGATTTTTAAAGGGGCCTACTGAATTTCTATTAACTAATTGGTTACAGTGGTTGATATTGGTGACAATTAGGCCCAAACTGTGAATGTTCCAAATATTCTTATGGGATAGTTTATACATTTGGAAAATTTGGTATGAGAAAGGGGGAGAGACTGTAGGTAGAGAGTAACTAGCTCATTAGATAAGTTATTTGTTTGTGTTATAATTAGAGTGATTTGTTGAAACTGTGGGTTAATGCTAAAACCTAAAATTGTTCATGTGTAGGGAAAGGAGTTGCTGTATGTTAGAAGCTTATCCTGGTTAGTTCTGCCAATTCAGAAAAATTCTCCTTCTCCTGCATGTACGGGGGTCAGTAGGCATGGGCCCCTCCTTGGGGGGAGGGAGTTTATAAACTCACCAAGGCCCCTGGAAATCATCTGTGTGGGCAGGGTCATTAGCCCTGGGAAAGAAACTTGTTTTAGTTATGAAGTATGAACTTGATTTACTGAGGAGTTGCAATTTCATACACAATATATAGAAAGCATTTCTATCAATTGGCCAGGACAAATTGAAAATTGAGAAGAGAAAGATGTTAAATGGAATCCCTTTGTGTGTGTGAGTCTTGGTAAATTTTTATTGTTTATTGCAATTCAATGAGAATAAAATAGCTGTATCTAACTCTTAAGTTGTGATTAGTGAAACCTGATGTTTAAGGTATTTAAAAATTTTTTTTAATTAGTTAATTAATTTTCTTGTTTACATCACTCATTTCCATGAGATTTTGAGTTACAAATTTTCTCCCCATCTTTCCCCTACCCACCACCCCAAAACAGCCATCCCACTGTATAGCCCCTCCCCCAATCTGCTCTCTCCAGTGTTCTCCCCCATTGCCCTTCTGACTTTCTGGTAGGGCAGGATGGGTCTCCCTACCCCAGTGCCTGCATATCTCAATTTCCAGTTGCAAATAGTTAATAATAATTATATATATACACATATCTGTTTAACATTTGATTATAGAACTTTACATTCTGGATTCTTTCCCTTCCTCCCTCGTCACCCACCCCCACTGGAAAGACAAGCAATTCAATATAGGCTATACATGTGTAATTATGCAGAACATCTCTACAGTGGGCATATTGTGAGAGACTGATTATATGTCCCTCCTTTCTATCCTGCCCCCCTTCCCACCACCCCGTTCTCTACCCTGTCCCTGTCGCGGTCCCTTTACAGAAGTGTGTATTTCCAGCAACCCTC
>CM053593.1:128782264-128848520 GCA_028646575.1 Pseudocheirus occidentalis
TCCCTTCCCTTCCCTTCCCTTCCCTTCCCTACCCATCCCTTCCCATTCATGTCAAATCCAGAACACAGGCAGGGAAATTACAGGTGGCTGGGAAAAGGAAGCAAATATTTAATAGAATATCAGATCCAAAAAGGGCCTTAGAGATCATTTAACACAAGGCCTATATTTTATAGATGGGAAGACTGAGGCCCAGAGAGGTAAAGTGATTTCTTTAAATTCTTGTCTACTGGGTGGAAAATGAGACGTTATGAGGCTGCTCAGTCTAGTAAACAGAAAGTTGGGGAACCTGGAGGGGGCAGGAAGACTGAATTGTGGTCTTCAAAGCACTTAGAGGTTAGTTCATATATAATGCCTAATAATAATAATAATAATTTTATATACACATACACACAAATATATATTATGTGTGTGTGTGTGTTTGTGTGTGTGCAGAACCTGAACTTTCCGTCCTCCACTGAGGGCAGTAGAGTGTATGAGGATGATGCATAAGGAAAGGTTATCTGAAATATAGAGCTTGGAGAAGAGAAAAGGAAAGGGAAGCTGTGACCTCTTTGTCCTAGGTGACCTAGGGAAGAAGTCATATCATTTGGCTCTGACTCAGAGACAAAGGGATAGATGTGACCATGGAGAACCAACCAGTCTAGAATTATCTTAGAGACTAAAGTTTCACAGTGGTGCCTTAGGCATCCTTTCTCCTCTGGGTTTCAGGGGCCCCTATCTTCTCTAAGTTTTCCTCTAATCTCTCTAGAAGTTCCTTTATTTCCTTTTTCTGACCTCTTAAAGTTGGTTTTACCCTAGACTTACTTCTCAGAGCTTTCCCTCAGGAAGCATAATGCCTTGCACCTAGTAAATATGTAATAAACTTTGTTTACTTCAATCACCAACTATTCAGTGAGCACATACTGTATGCCAAGTGTATGTCTGACATTTAAAGAGGTCTTATCCCTCAATTCCACAGCTCCATTCATCACTTTTTCCACATCTCCTCTTGCCCAAAGGGCAATACTGTATGTCCAAAATTAAGCTCTTCAATTCCCCACAACCACTGCCAAACTCCCCTATTCCATCTTCTCCATTTTTACCAATGACACTAATCCCTAGGCTTACTATAGGATTTTAGAGCTAGAAGAGACCACTAGAAAAAGACTTCAGCAGTCATACAGTTCAGCCCCCTCATTTGACAGATGAGATAGTGCTCAAGAAATAGCAGGTTCAGGATTCAAACCTAGGTCTCCTTAGTTCATTCCTCTACATTGCTTATCAGGGAACTTTTGTGTCCTCCCTCTCCTGCCCTCCCCCCAAAACTTGTCAGTCATTCTACTCTTCCTGAACATACCTTTCTGTCCTTCTATACCTCTCCATCCTCATCTAGGCCCACATTCCCATTCAGCTTGGACACCTTAAACAGCTTTCACCCAGTCTCTCTCTATTCATGTCTACTTTATGCCCCACACAGAGAATCTCCTTCCTTATTCCTTATGTGGATCCTGGTCCTTTCCCATTTAGATCCTTACAATCATCTTACACCCAGTGAAAACTTTCTAATCATAGGTTTTCCACTGAAGGCATCATGATACACAGGAGAAAAAAATTGCATTTGGTGCCAAGAGATCTGGTTCAAATCCTGATTCTTCTCCCTTGAGTCTTGGGATGATAGATTTGAAGCTGGAAAGGACCTTGGAGGCTCTCTAGTTCAACCTCCTCATTTCACTGATGAAGAAACTGGAAATCAGAGAAGTTAAATTATTAGCCCAAAGTCATGCAGACATCCAGTGCCAAGGTCTGAACTAAGGTCATCTGACTTTTTAGAGAAAGTACTCATTCTACTGTCCCGTGATGCCTCAGGGTCTGGTCTAGAGGTTATAATCACAGACTTTTAGAGCCCTTAGAACCTTCCGGAGCATTAGTCTAACCCCTCCTTTTAGAGATGAGGTAAAGCACTTTTTGAGCCTCTACTTCCTGATCTATAGAATGGAGCCCTACTTTATAATGTCTGCCCCTACCTGTGTGACAGAGTTATTGTGAAGATCACACGTCATAATGTACCTGGAAGAGCTTTGTCAATTGTAAGGGATTTCTGAATGAATAGAAACTGTTGCCGTATATTTAGGATCCTCTTCCCACCTAACTTCCCTCATCTACTAAGATTTTCCCCCATTTAGAGACTTTTCGAGGCAAACAAACTAGGCCTTTCCATTGTTCTCCCACACCTCACCTTCTCCCACTCCTGAACCTGGATACAGAATCTCGAACCACTCCCCCACCCTTTCTAGGTAAGGACTTCTCCTTCTCTCAGGTGACCTCTGACCTATCTCTCCCTACACTGTTTCTGTTTCACCTTATGCAGGAAGGCCTTCCAGGCTGTTTCCACCCAAGTGTGGGAGTCTCTATAGCATCCCTCTTCATGCTCAGGCCTCACCATCATTCAGGATGTCATACATACTAATAATGGTGTTAACATTTTAAATAATTTATATTGGGTTTGTGTCCCATTGGAGTTAGATGAGTATAACTTCTTACTGAGATGCTCTCCAAGTACCCAACTCAGAGACGGATTAGATAAGCAGAAAGTTATAAGTTACAGCCACTGGAGTCAGGAAGACCCGAGTTCAAATGCAGCCTCAGACACTTACTAGCTGTGTGACCCTGGGCAAGTCATTTAGCCCTGTTTACTTCAGCTTTCTCATCTGTAAAATGAGCTGGAGAAGGAAATGGCAAATCACTCTAGTTAATATCTTTGCCAAGAAAATCCCAAATAGGACCATGGAGAGTTTGACACAATTGAAACAACATGGGTTGCAATGTGGGAAAAGGTTGAACCTCGGATCATTTTTACTGTTCATCATTCATTTATTGAACAAATATTAGTTAAACATCTTACTCTGGTACAAGATGTTATACAAAGCTCTGGAAAAGGTACAAAGTTCCATAAAGTGTAGTTTCTAAATTCAAGGAGCTAATAATTTAGTAGAAGAAGTTATAGTAAATGTATGATGACCTGGGTTCGAATCCCAGCTCTGCAACGTACTATGTCTGTGTCCTTGGGTAAGTCACTGCCCCCTCTCTGGGCCTCAGTTTCTTCATCAGAGGTAAGTGGTACACAGGGAAAGTGCTGGATTTTGATTCAAGAAGATGAGAGTTCCAATCCTGCCTCAGACACTAGCTGTATGATCTTGGGCAAGTTCATGGCATTTCTTAGCTTCTGTTCTCAGCTGTAAAATGAGAATAATAGCACTTTATCTCAGTAAGGATCACACGAGATAACACTAATAAAGTGTTTTCAAACCCTAAAGTTCTATGTAAATGCTCACTGTGACTATTATCTTGAAATGGAGAGGTTAGACTAGATAATCTCTGAGGTCCCTTCACTTCTAAATCCAATGAGTATAAAGTACAATCAGGTTATAGATTCAGAGCTGGGAGGGACCTCAGGGGTCATTTAGTCCAACCCTTTTATTTTATAGATAAAGACACTTGGGCCCAGAGAGGCCAAGCAGACAAAAGTGATTTATTTATCCAAGGTCACACAGCTAGTGATAAACTAAAGATTTGAACTGACTCCAAATCCAAATTGAAGAAAGAATCACTTCTAATCCCAGAAAGTAGGAGACGAGGGTCTGAGAGAGGGGAGGAAGCCATCCCTCAGAACCTCCTGGAGTGAACCTTTTTCCTCTCCCTTCTTCTACCCACATTTCTACACTGTTTTCGGGGGCATCTGAAATGGGGACTCTGTTGCTTTTGTCACAATGGGTCAAAACGCTGTACCTCCTTGACTAACACCAGTCTGGCTCTAGCCTGACCTTGGAGTTCAGGACTTGCTAGGTTGCTATAGCATAGGGACATGGGACATTGAAGAGGGATCACGTTGGGACAGGTCCCCTCAGGGGCCTAGAGTTACGAAATGCTTTGCCTGAAGTCACAGGAGGGTAATAGGGTTTTCCAGGAGCACCACAGGATGACAATTTGGAAAGTAATAATAACTTATATTTCTCTAGTACTTTGCAGTGTACAAAGTATCTCCAAGCATATTACCTTATTTAATCCTCAAAGTAGCCCTGTGAGGTTTGAATCCCAAGTGTTATCATTCTCATTTTAAAGCATAGTAAACTGAGGCTCAGGTTAAATCACTTGCCAAACACCACAAAGTTGCTAAGGAGCAGAACTGGAAATCAAGAGGGTGCTTTTGTCTCCCATTCTAATGTTCTTTCCACACTGATCTGAAAAATAGCCAACCTGGTGTTTCTGGCTGGTCTGTTCCCGCACTGATATTCTTCTATTAACTTCCAAAGCCCATGCCCTTTCTTGACCTCATAGTCTGTGTGGTGCCCTGGCCTGGGGGTAATGGGAGGGAGTTTGCATTTCTTGCAATACAACTGTCCACCTGGTTGTCCATTCTGTTTCTATGCCTTGTTTCTATGCCTCAGTGCCGTTCCTGGTCCCCCTGCCTGTCACCTTTTCCAAGATAGTTTCCCTTAATTCTGTTCTTGGCCTTCGGGCTGTCTCACCCCTTACTGTGCCCTGCCCCATGCCAGCTGTCCCCAGTAACTACCCCCGGGTTCCCTCCCTGCTTTGTGTCCTGGTGCCTGGGGTCGGGGATGGAGATGGAGGCGGGGTTGGGGATGAAGGGGCTTGTTGAATGGATGAATGGGGACAGGCCTGGACACTGACACTGCTTGCCGCTCACACAGGCTGGTTGTGATGGAGACAGAAAAGGGGAGACAGACACAGAGCATGAGCACAAACAGGTTGTTCTTTAAGCCTTGATCCACCTGGCTTAAAGGTTGGGCTCAGGTATTCTCTCTACCTTGATCTGCCCTCATGAAGCATGTGAGAAGGGTCCATTGGGGTGGGGAGTGTGGGAAGGGAAATTTTTGTGGCTGTACCTCCCTGACCCTCTTTCAGGATCCTACCTTCGAACCTGACTGGCATTTTTTAGCTTTGTCTGAAGAGTTCTGTTTTTCCAGCTTCCACCACTCCCTGAAAAACAGTCTGTGAAACTGAGGCAGAGAGTGGGTAGGTTCAGTCCCCTCACTTCCCTCACTCTAGAGGCATGCCTGGATGCCATATTTCCAAGTCCATTCTCCCCTCTGCCCCCATCCCTAAGGGGTTTCTGTGGGTTTTTTTATTTGGAAAATCTTTTCTTGGGTTTTTGGGGGGGTTTGGAGCATGAATGGCAGACTCTCTCAAGAGGTTCAACCTTTTACTTTTCCTCTTTCCTGTTCAGTGTCTTTAAGGGAGCTCTCAAGGGTTCAAGGCTTCCCATCTCTGTCCTTAGCTCCAACCCAGTCCTCCCCCACCAAGGCCCTGCATCCTCCTCCCCCGCCAACTCCCCCGCCACCATACACACACACATACCCTCCCAGACTGTGGGACAGGGAGCCAGAGGAGGGGCCAGCCCTGCATACTAATGCAGGGCCCATTGTCAAAGCTGCTTTGTGCCCCAGCTCTCCATTGAGGCGGCTCTGAGGCAGGCACAATGGGGGCTCTGTCCCTGAATTCCCCCCAAACAGTCACCTGCTTTCAGAGCCTCTCCTCCCCCCTCAACAGTGTCCGGAGGGGCTGGGGAGAGTGGGGGAGTGGGCTCGGAGCCAAGGGCCTTGGGGGTGGGGGAGAATGGGCAGGGGGCACTGCCACCCCTGGGTCAGGCATGAAAGATGGGCAGTTGGCAAGGCCAGACTTCATTGGGCACAGATGCAGAGCACTGAATTTGCAGTGGGAGTTGGATTGGGGGGGGGTGGCCACTCTTGCTTGGAATGTGGGTTCTATGGGGCTGGAGGAAGGAGACACTTCCAGAGGTGCCCACCTCCATGACCACAAATACCCAGCGTGGTCTCATAACTATCATTCTTCTGTTCTCCCAAATCCCTGAGGTAGGATGGAGACAGACACACACCACCCCCTGCCCACTTATATTCAGACGCTTATATATGCACACACATACACTGGCACACACTCATACATGCACACACATATCCCCACATACACAAAGACACTCTCATATATGCAGACGCACACACAGACATGCTCACTGAGACAGCATGGTGCAAAGACCTCTGAACGTGGAGTTACAAGACCTGGGTATGAATCCTGGTTATAAAACGTCTTGGCTATGTGACCTTGGGCAAGTGACTTAAACTCTGAACCTCAGTTTCCCCCTATGTCAAACGGGAGTAATATTTGTACTACCTAACTCTTGGGGTTGTGAGGAAAGCACTTTATAAATCTCATAGCACTATAGAAATGTGAGTTCTTCTTATATGTGCCTGCTCATACATACATACATGCATACATATATATGTGTGTATATATATATAATATATATATATCTGTAGGTACATGCATGACCCCACCTACAGACACAATGACATTTATACCTCTTGCCATCATTGATGGTCATACACAAACACACCTACACATACACTCTGACACCTACTCAAATATACACGTGTCTTAAGCCTCCCCAGCCTCCCTGCCCCCTCCTAACCACATTCTTGGGTTTGGAGGCCTTAGCACCCCCTTTTTCCTCCATGGGCATCCCAGCTCTCCCCCCCCCCACCCCGTCCGTGCCCTTGCCGCCCCCTGCTGCTCTGACACAGGTTGTAACAAGTTTGCACTTGTTGTGACCTCGAGAATGTGGCCCTGGGGCTGAGAATGTCCCACTACTCCAGTAGTGGCTTACACTTTAACCAGAACACACTCCCTGCAGATCCTGAGCAAGGCACGGGCAGCCTCTTCCCAAATCCTTCTCTCCCCTGCCCCAAAGAGCACCTGCCTCCCCCAGCCACTGAACAGAGCAAGACGACGTCCCTGTGTGGTAGCTGCACCTCTGATCTGTTTCAGTCCCCAAAACTGTGTTTGGGATGAAGATTCTTCTCTCCCATACCTGCTCCATCAACCTAGGAAGAGTGAGAGGGAAGGAGATGACAGAGGGAGATCTATTAGAGAACCCTGGGAAGGTCATCTTATCCTTGTTCTGCCTGGACACATGGAGAGGCTTTCCAACTCTCCAGGTTGCCCATCCCAGTACCCCAGATGCTTTTATGCTAGGAAATCTTTCCCCATATCCAAGTCTCAATCCCTTCTGATGCTGGAGCTCATACAGGGCTAGGCTTCAAAACCTCTCAAAGATGAAGCACCTCTTGGTATCAAGGTTTTGGTAGTGCACGTCCTCAAAGAACAGAGGGAAATCATAGGAGCATTCCCACCACAAGATGAGAGACCTAGGGCCTGGAGTGAGTTATCAGGGAACGGATTCTGGCTTGGGGTAATACCCTCTAAAATACTAATGACAGTAACACCTGGAGTTCATTCACTTGTGTGCATATTTTATATGCCACCCATGTTTCCTGTGTGGCAAAATGAAGAATACATGGAAAGCTCCCAGGCCCAGCCCTTTCCCCCATGTCCTCCAGGCCCTCCCTCTCTCTCCTAAACCCCCAAACCCTTACCTCTACCTCATTGACTCCTAGCCTTAGTCCCTGCCTCCCTCCCTGCCTTCTCCTGCTGTCTTCTCTCAGGATGGGTCTTTCCCCCAAAGATCTCATCATTCCTCCAGTACAAAACCACTGGGGATAGTGAGAAGGTGGTCATGTTCTTGCTTCTACAGCTTTCTAGACAAAAGTCTCCCTTGCTTCTCTGTTCCAGGATTCTGCATCTGTATTTGGGTTCCCTCTTTCTGATACTCTCAATATCTGCTTCCTCAAATGAGGTATGTGGAGGAAGAATTTAGGTGGAAACTAAGTGGCTTGAGGAGTCGGCTTTCTTTTTGAAGGGGTCTGCAACCTGAGATAGAGATGGAAGTATGAAACCAGATTTGTGTACTGGATCAGGAGAAGAGGGGAAATTTTAAGGTTACCCTTGTTATTCATTTCTGCCAAGGGTTAAACCTGGAAGAATCTGATTAGATATCAGTACATGGGATTTAGGTTAAGACTCAAAGAAAAAAACCCTTCCTAATGGCTGGAGGTCACCCAGGCATGAAGGAGATGAGAAATTCTCTTTCCCTGGAAAGGTTAGTGAAGAGCCGATACAGAGACCTGTTGGTTGTGGAATTTTCTGACACATTTTCAATATGCCCCACTATAAGATCATTTTGCCTCATTCCCCTCACCCTTGGCCATCTGCCCTGCCCCCGAAAGGATCAAATCTAGATTGAGGTGGAAGGACTTGCCCTCTTCTTCAATCTAGTGTACAGTTGTAATTTTCCTTGCCTACCCTATTCCACATCCCCCCAGATCTATGTTTTCATTCTCCCTGGTGTTGGCCCCCATCAAAGACAGATTCTTCAGTCTTTCTCTTACCCCACTCACCTGAAATGTGGTAGAGAAAGAACATGAGATGAGCCTAAGCAGGTGTTTTTAAGGCTGGAACAGCACAACTAGATTCTGCAGGAGCATCCCCGGGGACAGACCAGGAAGAGAGAAATGGCAGTTTTTGGGGAAAGGGCAGGGACATTCCTGTGATCCTTATGTTAAAAATGAAGCAGCCACGGTGAAAAGTGGTCATTTATTGTGTTATTCCATTAGGTTGAAGCAATCTAGGAAAAGTGGTCACGGAACCCACTTTGGAGTTTTCAGACAGGTCCCTTCTGACCCAGTTTCTTGAAGTGAACAATCCAGCCAAGTTGGATGATTCTCTATCTTGTGCTTTTCCACAACCAATCTAGCCGTTGCCTCTGCCTTATTTTCCCTTTTCTCCCCCATTTTTGTCTGTGGTAAAATTCACCTATCCTTCAAAGTCCACTTATGTATTCATCCGGAGGAAAAAAAAATGTAGAAACTTTGTAATCCCCGAGAGCTAAAGGCTGGTCTTTCTCCTTCTCTCACCTATCTTCCTCCCTAGGCCTCAGTTCCCCTTTCTATTGATCAAAGGATTCTATTGATCAAAGATCATTTAGAACTGAAAGGAACCTTAGAAATTATGTAGTCCAACTCCCTCATTTTAGGGATCAGGAAACTGGGGTTTAGAGGTTATGAGACTTGCCTGAGGTCACACAAGTACATAAATGGCAGAGGTAGGTTCAAACCTGGACTTTTACTGCCTCTCGGCTGTAGCCAGGAATCTGTATCATGAGACTGGGGGCAGCCAGTGGAGCCAGGAGTGCTTCCTAGGGATGCTTCCTGGGTCTGGAGGACATTTTTTGGGTCCAGAGCTCTCTGGCTTTGACCTCCAGGTCCTGTAATCTGCTCATTCCCCCAAGCCCTGGCAGAAGAACCCAGGAGTCCTGATACTAGACCTCTTGGCTCCAGTTTCGTGACTTTCTGTTCTTCAGTTTCGCCTGCAGGACTGTGACCCCTCCAGAAACCTGGGCTCCCCAGTGAACAGAGAGCTCACAAATGTGTTGGAGAGGAGTCACTAAGAACAGATGCAGAGGAAGGGAGAGGGCTAGGAGTATAGGCTCTAGGAGCAAGTGTTAAATTCAATCTGGAGGAAAGAGAGATTGAGGAGAGATTAAGTTAGAATCCCCAAGTCCGTGAAAGCTTAGGCTGTGTCTGCAATAATGGGAACCGAGGGCAGACAGAAGGAAGAACTTTCCAACAATGGGGAATATCCCATCCTAGCATGGGTGACTGAATACAGGGGAGGATAGATATGCAATTGTTCATTCTCTCTTTTACTAAGAGGTAAAGGTTTGAAAGAGGTAAGGCAGGAGGAGAAATGAAGTGATGTCTAGAGGTCTCAGTCAGTTCTAAAAAACCTAATAAACTAAAGGAATTGATCCCCACATGTACTTCAACTGGGGTGTGATCCTGCCTGCCTCTCCACCACCCAGAAATACTCCATTCCTTAGGCTTTTCCTTCAGTCTTCTATTTCTCCTCTAAAACGGCCCACAAAGGATCTCTAAGCACTTTCCTCTTACTACTTCCTCATACCCTGGAGGGTAGTTACCCAGCAGGCAGGGAAACTGAGGCATCAAATAAGAAAAATAGGGATGAGGCACAGGCCAGTGCCCCTGCCCTTCTTCCCTTCTCCTTGCTGGAGGACAGTAATGGCCTCATTCTGGGCCCAAGGGGCCAGGAGCCCCTGAGGAGCCGGTCCGACAAGCTCAGGCCCCTCTCCGGTTTCCTGTCTCTTCCATAGGGCCATGGCCCAAGATGCTGGTGGCAGATCTGGTGACAGCTCAATAGTGCTTTGGCCTCCACTCCCCTAGGTCTTATCTCCTGGGGCCTGTCCATCTCCATGCCACAGACCAGCATTCAGAGCTTGCCAGCTTCTTGGAGCCATGAGCCTGGGGAAGGTGAAGGGTGCATGCCCTGATCGGGGGTGGTAGTGACAAAAACTGGGAAGTTCAGTTCTACTTAGCATCTTAATAACTAAAAAATATACCCCTCCAATGACCCCCTTGACAGTTTGCAGGAGCCCCTCTTGCTAGGGAATTATATGGGAGGAGGCACCCAGGGAAGTGAGGGAAAGGTAAAAGTAGATTGGAAATCCCTGACCTCGTCAATCTTTGTTCATCTAAGAGAACAATGTACCCTGGTCTCCTAGCCCCCTGCCCACTGACTACTTCTTGGGCTTGGAGACTCGTGAGTTGGGAGCAAAGAAACGAAGCATTGGTGTAGCCCTGAGTTTCTTGGGAGGATCTGGAAATTAGAACAGGTGCTGTTTTGGGGGAGGGTTCGGGAAGGGAGAAGAGTAGTTCTTAGGACAAATGACAGTTCAAACAGCACTTACAGTAAATAACATCTCCCCACCACCCCTCATCCCCCCACCCCCCAGCCCCGCGAGGCAGAGAATCCTGCCCTCTGCTGGTGGGACGCCGTTTCTCCAGCAAGGAGTTCCAGTGTATCAACATTAAGGTGTCTTCTTCCTCTGGCTCTGTCCTCCAGTGCAGGTATCAGAGCTGGAGAGAAGGAGGTTAGGAGCAAATTTCTGCAAGGGAGCTGAAACGGTAAGTGAAGCCATTAGATAAGACTGCTAGGTGGAGGGCTGGACCTGGAATCAGGAAGACCTGAGTTCAGATTTGGCCTGACATTTCCTAGCTATGCAACAGAACCAGGGCAAGTCACTTAACCTCTGGCTACCTTAGTTTCCTCACCTGTAAAATGGAGATAATAATACCACCTGCCTCCCTAGTGTTATTGCGGAGATAATATTTGCAAAATGCTTTGCAAACCTTAAAGCAGCATCTGAATGCTAGCTATTGTAGTGTCCCTGCCCTCTACATAGGAAGTCTTCTTTGACCATTTCTCTTGAAGTCTCGTTCATGTGGTTCTCCCTAGGGAGAACCTCTGAAGCACAGAGGGGGTGGTCTGAAGCCTGAGTGTAAGGCAGAGAGAAAGAGAGATAGAGAGGGACAGAGACAGACACACACAGAGAGAGACAGAGAGACAGAGAGGGGCAGAGAGAGGGGGGAGGGTCATCTTGTTTGTGCCCTTGCCTCAACCTTACCCAGCCCAGACTCCTCCAGGAAAAGTACTCTATAATCTCCCTTTATCCCATGCAATTCAGTTGAATTCAACAAGCACTGAAATACCCACTGCTCTTAGGTCCTTCACAGTGGCTGTTCTGTAGTTACCCCAATGACTAACTTCAGTCTTTTCTGTTTTGATTAATCTCATTTCCTCTGACTCCTCAGTGAGAGGGACTGGAAAGGCCGGAGGTGGGGAAGCAATGGGCTGCACTTGACTTCAGCCCCTTCTTTGATGAGAATGACTGATGGGGCTCAAGGTTGAGAAGCTTTGTTTCTAACTCTTCCTCCTGGGCAACTGTAGCTGAGTCCTCGGTTGCCCTTTAAGTCCCGTTCCACAAAAAGAACCCTGGCTGTTGCCAGGACACCTAGCACTGCTGCCCTAGTGTAGAACAGATTCCTTGGTGTGGGCCCCACTGTGGCCTGGTGATCCTGGAGGGTGGAAAGGGGGTGCACAGAACCAGTATCCATCTGCTGAGTGCCCCAGGGAGCCTGCCCTCCTGGTGCCCTCAATTTACAAACTGGGAGAGGGAAGTCCTGGAGTGCCAACCTCCGGGCAACTCTCTGCAGGAACATTGTGCCCTCTTTCCAGAGGACAGAGGGCATGGCCTAAAAATTGGGAATTACTAGACTTGGGAGAGGGGGAAGGGGAGAAAAGAAGGAGCGGCCAAGATCAGCCCATCAGACAGAGGAGCTGGATGGTTAGAGAAGGGCCTCTAATATGGTCCCATCTCTCCTTCCCTCCTTCCCCTAACCGGAAGGCACATGGTGGAACTGAGGGGCCAGGCAGAGGTCTCTGGCTCCCAGGAAACACTTTGAAGCCTTTTCTCTCTTTTTTGTTCCGGGCAATGAAAACTTTCCAAACATTGACACAAGGGAAGAAAAGCCTATTCTTCTGCCATGGGCCCAGGGCCTATGTGCCAGGCTGAGGCCAAAGGATGGGAGGGAAAAAGAAGAAGGGCAGAGGATGGGGATAGAAGCAGTTCTGACTCCGCCAGAAATGAGCATGAACACACACATACACATAACCCTCCTCCTGCCTCCTCCACCCTCCACTCCAAGTTTTGTTGTTCATGTGATTCCATTTTTACTTTTCTAGCTTTCTAGAAATTAATGAAAAATAAAGCTTCCTCAAGAGAATAAATCCCAAATCCAACCCCATTCTTCCCCAAAGGCTGACCTAACCGACAATGCTTTCTTCTTTGTCCTGAGTTTTGTACCAATCCCTCCCCCATTCCCTTCCCTTCCCTTCCCTTCTTTTCCCTTCCCTTCCCCTCCCTTCCTTTCCCTTCCCATCCCTTCCCTTCCCATCCCTTCCCTTCCCATCCCATCCCTCCACCCCCATCTCTATTCCCCCTTCCCAAACTTCAATGTCTTTGCAAGATACTGCTCCATTGTACTTAATCTACTTTGGGGAGCCTTTCAGGCCAAGCCTGGCAAGATGAGACTGTGGAATGATTTCCCATTTCCCTGAATGTCAAAACAAATGGGAATGGGCTAAAACTGTACCAGACAGGACAGCCTCCCTGACCTCTGCTCTGGTCATCCCACTCCTGGAGCAATGGGAACACATTTCAGAAAGGAAAAGTTCTAGTGAGTTCGGAGCAGAATGACCAGGCTGGTAGGAAGACTGGAAAATACACCATTTCTCAGACCTATAGAAGGAACTTAGTGTGTTTAGTCTGGAGGAGAGAAGACAAGGGATGACGGGGCAGTCGTTTTCAAGTATTTGATGGGCTGCTGCATAGACGAGGGGACAGATTTGTTCTGATTGGCCCCAGTGGAAATAAGTAGGAAGAAAGGGTAGAAGCTGAAGAGAGGCAGATCTCAGCTCAAAATAGGGGATAACTTTCATAATTAGAGATTTCCAAAAGTGGAATGGACACTGCTCTCTGGTTTTTCCAAAGTTTTCTGAAATGATATCTTTCCTATAGAGATATCATAGGGGTAGTGGATGGAGAGCTGGCCTTAAAGTCAGGAAGACCCAAGTTTCAAGTCCAGCCTCTGACACATACCGACTATGTGAATCTGGGTAGGTCATTTAACCTCTCCGTGCCCAGTGAACTTTCTAAAACCCTAAGTGCTGAATAGCCAATTTACATTGCTCGAGGGAATGAATTCCCTACACCAAAGAAATCACAGATATAAACAAAAAGTAGCTGACATCTATATAGTGCATTAAAGTTTCCAAAGAGTTTTACAAAGAATACCTCCTGTGATCCTCGCAGCAATAAACATACATACATATATATGAATATATATGTATATGAATGAGAGAGGAAGGAAGGGGAAAGAGTATGTGGAATGTGTGTGTATGTGTGTGCATGTGTGAGAGAGAGAGAGAGAGACAGAGAGACAGAGACAGAGAGACAGAGACAGAGAGAGAGAGAGAGAGAGACAGAGACAGAGAGAGAGACAGAGACAGAGAGAGAGACAGAGACAGAGACAGAGAGACAGAGACAGAGAGACAGAGAGAGAGTTATTATGTAAATTCCTTTAAGAGCAAGGACTATTTCATTTTTAGTGTTATTTCCCCAGTGCCTAACATATTCCTGCCACATAGTAGGCACTTAATAAATGCCTATTGAATTGAACTGAGGTGCGATTTAAATTCAGGTGTTTCTGAATTTAACAAGTGTTCCAAATCTAACAGAAGAAACTGGGGAGCCCCTTAAGGAGAGGAAGTGAAAGACAGAGACAAAGGAGGGAAGGGACAAAGAAGAACTAGAAACTAGAAAAGGGGAGAAAACATACCCAAGGAGATGACGGGATGGATGAGAAACCAAGGACAGCAGAAAAGTAAAAAAAAAAATAAGGGGGGAAAGTGGATCCGTAGAAGAAAAGTGGGGAGAAGAAAAATGTGAAAAAAACAATAAAAGAAACCTTGAGAACAGTGAGCATAGGGAAGAAAAAAAGAATGTGGTCCCCTCTAATTGCCCTCAGGTCATTTACCCAGGGCATTATCCCTGAGTCTTCCTACCAACCTGGCTCCCACCGGCCTCCCAGCATGCTTTGATCAAGAACTACCCTGGTTGTCAGTCAGGGTGGGAAGAGGAGGTAACCTAATTTTAACGGGAGCTTCAACAAAATAGCATTAAGAAAGCATATCCATTGCTAATATATATATATATATATATATATATAGTGCGAAATGCATTCTGTGGCTGGCTGGCTTAGCATCAAGCTTTTAATTCTTGACCTTGTGCTTGATTCCCCTGTAGATTAGCTGAGGGTGTGGAGGTGTGTGGAATTGGTTCACAGGTACAGATTGCTTCCTTAATCCTGTCCAATTATTCTTAGAGGCCCCATGGTTAGTGAAAACAGGTCAGGAAAACTAGGTGAAAATCATGATTTTGAAACTTATGATGCCCAGTAGATTAGCTCCTGGAAGGCTGAGACTAATTTGATTTTGTCTCTGTAGAAAGACACTTCAGCCATGTTTGTTTCATTGGCTTGGACAGCTGTGTGACGACAGTAAAGTTATTTCTACCCCTCTGACCCTCAGTTTCCTCTTCTGTAAAATGGAGACAAAAATGGATTTGAAAACTTACTAGCTGAATGACCAAGGCAGAAAAATCCCTTTACCACTTTAAGTCAGAGCATTACAAATGAAGATATTGGGTCAATTAGAGCACCCTCCCTAGTTGTAGTTAAGGGTGTTCCTGCCAACACACTTGGTGAGGAATTTAGGGGTGAATGTTGTGGTTTCATCCCGCTTCACATGAAGGAAAGGGGCAAGGAGCAGTGAGAAGCACCTGTGCAGAGTCTGGACATGATGACCCACCCACTGTACCGCGGGACAGGAGTCAGCTGCCCGACTTGAGATCCCAGCTCTTGCACTTCCTCCTTGTGTGACCTTGGCCTCGCATTTCATCTTGCTGGGCCTTGTTGTACAACACGTACAACGAGGGGAGTCAGAATATGTGACAACTCTAACTCTGTGATCTTGTGATGTCTGTGGCCCCTTCCCAATCCTGTGATTCTTCTGATCATGATGTCTCTGAGCCTTCTCTGAGCTCCACTTTGGTCTGAGTCTTGGCGAGTGAGACAACATCACCCTCTGGTGGTAGAAGTGAGGGCAGAGTGGGGAAGTAGCCTCTATGGCACTGGAGCTTTAGCCTGCCTGCCTTGCCACATGTCTGGGCCCAGTTCAGAGGTGGAGGGGATGAGAGGGAGATCCTTTCACAGCCACTCCTGGCCCTGGCTCTCCATGAGGAGCCAAGTCACTTGGGTGTGGGAGGTGGCAGACACAACAGCTGGGGGCATCAGATAACAGATGAAGGAGGCAGATTAAACAGCTGGCACCAGCAGATACAACAACTGGAGGTGGCAGACACAACAGGCGGAGGTGGCAAACAGGCCAGCTAGAAGCCAAGGGCCTTCGTGCCCATGAGGATGGAGCTGAGTGAGATGGGCTATTGAAGCTGTGTTTGTCCCGGTTTTTTCTAGGATCACTACAAGTGCAGCAGGCATATTTCCCCTTGAAAAATTGAGACCAATGAGAAAAACCTTCCTGGGAAGTTCTGGCATAATTGTTATCACTTTGATCATGTTTCAGAGAAAATTATCCCTATTCTAATTTTTTTTCAAACAAGGGAAGGCAAAATTAGCAGCAATCTAGACCCCTGGATGCTCTGAAGGTCTTAGTGGACTGTCTTCCTGGGAGTGTTAGGCCTTTAGGGAGCTCATCTAAACCCTGCTCCTCAAGATGAAATTACCTACCCAGGGCAGGTCCAGGACATCCACAGGAGATCAGGCCCCCTGGCAAAATGTAGAGGCTCACTTCACCAATGCCTCCTCACCCCTGTTAAAGTACAAGTTACTTTACAGGTAGGCAGGGGTGCCAGATGTCCTGTCTAGAGGAGATTGTCTCCTATTTCAATGCTTTGTTCACTATTCTACTGGAAGACCTGAATTTAAGTCAGTGATTAGCACTCAGTCCCTCTTCTACCTTCCTCCCTGGGACAGAACAATTCTCCGATTTGAAATCCGCCAGTTTTACTCAGAAGCCCCTTAAGAAAATGCCCCACCACCTTCAGGAGAGCTCCTTCCTTCACTGTTGCTTCCTTTGTCCTATCTGCATGTATAAGCCCTGTCCATACTTTTACCTGTGACACACAGCATCCCTTAGGCATGAGATTAACCACTAAGCATTTTGGGGGGACAAGGGGAACAGAGGAGAGAGAGATCAGCTTCTGAGATGTGTTGTAGTAAATCAAGGACTTTGAGTCAGGAGGGTCTTAGGTTTAAATGCCACTTCTGGACCTTGGTTTCCTCAACTGTCAAATAGAGATAATAAAATCTATAGTACCTCCCTCACACAGTTTTGGAAATATCAAGTGACACAATCTAGAAAAAGGCATAGCGATAGGGCTTGAGATTGCACTGATATATAGGGAACTACTGCATGAAAAAATTCCTTATACTAATGCAATTTATAGTCTTTTAAAACTGCTGACAGCACTGAGAAGCTAAGTGACTTTTCCAGGATCACACATCCACATGAGTTAGAGGTGGACCTCAAAGCACTGTATAAATGTCAGCTGTTATTATTTTTGAGACACCGAGATATCTCCTTGTCCTCACTGGGTTTAGAAATGGGGACAATCAAAGTCATAGACTGAGAGCTGGAAGGGCTCTTAAAGACATCTCCATCTGACAGGGGAGGAGACTGAGGCCCAGAGAGGTTGTGAATTTGCTCTAAGTCATGCCAGGAGTGGCAGGGACAGATTTCAAGCCCAGGTGCTCTGAAACAAAATCAGTGTTCTCTGCAGGCCCAGAAAAACTATCATAGGATTGCCTTTCCTGCTCATGACATACACCAGCATGAGCAGAATCCTACCTTAGGATTAAAAGGCTCCAGAAAATTTGTTATGGGGCCTAATGGAGAGTGAGGCTATTTAGGAGCAGTGGGTCCCATTTCAGTCTCTCCTTACCCCCATCTCAGGGGATCGTGGGATGAGGCTGTGGTCAAATCTGAGGCCAAGCTGAGAGTAGCTTCACCCTCAGAAAAGTACAGAATTTTCAGAGACCCTCTAGGGGTGGCTGTCAGAGGATGGCCAAGGTCTTGTATAAACCTCTGCCATGCTGTCTTCCTCTCCAGATGACTTCTGTTGCAAAGGTGTACTACAGCCAGACCACCCAGACAGAGAGCCGGCCCCTGATGGGTCCGGGGCTTCGCCGCCGGCGGGTACTGACCAAGGATGGCCGCAGCAACATCCGCATGGAACACATTGCTGACAAGCGCTTCCTCTACCTCAAGGACCTATGGACCACCTTCATTGACATGCAATGGCGCTACAAGCTATTATTATTCTCTGCCACCTTTGCAGGCACCTGGTTTCTGTTTGGTGTGGTGTGGTACCTGGTGGCTGTGGCCCATGGAGACCTGCTAGAGCTAGGGCCTCCCGCCAACCACACGCCCTGTGTGGTACAGGTACACACACTTACAGGTGCCTTCCTCTTCTCCCTTGAGTCACAGACCACCATTGGCTATGGGTTCCGCTATATTAGTGAAGAGTGTCCATTGGCCATTGTCCTCCTTATTGCCCAGCTGGTGCTCACTACCATCCTGGAGATCTTTATCACAGGCACTTTCCTGGCCAAAATTGCCCGGCCCAAGAAGAGGGCTGAGACCATCCGCTTCAGCCAGCATGCTGTGGTGGCCACCCATGATGGCAAACCCTGCCTGATGATCCGTGTTGCCAACATGCGCAAAAGCCTCCTCATTGGCTGTCAGGTGACAGGTAAGCTGCTCCAGACCCATTTAACCAAGGAAGGGGAGAGCATCCGGCTCAATCAAGTCAATGTGGCCTTCCAGGTGGACACAGCCTCTGACAGCCCATTCCTCATCCTCCCCCTTACTTTCTACCATGTGGTAGATGAATCTAGCCCTCTGCGTGACCTGCCCCTGCGAAGTGGTGAGGGGGACTTTGAGTTGGTTCTGATCCTCAGCGGGACAGTGGAATCTACCAGTGCCACCTGCCAAGTACGCACATCATACTTGCCGGAGGAGATCCTCTGGGGCTATGAATTCACACCTGCCATCTCACTCTCCTCTAGCGGCAAGTATGTGGCTGACTTCAGCCTTTTTGACCAGGTTGTGAAAGTGACACCCCCTGGCTGCCTCCGAGATACCACCGTCCGTTATGGGGACCCTGAAAAGCTCAAGCTAGAGGAGTCATTTCGGGAACAGGAAGGAAAAGAGGGCAGTGCCCTCAGTGTACGAATCAGCAATGTCTGACTGCTCTGACTCCCACTTCCCTCACCCCTTCTGGCCAGAAGAGACATTCTCTGGTTCAGCCCTGCTCTCTGAATCATGCCTGTTCTCTCTCTCCCAGTTCCCAGGTGGGGTGTCCTACCCCAGGCTTATTGGAGAGAGCCCTAGGATCACTCTTCTCCCATTCCCATCTCCCTATACTCAGTGGCCTGTAATTTGCCTCAGCCAGCCTGAGGGAACAGTCCCCCTTTGGACTGAGCGCCACCTCCAAGCCAAGGTTTGGGCTATCAGACTAGATTGGGCTAAAGAAGATGAGAAAATCTCAGCCATTACTGGAGACTCCGTAGAACTGCACAGTTGGATGGATGGATGGATTCTGCTCCATTTATGAAACTTGGTGCCTTGAGGGTGGAGGATTTTCCTTTTCTACCTTCCCACCCAGCTAGTTCCCTGAGCCCAGGCTCTCTCTGCTGGTCACTCTGGGGACTACACTCTTAGATATGCCTGATACTGGGACTTGGCAGTGGATAAAGCTTCAAGATATCACAGTATCCCTGCTATACCCCAACAGAATACACTATTTCCTCTTCTGATGAGACTGATTTCCCATCTGGCCCAAACCTATGGGCTTGATAACCACCATTTGCTCTTTCACAATTCACCACGTGGACCTTCCCCCATGTCCCAGATCTGACTTGTCCCTCCTTTGATGCCTTTATCCCCAGAGACTGGGATTGATCCTAATAAATGACCCCAACATATAGTCATACCACAATCACAAACTCATAGAATTTAAAATTCTTCAAATTGAGGATCACTGGAAAAGAGGTACTGTCCAAATTTTAGGTGCTTCTCCTAGGCTACTCAAGATGTCCTAATCTTGGCAACTATGTTCTCCAAGGACGAGTTCAGGTGTCTGAACCCTCAGGAGAGGGTCTAAGATGATGTTTAAGACTGAAGCTGCACCTAGGTACCCTTCCCTTCTAACCAGGTTGTTCAATGTCCCTTTTCCCTTACTATATTGGCTCTGTTTCCCAAGGTGAATGGAAAGTGAAGAGAAGGACTTTTCTTTATTCTTCACTACACTGAAGACCAGATCTCAGGGCTCAGAAGCTCTAACGAAATTGGATCAATCTCATCAAGTAGAAAGTTCTCCACGTGCCAGGACTTTGGGTAAAGCTGTTTGGGTGCGAGTTCAAGGAACTGGTGACATGCTATGGAGTGTAGAGGACCAGACAGAAACCAAGATCTATGGTTGGAAGTCACTATTACCAATCCACCCTGGACTCCTCTGAAAAGCACAAGTTACTTCCCAGGTCATTAGGTAAATACCTGAATGCTCTCAGAAAGAAGAACATAACATTACTGGGGCCCAAAGGAAAATGAAGAGGATCCATCTTGTTCCAACCTACCTGTTCCCCCAGAACTGAGTCCCAGATGCTTAGTTAGCAGGTCTTCTCAAAGGAACAGAAGAGTACTACAACCCATCCAAGGAAGGCAGTGTGATTCAGAAGAAAGAATGCTGAATTTGGAGTCAGAGGACCCGAGTTCAAATCCTGGTTCTGCCACTTACTACCTGTGTGACCTAGAGCAAATCATTTAAACTCTCTGGGTCTTAGTTCCTTTATCAGACCTCTAAGGTCTCTTCTAACTCCAAATCTATGATCCATGCCCTGGCAGGGACAAAGTTGGATAGCCCCTGAAGAAAGCCTCCATAGCCATGGAGGGTAGCCCTATTGGCAGGGACAAGTTTTGCAGAGTTCTTATGGAGTGTCATTAAATTAGGCAGCTGAGAGAAAACTGTCTCTACATCAGGAGAGAGTAGGCTACAGCAGAAGCAACTATCTGGTGGTTTATACAAGCCTTTGCCCAGCTAATCACATTCCAACTTATGGTCTTAGCAAATATGTGTTTGTGTCCAGATGTCCTATATGTATATGCTCAACCTGGAGCCTGATAGACAGGCTCACAATAGCTCCAGGCTGGCCCCAGAACTGACCACATCTGCATAAGCTCCACCCATGAAAAGCCTTTTGGATTTGGCTAATCCCAGCTGCTAAAAGGAGGCTGAAACCACCTCGCCTTCAATCTCTACCTGTAATAAACCCCTCTTGAGGTCCCTGGCCTAGGTGGAGTTTAGATGGAGTTCAAGCTTGCAGACACTTGAAAGTCTTCCACAGGGACCAGAAGGGAGAGGGCCATCTGCTGGATTTTCCCTTCTTAAAATCAGATTTCCCTTATTTCTTCTGTATGTGGCTATATACAGAAAGGAACACATATACACTGGCATATAATGCCCATACCTATATGTTATTCCTAATCAGTCCCCATCCATCTGGTTTCTTCTGCACATAGCTGCCACCCCCTTATATGAGTCATTCTTCCTCCCTCCCTCAACTCCTTTAGTCTTCATTCCTTAGACTTTCCAACTCTTTGGACAGGAAGCAAACTTGAGAAATTGCCTGGAACCTAATTCACTGGTTTCCCTCAGTGGCCCTTTCCCTACCTGCGTCTTGTCCCCAACTCTAGGCCTCCCTGTTAAGTTGCACTTTATTTGGCATGTTGTCCTTTGGTTTGGTCTGGCACTCATCCCCTTACCCACATGCCAGGGATCACACGCTCTCCTACCCAACCCTGAATGCCTTCAACAGAGGACAGTCTCTGTCCCCAGCATGAGTCTTATTTCTCTTCTGTGAGATGTGTCTTCAGATATGTATGAACAGTTCTTAAGAAAATAGATCACATCTCTACTAACCATCATCTGGGAATATGGGGAGAGAGTTAGGGGTACAGATGGAAGATGCTTCAGAGGATGGTCTGGTAATTCCCATGAGGGGTGGGGTCCTCGAGGTGACTGGGGTGAGAAGACAGAAGAAGGTGGTGGTATTGAGGGAGCCCACTAAAACCTCAAAACTTTTATGCCTTACAACTCACCTCCTTACAACACTAGACACCTTAGATAAGAGAAAAAGATATAGGCAGGGTTTGGGGGGGAAGGTCACATGATATGTATAGAAGGTTTACCTATGGAAAAGAAATAGAAAAAATAATATATAATATATATATACATATATGTATGTGTAAATATGTGTACAGAGGAGTGCACAGAGACTTACAGTGAGGGGCAGGACACCTTACCCTAATGAAGGGTAGGGTTGGGAGAGGGATGGGTGGGATGCCCTGGACTCCCTGTCTCATGATGGTCACTGGTTCTGGTCACAGTCTAGAGCTGGGGGATTGGCTCTGAGGTCCCTGGATTATGAGAAAGAGTGGAATAGGCTGATCTTGCTGGAAATAGAGGCATTTATTGTGAGTTCGTGATATTCAGAAAACTAATCATTCCCCATAGCCCAGTGCTGCTGCTAAGGCCTGAGGGTAGCCTACTGGTGGGTAGGGGGAAAAAGCAGAGAAAGTAAGAAAGGAAGGAGAGCCCTTGGGGAGGAAGCTTTTTGGGTTCTCAGTGCAGAGGCTAAGTCTGGTGGAAAACTTCTTTTCTCTATTTCTGAATCCTAGCAGTTGGCTCCTAGCCCACATACACTTTTTTTTTTTAAAGTACAATCCAATCTAACTTGTCCCTCTCTGTAGTCCTTATTCTTCTCTCTTCACAGAGGTGATGGGGATTATAGCCTGAGCTGGTAGGGGTAATGACTGTCATCACTGAGACTCCATCTTGGCCTCCCTATCATATAAGCTAGGGGTGGAGGCAGGGGAGCTGGGGTAGGAGGATTCTGCCTTGCCGTCTTGGCTCCCTCATCCCAACCCTCCAATGTTGGGGACCAGTGGTACTCCAAAGATGCTTAGGGGTCTAAGTGCTGGTTGAAAGCAGCACTTAGGAGGAAGACACCTCCAAATGCAAAGGCAGGTAGACCCCAATCCCGTCATGAGTGACGATGAGTTGTTTCTGTATATCTAGGAGAAGAGGTTAGGATTGCTCTGGGGGAGAGCCAGCTGTGTCTTTCATACTATGATCATTCCCTCAGTGTCTCTCAAATGCAATGAGACCACCTGGGATTTTACATGTGGCCTGAAGGAAAGGAAGAGGTTACCTACAACTCCCCTACCCTGCATGGCAGGAATATTATTCCCTTCCCTAGGCTGTTACCCTAGTCCTTCTTCCTCACTTGGCTTATCTAGTTTGTTTTTAAAGTAACATGCTGCTGCCTTCACTGTAAAGCTAGCTTGGGCCTCTGGCCCAGTAATGGCCCATTCTACTGAATCAGAAGTATCTAGGAAAAAGTGTTTCCATTCATTTCGCTAAAAACTAAACCAGGTCAGATTTATCCAGGAAAAAGATGCTTGAGTATTTTTTTTTCTGTACAGAATAAGCTACTAAATAAAATATTTCACCACCATGATTTGTATCCAGGCTGTTCTTAGAAAAGAAAACAAGCCTCTTAGCAATAATAAAAAATTATTAATGGAGGAACTTGGGGGTGGGGGAGGAGAAGGAGATAGAGAGGCCTGGGGGCAGTTGGGGTTTGACAAGATGAATAAACACTAGTGGTTTTCTGGTTTCTTGGTCTGACACTCCCCTTCCCCACTTCATCTCCCCTAAACCTGTGTCTAAGGCCACTCATCCTTTGACCTACCCCTCCTACTTTTAACCCCTTTAACAACCTCTGGAAATGCCCTATATGACTCGGGTCGGGAAAAGGGGAGGTCACTGGTTTTCTCAGAAAGAATAAAAGTATTTCCTACCTTTAAAGTCCTACCTGGCATCATGCTCCCAAAGGTCATTTCGCCTGTGATACCAGACACTCTTTCCATCCAGCAATGAATACAAATGCATTTTTCCCCCTCTTTGAAACCAATCAGTTGGCCTGCTGCCTGTGTTTGTGGATGAATCTTCACAGAATCACAGAGTTGGAAAGGACATCAAAGGTCCGTGGTCCTATTTCCCTGGCTTAGGCTAGGGATCTGCCTCAGATCTCAGAGAAGTTGATCTCTCTTCTGCCTTTCATCACTGAAGTTCTGAGACAGACCTGAATATTCCCAGCCAGCCACAAAGGGTTTCTTTCTCCAAGATAGGAAACAGATTCAAAAGCCCCTGATCCACACAACAGGTATGGAAGGAAGAGAGGGAAAACAAGAGTCTCATAAATATTTAACAACAACAATAAACATTTATTAAGTACTTATTATGTCTGTATAAAGCCCTGGAGTTATGCTACATAAAGCCCAGTTTCTGCCCTCAAGGTACTTAATAAAGTAGGTGGGGAGGGGAAAGGAAACATAGGTAAAATAATAAATGGTAAATAGTGAAAATTAAGTGCCAAATGAGTAATTACTCCCATTTCTACTGTGCGTTAAGGTTTACAGAGCATTTTACTCACAGCAATCTTGCAAGGTAGGGAGAGAAAGTATGATTATCTCTATTTTACAGATGGGAAAAGTGAGGCTTAAAAAAAGGAAGTGATTTGCCCAGAGCAATAAAGCCGGGAAGTACTGGAGCTAGGACCTGGCCCCAAGTCTTCTGACACCAAGTCTTTGTTCTTTCCATGTATAGATAATTGTACTTAGGAAGTTTCAAGGACAGGGATGTCACTTTGGAAAAGGCTTCATAAAGCAGGTGATGTCTGAGCAGGCCTTTGAAAAATGGATAGAATTTAGATAAGTGGAAGGGAATAGGGAGTGCATTCCAAGTGGGAAAACAGCACAACAAAGACTGGAGGATAAAAACATACAAAGTATATTTAGGAGTGGGCTGTTAGGTGGAGCAATGCATAGAGTACAAGGCCTCCGGTCAGCAAGACTTCTTCCTGAGTTCAAATCTGATTTCAGATACTGACTAGCTGTGGCTGTGTGACCCTGGGCAAACCATTTAACTAACCCCATTGTCCTCAGTTTCCTCATCTGTGAAATGAGCTGGAGAAGGAAATGGCAAACCAGTCCAGTATCTTTGACAAAAAGATGACAAATGGGGTCACAAAGAGTCAGACACGAATGAATGACAACAAAAATATTTAGAAGTCACTAAAAACATGAATTTGACTTGAGCAGAGAACTTTTTTGGAGACAGGAGTGGAATATATACCTAAAGAAATATTCGAGGTTGAAAGTAGAGAGTCCTGAATGTTGAATGTCCAGTTAATGAATGAATGAAAAAAGCATTTATAAACTGTGTGCAAAGTAGTGTGCTAAGTGCTGAGATTACAAATAGGAGAACATCACAGTCTTTGATGTCAAGTAACTCACATTCTAATAAAGGAAAGCAACATGTATAGGAGATTTCAGCTTCAAGTCAGATGGTAAGACACAGCAGTCCTTAAGGAATTTGGATTTTATTCTATAGGCAAGAATCTTTAACCAAGAAACCAGGGTCTACCAATAAACCTCTAGATATCCCCAAAGTTCGGATTTCTATCTGTGGACACAAAACTCGGCCTTTCCTTGTTCTAGTCAAAGATTTGGCATGGCAGGTTAATCCCAATGATCTTGACACTTTGGGACAAATTCATTAAATAAACATTTATTGAAGCCTACTACAATAGTACAATATACTGCATTGAGTACTTTGGGGGTGGGGGGAGGGGCCATCAAGATTATTTAGGTGTAGCTTCTGCCCACATTCTCTAAGTAAGGGAGAAGACAAAGTATTATATGATGAGTGCCATGTGGATGGTCCAGACCATAAGTGGTGTACAATTAATGATATCACAAAGACCCAACTAGAATTTCAGAAGACTTGTGATGGAACCTGCTACCAGACTGCCAGATTGAGTATTCAATTTTATAATAGGGGTATTGGTTTTCTTCCTTTATCAATTAGAAGAGATGAAGTGAAAAGGAATCAGAGAATATGGATCTGAAAATAAAATAAAACTTAATTAATTTTTAAAAATAAAGTAGTGGCATAACAGAAAAAGCACTGGCCTGAGAGTTAGGACACCCTGTTTCCAGTTCCTACTTTGTCATTTTCATCTGGGCCCATTAAAAATTAGACCATTGAGGTTGAGACAAATGACATCCATACAAGTATAGGGATTTAGAGTATATAACATTGTCATGGTTTCTGGGTTTCTTTGCTGTCATCGTTGTTCAGTTGTGTATGACTTTCTGTGTCCCCATTTTGGGTTTTCTTGGCAAAGATACTAGAGTGGTTTGTCATTACCTTCTCCAACTCATTTTATAATGGGGAAACTGGGGCAAATAGGGTTAAGTGACTTGCTCAGAACCACATAGCTAATAAGTGTCTGAGGTCAGATTTGAACTCAAAAAGATAAGTCTCCCTGACTCCAGGCCAAGAACTCTATCCACTGTGCCACCCAGCTTTGCCAAGAAAACCTCAAAAGAGTCAGATACAACTGAAACAACTGAGTAACAACAATAACTTCCTGAGTCCAGGCTTGGTGCTCTAACTATTGTGCCACCAAACTGCCCCAAAAGAGCCCACAGAGAGTCAGAAAGGACTGAAAAACTGCTAAGCCACAACAAAGAGAACTCTGGCTCCATATATTAGCTTAAAAGAGGCCTCCAAATATGAGACTAGGTAGATATCTCTTTTTATTTATACTCCATACTAACTCACGTTGGCATATTATTTTTGAATGTATTTATATGTGTGTGTTTCCATTTATAGTTTTATGTTTCCAGAAGCCGTGGTTTCATTGATCTCTAGTGTTTCAGATCCCAACCCCTCTTTAACTTGGTTGGCTATCTTTGAGAGTTCTTGGCATTCACAAATCCACTGCCCTGCTGCCAACCTGGGGATGAGCCCTGCAAAGTTAACTAGGCTGTTCTTTGAAAGCAGGTATATAGTCTGTCATCTTCAAAGCCTTGCTTGCTCTATTGGCAGAGCTTCCAAGAATCCAGGGTTACATCCATGACAAGAGGCATCAGAAAAAGACTTAACTGATTGGGGGAAACATGATCAGAGACAGCCTTCCCAGGGTGAGACTCATGCATTGCCTTCGGGCTGCACAGTCCTGCTGCACAGTTTAGGAAACACACTCTTATGGTTTAGAACACCAGTGTCAAGCTCAAATAGAAATGGGGGGTTCACTAAATATACATACACACAGCAAGTTATATATACAGGATAAACAGGAAATAATTAAAAGAGATAAGGCACTGGAATTAAGAGGGGTTGGGGAAGGCTTCCTGTAGGAGGTGGAATTTTAGTTGGGACTTAAAGGAAATCAGGGGAGTCAGTAGTAAGAGGGCAGGAGGGAGAGCTTTCTAGGATGGCCAGAAAAAAAATGTGTGAAAAGATGGAGTATCTTGTTTGTGCAACACTTGGGCTTTATAGTTTTAGAAATAAGTATCTATAGGATAATCCTAGAAGTTGAAGTGGTAGCTGTTTTGGGGGGAACCAATCCCAAATTGAGTGCAGGTTAAATGAGTAACTCATGAGATAACTGAGAAATAAATATAAAGTAATTTCAAGGGGAAAAAAGGAGGGGCTGATATCTTGAAAAATCAAGAAAGGATTCTTTTAGGAGATGGTACTTGAGCTGATCCTTGGAAGGAGCTAAGGATTCCTGTAGTTGGAAGTGTAGAGGGAAAGCATAGAGGACACAGGTGATAGTCTATGGAAAATCATGGAAGGAGATGTAATGCCATGCATGTAGGGGTGTTTTAAGGCTCAACTGAGAGGAGGGATGTAACACACTGTGCAAACCTTAAAGCACTTTATAAATGCCAATTGTTGTTGGCTTACAGTCACTTCTCTTCATTGCCTGAGCCTCTACAGCACTTCTCTTGAGTTCAAACAGTGTCTATGGAGCAAGATAGTCACATGATGGTAAAGGTTTAACAACTCGGCTCTTTGGGGGAATACACTTTTACTTTAATCTGCATTATTAACACTTCCCCTATCACTTTCTTAAATCTAGAAATCAACACAATAATAAATCAAGGACTGATTCATAGCAATTGATTATTTCTAAGGTGTTAATGCTCAAATGGCTCAAATGAATAAATAACAATAGGTCCTTGCAAAATGGTTAGAGCTCTCCAGTTTAATGCAATGCATAGAATGTCCATGCATAGAAAACAGCAAGGAGGACAATTTAACTGACATGTGAAAACAATCAGGAAAAACAGATTGGAACTAGACTGTGAAAGGTATGGGGTTTTTTGTGTTGGTTTGGTTTTTTTTAATGCTGAAAAAGGAGTTTGTATTTAATCCTAGAGGCAAGAGGGAGTTAACAAGAATAGTTAAGTTTTATATAGTGTTTACAGGCACTGTGCTAAATCCTTTACAATGATGAACCCTGGGAGGTGGATGATATTATTGTCCCCATTTTACAGGTGAGGAAAGTAAGGCAAGCAAAAGTTAAATGACTTACCCAGAGTCACACAGCTAGTAAGGGTATAAGGCTACATTTGAACCCTGGTCTTCCTAATTTCCAGACCTGGCACTCAATCTGCTGTGCCACCCAGCTGCCTAGGAGCACAGAAACTTCCTGGATGCTTTGAAGAAGGTAGAGAGAAGGAGAATTTTAATAGCTCCAGTGACACATCAGTAGTGGAAGTAGAGAATCCAGCAAGTAAGAGATTGTAATAGTTTGGTCAGGCAATAGCTAAGGGTGTTTACCTTAGAAAAAAGAAGATTGAGGGGAAAGATGAACACAACCTAATTGAAGGCTGTTACATGGAAGAAGGATTAAGCTTGGGTTAAAGGGCAGAACTAGGAACATGGATAGAAGTTACAGGGTGGCCGATTGAAGCTCAAAGAAAAACTTAACTGTAACCAAGGATGCTCCAATTCTTATATCTATTTGAACTTGAAGAGCCAGGAAACTATAATCAAAAGTTTAAAGGAGAAGAGAAGATTAGGACCTATTTGGCACAAACAAAATCCTAGTACGTGGCGAAGGTGGCCATAAGGCCCTCTGAAAGTGGGAGCATCGAAACCTGTATGGGAAAGAGTGTGAGGAGTGTGAGGAGGCAAGAGTCTGTCTCTGGCCCCTGAAAGAAGACTCTTTGCTATTCTGGTTACTCTCTGGAAGTCCCCCAACTTGTCAATGTCCTTCCTAAAATATGTGGCACTCAGGTTAATAAAAGCAGACATTTATAGGCACTTTAAGGTTTGGAAAGTACTTTCAAATTATGCCATCTCTACTCTAGCCAACAACTTCTTCCCCCCACTGACCCCTCTTCTATCTCCAACATTGAAGGTGTGTCCTTCCTCATTAGAATGTAAGCTCCTGGGGGAAAGGGGACCCTCTAGTTTGTAGTTCTAACTTCATCTTTTAGAACCAAACCTAAAACACAGTAGGCACTTAACAAGTACTTACCCAATATTTTATCATTCTTCATCATCATCATCATCATCATCATTCATTGACTTTACATTTTTTTTCACTAGGTAAAAGGGGTCATTCTTTGCCTCATTTCTTATCTAACCTTAATCACCAAATGGTGTTGCCTCAGACAACAGAGCTTAAAAAGGCCAAGGTCTCCCAGGGCCATCTGGGGCTATTTCCAGTCGTCCTGAGCTTTATCTTGCCATTGGACCCAGACGGCTTTGGAGGAGAAAAGGAGGCTGGTGACTTTGCACAACCCTCCTCACTTAAATCCAATTCACTTGCAAGTCATGGCCTCACCTTCCTGATGTCAAGGTCCTCTTTGAGAACAAAGGACAAATCATGACAACAATCTGAACACAATACTTCAGATATCTGAACAAACTAGAGCACAGCTCCTTCAGGGCATTATAATATTTGTAAAGTGGTTAGCATAGTTCCTAGCACAGAGTAGGTGCTATAGATTAGCCATATGTAAATCTAATAATAGCTAGGATAGTGCCTACTATGTACCAAGTGCTTTGTAAATAGTGTTTCATTTAATCCTCACAACTCTGTGAGGATTATCTCCATTTTTACAGTGAAAGAAACTGAGGCAAACAGGTTAAGCGATTTGCCCAGGGTCTCACTGCTCCAGCACTCATTTCACTATGCCACCTACCTGTCCCATGATAGGTATACTATCTGTTTTTATCCATGTAATTGATAAAAATGTTAAAAATCACAGGGTCAGCCACAGATCCTAAGGCCTACTGCTCTGGAGACCTTGAAAGTTTATCTCCAACTTCTGGCTACTGTTTGGGTCCAGCCATTCAAGTACTTCAGAAACTACCCAATTCTACTAATATTTAGCCCACATGGTTTTATTTTTAATTTTTATGCAGAAAAATAGCATGAGATTTTTAAAATCTAAATTGTTATTTTTATTTAGCAAGCAGTGACTTGTAAATAAAGCTAGCTAATAATAGCAGAAAAAACACTAAATTCAGAGCCAGAGGTTCTGGGTTCAAATTCCATTTCCTACATGTTCTATTTGTGAGACCTAGGCAAGTTAACTTTTGAGCTTGTTTCCTCACATGTAAAATAAAAGAGTTGGATTTTCAGGGGTTCTTAACCTGGGGTCCATGAATTTTAAAAATGTATTTTGATAATTATTTCAATATAATCAGTTTCCTTTGCAATCCTCTATTTTATTTTGTGCATTTAAAAACATTATTCTGAGAAGGGATTCACAGGCTTCATTAGCCTGCCAAAGGCGCTTTTGACACAAACAAGGATAAGAACCCCTGAAGTTCAAAGCCCTTTAAGGTCTAAATTAATATCTATGATCCTATCATAGCAGGTAATCCGTTAACTGCAATATTCCTCCATTTTCCTGGTTTAGTAAGATTGACACGTGAGGATCAAAAGAGATATTTGCAAAACGCTTTGCAAGCTTTAAAATACTACTTAAATGCTAGCTATTATTCGTTACTTATATTAAGTGAGGAAGGAGGTTAGTCCAGAATGGCCTGACGAAGCCACACCGGATCTTGAAGACCGCCAGCTCCTTTTTTGATACTCACTAAACATCCTCTTTATAATTCAATTCAGAAGTCTAGCTCGCTGGCCCCCAGTTTGCGGAGTGTAAAGTGTCTCTTTCATTTTTTAAAATCAAGACAACATCTGCCCTCCACCAATCCTGTTTTTCACCATCTTTCAAAGTCAAGGGCTCACCAATCTCAAGCGGCGGGCGGTCCTAAGAGGGGCCTACCAGCACCGGAAATTCAAGCTTGATCTTCCCTCTCGCCACGCCCGCACGTAGGCCACGCCCCTTCGTGCGTCGGAGGGTAAGAGGTAGGGCTTCCCACCTGGCTTCTTTGAAAGCGAATGCGGCACATCCACCAGACAGGAAGTCCTGCCCTTTCCCTGAAAAATGAACAGGGCTCGGGAGGCTTTTGAACCAATCAACAGCGCTAGGCCGGTATCGGAAGTAGGTCCGAGAGGCAGGGCTACCTTCTCGGAAGCGATTGTTGTGTGTGCTCTGCTCCGCTGGGCTATGCCGCCGTCAGGGCTATGTCTTCGGTGCCAGGCAGGTGCCGCAACGAACGCCGCTCCATCAGTCGGGTGAGGCGCTGCGTGAGGCATCTGGACTGCCGAGGATGAAGGCGAGGCGCTTCGCTGGGCCCGCTGCCGTGTTCGGCGTCGCCCTGGCGGCCCGCGTAGCCCTGGTCTTCTACGGCCTCTACCAGGACCGGACCCTGGTGGTGAAGTTCACGGACATCGACTACCGGGTGTTCACGGACGCGGCGCGCTTGGTGACGGAGGGCCGCTCCCCCTACCAGAGAGCCACGTACCGCTACACACCGCTGCTGGCCTGGCTCCTCACGCCCAACGTCCGCCTCAGCGAGCTCTTCGGCAAGTTTCTCTTCGTCAGCTGCGACCTGCTCGTTGGCTTCCTAATGCTCCGTCTGCTGCTCGTCACCGGCCTGAGCCCCCGGCAGGCCTGCGGCTCTTGCGCCTGGTGGCTGCTCAATCCACTGCCCCTGGTGGTGTCTAGCCGGGGCAACGCCGAGTCGGTCATCGCCGCCCTGGTGCTGACCGCCTTGTACCTCCTGGAGAGGAGGCACGTGGCTTGGGCCGCGGTGGTCTACGGCCTGGCGGTGCACGTGAAAGTGTACCCGGTGACCTATGTCCTCCCCATAGCCCTCTCTCTGCAGATCGAGACCGAGGACAGCTCCAAGAAATGCCTCGGGGCTCGGGTCTGGGGGCTGGCCAGGGGGCTGTGCAGTAGGGATGTGCTGCTCTTCGCAGTGGTTGCAGGATTCACGTTTTTTGCCCTGGGCATAGGGTTTTATTACAAATACGGCTGGGAATTTGTGGAGCACACTTATCTCTATCACGTTACGAGACGTGACATCCGACACAATTTCTCCCCTTACTTCTACATGCTTTATCTGACAGCACAGAGCGAATGGAGTTTTTCACTGGGACTGGCAGCGTTTCTGCCTCAGTTGTTGTTACTTGTAGTTGTGTCTTTTGCTTATTATAGGGACCTCCCTTTCTGTTGTTTCCTTCACACTGCCATTTTTGTGAGTTTTAATAAGGTCTGCACTTCCCAGTATTTTTTATGGTACCTCTGCTTACTACCTCTCGTGATGCCACAAATAACGATGTCCTGGAAAAGAGCTGTACTCCTTCTTGGGCTGTGGTTTATGGGACAGGCCCTATGGCTGGTCCCTGCTTATTTCCTTGAATTCCAAGGAAAAAACACATTTTTGCTCATTTGGTTAGCTGGTTTGCTTTTTCTTTTTATTAACTGTTACGTACTAGTTCAAATTATTTCTCATTATCAGGTGAGACAGTTGGTCAAGAAAATCAAATCCCAGTAATGGGTATCATTGATGTCAGGTTTCTGTGATTTATGCCCATCACATGGGCCGCTAAATATTTTTAAAGTGTTGTAACTTAAGCTTTGAGCATTTTGTTCACTCCCAAATAGGTCCAGTTTGGGTCATAAGATCAGTTTAAGCCAGAGATCTCAAGTACAGTGGAAGGAGCAACTTTGAGAGATTGTTGCATCTTGTGGATTCAGTTTTTTTGGAGAATACTTGGAAAGTTACACATTTGAATATGGAATGTCCACAAAGTCTTAGTGCAGTGTTAAGCTTTAATAGATTAACCCTACACTAAGACTTTTGTATTTTAAAGGATGAACGAATGTGTTTTCAGTTGCCAAAAAAAAAAATTTGGTAGGAAAAATAGGAATTATTAACTACAAGATTCATGCCAGTTGGAGTTTGACCCAACAGACTAGATTTGATAAGCCCAGTGAGTTTATTTTAAATTTTAACCTCCAAGTATTCTCATTTGTAAAATGAAATTATCACCAGCCTGATAAGAGTTGTGATAACAAGAGCTAAATAAAACACTAGTTAGATAAAGCATTTTTCCTTTTAAATAAAATTGAGTGGAAGTTTGTGCCAGCATTGGTGATAAAACATATAAATTTTTGATCCAGGACCTTTGCATCTGACTTGAAGCTGAACAGCTAAAGCCTCTTATTTGTTATCTTTCCTTAATAGAATGTGAGCTCCTTGAGAGCTAGGAGTATTGTGCTTTCCTTTTAGTATCTGAGCTTAACACTTTTGTAAGTGCTTAATGAATGCTTTTTCTTTTGTTTTTTCTGTGCTTGCTTGGCTTGCTTTGTTTTGTCTATGGGTCTTCTGCACTTTAATGGTGGTGTTATTGACATGCTGTTGATTTTTAATGAAAGAAGAAAAATTACATATTTAAATCTGTGAAAAAACTTATATTTTTGTAATACATCTTTATAGTTTCAGATATACCTGTTCTTGAGGCTTTTGTATGTGTGTGTGTGTGTGTGTGGTTTGTGTGTGTTTCAGGAGAAGGGAAGTGGTAAATAAACTGGTTTAGTGATGTTTTATAACAATCCTAGCACATTCTTTAGTTCTTTATTGTTAAAAAAAAATACTTCTTCTTTTAAAAGAAAGTTAAACTCTAAAGTGTAGTTTGAATGGTAAAAACAACTACATAATTTTAAATGATCTTTACAAAATAAGCACAATTCTATTAATGATTTTTCTTTAGTTTATATGATTGAGATGAACTGACTGATCAGTAGAGGGCAGACTTCTCCAAGACAGTAGAAAGTATTCTTTGAGTCATCGTCTTACCTTTTTATTGGGAAAATTCATTTCCCCATTTAAATTATATTGTGAATCGTTGTTAGAATCCCAGGCCAGTGAATCAAAAACCTGTTGAAGCCATAGTATAGATACAGTTTTCCTCTATTATCATGATGGCACATACATTTTCAACACTAGTCTATCAACTTGCTGCAATAGGCAGGCATATTCATTTCCTTGAATAAAATCGGACTACATATGAACATATCTAGAAGTCTAGGCTCTTTAATTACCATGCTCTTTACATAAAAGAAGCCACACTTTTTATGATGTTAATTTTCAAAATTCCTTGTAGCATTCCTGAGAAGTATTTAAAGCTCAGTTCATTCACAAAAGGATTTTCAACCTTTTCACCCATCAAATTATTCTGTCAGTCTGCCAAATATTTCTAAATCTCAATGCATCATCATAGTAATCTATTCAGAGTGAACATAAAGAATCTAAAGTAGAACCCACATGGGGTCAAATTTTCAATTTATAATAAAGTTCTTCCCTACAATTCAAGAGATTTTAGGTCCAGCTCAATTTATTTAGGCTTCTGAGCAACTAATTTGAATGTATAATATGGAAGAACCGCCCCTCGAGCCCACGCACACACACGATTTTATGGTTTAATTGGTTCCTTTGAGGCTGGGGATTAGAAGCTAATAAAGCAAGTACACTTGACTGTGGTTATTAGAAATGACACTTCCACGTGTATGCCTTGTGCATACTAAACACAGTGTTTATTGGATTGATTGCCATGATTTCAAATTGTTCAAAATCACAGCCTCTGGAGAAACTTTGGAAAGAAGCTGCAATGTCATTAGAAATTTGTAGTGTCATGATGCTGATGAAATGCACTAAAAAAATGCTAGGATTTAGAACATCAAGAGATCTAACTCCCTCATTTTATAGATAAGGGGAAAGGCCTAGACAACTTCCTCACCCCTGGCCTAGAAAGATTAAATAATTTACTGAAATCTATACACCAAATAAGTGACAGAGCTGAGATTGTGGATATTAGAGATAGAAGTATGTGACCCACCAACGTGACATGGCATCCATAAAAGCAAATTCCAATCTTAGCCTGCTTTAAAAAGGTCATAGCATTTAAACAAGGGAATTGATACCATAGTTCCCCTATACCTGGTAACTATTCAGTTTTGGCCACCACATTTTAAGAGTCTTTAATAAGCTGGAGGAGATTGATAGGACAGCCAAGATGCAATGCAATACAATGTCCTATTGAAGGAACAGCACATGTTTAAGTCTTGGAGAAGAGAAATTTGGGGAGGGAGGGATGATAATGACAATTCATATATTTGAAAGGTGTCACGGGGGAAGAGGAAAATGATAAAGACATTAAAGGCTCTATTTTGAATTAAGCAGCAAGTGTTATCTTCAACCAGCAAGGTGACTTCAACAATTTGAAATGTTATTTTAAACTCGAAATATGACTTACAGTATGCAATGTCTTGACAATCAGCAAGAATATAAATAAAAAGTGAAGGGTGCTGCATCTTCGAAGTCCCTTGAGTTGGTTAGTTTTTCTCCTCAAGCTGTTAATGGTGGTAATTAATAGCCTTTGTTCTCTTTGGAATGTATAAAAACATCTCTGAGAATCTCTGGGGAGAGAAGCCTAGTAATATCTAAATTCTGGCTGTGGTCTTTCTCACCAATTGTAGGCTAAAGTCATTTTTGAGCTAATTCACTTTGTTAGGTTATTTGTATGTTTAGAGAGGTTCTCGTTGGTACTAGAGGCAGAACTAGATGGAAGAGGAGGAAGTTGTAAGAATTAGATGAAGTGAGTAGGAACAGAGCATCCCAGCTTCTTCACAGCTGATCAAGTGCCCAGTAGGGGCATAACTCATATTTGCTGAATTTACCCAAACAACCCTACAAGGAAGATATTATAAACCTCATTTTGCAGATAAGGAAACTGGTTTTAAGAGGCTAAATAACTTGTTCAGTGTTATTCACTTAAGTAGTAGAGGGAAGACTTGGCCGGACTTCACTGGTATAAAGTCCAATACTCTTTCCAGTACAGCGTATGACTGATCCTATCAAGCCTTTCAGAGGAGCTCTCCTGAAGGGACTGGAGTTGGGAAAGGGTGAACAATATCCTTTAGCTCCTTAAAAATATGCCAGCAAGTTTCAGTCTGATATCACCAACTATGGGAGCTGGGATATCTAGAGTCATGAAGGCCAGATAGGGGTCAGAATACATGGATTAGGACTCGGCTTTACCGTTTGCTAGTTTGGACAAATCTCAACTTCTCTGGGCCTGTTTCCTCACTGGGAAAAATGATACCTGACTTCCTTATTTTATGCTAAAGTGCTTCGTGACTGTAAAGCATTATGAAAATAGAAGAATTCATTTATTCTCCAGGCTATAAATCATACAATACCATGATGTCAGAAGGATACCAAAGATACAAAGAGCTCAAAGGAAAATGGAAAGATTCATGGTTGGCATAAGCTAGATGTAAAATGTTATCAGTGGACAAGTTGCATACGATACAGTTAATATTTACCAAGCATCTACTATGTGCCAGTCACCCTGCTAAGCTCTGGGGATACAAAAAGAGACAAGAGATAGTACCTGTTTTCAAGGAGCTCGTGCTATAATAGGAGAGACAACAAATGAGCTATGTGTAGGATAAATAGGAAATAAGAGAGGGAAGGGACTAGAATTAATTGGGGTTGTTCTCAACCCCTTGTTAAAAGACGGGGTTTTAACTGGGACTGGAAAGAAACCAGGGAAGTCAGAGATGAGGAAGGAGAACATTCCAGGTATGGGGGGGCAGCCAAAGAAATGTTGGGAGCCAAGAGATGGAGTGTTGTGTTTATGAAACAGCCAGGAGGCCCATATCACTGGACTGAAGAGTAGGTGACAGCAAGTAAGGTGTAAGAAGAAAGGTAGGAGGGGGGCTAGGTATAAGGGTCTTAGAACTCTAGACAGCAAATTTTGTATTTGATCCTGTTTGTGATAGAGAGCCACTGGAATTTATTGAGTGGGGGAAGAAGGAGGAAGGTGACGTGGTTAAATCTGGGCTTTAGGAAAATCACTTCACTAACTGAATGGAGGATGGATTTGGAACATGGAGAGGCTTGAGGCAGGGAGGCCCACCAGTAAGCAATTGCAATATTGAACCCCTTGTCTACTGAAAAATTTTACAAGGGTTTACATTCTCAGATAATTTTAAAAATATGGAAAAGATTTTATCTTTTTTCTTTATACCTCCTACTTAACAATTTGCTTTTCTTTGCATTTTTAATAGTATCTTGTAAATATCTTTAATATCTTTGTTTCTTAGGTTAGGTGGTATTCCTTTGAGAGAGGATTATTTGCATTACTAGTACTCTAGACATACTATATCATTATTACTGATATTAGCTTTCATACTTAATGGGTTAATAAATCAAAAGCTATAAGTAACCAAGTATTAAATAATTAAAATTATATCAAAAGGAACTGATTTATCTTATAGAGAAAAGCTTCAAAAAATTCCAACATTTTATTTCTCTAGTAGATTCCTGGGAAATTTTAAAAATAAATCCTCTCTCTAGTAGGTCTCTGCCAATGTTAAAGGTGCCATAATAAATCCCAGATGAACTCCTGCAGCATACCCTAGATGTGGCACTGGCCACATTCCTCTTCAGGCTTTTTATTTCCATGGTCTGGGTGGATCTTGCTTGTTCACCCTTCATTTTGTGGTTCCTCAAAGGGATGACCAGGTTGCTCTTAACCACCCTCAGAGTCCTAGGGATGACTACTTATTGCCACATGTAGCTCTTGAATCCCAGCAGTGTGCTTTCCGTTTATACAAAATTAGTTCCAATGACACCATTGATTTGAGACATGAAACATTTACTAAATGATCAGCTGTAAATAGTAACCATAACATTTACTCACTAAAAGGCAAGAGCAAGAATAATCAAACCATAAATCTTCCTAGAAACCTTTCTGTCACTTAAGCGTGAAATGTGTGTGTGTAGAAGTGGGGGGGAATTGGGGGAGGCAGAGTGGACACAAGTATGTAAGTATACAGAAATCTAGCAATGAGGCAGGTGAGAAGGAAGTTCCATGAGCTTAGGACAATCCTCGATTTTGGACTATTAGACTGAAGGCTTAGAAGTTAGTGATCCTTTTTAGGGAACAGTGCTGCATAAAGTCACTTGTCAGCAGCTTTCAGGCCACTGCTGGAGGGGTGTGTGTGTGTGTGTGTGTGTGTGTGTGTGTGTGTGTGTGTGTGTGTGTGTGTGTGTGTAAATAAAGCAGAAACATTCTTTCAGTGAGGCTTGTATCCATAAGCCTGGGGTTTGCAGCTTTCCAGATATGTTCCTTTGGTTGGGCACTGAAGCAGTATTAAACTATTTCAGTGACAAGCAGTCCCCCTTAAGCTAGAGTACTGCAAAACTCCTCACATCTGCTCTCTGGGCCTCAAAGGAATTGCTCATTCTCAAGCCAGAAAGGGCAGTAAGTAGGCAATGCCAACCACCTGACATGTTTCCCATTTCTCAGCCTGTAGATGGTGCTAGAGATCAATAAAGTTCAGCTACAATAGCCTCAGCAGCCCGGCGCAGGTACAGCCTCAGTCTAGTTCAGTTCAAAGCAACTGCTCTTATCTTTCATTTCTTCCATTCTGATTCTCTCCAGCATTAGGAGACAGACACTCAGCTCTCTTAAGGCAGCTGCCCTGCCTTCTCGTTCCTCTGATCATTGACTTTCTCATTTCCTTATTTCTTGGGCTTCTTCTTTTTTTTCCATTGACTTGTTTTTTTTTTTTGTTTTTCCTTTTTTTTTTTTTTTTTTTTTTTTTGGAGGGCAGTTGGGGTTAAGTAACTTGCCCAAGGTCACACGGCTAGTTTTTGTGTGTGTGTGTGTGTGTGTGTTAAGTGTCTGAGGCCGGATTTGAACTCAGGTACTCCTGACTCCAGGGCCGGTGCTCTATTCACTGCGCCACCTAGCCGCCCCCCATTGACTTGTTTACTTTTAGTTTATAAGATTCAGTTCCAGAGTCACTTGAGTTTCAAATTTTCTCCCCTCCCTCCCCCTTCCCCCCATGGCAGCATGCAATCATGCATAGGATCTGCAAATACTTTCACATTGTACATTAGTCTGGTTGTATAGAAGGGTTGTAACCAATGGAGTGAACAATGGGAAAGAAGAAACAAAACCAAACGTGAAAAAGAACAATAGCATGTAGATTGCTTCAGTCTCCATTTAAACTCTGTTCTTTCTAGATCTTTCTCTGAATGTAGATATTTCCTTGTCTTATAGCTGTGCTTTGCTGAGAAGAGTCCAGTTTATCAAAGCTGGTCATCACAAATACAATGTGTCTGTGATTATGTACAAATTTTTCCTGGTTCTGCTCTTCTCACTTAGCATCAGTTTGTTTAAGGCTCTCTAGGTGAATATGAAGACCATCACCTCCCCATTTCTTGTAGCACAACAGTATTCCATTACATTCATATACCACAACTTGTTCAGCCATTTCCCAATTGATGGGCATCCCATAAGTTTCCAGTTTTTTGCTACTACAAAGAGAGCTGCAATAAATATTTTTGTACATGAGTCCTTTTCCCACTTCTATGATCTCTTTGGGATACAACCCCAAAAGTGGTATTACTGGGACAAAGGGTATGCAATTATTTATAGCCCATTGGGCATAGTTCCAGATTGCTCTCCAGAATGGTTGTAGCAGTTCACAACTCCACCAACAATGCATTAGTGTTCCAATTTTTCCAGCACTTGTAATTTTCCTGTTTCGTCATCTGGGAAAGAATATTTACAACCAGTGTCTCTGATAAAGGCCTCATTTCTAAAACATACAGGGAATTAAGTAAAATTTATAAGAATACAAGTCATTCCCCAATTGATAAATGGTAAAAGGACATGAACAGGCAATTTTCAGAGGTCGAAATTAAAGATATCTTTAAGCATATGGAAAAATGCTCTAAATCACTATTGATTTGAGAAATTCAAATTTCTTGGGCTTCTAATGACAACGAGTAGTGACCCATCTCTAATTCAGGTTGATAAACTCCAAATTCACACTTGAATCAGATATAATATAAATAAATAATATACCATTTCTCCATAGTCCCCAAACAGTTCTTTGATTTATGGTTTCTTAGCTATATTTCAAAGCCAGAAAACTGTCATATGTAAATTAGCTGGTAGACAACAATACCCTGCAGCCATTTCCACCTTCAGTCAATATTTGTGCCTTTAAGCTGCTTTCAAACAGGTCCTTTCAGTACACTTATGAGGGGTAATTTTCTCTCCTGTCCTCAGAGCTGCCTCAAGCTGCTTTTGTCACAGGAAAGTTCCCCTGCCTTTTTCGCACCTCTCATTAAATTAAATGTCCACATTTAAAAGGGGAAGCATCTTAAATAAAGCTTTTTTCCCCATAACCATGGAGGACTAGCATCACTGGTAGAAGGACTTGCCAAACACTTTTTGGGAGCTGCTCATCCAACTTTGGTGTCCACTTGTCCCCCAACTCTCACCTGTGGCTCCAAGAAGGTGTAGCATGTGTAGTGGCCACAAGGCTTTAAAACTGTCTCAGTGGACTGGCTAAACCATCTCTCCTTCCCCCCCCCCTTCCTTTCCTCCCTCTTTCTCTTCATTTCTCTCTCTTCCCTCCCTCCTATTGTTTCCTCCCTTCCTTTCTCCCTTCCTCTCTTTCTTCCTTTCTCCTATGACAAGTCACCCCAGTTCAGTTCACGTTATCTTCCATGGATCTCTTCAGACTTAGGGCCTCAATTTAATGAGCTCTACAGGTCATTATTGGGCTAGAAGATGGCATTCAGGACAACAACAATCAAGCCAAATCTACTAGGTACACACTGAAAAATAATACCAATGATTGGCTGCATTAAGGTATTATATAAGTTAGATTTGGAGGAAGTTTTGTTTGCACACTTATCATAGGGTCTACAAGTGGAAGGGACATTGAAATTATTTTAAAATCACACAAAATACATGATAGTTTAAAGTTAATTCCCAAGATGAACATTAGCAGTCTTATTCTTTGTAAGAGTGAGAATTGTGTTGGTAATTGTTTAATCACTATCCCTAAACTACTAGATTTCTGCATTTGATTAATCAATAAGCATTTATTAAATGTGCTAGACAACGTAGATCATCCCATCATCACATGCTATTCATCATACTACTTTCCTTATACTTACATTTGTATTTGAGATAATTTGTTTTCCTTTTTAATTTTTGTAGCTGAAGGTAGCAAAGTGCTATTCCATTGTCCTGGCATCTAAGACGCTTGCCTTTCTTTAACCTGAAGTGCTTCTTTTTTCAGCATGGCAAATACAATTTCTGAAATGCCATTTTCTGCATAATCCTATATGAAAGGGGCAGGAGCAATCATAAAAAGGGTTACTCATAACTTTTCTGTTAGGGGAGTATGATTTTTTTTTAGGTGGCTTAAATGAAGTGCATGACATAATGAGTGACAGGTCTAATCTAGAAGAAGAAGCTTTTTGGATAAGGTCTATACGGCAAAATGAAACTACTTTTTAGTTGGATATTGTTTAATCAACATTTGAGTGGCAAGGAGGGAAGATCCAATTTCTAACTTGAAGATGAAGGGTAGGCCTGGAACCAAAATAAGAAGGTGGTTTCGTTCTTTTTTAGTGATCAAAGTCCTGAAAGAATTGACAAATAACATTTTGGAGAAAGGGGCAGGTTAAACATACTGATTAGAAAGAGCAGAATGAACTAAGACCCGAACTGTAATGAGGCATTATTTGTTTAATTCAGCTAATCTGTATAGCTTGTCTGTATAAGGAGTCTCTTAGTTAGAGGTTAGGTAGGTATTTCATCAGGCAGTGCATAGAGTACCAGAACCTCAGGAACCTGAGTTCAAATCTGGCCTCAGACATTAGTTGTGGGACCCTAGGCAAGTTGCTTAATGCTGTTTGCCTCAGTTTCCTCATCTGAAAATGAATTGGAGAAGGAAATGGCAAACCACTCCAGTATCTTTGCAAAGAAAGCCCCAAATGGGGTCATAAAGAATTGGCCATGACTAAAACAACTAAACAAATATACATATATAGGCATAATAGACTTTGCACTGACTATATGTACATGAGTCAACAATCACATTAATCCTCAATCCTTCTATTCCTGCTACCAGTTCACATTTCCAAATTAATTCTCTACTCAGATTCTAAGGCAATTTATTCTGATATTTCCTCATACCTGATATCAGGTAACTCTAAGCCCCTACCCCAATTTATAAATAAAACAGAGAAATCTCTTTTCCCATAAGCTTTTGCTCTTCTCTCAAACTTTTTGGATCTCATAGGCTTAATAACATTCATGCCACTGCTCCTATAATTTATTACAGAAGAAAAGAATAATACAGATAAATAAATATTTGCAGTGTATTGGCAGTGAGTAATGTTTGCAGCCAAGTCACCTTTGCATTCTTAAAAAGCAGCTGAAATAGAATAGAATATTCTTGTATACACATTGACTGATTCCTCCTCAATTCATTACACAGAGGTCACTTAGCACTGTAATTCACATTTTTCTGAAATTCTCTTCAAAATGTTTCTTCACAAAAATAAGGGCTAAATGCATTTCTCTAACAATGTTTCTTCAGATTCATTCACAAGATAACAGCTAACTCTCTCTAAGATTAAGAAACAATTTAGCTTTCACAAGAATAACTGCTAAACTGTCTCTTAATCTTCTTAGAGACGACAGTTTTAACTCTCAGTTGTTTTCCGCATGAAACAACAGTTGACATTTTGTTATCTCCTAAGTCTTCCATAGTTAAATGTACTCTTCATATTTGTCAGTCCCTATAAAAAATAATAATTACATTTTATTCATGTACTACAATTTATTCAGCCATTCCCCAAACACTGGGCACAGTTTTTAAAAAAGTATAAATAGTGAAGGTGTAAGGATTTTTTTTGTCAAAAATAGGTCTTTTCTTCCTGTCAGTGACATCCTTAGGATATAAATCCGTTTATTAATGGCACTGATGAGTTGGAGGGTATGAATAATTCTGTAATCTTTATTCCCTAGCTCCATTTTGTTTTCCAAAATGATCAGACTAATTCTTAACACCACTAGAATTAATATGCCTCTTTTTTCCCTCACAGGCCTACCAGCACTGATTTTTTTCCCCCCACCTTTTGCCATCTTTGCCGAGTTAATGAATTTAAGATTCTACCTTAGTTGTTTTAGGCTGTAGATGTAAGTAAACTCTGAGGGCATGATCTAGCTGACACTTGATTTGTATCCTTAGCACCCAGTACAGTGCCTGGCACATAGTAGGTTCTTAATAAATAAGTGCTAGTTTATTTTAATATATATTTCTTTGATTATTAGCAATTCTGAACTTGTTTTTCAAATGAATATTGTCAACTTCTTCTAGTTGTTTGTGAATTCTTTTTAGTTTATTTAGTTTCTTTTGTCCCTGGAAGTCCAAAAGTAAATCACATTATCAGTGTTATCTACTACTACGGGATAGAGCAATTGTTTGTCCTTCATTTTCAAAGAGGATCAACGACATCCTGGGGAGATGTCTTGACTTGAGCATGGACTGGATTTAAGTGAGGCAGAATTGCACAAAGTCTGAGGGTTCACCCTTTCTTTCAGAGTCATTGAAGTCTGGTGGCAAGACGAAAGTCAGGATGACTGGTGATGGCTCTAGATGGAGTAGACGGCCTTGGCGTCTTTGATGTCACACCAGCATTTAAGGTCTCCACAGTACCTGCTTCATCTGTCTTCAGGGCCATTGGAACAAATTGTCCTCATTCACTCATTCCACCGGGGAAAGTCTTCACATACTTGGGGTAGACATTCTTCCAACTCAAAGACATGTTTGAGGCCCTTTGTTTACCCTCAATCTGGGTTAGTTGATCTGGTGAGATGATTTACTGGGGTGTGGCCACTGTGATGCTAGAGCTTCTTGGAGCCATAGGTGAGAACAAGTAGCTTCCAAAGTTGAATGAGAAGCCTGAAAAAGGACTTGACAATCTCTTCACATCAGTGGTGCTACCGCTCCTTGAGCACTCCATACGCCCCAAGGACAGAACAATATTCCTTATACAGAGGGTCTGTATCTTTCAATCAGTTACTCTCTGGACCTATGTTGGTTTCTTTCTTCCACTTCTCCCATTTTCTGGGTTTCCTTCCCTATTATCAGTGAGTAGCCCAAATGAATTATGACAACACCCTTAGTTAAAAAAAACTGGGAAGGAAATCTGTTGCCTAGACACACAAATACACACATAAACACATATATGGAGAAATAGACAACACATTTCCAAGTAAAATATGTATTGTCTGCAGCATTTCAGATTTTCTTAATTTGATTAAATAAATGACAACTGGTAGAAATCATATCTTTTGATCTACAGCTTTCACTTTCAAAACACGTTCATATCTAGTACCTTATTTTCTACTCATGACATCCTTCCCTATAACTATTTGGTTTAGATCAGTGGTTCTTAAAGGTTGTGTGTGTGTGTGTGTGTGTGTGTGTGTGTGTGTGTGTGATGGACCACTTTGGCAGTCTGGCGAAGTTTATGGACCTCTTCTCAGAAAAAGTATTTTTAAATAGGTAAAATAGGATCACAATGGAAACCATATTAAAGCACAGTTACCAAATATATTTGTGTTTGTGTGTATACACACATACATATCTATCTATCTCTATACATAAGGGGCGTTAAATAAAAATAAGAGGGTGGAAGCTTAAGGAAAGAAGCAAAGAGAAAAAAATCTTTGAAAAATCATTTGTACATTTCATCTGTTGTATAACAGATAAATCTTCCAGATAAACACACAAAATGCAATTTATCACTGATCAGTGATCAAGTCTCCCAGTAGGTCTTAGCAAGCAAGTGTTGGCAGGAGAGCATTCACACATTGTTGGGAAGTCCAGCATGCATCTGCAGGAATATGTGTGTGTAATGACTTGTTTACAATATGATACTAAATGGTTACATGACAAAATATTGTATCATCCAAATTTCAATGCAGAAAAACCCCCACATATTTACAATAAATTATTAAATTTAAGATGTCATTTAAAATATATTTTATATTTTTTAAATGATGAAATTTTTTTAACCCATTAAAAGATTAAAGAAAGTAGATTTCCAGAGGGGTACTGAGAAAAAAAAATTTTTTTAAAGGTTAAGCCAAATAAGTTTGGGGATCTCTGCTTATAGAGTGACGAAGCCAGGGCCTTGTCTTTTTTAAATTTCTTATCTTCCTCTAGGACTAGCACAGTACTTTATACACAGTAAGAGCTTCAGAACTGTTTGTTGACCAGTGGTGAATTTCTCTGAGCTAGAGGAGGAAGGCTCAGAGAGCTAAGCTGTAGACTGGATATCTCTGTTTCCCTGGCTAGAAAGTCTTTCCTGGGTCCCAGCTAAATACCCTTCTCCTTCTTCTCCCACTATTATTACCAGGCAGCTCTTCAAGCATAGGAACAAGATCCTATCTTGCCCTCCGGGGCCCTGTGACACTCCCTGTCACCTCTAGGCTTCTTTTCTTTGGGGTTGTCATCAGGCCCCTCTATCTTCCACCCCAACCTCTGAGGACCTTTTGATTGGAGTGTGAAGAAGGGGATACGGTGTTGGACTGACCACAGGGGACCTTAGGGATGGCAATCAGTTAACAAACATTTATTAAGTCCCTAGTAGGTGCCAGTTACTGTGCTAAACACTGGGGACACAAAGAGAAAGAAATAAACAAAAAACTCAAGACAACAACAAGACACCATCTCAGGATGATGAGAGTCAATCTAGCAATTGCTAATGTTGGGAAACATGGCTGATTGGATGGCCTAGTTGCTCATTAAATTTTGATCTGGCCAACTGGAGATATGTTTTAGAATATTCTAGACTAGATTTTCTTTTGAAAAAACCGCAGCTGGAGGGTAGAATATACAATAGGATACAAACCCAGACTGTCTCCAAATCCTGTATTTTTTTTTCCATTACACTTTCTTGTCTACTTAAAGCTGGTTCCCTCCTGTTCTTACCTCTCCATTAAGTCACAAAATTTCAGAAGTGCTTAGAGTTGGGGGTCATTTGATCTGATCTATAGTGGAACAAAAAAAAAATCCCTTTTATAACACAGCAGAAAAGTGCTCAAGCAGCTTTTGCTGGAGGACCTCCAATTAGGAGCAACTCACTGCTTCCCAAGGCAGCCCATTCAACTTATGGACAACACCAATTATTAGGGAGCTGTTTACTTCTTATCAGGCTAAAATCTACTTCTCTGAAACTCCTACTCATTTACTCCCATGTTTGTTCTGGAGCCAAGAAGAACAATAGTCCTCTTGTGTAGGGCAGATCTAAAAATACTCAAAGAGAGTGATCATGCTTCTGGAAAGAAGTTTGTAAACTTTAAAACATTATATAAATGTCAATGATTGTTGTCCTTATCATTATGTTCTTCTCCAGGCTCAACATCTCTAGATCCTTTCAAGTAATCATCATATGACAGGATTTCTAGTCCTCTCATCATACTGGTTACCATCCCCCTCCCAGCCCAGACTCCAATTTGTCAAACTTCTTTTTAAATTTAGCTCATGGAGCTGAACAGAATAAGGCAGAAGTGGTCTGATGGGGACTGGTGCTGTTGTTTGGAATTTTGGCATCAAGAACAGAAAACAGCTCAAGTAAATGAGTTAGCCACAAAGGAGAGACTATGGGAGATTACACCTTCCCATCCTCAGATGGCTGCCCCAAACAGTTCAATCCCATTGTTGGAGGGGCTGCTGGCAAGGAGGAGTAGGGTGAGATGGGACAGGATGGAACTCACTTAATGTGTAATTGATGGTGGCACATAATCTGGTAGCTTCCAAGTTTAATGAGTTATTCTTGCTATCTAGTTTTTTATGTGTCTGAAAGGGTGAAAGTACTGCCAATATGTAAATGATACATTTCCAATAGCATGATCTTTTAAAAATCATTCCATTTTTGAGCACTCTGAATTTTGGTACCCTGGTGCAAAGCTCTGACTGCCCTACTCTGTATTTGATGTTGACCAGGAAAGAGGGCAGCAGGGTTATCAGGTCTCTCCTTCTGAACATTATATGTCAATTAATACACTTTAACAGTTAGATGCTTTAAAAAAAATCTACTATGTCACTTTATAAATAGCTTTTATTGAACTTGGCAGTCCACTAAAACTCCCAAATTCTTTTTCACACAAACTGTTGCCTGCACATTTCCCCCTTATCCCAGTGCTTATGCATTCTAATTTTTAAATGCAAGGGTATTTCATCTTATGAGATTTAGACCATCAGCCTCTCCCGTCAAAATTTTGGGGGATGCAGATATATTGTATATTTTGTAATTTATTAGCTATTCTTCTCAGCTTTACTTCACCTGAAAATTTGATGATCATGTCACATGTGCCTTCATTCATGTCATTGCTAAGACTATCAAACAGAAAAGAACTAAACAGAGACCACTGAGGTACTGCACTAGAGACCTATCTCCAGGTTGATATCAATCTATTTTTAAAAAATTAAATTTATTGGTTCAACTACTTCCAACTCTACCTAGTTATACTCTCATCTAATTCTTATATTCATCTTGTTTACAAAAGATATCATAAGAGACTATCAAAAGGCGTGGTAAAATGTAAATATTCTGGATCTATGGCATTCTTCTCACATACCAGTTTAGTAACCTATAAAAATATTATATTGAAGAACCCATTCTGGCTTTTTTTGATCACTCTTTTCTTTTCTTAGAGGTTATAAACCACCACAACTTAACAGTAATAAGTAATAGGAAGTTCTAAAATGCTGCCAGGAATTCTCAGAGGTTTGAGACATTGTTGGACTGAGAAAACAGAGGGACATAGGTATATTCCATCATAGAAAATTTCTACTCTCCATTTTCTGCTGCGTCAGAGATTAGAAAGTGAGATTAGAGAGGAAGAATAAAGGGAAATATAAAGTTTGGACATTTCAGTTTTTTATTAGGGACTTGGTGAGAACTGAGGGAGTGATCCAAGAGAGTGTGAGTGCTACTGAAAGTTTGAATAGCTATAGTACATTTCATAATTGGCCGAAGAAGGATGGGGGAGGGGGTGAGAAGAAAAATATGTAGGCTTATGACATGACTGTTAGTGTCCTTCCTTTCCATAACCTACACAGCACAAATCAGTGAAGAGTGAACTATGATAAAAGATGGCGAGATCAAAATCTGTTGGGTATGAAATTTCTGAATTCTGAATTCCCTCTTGTTCTCTGCAGTTTAGTTAAAGATTGCCCAGTCAAAGATACTCAGAGTAACCTTGGGCACTGCGCATCAGGACATCTTTCTTGAAAACCCATGGCATTTTTCAGCCTCAAATCCTATGATATCTTTTGTTTTCTCCATAATCTTTAAAAATGAGATTATTAGCAGTCAAATTAATGAGGGCTTTTACTACTTTCAGAAGGAATTTCTATGGGACTAAATTCACAAATAAATTTTCTTTCAAAACTCCAAATGTAAAGCCAAAAAATTATAGGTCACCCTCTTCCCATTCCTCATGCATGGTGCTCCATCTCCTCTCTCCATGTCTTTGCACAAGCCATCCCCCGTTCTGGGATTGTGCATCCTCACCTTCTCAATCTCTTAGAATTTCTAAATTCCTTTTAAGCTTGGCTCAAATGCTACATCTTACCTGACACTTAAAAAAAAAATCCTCCTCCCCCAATCTTTTGCTGCTAGTGACTCCTCCAAGAAAGCTATCTTAATAATAATAGCATTTTTATAGTACCTACTATGTTCTAGGCATTTTGCTAAGAACTTTACAAATATTATCTCGTTGAATCCTTGAAACGACGCTGAGAGGTAGGTGCTATTATTATTTTCATTTTACAATTAAGGAAACTGGGAAAGACAGAGATTAAGTCCCTTACCCCTTTTCACACAACTAGCAAGTATCTGAGTCTGAATTTGAACTCAGGACTTCCTGACTTCAGGCTTAGTGTTCTATCCACTGTGCAACCTAGCTGCCTACCTTGCATTTACTTTGTATATCTGATGATAATATCCAGCTTCTGGGCCTGGAGGGATAAAGCGTGATTGACTTATTCCCTAAGGAGCATTGTGCTCTAGACGTAGATATCAATTTATTAAAAGTCTTTTCCCTCCCATTTTTCTTTTTTTAATTTGTTGGTTCAACAATTTCTAACTCTGGAGAAATTCAGTCCTGGGAGAACGTGGTCTTTGATGAGAGGGGATAGTTGGAGTGTCCTGGTGTTTGTTTGAACCTGTCTTTGAAAGCCAATTGTTAAATTTTTAGTGCAAGCATTTATAATTTGGAAATCGGCAAAAGCTACAAATCAGATTTATTGTTTTGTTGATTGTCTATACTTAAGAAAGTGATGAAGAAAATATTAATCATGCAGATTGAACTTTAAAGTATGTTCTGCTCAGAGAACATAGTCCTCTCAGAGAACAGTTGTTAAACATTCACCATCACGCCACTGAGGGAGGGGTGGGGCTAGTCTGTTTTTCATACTCTTTGGCTCTTTACATCACCCCAGGGCTTCAGGTTAAAAATTACTTAAATCTTAAGTTTTGGCTCATGTCTAGGATCTCCTTAAAGTGAGAAGTAGAAAGGTACTCAATATACAATGTAGATCAGGTATAGGACAGCTATTTAGTTCTATGCATAAGAAATGTTTAACATACACATAAATCACATAAGCATATAATGAATGAAAATTTAAACAAAAAATAATTTACAGGCCCTGTTCAATTTTTCCTAAGAGATTATTACTTAAATTATTTAGACATGATACAGTTTGCTGGACTGCTGAAAAGGCCTTTTTTATTTCACCATAACTCTGCATGGTACAGTGTTAAAAAAAAAAAAAAGAAATGCTTTCCTATTTGTAGATAGCTTATATTAGTCTAGAGGTTATGTTTATGGTATATCTCTATTGCCCATGTTTTTGTTCAATTGTTTCAGTTGGAGTTTTCTTGGCAAAGATACTGAAGTGGCTTGCCATTTCCTTCTCTAGCTCATTTGTCAGACAAGGAAACTGAGGCAAACAGGGTTAAGCGACTTGTCCAGGGTCACACAACTAGTAAGTGTCTGAGACTGGATTTGAACTTAGGTGCTCCTGACCCCAAACCCAGTGCTCTATTTAATGTGCCACTTAACTGTCCACTGACAGACAACATAACTCCCCTCTAGGGACATTTCCTCTGAACTTTAGCAGTTGAGCCTATTGTTTTAAACCAGGTATGTGTGGCCCTTGAGGCGAAAAGTCTTCTCTCCTTATCCTAGGAAGGGAGAGAAATTGGAGAAGAGGGTTGTGGTCAAAAGGAAAGACTCTACCCTGAGCTAGCCCTTGTGGACTAGTTAGTCATGTCCTGGGAAGATTCCTAGCCAACTTTGATCTCTGTAGTGACACCAAGTAATTACTACATACTAAAGGTAGGTATGTTGGGTAGAGAATAATGATCTTATCTCTTCACTTATCCTTTGTTCTGACTCAAATTCATTTGAATGTCAAGGTAAAGATGATCTTGATACTCTCTAACCCCAAAATAATGATCTTTATCTAAAATATAGAGTTTAGAAGAAAAGATTTAATCTTAGTCTAGGATCTGGGGGTTGTTTTTTTGTTAGTTGGGTGTGGTCTGTGACTAAGGAGCAGTACACTTGTGCTGATAAGAGAGACTTTTTTCTAAGTTAGGAGCTGAGATGTTATAAGCAGAGGTCTATGAAGAGATAAGCTAGTTGCAGGAAGCTGGTTTCAGGGAGCAAGAATTCCAAGACTAGCAGAGTGATGAACTCAGGGGAAAGCACAGAAACCCTGAAGAAAGCCTGTTGTTTGTCCTCCATTCTTTTTTTTGTTTGTTTGTTTTTGCTTTTTTTTTTTTTTGGAGGGCAGTTGGGGTTAAGTGACTTGCCCAAGTTCACACGGCTAGTTTTTGTGTTAAGTGTCTGAGGTCGGATTTGAACTCAGGTACTCCTGACTCCAGGACCAGTGCTCTATTCACTGCGCCACCTAGCCGCCCCTGTTTGTCCTCCATTCTTGAAGAGGACCATGGCACTAGGGAGGTGAGGCCATGACATGCAAATGAATTGGATTTAAGTGAGGGAGGCCTGTGCAAGGTCACCAGCCTCACTTTCTCCTCTTGAGCTATCTGTGACCAGAAGCAGGATATAGATCAGGACCACTGGGGATGGCTCAGGATGCATTGGGGGACCTTGGACTTTTCAAGCTAAGGTCTTTAACAGGTCTCAGTTGCCCAGCTTCAGGTCCACCAGAAGCAGACCCAGAGAAAACAACACAATGGCATCACTTTGAAGACTTTGGGAGTGCTGGAGAAGGAATGTTCTTATGTTACTTTATTCGTACACTATTTTATTAAATGCCTTTTTAAAAAATTGTGTCTTTTGACTTAAAAAAAAGTGGCAACCCCCTAATGGAGACACTTGAATCATGGTTGATGTGGACCGACCAAATATCTTGAACCTGGGGTAGCTATTCTGGGTAGTTTTTGCCTCATCAACTTCACTTATGTTGAATAGTTTATGCATCAATACGCTACATGATCCTGGGTGGTACTGAAGGAAGGTAGAAATGGCATAGGGAGGGAAAAGACTGGTATGAGTTGACAACTACAGTAACAGCCTTCTTTCCATCTCCATTTCCAGTCTGTTTTGGCCTGTACAGAGTGGGGAAGATGAGAACAGATAGACGATGGTTTGCCAAGTTGTAAATGGATCTAGCTCAGTCTCGGCACATTCTATTTATTTTTCTTTTCAGTCTGTCTAGAAATAAAATTTCCAGAGCTGAAAATTTTAAATGTATTAGCCTTCCTTTCTCCCTCCAAAGTGAAGATTAATATTCCAACTTTTCTCATGGTGCCCTAAGAGTGTCCTGATTTTCTTCATCCCAATCGACGCTAGAGAAGTCCCAATTTTCTCAGTGTTCTGTAAACCCATCTGTATATCTCTGTGTGGCTGTGATTGATTATAAATTTTAGCTTCCTATTGTCTGTGATTCTTATTTTCAAACATCTCTCCATCAGAATAAGAGTCTCAAAAGTCAGGGACAATGTCTTATTCTTCTGATTCTCTCTATACTAGTACGTAGGACAGGGATCTGCTCACAAAGGAATACTTAGTTGAACACATCTATATGTAAGGGCATGGGCTTCTACCCTCACCCCAATTGTTACTGTTGTTGTTTGTCCTTCATTCTTTTTTTTTTTTTTTTTGCTTTTTGGAGGGGGGAATGCAGACAATTGAGGTTAAGTGACTTGCCCAAGGTCACATGGCTAGTAAGTGTTAAGTGTCTGAGGCTGGATTTGAACTAAGTGACTTGCCCAAGGTCACATGGCTAGTAAGTGTTAAGTGTCTGAGGCTGGATTTGAACTCAGTTTCTCTTGACTCCAGGGCCGGTGCTCTACTCACTGCACCACCCAGCCACCCAGCCACCCTTTGTCCTTCATTCTTAAAGGGAACTATGACATCAGGGTTGTGTACCATGACTTGCAACTGAATTGGATTTAAGGGAGGCAGGGCTGTGCAAAGTCACTAGTCTCACTTAATTCTCTGGAGCCATCTGGGTCCAAGGGTGAGAAACAGATCAGGACACCTGGAGATGGCCCTCCTCAATTAATGTAATGTAATTTCACATGAAAAAATAAAAAATAAAAAATAAAACTACATATGAATAAATTTTTTATCTATCTGAAAAGATTGTAGGTGCTTTGGGATCACTGGATATAAGCGGATGATGCTTTTGATCTTGTGACTAGTTGAAGTAATCGAATACCCTTCTGGGACCAAATATTACATGGTAAGCATTCTAGCAGCAGGCCAGTCAAAATCCATTTGTGAGGGATTTTCTGAGGAGGGATTGCCCTTGGAGAAAGAGTTTCCCCTTTCTCTCCTTTTTTCCCTTCATTGATCAGGTGATGGATGACCTTGTGAGTGATGAAAGGTCAGAAGATTTTGAATGTCCACCTGGACATGCAACATTGCCTCTGGACTGCAGTAACTGATAGCATTTGTACCAAGTACTGAGATACTGAGAACAGATGAGACACGTAAAGGAAAGGAAGCTTTAGGACTCTCTACAAGGATGATGACTCTTAGAGCCCAGAATAAAGCCATACCTAAGAGTAACTTCATGAGGACTGTTCAAAGGGAGAAAGGGACTTTGGGAAACCAGGAACCATGAGTTTACCCTTTGGCCAAATGTACTCTCTAGGTTAGAGCCCATCCTCCCCTAGGGATTTTGTGTGTAGAAGGGGAGGGTATAACTCCAGTTTAAGGAAATTATTTTATAGCTACTGTTGTTGCTACACCTTCTCAATAAATTCCTTCTCTAAAAGCTAATACATTTCTACTGATTGATAACAGAGAACATATTGGATAGGGACTTATAAGCAATAATCACAGAAACACCAGCCTCTTAGAGTTAGTACTGCACCCCTGAAGGGAGCAGTAGTCATTACTCTCTAGGAACTCTGCCTGCCAAGACTTGCAGAAGTTGGGAGAAAAGTGTGAGGGAGGGGAGGACAGGGAGACTGCATAGGGCTAACTAATGATTTGATTAATTCTTAATTGTATATGTCTCTCAATATTCTAATCTACCAGAGATGTTGCCTAGGTTTGGTCTTTCTGGATAAGAGGGCATCCTTAGCTATGGGTGGTGGGCAGGAGAAGGGTTTGTTGATGTTGAGCTGTCATGTCTGACTATGACATCATTTGGGGTTTTTCTTAACAAAGATACTGGAGTGATTTGCCATTTCCTTCTCCAGTCTGAGGAAACTGAGGCAAACAGGGTTAAGTGATTTGCCCAGGATCATACATAGTAAATGTTTGAGGTTGGATTTGAATTCAGGAAGATGAGTCTTCCTGACTCCAGGCCCAGTGCTCTATTTTATTATTCCATTTATTTCCCTAGAACTCTTAGGGTTTTTCTATCAATAAGATTTAGAGCTTGCAGGGGGCTTAGAGTCCATCTAGTCCAGCCCTCTCATTTTATAGAAAGGAAAACCGAGGCCCAGAGGTCACTTCAAGGCAAAAAATAAGATATGTCAAAGTTAGGATTTAAACATTGGGTTGACTTTCAGTCCACTGCATTTGCTGTTATACTATAGACATTTGTTAAACTTTTGCTGTTCTAATAACTTTTGCCCATTTTTCATCTAGAAGAGCTGGAGAAATCCCTGTGCCCTGGCTGTCTCTTCTCCTGGAATACCCTCCCTCCTTACCTCCATTTTTCCATTTCTTTGAACCCTTTCCTTCTTTTGAGCCTCTACTCAAATGTCTCCTTTTGTAAGCCTTTCCCAGTCCCTTCTATGGGACCCTCCCAGCCTTCACTACTCTGTATATATCTTACATGTACATATTTATGTAGCTGTTGTCTCACTAACTAGAATGGAAACTCCTTGAAGGCAGGGCCTATGTTTTTCCTTTTTCTCTGCATTCTCATTACTCAACACTGGGTTTAGCATACAGTGTGCACTTAATACTTATTGATTGACTTTATAACAAGGACTTAGAACTGTCTTTTTTTTAGCATTCATTTTTTAAATTTAAAAATACTTTATTGCTAAAAAATGCTAACCATCATTTGAGCCTTCAGCAAAGTCACAATCCTTTTGCTGGTGAAGGATCTTGCCTCAATGTTGACTGTTGTTGACCAATCAGGAGAGTGTTTGCTGAAGGTCAGGATGCCTGTGGCAATTTTTTCCCCTCCCCCCCAATTTTTTAAAAACGTTTTTATTTAAAGTTTTGAGTTCTGGATTCTACCCCTTTTTCCCTCCCCTTCCCTCCTCCATCCCTGAGACAGCAAACAAACAGATCCAACTTATACATGTGCAATTATGTAAAACATTGCCATATTAGTCATTTTGTACCAGAAGACTCAAATAAAAAAAAATAAAGGAAGTGAAAAATGGCATGCTACAATCTGGATTTGATCAATATCAGTTCTTTCCCTGGAGGAGGATAGCGTGCCTCATCACGAGTCCTTTGGGATTGTCTTGAATCATTGTGTTGCTGAGAAGAGTTAAGTCACTCACAGTTATTCATCAAACAATATTGCTGTTACTATGTAGTGTTCTCCTGGTTCTGTTCACTTCACAGAGCTGCCCTTCTTGGTTAAAGTTGAACTTGTGGAAGTTTTGGTACTGCGTATTACTCAGGATAAAACAGATTCTTAGTTGGAAAAAAAAATCTCCTTTTGGCTGCTGAACTAGAGGGATTGGTGGCTCAGTGGGCTTTTTAAAGGAAGAGATGAGCTTATTTTGACTGGGTCCCTCTTAGTTGTGATTCTCCAGGTGATATGTAACTTCAGTAATGGGTGGGGAAGATGGATCCTTCTCTACCCTGGTATTCTGGTGACCCTAGTGCTATTCTCCGTATGGAATGTAGACTCAACTAAGCAGGCTTTAAATTGTGGAACCTTTTAAAAAGAGAGCCCAGGCTAGAAAATGACTCCTCTTTGTAAAGGTCCACTGAGCAGCCAATAAGGGGACTCACATAAGAGTAAAAGCTCGTTAGCCTTGAATCATATGTGGTTAGAAGCCAGTGCCACAATTCCTTGGTGGTCATCGTAATTAGGAATGGCAACTTCTAAACCCTTGTTAAAATTAATTGATTTGGGGAGAACAGATTTCAAAAGGTTCAGAGAGAGGACATGTAGAATCCCATGGTCTAAAGTTCTGCAAGGGAAGTTATCTCAGCAGGGTTAGGAGCCACTTAAGAATGGACTCTGAAAACACAAAGGGGACTGATTCTGATGAGGAGGCAAAGAGTTTTCTAAAGGGTCTACTATGGATACATAGGGGAGTCAAAGCCTTGCAGAACCTCAAAGGTGGAAGGCTCTTCAGAGGTGGCCTTGCCCTATTCATCTCTTAACATCCCCTCAGGAAGCTTTGCTGAGTCCATAATCTTGGGAGAGAGGTGGTGAAGGTTAGCTGAGTTCTCAAACATTACCAAACCATCTATTTTGATTTTAACTGCTTTTCTTTGTTACAAGAGACAGGTACATGAGAGAAGTGGTATTGAGAAATGATAATGCAAAAATCCTCCCTAAATCAGTAGAATATATTTTTAAAAATTTCATGCCAAAAATAAAAGATCTGCAGTGAGGGGGATTTCATTGTCTCTTGAGGCACTTTATTCTACTTCGTAGTAACTACTTTCAGAAAAAGTATTTTCCTTTTCCCAAGTCTCAATTTGCCTCTTTACAACACCTATTACTCCTAGTTTTTCCCTCTGGGGAAAAGCAGAACAAGTCTAATCTAATTTCTTTTCCTTGTGACAGCCCTTTAAATACTTGGAGACAGCTATCATATCCTTCTCTGAGTTCTCTTCTCCAGGCTAAACACCTCGAGTTCCTTTAGTCAGTCTTTATAAGGTACAAACTCAAGGGCCTTTATCATCCTTGTCTTTTTCTAGGTAAACACATTATTCCAAATGCGGATTAATCAGGGTAGAATACAGTGAATCATGATTTCCCTAGCTCTGAAACTTAATACAGCCCAAAGTCAAACTACCTTGTCATATCCCTCTATTGACTCGCATTGGAAGGCAGAAATTTTGTTGCTAGGTAGAAAGAGGGGTAAGGTCATAGCCCTTTCTGCTATCTTTACCCATTCTAGTCCCTGGGATTGGCATGGAATGTCAGGGGTGTGTTGGAGAATTGAAAGGAGTTTCCTCATGATCATTTCAGCCAATTTCTTTGAAGTTTTGCTAATTGGAACTGCTAAGAATGCTATCCTAGGACCAGGGAATGAATCAATTAGATTCTTGTACTAACAGTTCTCAAGTTCTAACAGTTCTAACAGAAAATATAACATATTCTAATTATCTTATAAAAATCTCCCTTTATAGCTAGGTCATGTATCCATTTTGACTTTATCTTGGTAAATGATGTGAGATATTGGTCCATGTCCAGTTTCTGCCATTCTGCTTTCCAGTTTTCCCAACAATTTTTTAACCAAATTATAAATTCTTATCCCAAAATATTGTCTTTATACTTGTCAAATACAAGATTATATTTGCTGCTGTAAAATGAATGTCTACTCTATTCCTTTGCTCTACCTTTCTATTTCTTAGTACCAGATAATTTTGATAATTACTGCCTTATAATGTGGTTTAAGATCTGGTTCTGCTAAATCTCCTTCCTTCTAGGAAGGAGTGAAGTAAAAAAAAAGGAAAAGGTGTTGACTTCCAGGAGTCAAGATGGCCCAGCAAGCAATAAATCGCTCTCCCTCTCCCTTACTGACCTTGAAAAAGCCAGAAAATATCCTGGCACAGTGGAGCCAGCAGATTTTTAGCTCATGAAGCCAGGGGGATTAACAACAGGAAAGGAAAGGAACCTCTTGCTGTGCCTGAAGGGGACAGGTATAAGCTGGGAGGTGTCCTAGCAAGTCAGAGGCAAATCCCACCAAGGGGCAAGTCAACACTAGGACCCCATCCCCTCCCTTCCTCTCCCCACCCCCACGTACCTTCACACAGCCAGGGGAACTGTTAGATGCCAGCACAGAGAACCACCATTTGCACTGTGGGAGGGTGAGCCTACCTGTGCTTTAGTGCAGCCCTAGAGGAGGAGGAGACCTTTAGCAGTCAGACCACCCCTCCCCAACACCTCACCCCTTGAGCTTCAGTGTAACCTGGGAGAAACGCAGTAAAACCTCACCTGGCATCATTACACACCAGCTCCTGCTCAGCACCAGGTAAACTATAACATCTACAGTCTCCAGTTGGCAGAAACCGAAGCTCCAGCACACAAAGACAATAGCCAGGCTCCTAGCCCCCAGCACAAGAAGTATGGGACAGTGCTCCCTTTGCCTCAGAAGCAGAGATCAACTTTAAAAGTCAGGAAAAAGGCAAACACTATGAGCAAAAAGCATCATAGAAAAACAGAGACTGTAGATTTTTATTATGGGGACAGAGAAGATCAAAACACAAATTCAGAAGAGGATAGCACTGTCACATTGTGAAAGCCCACCAGCCTCAGATTCCTAGTGAAGGAAATGATTCCCCAGGGGATGATAATATGTGGGAGTTGGGGAGTGGGGGAGAATAGTGATGAAAGTCTAAGGTTATCTTACCTTTATGATTTTCACCCCCTTTTTTATTATTATTTTCCCTTAGATCTCTAATCTCAGTAGGATCTGACATATTTTCTAGCAAAACCACTCCCTTAGAGATCATACTTTGTATCTGCAGCCTATTGGTTACTACCTTCCTTTGCATTGCTGTCAATATCTGAATCAAAGTTGTAGTTGTTCTATACTATTTTTGCCTCATATAGAGATGGAAGATACCCTAGAGAAAATACCCTAGTTTAGTGACTCAGGATATTTTCTTGGTTGAGGGGTGGGATACATATGATGATCTAGCACAGTGGATTAAGAGCTACAATGTCATGAAAACCTAGAGAGAAGAGAATATTTAGTAGGTGGTCAAAAGTGTCAAAAAGTGAAGAAAAAGGTCAAAGGGGAAGAGAACTGAGTAAAGGCCTTCAGATTAGTTATTAAGAAAGACCTTTGAGGGGATGCTCATCAATTGGGAAGTGGTTGAACAAGTTGTGGCAAATGATTTTAATGAAGTATTGTTCTGCTGTGGAAAACGGTGAGGAGGTGGTTTCAGAAAAACATGATAAGACCTTTATGAACTTATACAAAGTGAAATGAGAAGAACCAGGACATCACTGTGTATATTAACAGCAATGTTGTAGTGATGATCAAGTGTGAAATATTTGGCTACTCTGATCAATACAATGATCCAAGACAATTTCAAAGGAATTGTGATGAAAAATGCTATGTACCACCAGAGGCAGAGAGAGAGAGAGAGAGTGAGAGAGAGAGAGAGAGAGAGAGAGAGAGAGAGAGAGAGAGAGAGAGAGGCAGAGAGAGAAAGAGAGAGAGAGGCAGAGAGAGAGAGAGTGGCAGAGAGAGACACACACAGAGAGACACAGACACACAGAGAGAGACAGAGAGAGACAGAGAGACAGAGAGAGACAGAGAGACAGAGAGACAGAGAGAGAACTGATGAAATTGCTGCAAATAGAAGTGTAATTTTCTTGCTTTATTTTACTTTTTGCTTTGTTTCGTGATATGACTAATATAGAATTATGTCTCACATGATTTCACATTTAAAAAGAAAAGAATGTTTAAAATAAATACATTGAATTTTTAAAAAATATGCTTCATTCAACATCTATAGTCTACTACCTCTCTACAGAAAGATATGAAACATCCTTTACCTTCAAGCCTTTAAAGTTAGTCAGTCAAAAAATAATTTTTAAGTATTTTCTGTGTGCCAGGCTCTATGATAATCTAGTCTCTCAAGTGCCACCTACTGTGGTCTTTCTTTATTCCCTTCCCGTCACCCCAGCCCCCACAAATCTAGGGAGTCCACTGAGCTACCTCATGGGTATTTTGAGTTTACTTTGATGGGCATCTTTTGTTTCCCTCCTGTAAAATGTTAAGACCCTTGAGGTTTAGCACTGTTGTTTGTGTCTTTGTATTTCCAAGACAAAGCCCCCATTAGTAAATACTTGTTTTCTTGATTATTACAAAGAAACAGAGAATAGAAAACCATGTAAAAGGGTTTTATAAAAGAGGTGTTGAAAAGGGAAGAAGAGAGCTCATGGCAGAGGCAGTGGTGAACTGGTAAGCAGTTAACAAACAGGTATCTGAGGGGGAAAATGTCTCTATGACATGATTTTCAATTTAATCTGCATTATCAAAATTTTCTCCATTTTATACAATTGACAAAACATTAAATCAAGCCCTGAAGTTTGCTGATTTCTGAGGTGTAAATACTGACCCTGAAAATGTTACCAGTTGGCTCTCATGAAAGAGACAGTTCCCCTATACTTATGCTCCTGGCAGTGTCTTTATTTTCTCAAGGAGAATTAATTGGAGGTATTTAATTCAATGAAGAGAAGATGTGGGGAGTGTGGAACAGAGAGGGGAAAAGAAGTCTATTGTCACATATCTGAAGGCCTCTCATGTGGAAGAAGGTTTATATTTGTACTGCTTGGCTCCAGAGGGCAAACTGAGAAACAATGTATGAAAACTGCAGATTTAGGCTACATTCAAGAGAAAACTTACTTATAATTAGAGCTAAGAATGGAATGAAGCAGTGGGTTCCTTTACACCAGAGCTCTTTAAATAGTAGACTGGATGACCGAGGAATGCAGACATTACAGAAAGGATTCTTATTTCAGGTAGAGGAAGGTGGCCTTTTAGACCCTGTACAACTTTGGGGATAGTTTGGTTTCTGCAACTCTGAACACCAGAGGGCACCATGCAACCATCCACAAGCTTTGTAAATTGAGATACTGAGACAAGTGAATTAGGATTAGGGAAGAATTGGGAAATCTATGAAGAAAGAGGCAGTGCCCTTAAAAGCAGAGTCCTCTGACTACCCAGGATGTGGTAGTTCTGGAAAACAAGGGTGGAAGAGGTGGGAATCATTTGGAGAAAAGGAAAAAAGTCCCAATCATTGCATGCTTGCCAGTTGGGACAGCCTTTCTAGAATCTCAGAGCTAGAAAGGAAACTAGAGATGTCCAGCTTAGCAATACCTGGACAAGAGTCAGATATAAAAAGTGGTCATCAGACTTTGCTTGAAGACCTCTGATGGGGAGGGAATCTGCTGACTCCTAGGGAGAGCTCTACTTTGGGATAGCTTTAATTGGACATTTTTCCTTATATCAAGCATTATGGGCAGAAAGAGGCACATGGTATGGTAGAAAACATGGCAGATTTTGAGTCAGAGGACCTGAACTCTAATGCTGACTCTCAACCTCTCTGAGAATTAGTTCCTCATTTGTAACGAGAGGGTTGGTCTAGATCAGCAGTTCACAACCCATGGGTCACGACCCCTTTGGGGGTTGAACGACTCTTTCACAGGGGTAGTCTAAGACCATGAGAAAATACATATTTCTGATGGTCTTAGGAACTGAGACACCTCTCCTCTGTCTCCAGGCAGGTCTGCCCATATGCAGGTATGCCCACATATGAGTATTAAATCGTGGCATTAGGAAGGTTGAGAACCACTGGTCTAGATGGTCACATCAGGGGTGTCCTGATATATGTTTAACACCCAGCTCTCTGGGGAAAAATATATGATACATTTAAAAAAATAAATTTAATTTATAATTCAGTGCTTCTTAAAACTATGGGTCTCAACTCCCCAAATTTGGCAACAGTGAAAGGTTTCTGAGTACGCAATGACCAAAAATTAATTCAAAATCAAATGCATAATCAATTTGAGGTGTTTCTGGCAGTTCTTGCCCATATGGTATCACGTCTCTGCAGCTTTGGCTCTGAACACATAGCATATACACTTTGCACCATGCGTGCCCTCAGGCTGCACAATGCCAACAAAGGCTTCCAGGACCAAAGAGAAGTTGTGAGTGGAAAAAGTTCAAGAGGCCCTGAATTAACTTTTCTCCATCAGTTTCTTAAGTCTATGTAATCCACAAAATAAATCAAGCCTTGATTTATATCTTTGCCAATTTCTGAAGCACAAATGCTTACAGGGAAAATTTAATAATCTGCATTCCAGTGACATAGTTCTAGATCTACAAGCCTGTAATAAACCTAAATCTCTCTGCAATTGCTACCCATTGCTCCTGGGTACTTCTCCTGAGGCCAACCAGATCATATTCTACTATATAATAATAGCTCTTTAGACATTTACAGACAGCTGTCATATCCCACTTAGGTTTTTCTCTTCTCTAGGCTAAATATCCCTTAGTTCCTTCAGCTGATATATGATCCCCTAAATATTATAGAATTTTGGAGTTGAAGTGACCTCAGTAGCCACCTGACCCAATCTATAGCTGAATAAGAATCCCTTCTACAACACACCTGATTTAGCCACCCAGATTTTGCTTAAAGGCCTAGTAGAGGTGAGGGTCAGTTAGCTAACATTAAATGCCTGCTTTGTGCTAGGCACTCTGCTAAGAGCTGTGAATGCAGAGAAAGAGGGGGAAAGTTCATGCTCTCAAGAGGCTCACAGTCTGATGAGGAAGACAATATACTACTCGGTGGTACAGTGGATAGGGTGTCAAGCCTGGAGTCAGGACCTGAATTCAAATCCAGCCTCTAACACTTAGTGGTGTGACCCTGGGCAAGGAACTTAGTTTCTGTTTGACTCAAGTTTCCTCATCTGTAAAATGGGGATAATAATAGCACCAACCTTCCACGTTTCTTGTAAGGATCAAATGAGTTCATAATTGTAAAGCGCTTAGCAGTGCCTAGAACATACTGAGTGCCATATATACACGTTCGTATTATATACAAACAAGATTATAATACAGGACAAACTGAAGATAAATCCCATCAGAGGGAAGGTATTGATATTAAGGAAGAACTGGAATGGCTTCTTGCAGGAGTCAGGATTTTTGTTGCTATCTGGAGATAAGCCAGGAGGGAGAGAATTTCCAGGCACTGATGATAACCAGTGAAAACACTGGGAGTCAGGAGTTGGAGTGTTGTGGCAAGGAGGCCAGAGTCATTGCATCACAGAGTACATGGTGGGGAATAAGGTAAGAAGACTGGAAAGGGAAGGAAGGGCCAGATTATGAAGGGCTGTGGAAGCCAGGGAATGTGGGGTCACTGGAGTTTGTTGACTGGGGGACGGGGGAGGGAGGGAAGGGTGATAGAGTTAGACCTTTGTTTATCATATGGGATGCTCTGTGAGAAGGGAAAGTAGGTGGGTGGGGAATTGCTAAAGAAAAAGCAACAGCTATCAACAAAAATTTATTTTTTAAAAAAGGTAGCTGCCCTTGATGAATTTAAGTCCTCTTACCCAGATGACCTCCCTTGTTGGTCCTAAAACAACTGACACAAGTGATTGCTGAGGTACTGCCAGGGATATTTTGAAGATCATGGAAAACAGGGTAATTTCTACAGAACTGGAGAAAGGCAGGCATTGTCCCAAATTTCAAAAAAGGGAAGAGAATAGAATCTATGAGCTGTGGTGAACATAATATAGACATTCTATAATGTACAGATATTGTATCATCTATAAATCATATAAACATTAATCTATTATGTCATATATAAATATTGATATATCATATAAAATTATATTACATATAAATATTAACATGTCATATATAAATTACGTAATATATAAATTTATGAGAAAACTCTGAAAGAGAGATGCTTAGTGAACATCTATATAAATGGTCACCAAAAAGTAGCATGATTTCTTCAGGAACAAGTCATGCCAGACTAATCTTTTCTCATTTTTTTACAGTCACTAAACTGATATGATAGATCAGGGGAATGACAGGAAGTCTAATTATAGGAAATCTTCCTTTACATGTAGCCTGAATTGTCCTCTTTGCCACTTCCATCCATTTCTCTTAGTTCTGTCTTCTGGGACTAAACAGAAGGAGTCTAATTCCCAATGTGAAATGACAACTCTTGAAATACTTGATTCTAAGTGGGCCTTGAGGATAGGGCGTGGGGGGAACAGATAATTTTTAAGAGAAACCATCCTTTTTCAAGATTGTAGGCATAATGAGCATATGATTGCAGATAGACATAGTTTACCCATTTTGGGGTACGATGTCCCCCTTTCCTGCCTTTTGGGGAGATACATGGTCTGGTCTGCTTTGATCTTCTTTCCTTTATTTTTAAATATGCCTTTATTGGTTGCAGGATTAAATGGTTCTTTTGTTGTTGTTGTTGTTGTTGTTGTTGTTGTTTTTGGAGGGCAATTGGGGGTTAAGTGACTTGCCCAAGGTCACATGGCTAGTTTGTGTGTGTGTGTGCTAAGTGTCTGAGGTTGGATTGAACTCAGGACCTCCTGACTCCAGGGCCGGTGCTCTATTCACTGTGCCACCTAGCTGCCCCTGATTAAATGGTTCTTGACTCTGTGGCCAAGGAAACATCATTGAAGGTGGAAGCCATCATATGAGCTCTGGAATGTTCAACAAAATTCCTCTAATATATTTCAATCAACTTTTCCTAAAATATGTAAATGCAGACTTCTAGAAATTCTGACTGATCCATTGACAAATTCAGGAGATTTCTAGAATGTGAGGAACTTCTTAGTATAACCTGTTATCCAGCTTATATCGCCTTCAAAAAACTTTGTATGCAAAAATCATTAGGTCTTACTTCAGGGGCAAGACCCAAATGTATCTGTTTCTCTCTGGCTCATTGTGAAATTTCTTTAGGAAAATCTCCCATTATACTTTCGGTATAACTTAAATTCTTTGGGTTTTTTCAAATATGGAAAACATTTCTAATGTTATTTCTTATGTGTCAAAACATTTCTTAGGTCATTCCACAGAACAGATACAAGATGAAACAGACTCATGGCACTACATTAGCAAATATAGAAATACACAAAAAGCACAATAATTCTAAGATGTTCCTCTTTAACCCCATAGAAATCATCTTAGGATTTGAATTCCTTTGAAACTGGTTCACCACACATGCCTGCTCAGTACTTGGTATCTCTACCTCCAACATTTCTCTCCCATCTGGACCCCTCTCTTCACTCATACAACCTCCCTAGTTTGGACCCTATTCACTTCTCACTCCAGCCATTGCAACAGCCTCTTATATTGTGTCCATTCTTCAAGTTTCTCCCCACTTCAATCCATTTGTCACCTAGCTATTAAGCTGATTTTCTTAAAACATGGGTCCAATCATGTCACTCTTTTACCCAATAAATTCTAGTGTCTATTACCTCATGATCAAATATAAATGCCTCTCTTTGGCCTTTAACACCCTTTGCAACCTTCTCCTAGTCAACATTTCTTGACTCATTACTGTTAAAAAGAATTAGCAATAATATAGTACTCTGCATTTTAGACTCAAGTCTGACAGAAACTATTTTATTTAATTTAACATTAATCTAATATTCAAGCATTTTTTACCTTTGGGGAAAAGAGAGAATGTCCAAATTGGCACAGTCCCACATGCCTTCCAACATGACTTACTGATTTTTGACAACATTTTTAGGATTCTTGAAAAAGAAAAAGATCACACTATCCAAAAAAACAATGAATTAACATTCTAAAATTTTTGGATGACCAAGTCACTACCCTATCTTCCCCTGGCCTGGACCATTTGCATTGAGGGATTAATGGGAGATGATAATGAGCATCTTTTATGAATAGGAAGTGGTGAGGGTGAATCCTTTTCAGTGACATATAAGGCATTTAACTTGGGTAGGCCCCAGTGCCAATTGCTTGAAGGAATAGGAAGCAGTGACATAAACAAGAGTTACTGTTTGTTTAAAGGTCAGTTATCACTCCTTGACCCATTCTCTAAGAAAAGACTTTTTGTTCTCTACTGATCACTTGCTTTTCTAAGGAGTTTTTCCTAGGACTCTGGAAAAGACTTTAAAGGAAAATGCTGTTTCTTAGCATTTTTATTTTACTTAAAAAGGTTTTTAATATGTGCTTCCACAAATCACTTCTTTGAACTACTTGCACAATTCATTTGAAGCAAAATATTAATTCTAGGATCTTCATTTTGTACTGACTAATCATTAACAAGATATATTACTCTAGTTGGTTCAAAATATGAAGTAGTCTCTTTTGCTTTTTTTAATGCAGCAAAAACAGTGAGATGTCAAGAACCATTTTTGATGCTATAACGATATGCCACAATTAGAGGCATAATAGAGTTGGGGAATTGCCTTCAACTGGATTTCAGAAAGTATTGAAGTGGGTATACTAGTATTTAAACATATTTGAGTCTCCAGCTAGCCTTTAATAACCTTAATAGTAGCCAAAAGTCTATGCATATTAATAAGTTCTCTGGGATCAAGGCGGTCCAAACTAAAAGCAATTAGAACCTTTTGTTATTGGTCATTTGATAATCCGATCCGTTTATTCATAGCTATGACAAAATAGAGTATTCTAAATCCATAAATTGATTCATCTAATATAACTTTAAAAATAGGCTCATATAGACTCTTTTATCCAATCTTTTTAATGACATTTTGTACCATATGAACATTTAGGTCTGTTTTTCTCCATTTAAATAAAGACAAATCAAGATTAAGCTGTTGTACCGTAGTTATTAAATTTTATCCCCATCACAAAGCAAAACAAACGAACCATATTCAATGAAAAATACACAGTAAAATAGCAAGCCATGTTTTTTTTGGTTACTTTCATACATGTAGAACATGAAGAACATTGTCAGAGCAATTTCTTAAGTTTCAAAGGTTTCTAGTTTCTACCACCTCAAAAACGTATTTAACTCTAACACTTATCTGGAGAGTGCATTTGCTATCATCTGTGCAACATAACACAATTGTGTTCAACAATCTTATCAAGTACTGTATCCTTGTCTCAAAGTTTTTCATACATTGCAACTGGATGATTGTAAAGGTTAGAAAATTCATTGATATCTTCTTCCAAGCCAAATATCTGGCATTATTACAGTAATACTTACTAGGAACCAACTTGGCTGTCCTGGGAATTGAGGTCTCACACATCACTATTGACTGCTCAGTCCTGCATGCACCTTCATAATGGACCTGAGTCAGGGCCCAGACTTCTGTCTTGGGGCCATAGGTGTAGAAGGTGCATTGTGGGTGGCTGCACTTCCAAGCTGAGAACCTCTAGGCATAACTCCATAGACATAGGTCAGAATGATTGATTTCTTGAACTGTCTGGCCAACATTGATGAGTGAGGTCATCATGTATGGCTCA
>CM053593.1:128849020-128874765 GCA_028646575.1 Pseudocheirus occidentalis
CAGAATGATTGATTTCTTGAACTGTCTGGCCAACATTGATGAGTGAGGTCATCATGTATGGCTCACAGCTGGTAATTCAAGAAATTCTGAACCTCAGAGCATTGCTCTGTCCCACTGAAATGTCTCAGCCAATTAAGATAATCTCACTCATTAGTGAGAAGTTCTCATAAGGTTATTGTATGCAGAAATGATGTGAAGCCGTCTCAGACCCATTGTAGCTGATTCAACAGTCTCCTGTCATAAGGACAGTAGCTTTTCTAACTATATCAACTAGTGGTTTCTAAGCCTTTACAATACATTCCAGATTGAAATGGTTGTGTTTGGTTCTATCACAAAAGTGTGCATTAAATTTCCCTTACTTTTAAGTAGTAAGGGCTTTCTGGTGCTAGACTAGTCAAATAGTGTCAGAAAACTAAAATCATAAAACAAGTGGGAAGTAATAGGTTATTAAAGGGTCTTCTTAAAATCTCTTGAATAGTATTTGAACCCATTTACCCTCTTTCCCAATTTTAAATCTTATCATAATGAGATAGCTATGTGATTTCATTTCACTCAAATAATCAGTACCAGCACCATGGCTCTATCTATTTTCTTACAAAATTCAGCGACATATAAAGAACAGTGTGGTCATCAATGGTAGCAATTTGTAAATGAACAATTACAGACACTTTTGGATCCTGGCATGCACAGTTATCTTTTTGTTGCTTATCTTCTTAAAGAGTTTATTTCTGTCCACCAACACAGCAAGTGGTAAGTAAAGGTAGTAAGTTCAGCTGGTTCTTCCACACAACATATTTGACATTCCCATGTGAACCTTCCACAGTTCCTTCCAGAAAGGCATCCACTAGGAACTGACACATAATCTTTTGTCCTGAAGTTGGTAGACACAGGATCATAAGATAGTCTCTTTGCTCTGGAGTGGCACCTCCTCTTTTCCGTAGAGTGGAGAGGTTTATTAGTACAATCACCCTCTCCATTTGTCTTAAACTCCAGGGGAGCAAAAGTTCACTTACAATTGAATATGTGATCTTTGTATTAAAGAATCTAGCTTTTGGCAGTCATTTGTTAATAGTAATATAGTTACAAAAGTCTTTCAGAATTTCCTTTGTGATTTCTTTGGTGGCTACTTTAGCAGGAGGGGGAAAGGGAAGGGAAGGAAAAAAAAACAGGCATTTCGCATTATGTGCCCGGCACAGTGTTTGGCACTTTACAAGTATGTCATTTGATCCTCACAACAACCCTGTGAGGTAGGTGCTATTATTAATCATCCTATTTTACAGTCGAAGAAACCAAGGCAAAGAGGTTAAGTGACTTGCCCAAGGTTACAGAACTTATAAGTGTCCGAGGTCAGATTTTCCCTCAGGTCTTCCTCACTCCAGGTCCAGTGTAAGATAAACTTCAATTCATTCTAAAATCATATGTATATTATTTTATAACAATAAAAAGAATTCATTTATCATTATAGATTGCATTTGGTCATTTGGAGAGAACCAACTCATATGATAAAAGACAAAGATCCATCATATATTCTCTTTCCTTTGTATTAATAATTAGCATTCACATGGCTACTTTGATGTTTACAAAATACTTTACATGTATCTACTTTCATTTGGTCTTCACATTGTTCCCAGGATGTTGATGCTATTATTATCTGGGGTTTTTTTCACAGATAAGGAAACTGAGTCTGAAAGCTTAAGTGATTTGATCAGATTCACACAGACAACAAGTGTCTATAAATAAGGTCTCCCTGAGTTCATTATGTTAATTATTACCCTGTCCTTTCCGTCTTGATCTGGTTTCCCAATATTATGTGCCTGACAGATGAAGCCAGTACAATAATACTGTTAACATTAAAAAAATTTTTTTGTAGTACACAATAATATCAAATAATCCCAATTAACATAGACTTCTCCCTTTGCTCCCATGCATAACATCTGGCACTTAAAGGGAGGTGAGAATTATTTTTGTGGAAGAACAAAATCTTCTAGATAGGCTAACAAAGCTAAAGTAAGATTAAGTCATAATTGTTCTGTCTGAAATTTGAAAAAGATCTTGGATATAGGATCAACCTCAGCCTAAATCTCCTTTCCCTAAATTGCTTAGCCAATGCCAGGAAAGCCTTGGATCATACTTTAAAAAAAAATCCCCCTTCGTGGGCTTTATGTAGTCTATGAAAACAAGATTTCCAAAGTTTGTCTCTAGCATGATTTTCCGCTTAACTTTTTTATTCTCCTGAATCCAGTTCTCCAAAAAATGGTTGGCAAGAGACTTGATTTATAATGGTCCAAATTCATAAATCAACCATGGCATTCTGATCAAGGAGGACATAACCTCCTAATGTTACAAATGAATTACAGTATCACTGTAAAATCAATAGCACTTCTATATAAAAATTTCAAACTCATAAACATAACACTAACATAAAACGATCTCATAGACTTAAAAGATAAATACAATATTCTATACTGATTAAAGGAGGGGTTGTCTCAGTACTTAAACACTGGAAATAGCCCTCAACAATGAGAAAGAATCTGCTAGCAGTTGCCTGGGATTATACTCAGAGACAAATACTCACTGATACAAGTTTAATTAAGTAGGGTAATTTGATTAGGCAATAGGAATATGTTTGGATTCCTAAAAAACAATTCACTAAATTTATCATTAAGTGCACTATAAGCAGTCTGTCTCACACTTAAATTACTTCTAAATATTCCCAGTCATTTCAGTTTTACTATTTTTCAAGCTGTTTTCTGATAGCATTTCCAGTTTCCCGATATTTGTTGTATTATTTACCAAATTCAAAAGGATATCAAAAAAACAAACAGAGAGTAATAGTCATCATTCCATACAAGAGTCTTGATTTGTAATGGTTCTATTTCATAAATCATCCATACCATTCTGACCAAGGAGGATCCAGTTTCCAAACATTTCAAGTGAATCCCAGCAGATATCATTGAAAGACCAACAGCATCTTTATATAATAATTTCCAAAATCACAATGGAATAAACTTATAAACTTAACAGTAACATAAAGCAATCTTATGGACTCAAAAGATAAACACAGAACAAAATATCTTGATAATCAAATAAAATCAAGCTAGTTGAATGAATCTCCAAATAACCCACATGGAAAAAGAATTTCATTTGTCTACCAATTTTGTTATTTTATACTCATTGCGTTCAGAAACCAATATAGCATCATTATAATTTTTTTAATTTAGTTTTTCTCAAATTAACAAGTATTTATTTTCTCTTTTTCCTTACCATAACCCACTTCCCATTGAAAAAAAGAATAGAAACAACCTCCTTGTAAGAAATATACATGATTCAGCAAAACAAATTCTCATATTGACCATACATGAATGTACCCCTTGTTCTGCACCTTAGTCAATCCCTTATCTTACAGGAAGTGAATAAATACTCTTCATTAGTCTTCTGGAATTGTGGTTGGTCATTGCATTGATCAGAGTTGTTAAGTCTTTCACAGTTGTTTATCTTTATAATATTGTCATTATATAAATTGTTCTATTGGTTCTGCTCACTTCACTCTGCGTAAGTTCATACAAGTCTTCCCAGGTTTGGTTAAGACCATTCCTTTTGTCATTTCTTAGGGCATAATGAAGTTTCATTTCATTCACATAGCATAATTTGTTCTGTTCTTCCCTAATTGCTGGGTCTCTCTCAATTTCTGGGGTGGGGTGGGGTGGTTGGGGAGTTGCTTGGTTTTTTTGCCATTATAGAAAGAGCTTCTATAAATGTCCATATTGGTCATTTTCCACTTTCCATGTCAAATAACTTACAGTCTAGTTAACTCTTGGGACATAGCTATAAATGCTTTCCAAAATGACTAGATCAGTTTATCAACAATGTATTGTTTCTGCCAACAATACATCAATATGCCTGTTTTCCCATAGCTTTTCCAATATTTATAATTTTTATATTCTTTTCTTTTTCTTTCTTTTTTTCATGTGTGTGCTAATTTTGCCAGTATAAAGAGTATGGGGTAGAATCCCAGAGTTTAATTTGCATTCCTCTAATTAGTGATTTGGAGCATTTTTTATATGACTATTAATTGAATTTCTTCCTTCAAAAAATGCCTGTTCATATCCTCTGACTATTAATTGGGGAATGGTTCTTATGCTTACAATTTTGAATTTAGTGCCCTGTCTATTTCGGAAATGGGATGTTTATCAAAGAAACTTGCTGCAAAATCTCCCCTTCTCCCCGCCCCAAGCTTAACTGAATGTAACCTAAACCCTCTTTTAAAAAACTTTTTTCAAATTTTCAATTAAGTTTTTATTTTCAATTAATGAAAATCCACCTTCTCTCCCTCCTCCCCCCAACCCTCTCACCATTGAAAAGGCAAGAAAAACAAAACCTTTGTAAAAATGCATAGTCAAAACAAATTCTCACACTGGCTGTGTCTCCCTCACTTCCCCAAAATATCTCAGTCTTCACCCTGATTCCATTACCTATGTCAGGAAGTGAGTTGCATGTTTCATCATAGGTACTCTGAGATTATTGGTCATTGTGTTGCTTAGAGTTTTCTACCCTCCTTTAATCAGTACAGAATGTTGTGTTTATCATTTAAGTCCATGAGATCATTTTATGTTAGTAGAGGGGTGGTGATAAAGGACTGTGCTCAACACTAGTGCTTTAGGTTGGCTGCAATATGCTTTGGCTCTCCTGCCTCTCTTCTCTTTCCCTGTCCAGATGTCAATCACAGATTCTTATCCATTCTTTTTTTTTTAAACCCCTCATCAAGATCCACTCTCTAGGATAGTTTATTTTGTCAGGACTAATGCCTCCCTTAGTTTACTCTCCCTTTTATTCTTCCCTCTTCTCCTTTGCCCCTATTTTCCTGTTGAGTGAAATATATTTCTGTATCCAACTCTGTGTGCATGTGAGTGTGTGTGCATTTTTACCTCTTTTGACTAGCTCAGATGGGAGTGAGGCTCAAGGATCATCTGCTCCCCCCACCCTTTCCTCTTCACTTGTATAGTCTTTTATTTCTGTACCCAAATTATGTGAGATTTCCCCCACACTCCTTCCTTTTCCCTTAGTGTGTACAATTCTCTCTCCCTTTGCTTTCTTCTTTTAAGGTCATCAAAACATAAAAACTCACTTCCAATCCCTCTGTTTTATTAGGCATTTTCTATGATCTCTTATGATGCTGGAGTTCTGAGGGGACACATGTGTTGTCACCTCATAGTAGAGGTGATTAGGACTCATTTAGTCCTTCTTTACTGTTCCCTCATGTTGATCTTTTATGTTTTTCTGGGTAGGAGTCTATGTCTATATTTCAAATTTCCTACATAATTCTGAGCTTTTCACCAGGAATACTTGTAAATTTTTTATTTCAATAAAGGCCCAATACAGTTGAGATTATACTTAAGTTTTCTGAGTAAGTTAGTCTTGGTTGTAAACCTACAACTTTTTACATTCTAGAGCATTATATTCCAAGCTTTCGACTCCCTTATAGTGGTTGCTGCTAAATCTTGTGCTCATTGGCTTTTCTGTATTTAAATTATTTCTTTGGGCAACTTGTAGCATTTTTTCTTTGACTTGGAATCCCTGAATTTTAGCTATGAAGTTCCTAAGAGTTTTTATTTTGCAAAATTTTTAGGAGGTGACTGATGTATTTGCCCTCTGATTCTAAGAGAGCTGGGTAGTTTTCTTTTATGTTTACTTAAAATATCATGTCTTGGCTCATTTCTTTTTTTGTCATGGTTTTCAGAAAGTTGAATGATTCTTAAATTATTTCTCCTTGATCTGTTTTCCATGTCAGCTGTTTTTGATAGGACCTATGTTACACTTTCTTATATCTCTAAAATGTGTTTAGTTGTTGTTTTTGATAGGAGCTGTTACACTTTCTTATATCTCTAAAATGTTTTTAGTCTTTTGATATCGCTTTAATATTTCTTCTTGTCTTGGGGAGACATTAATTTCTATTTTTGCCTTGGAGTGCCACCCTTAAATGGTACTTGAGATGGTCCTCTTCAGTCTGCATTAGAACTATGACCCAACACAAGAGAATAAATGACAAAGCTACCAGCTGACATCTGGCCCTACTTCCTATACAAACTCAGACGCCTCTCTACCAGATCTGTGACTCATTCTTCTTGCTTTGGTACACAGCCTTGACAAGTGGGTCTTCCTTCAAGCACCATGCTGGAAGATTCTGCACAATGTGCTCCTTGCCATCCCTAGTGTCTATACAGACCTCTCTGACAATCTTCCCTGGGCCAACTTGGGATGGGAAAATTACTTATATTTTTTTCCTCAATTTCCCAAGCAGGACTCAATGTGGTACGTTTTCTAAATCTACATAGTGCAGTTGGGGAAAGTTTGGCCCTACTACTTCCTTCTACTCTACCAGTAGTTAGCACTTTTACTTACACAGGCACAAAGGTGTAGCACTAATATTTATCATACAAAGCACAAATTAACCATGTTGTGAATAATTATTCCTTGTTAATTCATCAAACCTGATATAAATTCAAATTTTAAACTGCTTAATTTTTTAAGGCTGCTACATGGTTCCAGATACTTTCCCACATGTACAGGAATGCCAGTTATCTTTAAATTAGGTTTGGAAATCATTAGCAATCTCAGTACTAAATTCATCTTCCCAAGGATGAAATAAACATTTCTCCAAGTTGAGTTTGCAGCTTTAGAGGAATGGCAAGCTTGCTATTTCATAAAAGACCAAAAACTTTCTTAAGCTTTATGCAATACTTTCCAAAATCCTGGCCTTTTCTTTTTTCTCGATCTTTCTACCTCCCCCATCACCTTCCACCTCCCACCCCCAGCCAGACTGGTCCTGGCTGGAGATTCTGAGAACTTTTGGGGAACCAAAAGTTGAAGCCACTCCTTTGGGCTTGAGATGAGTTTAATACTTCTGCAGACAGAGTTGTATTTTTAGGTGTTTGTTTTTTGTTTTGTTTTTTTTTACTTTTATCAGCACTTTCATACATTTCTCGTCATCTTTTAATTGAGCTTCAAGTTTACACTGTGTCAGTGTTAACTATTTCTAATTTTTATTTTTCTTACTGATTAGCCCATTGAACTTTCCAAATCATAGAACTGTATTTCTCTTTATATATTATTTTACTTTCTAAGATTGCATATTTCTTAATCTCATTCTTGTCTGTTTTCAAATTTTCAAGTCCAATTTCTTTTTACTCTATTGAGTCTCTCCTTTGCAAATTAGCTCAATTTTCTTATATCCCTCAAATCTATTTCAAAGCCTTGCTTTTAAGTGATTTACCAGATTTACTGGAAGTTTCTCATTTGGCCAAGCAAAACACTTCAAATTGGTATTTTTTTAACTTGAGAACTTATATGGCATGTTGAAGTTCCCTTTAGGTAACTTTGCTTCTAATTTACCAAGACAACAATTTTTTGCTGTATCATCCAGAAGCTTACAGTAAGCTGGCAAACCAAACTCTTAAAATGAAAATTTTCACTTTTTCCTCCAAATTGCTTGCCTTTTTAAAAGAACAAATACCTGCTAAGTTTTTCTTGAGTACCAGATATGGCTTAGCTTTGAAACAAACAAAAAGCTACTTCTTTTTTTTTTTTTACTTAACAGAAAACTTAAATTGATTTCAGTTCTTTTTAAGGAATTGACTACCTTTTAACTGAACAGATATTAACACTGATTTACAGAAAAATGAGAAATCTTTCCATTGCTAACAACATTCATTCACATAACCAAAAATCTACAGGGTGCACTCTCAAATTAGACTAAACAAGGATTCTTTAAAAACAACTTTAGCCAAATCATTTTGACCAAGAATACATGTTTCATTTCTCTAGTGGGTGAGATACAAGTGCTAGCTTTTCTGGGGACAGGGACATTTTTTGTATGTTTTGTTCCTCAGTTGGAGATTTCCTTAACTTTTCCCAAATTGGGCATTCAGTATTGATGTTAGCTCCATAGGGGAACACCTGTTCTCAAAGTTCACTGATCAACAGGAACCTGAAGCCAGCTCTATCCTGATAAAAGGGAATGTGGCCCTTTTTTTTTAAACCATGTGCATAGATATCTCTAATTTCATTTCCTGTTGCAGAGAATTAGCAATCTTGATTCTGAAGGACAACCACTCTCAGCTAGGAGGGTTCAATAACCAATTTTGGTCAAGTACTCCAAAACGACCAAAGGGATTTTTGAATTGAGGTCAAGTACTTCTTGGGGCAGGAGGAAGATGCTCTTATGGTCCCATACACTTATTTCAGTCACTCTTTAGACCTTTATATTTTAAGCATAGAACTGAGGAATAGATACTAAAATGAACCACAAGAGTGAAAAATGCCGAGCTTACCACTTTTTTTTTTTTGTTTTGCTAGTTAGTTCCTTTGACAGAGTGCATTGGGGTTTGTGGAATTTCCAGAGGGTCCAGGAGCAGTTAAACCTACAGAAAGGACCACTAGACCCAGGTAAACTGCTGCCCAACACCAAAAAGAGGGTAAAGGTAGGACCTGTCACCTAGGATCATGAGATTAATCATAATTGCCCTCAATAACAGAGACACAACACAGTCCTTTTCCTAGCTGGGTCTTCAGTGGTGTATGAAATTGGCTTAGTTCCAGAGTAGAGAGGTGATTTAAAGCTGCTAAATAAAGGATTTATACTGGCACACAACTTATAAGGCAGCCATCAACACAGAAGTAAGCAGATATATACGCTCATGTTAATCAGAACAGACATGTACAAATACCTCTTTACTATAGCTGACAGACTCAACCTTTCTCTCAAATTCTGTGAGCTTAACCATAGGCTGGAGGCAAGACTAGGGACAGTTCCTTAGTGAAAAACTTCCTATAAAGGTTTAAAAAGGTCCTTTCATTTCTATTTAGTTGGCCACAGAAGTCTTTCAAAGAGAAGCTGTCCGTGCTGGCTTTCTACTAGGATTAGGAATTATAGTAATTATCTTTATATAACAGTGCAAGCTTTACTAACAAAGAAAAAATAATTACAGTATCCTGAATTTAGGCTCAGATTTGCAAAAAAATTAATATTAATCTAATATTTAAACATTTCTAGTTTGGAAAGAAAGACAGATGTCCAAACTGCTCTGGTCTCCCATGCTTTTCAGCATTACTCTCTGCCCAAGGATTTCAGATAACATTTATAAGAATATTGAACAAGGAAAAGATCACAGTAAGTAAAAACACAGTTTGGGTTTATATTCCAGAATTGTTGCAAGTCACCATCACATTTCTTCCCGGACCATTCCCCTTGAGGGACCAATGGGAGATGATATTGAAAATCTTTTCTGAACAGGATGTGGCAAGGATACCTCCCTTTCAATGGAAGAGGAGCTACTTCAGTTGGCTGAATTCTAGTATCAATTGTTTTAGCAGTAGGGGAGCAACGATGTAAAGAAGAGCTATTCTTTGTTGGCTAGCATCCTTAATCCAATTTCCTAAGAAAACCCTTTTTGTTCTCTACCCACCTATTCATGGGACTTTCCCCAGGAGTCTGGGAATCATTATAAGAATTAGGACTTATATAACACTTTAAGGTCTTTTAAGCATTTCCCAAATATCTCATTTTATCCTCACAATAATCCTGGAAGGTAGGTGCCATTTTTATTGCCATTTCACAGGTGAAGAAACCGAGGCAGACAGGTTAAATGACTTTGTCAGGGTCACACAGCTAGTAAGTGTTTGGGGATGCATTTGAAGTTAGGTGGCATAGTAGAGTGCCTGACCTGAAGTAGACTTATCTTCCTGAGTTCAAATCTGGCCTCAGACACTTAATAGTGGTGTGATTCTGGGCAAGTCACTTAACCTGTTTGCCTTAGTTTCCTCATCTGTAAAATGAGCTGGAGAAGTAAATGGCAGACTACTCTAGTATTTTTGCTAAGAAAACCCCAAATGGAGTCATGAAGAGTTGGACATGCTGAAAAATAACTGAATAAATTCCTGACTTCAGGCCATTGGAGTCTATCCACTCTGTCCACCGTACCACCTAGCTACCTCCATAGAGGAAGAAATTACTTCTTACTATTTTCACTGAAAAGGAAGTATTTTACTTCCCCTGGTACCTAGCCAGGGTTCAGCCAAATTAGTCTTTTTGCTCTTTCTCATCCACTGCACTGCTCCTACCTTCCTATCTTTGCACAGATCATCCCTTGTGCCTATAAAGTATGTCTTCCATCTTTCAGAATATCAGGTTTCCTTCAAAGCTGAACTCAAGCTTCACCTTCTACATGAGATTTTCCCTAATTATCCCATGACTAATGTCATTTCCTCCCTATAAATTGCCCTTTATATTTTTATATTTTGTGCTTATATACATATAGTCTCTCCCCAAATGAGGGTTTTTTGATTTAAGGTCCAACAGACCTCCAAGGAGATCCATGGATAATTTTCAAGGGATATGTGAACTTGGATGGGAAAAAAAGTTATTTATTTTCTTTAGTTTCTAACATAAATTTAGCATTTTCTTCAATTATTTAACATTATTCTGGGAAAGGATATTTAGGTTTCACTAGAATGCCAAAGGGGGCCATAACAGAGAAAAGAATGGTTAAAAACCCCACACTAAACAGCAAACTCCTTGAGGCCAAGGTTTTTTGTTTGTTTGTTTTACTTTTGTCTGTTTCTCCAGTGCCTAGCCTAGTGCCCAGCATATAAAGATACTTAAGGGAGCATTTATTAATTAATATTTACCTATGTTCCCAGCACTGTGCTAAATGTTTTACAAATACCTCATTTGATTCTCACAACTACCCTAGGAAGTAGGTACTATTATGTAAAATTCCCATTTTGCAGTGGAAGAAACTGACGTTTAGATGAGGAAAATGTTTTTGGGACTGTTCATTGCCAATATCCCTTCCCATTAGACAGACATTGTCTGAATAATTGACTGTAATAATGGAAGGGGATTATTGCCCCTTTCCTCTTGCCCCTTTCCTTGTAATGTGACCTCAGTCCTTTAGTTGAAGAGGTTGTGTGGGTGGTGTATCTTCTCCAGGCAGGATGCTGTTCCCAAACAGTGTAGGCAATCAAGCATCTTTCTTTAGATGGGCTAACACATGACCTCTCAAGCTTGGTATTATTCATGAGGTAACCCCCATGGTTGGTGCTGCCTAGAGAATCTCTTAACTGGCTCCAAGGTTAGATTCTGGGTGGTCCAGGGTAGTAAAATCTCTTCTGCTCCCTCCACAGGAGGTTAGAGTTCATGAACACTGTCCATGAGCTCCTCTCTTGAGATATGTGGGCAAGCGTATGGCTACTTTAGTCACGTGCCTCTATTGTCCTGAGAAAATCCCCAGCCAGGAACTCTCATTTCTGCCATCTTTCTCAGAAAGCTGTGGACAAACTCAGGTGATAGTCACCACTGTCTCTGCTCCAAGGCAAATAGAACTGGTTTGAAGGGGTTGGAGTACAATGTGCTAAATGCACAGGCTCCCTTTACTGTGTGGTTATGAGTAAGCCACTTAAGTCTTAGTCTCAGTTTGTTCATCTCAAAAGTGGGCACAATAATGTCTGTACCTTGTGAGGCTCGGATGAGATAAGGCTCAGCATGGTGTCTGGTACATAGTAGGAGCTTAATATTTGTTTGCTTATATAACGTACAGTAGCATGCAAATTAAGTGGAACAAATAATTAGATTCACTGATGTATGACAAGCCCTACAACTTTTTACATCTTTAAAAAACTTTTTGATACTCAACATCCTCTTTTGTTGCCCTGACTTATCTGTGATGATTCGGGCACAAGATTGGAGTTTGTCAGCTTTTGTCACACTAAGGTTGCCTCTGATGATAATCCATACCTCTAAGTCTACCCTTGATGATGGCCCATAGGTTTTCAATGGGACTTAGGTTCTTGGGCCACTAAAGCATGTCTAGCTACTGACACAGTGGATAGAGCATTGAGCCTGGAATCAGGAAGACCTGAGATCAAATCTAACCTTAGGCACTAATCTGTGGAACGCTGGGCAAATTACTTAGCTAGCCAATTTTTTTTTAAAAAACAAAGAAAGTTGTTTCCTCAACTGTAAAAGGTATACTAGCACCTACCTCTCAGGGTTGTGGTGAGGATCAGACAAAATAATGCATGTAAAGCACCTGGCACATAGTAGGCCCTGAATGAATGCTTGTTTGTCCTTCCTTCCATTCATCACTTGGATAAATTTCTTGGCCTTTCATGGTGTTCAGCATGATACAAGGTTGCATTTTTGCAACTTCAAGAAGCTTATGTTACATTCATCCTTAGGGAGAAGCATCAGTAACAAGCCCTCTCAGGTCTGAGAGTCTTTGCTTGTGGGTTTTGTCTTGGTTTGGGTTTTTCTTTTTTCTGAGAGCTATTTAAAGCTGTTTCCAGCAATAGTTTTGTCAGCTCTTGTCATTTTTTGTTTTTGACCACACTTTTCCTTGTACTTGGGTATGACTAATACCATTTCACTGTGGTCTTGATGATCCTTGAAATGCTTGGTTTTCCCCATGCTTACAGCTCCTGCAATCTGTCTGACAGGCACTGAACAAGCTTCTTCAGTTTCCTCATAATAATATCCGTGCTTAAAAACCACAGAATTAAAAATATCATAACAAGAGAAGAATTTGTATATGGCACAAAATCCAGTGCCCAACTGACAGAGAAGCCAAGAGGCAGATATGAAGAGGGAGGACTTCCCAAGATTGAACTTGCAGAGAGCCGCCCTAGAACACGTAAAGTGGACTCAGACTCTGAGGTACACCACTATCAAACCTGAATAGTGTTCAGATTCAAAACCATGGCCTTTTCTATGGTCACAAAAGAGTTATATACTTTCAGGTCTAGAGAGGATTGTAAAGCTAGGAGTGGGTGGCTCTGTACGCACTTAAATTCAATAAACATTTATCAAGCGCTACTCTGTACTAGGTGCCAAGAACACAATGACAGAAAGCCCAATTCCTTTCCTTCTAGGAGATTCCATTCTAGAAGGACACAACATCCTATGGAAATTTCTCAAGAAAATGACACAGAATCAGATTGGGTGATGCCACAGGGCTTTCTAACCTACTCTTTACCCTCTTATTTCTGAATATATATTTATATATTCTCTCCTGTTGCAAATAAGCCCCGAAAAAAATGCCACTGGGGTTCTGAAGCCTGTGATAGACAGGTGATTGTTGTCACTATTTGTTCCTTGTAGTTGTTTGTCTTTTGTTCTCAAAGAGGACCTTGACATCAGGGAGGTGACGTCATGACATGCAAGTGAATTGGATTTAAGTGAGGGAGGGCAGTACAAAGTCACAGCCTCACTTTTTCCTCCTGAGCCACCTGGGTCCAGTGGCCAGATACACTTCAGGACAACTGAAGATGGCCCTAGATACAGTGGAAGACCTAGGTTGAAAAAAGCTAAGGTCTTCAGCAGCTCTGTTTGATTGAGGCAAAGCCCATTTTGCAATTAAGGCGAGGTAAAAAATCAAATAAAGAATGAGCTCTTTAACCTAGTTTAAAAAAAAATCAAACTGGGACGGAAGGACCCTCAGGGTTTCTGGACAAAACAGAAACAATTCTTATTTGCGTTCACTGTGAGTCAATGAAGGAAGTTAATTGGGATGGGACTAATTGAGCTGGAAAGAGACTTTGGACGTTATGACTGCTGATAACCAAGAATGGTCTCTTAGGTTCCAAGAACCCTGCTGGAATCTGGTAAAACCAGCCCAGGATGTGGGGCTGTCATTGCAGTGGTGTGGGGGCTGTAGCAACAGCAGGAGAGGTAAAAAGGGAAAGCAAGACCCACAGCCTGAATTCCAAGAGAGTAAACTGGGATTTTGAGTTTCATGTACTTCTCTTTTTGTGAAGTCAAGTGTGTCTAGGTCACCATAAAAGAAAAACAAATGAAATTCCTTATACACAGGAATTGGAGTAAAAATTGGGATAAATGAGTTCCAAAAAGCTGAATCTTCAAATATTGGGACACAAAGCTGAAGAAACCTTCAAAAAACCTATCAGTAGGAATTTGAAGAAGGGAAGACAAGAAAGGAAGCTGTAGGAAAGAAGACATCTGGTCTACAATATAGAAAAACAAAGAAGTGCTGTTTTTTCCAAATAAATTAATCCTTTACTATTTGGAGGCTTCTGCAATATCAATGTGGAAAAAATAACCCCTGTGTAAACTGTTACCCAGAACCCTAAGCTTTGGTTTTACATGGACTATATTAATTTGTTAGCGAGTCCACTTCTCAGAAGTTGCATACTTTAGATTTGTTGTTGTTCTTGGGAACCTTATATCTTGATCTCTTTAGGGAGAGGCCTTACCTCCTATGTAAGCATTCAAGGTAACAATGCATATCAGAAATAGCACAGCCCTTTTATCACCTCATGGAAAATGAAAAACAATATAAAGAACTCACAAATAGGCCATACAGTCAATACATTTCTCTTTCCCCTCTTCTGTTGAGTCTCACCTTTTGCCCAGGGACGTATATAGTCCTGCAGCATTATAGTACTATCCTAAGAGCTTAGACTTCCCTCTTAGAAAAAAAGAAATTGAGCTTTGGCTTGCTAGAGAATCAGTCTCTACATTCTAGTGAGTCCCATTTTCTACCCCAGAGACCTACACAGGCCTCCTGTCTTGTAGTATTATTCTAAGACCTTGTTTTCCCACCAAAAAGGAGAAGTTTGAGTTTGAGACCTCCCTCTTCCCAATGGAATTCATTGACTGAATAAGTTTTCATGGCAAAAGCCAACTTTAATTTTTCTACTTTGTGGTTCAGTCCATTGCTATGCCAACAATTCCAGGGTCACATGCTAGAACCTTGGTCCACCTCTAGATATGAACTCCCATAGTAACTTTTCTCTCCATGGCTACCGTCTCAGGCAGAGAGTTTGCATTCCTGCCTGTCTAAGAACCAAGAGTTCTAGAATGATTGCCACTCCACCCTTGCCACCTGTGCCCCCATCTATTGCCATTTCTTGGGCATAGAGGCTTTGCTACTACATCTCCATGTCTGCCATCTCTGGGATGGGTGGTTTGGGAGTCTGAGTTCCCCAAAGGACTTTACTCTTGGGACCCAGGTTCATTCCCAGGTCTTTGGTCTGTACTCTGTTATTTCTGGATGTACAGACCTCAGTTTGGCTCCCTTTCTAGATCAAAGAATGTGTCTTAGATCTATAGTCCTCTGATCTAATGAAATCACCTAGGATAATTGCTACTTAATTACTCCACAGGGATGTTCCACCCATCAAGAAAGCATAATCAGAGTTTTTCCCACACAATAAAAGACCTCCAAAACGGCTTAATCTCTATAACCCCACGTAGGCTGACCAGCGTCTGCTGATTCACACTGTGCAGAACAAACAGAATTGAAGGCAGAAGTTCAATGAGCTTATAGAGGAAGGGTCTGAGAGAACCTGACTTGTTGAAAGGACAGAGTTGAGGTTGAAGAAAATGTCCCCGAAGTGCTGATACTAGGGTGTTTGATCACCAGGCAAAAACAGCTGTTTTCTCTTCCTGATGAGAATGTGGACTTGATTCTGGAGGATTAGAAAAGTTTTAAATTACACAGAAACACGGATCAGAAGGAGTGTGCTTGCTATTGGAGATGTGGCAGTGATCAGGGAACCCTCCAAAGCAATGCCCTTGGCTACTCCACAAATTTGAAAGCTCACAGTACATCAGGATCCTGGCCAATCATCCCACAACCCCACAACATTGACTGTGATATAGATGCATGGATTGTTTTGTGAATTCTCCCAATAAGAAGAATTTGGCTTATTTTTAAGCTATTTGCACCATTTCTTAAAATATATGGCAATTCTTTGACTTTGTTTAGCACCAGTGACCTGTCCTGGGTATTGTCAGAAAACTGTATGAACTTGCCAGCTTATGTCATATGCATATATCTATAAACATAGATGGTTTTATATGTATTCGCTTTAGGTGTTTTAATCTAGGCTTCAATTATCTCTAAGCACGTTGCATCCCCCTAGAATGGAAACCCTGCGGCCTGTCAGGGACTATCTCACTTTTGTCTTTGTAGCCCCAGGACTTAGCGCAATGTCTGGCACATAGTAGGTGCTTAATAAATACTTCCTGATGGATCTATGTATGTTTTGTTTTTAGTCCTGTTCTTGTACAAATCACAGACTTGGAAATCGTGTATGTGTATAATAGGAGTGATGATTGTTTCTAAAGTATAAAGTAATCCCATTCTGTAAATCTGATATTACTCTCTTGCTTAAAAGCCTTCAGTGGCTCCCCATTGTCTATATGATTAAATGTAAATTCCTGATTCTCTTATTCAAGTCATAGGGCACAGGAAACAGCGTATGAGATACCACTATTAACACCTTAGCCACAATATCCCTTCAGATCTTAATGGAAAAAACCCAAGTCCCTGAGCCCAAACACTCTGGGAATACCAATGCCTCCCAAGACCACCTACCCTGTTTCTAGACCTGTCTCTGCAGCCATCACCCAGGAAATCAATCCCTGAAGAAGGGCGCATCCCTCCTCACCGCCACCAACTGCCGACCAACTGTCACCAACAGGCAGGTAAGCCCCAGGACTCCAGGAAAGGTAGCATTCCAACTTCCTCTCCCATCCCCACCCTCCCCCCACCCCCAGACCAGACCACTGAGCTTCTTGAAGGCAGGGACTATCTTTTGCTTCTTTTTGCATCTCTATCACTTAGTCTGGCACATAGTAAGCACTTAATAAATGTTTATTAATTGACTGCTTTCATCGAATTCCCTGAAGTCATCATTCAGAGAAGTCATCGTGAAGGAGACAGTTATTCCACCCCCACCCCCAACTGCCCACTCTAACAGTTACCTACAGGGCAGGCAATCTAGCCTGGTTGAAGGAACAAAGCACTCAGAAGTAAAAACAGAAGATAGAATGTGCCAGGCAGGTCTAACTTTAACCACTACCTCTAGCTACTGACCAACTGCCACCAACAGATCCCTGCCTCCTCAGGTATTCTAAATATTTTTTATTACTCCTCTATCCTCTCATTGAAATGTTTTATTCTACCCATTTAGCTGGAAACCTTACCTTCACACACACACACACACACACACACACACACACACACACAAATTGAGACCATTCACCAAGAGCTCCCTCTTCTGCCTACCCTCATACCACTGAGATGTATTCCTCCACTATCTCCTCCTTCCTCCTATCCTACATGAAGATGTGGCCCTTTTCCCTGCCAAGGCGACACTCCCTTGCACCTCCCAACAGATTGCCTACTCTATCACCCCCAGTTTCTCTTTATTCAATTTCTCCCTTTCTATTGGTTCCTGCTGCCTCCAAACACATTCATGTCTCCTGAATCCTTAAAAAACAAACAAACCTCACTTGATCTTCCCCTCCTTACTACTTATCATTCCTTGTCCCTCCTTTCTGTCTCATCTATAATCCTTGAAGAAGCTGTCTACACTGTCTACTAAATTTTCTATTCCAATTTCCATTGTGCATCATTCAACTGAAACTGTTCTCTGCAAAATTACTGGTGATCTGTTATTCAACAAATCTAATCTCCTTTTTTCAATCCCCATCTTTTTTTTTTACCTCTTTGAAACGTTTGACCCTGTTAAGCACCCTCTTCTGAATACTCTTTTCACTTTATGCTTTTGTGATGTAGCTCTCTCCTCATTCTCCTATCTGTTCAACTACTCCTCAGTCTCCTCTGCTGGATCATCATCTTGGTCATGTCTGCTTGCTGTGGTTGATCTTCAAGGATCCATCCTGGGTTAATTTTTATTTCTCACTATACTATCTATCTTGGAGATCTCATCAGCACCCATTGATTCAATGATCATCTTTATACTGAATACTGTCAGATCTATATATTCGACTCCAATCTGTCTTCTGAATTCCTCTCCCACATCACCAGTAGTCTTTTGGACATTTCAAAGTCAATATGTCCAAAATAGAAGTTCTTATTTTTTCTCTCCAAACCCTCCCCTATTCACTTTTCCTATTACTTTGGAGGGTGCCACATTTGTCCCAGTCACCCAGACTCACAATCTTGGGGTCATCATCAATTCCTTACTCTTCCTCACTTCATGTGTCTTATTGCCAAATCTTGTATTTGTACTTCACAATAGCCATATTATACATTACATACAATATCAGTGTGTGGTCCCTTCTTTCTATTCATAGTCACTAGTCTGATCTAGGCTATCAAGCAGCATTAAGACTCAGAAAATGTTATTGGATTTGGCAATTAGAAATCAATGGTAATTTTGTAAGCACTAGTTTAAGTTAAGTCAGAAACCAGACTAGTATAGAGTGAAGGAAGAGAGTAAGTAAGAAGAAAGTAGAGATGTCAATTGTATACGACTTCCTCCTAAAGAGTTTAGTCATGAAAAGAAAGGTCTAAGATGATACCTAATGGGGACGGTTAGATCAAGTGAGGGTTTTTTGAGGAAAATGTAGGAAACCAGCCAGCAGACAAAGAGAAGTTTTAAATAACTGAGAAAGACAGCTGAGTCTGATCCATTGGAGCCTTTCAGGAGATCAAAGTGTTTTGAATTTGCTGTGCAAGAGAATCTGAGCAAATATAAAAGCTAAGGTCATTATTTTCTCCTTGCCCACCAAGTCCTGACCTTTTAATAGGTATCTATGGAAGACACAAGCCTGATTATTGTGATTTTCATAATTATTGCTTTAGATCTGGAAAGAACCTCAGATGATATTCAATTCTATCTCTGTTTTAAAAGATAAGCAAACTGAGGTCTACAGCAGCGATATAATTTGCCTGAATAGAACCCAGGTCCTCAAGGCTCCCAATACATTGTTCTTTCTTGTTTCCTGACTGGTCAAGAATTATAACCCTATTTAGAAAGGGGGAGAACCAGATCTTTCTCTTTCATAAAGATCTTCAGAGGACAAAATGAAATTACAGGAATAGCTGTACTGTGAAAGTAAAAATGCTACAGTAACAACATTGGGCTTCACTATTTTTATTAGTCTTTATAATCTAGCCTCAATTATCTTTGCTAATGATATGGTACCAATTATATAAAATCGGATAAGCCAAAACATTGATAGTTGATTTTAGAAGGCATTGTATGGTTTGTTTTAGCCATAGCTTTACCTTCTTAATTATGTTTTCCTTAGGCTGCAATTAAAGTTATTTTGGGTGGCCTGAACACATGCTAAATGATGGCAGGGAGCCCAGAAATTTCCTAGGTAGGAGGAAGAAGGTTGCTTGGAGTTAAAATTTGTTTCTTGTCTTAATGCACATGGGGAATCATCTGCATCTCGTTTGAGAATTTAAGGGCTAACTATTAAAATTGTCTTGTCTTAAATTAATAGTTTCATATTTATGTAGCACTTTTAAGATTTATAATTCATTTTCCTTACAATAATCTTAAGTTAAAACATGCAACTAGTCTTGTGACCATTTTTTATGGCTCAATCAGGCAACCAACAATCCCTTAATAGGCACCTAGTATGTGTTAGGAACTTTGCTAGCACTGGTGATACAAATACAAAAATGAAATTGTTTCTGCCTCAAGGATTTTTTAGCCTAGTCAACACATGCATAAATAAGTGTGTGCAAAATAGATAACAAGGAGGTGAGGTTGCCCAATGACCACAAGTAGCTGGGAAGATCTGGAAGGTTTCATGTAGAAAGTGCCACTAAGTCTTGGTTTGTTTTTTTGTTTGTTTTTTGCTTTTTCTAGGGCATTTGGGGTTAAGTGACTTGCCCAACGGCTAGGTTTTTGTGTTCAGTGTCTGAGGCAGGATTTGAACTCAGGTCTTCCTGACTCCAGGGCTGGTGCTCTATTCACTGTGCCACCTATCCGTCCCCTATGCCACTAAATCTTGAAAGAGGCTAGAGACACTTTGACCCAGCAGTGCTGTTTCTAGGGCTGTATCCCAAAGAGATCATAAAAATGGGAAGAGGATCCGCATGTACAAAAATACTTACAGCAGTTCTTTCTTCGGTGGCCAAGAACTGAAAATGAGGGGATGCCCATCAATTGAGGAATGACTGAATAAGTTGTGGTTTCTGGATCTAATGGAATACTATTGTGTTATAAGAAACGATGAATATGAGGGACTTCAGAAAATCCTGGAAAGACTTTTATGAACTGATGCTGAGTGAAGTGAGCAGAACCAGGGGAACGTTGTTCACAGAAACAGCCACAGTGTGTGATGACTGATTTTGATAGACTTAGTCCTTCTCAGCAATGTAAGGACCTAAAACAATTCCAAAGTACTCATGATGGTAAACATCATCCATATCCAGGGAAAGAATTATGAAACTGGAATGCAGAGAGAAACAGACTATTTTCTTTTTTGTTTTGTGTTGTTTTTTCTTTGTCATGATCTCCAGCATTTTTTATAATTCTTCTATACAACATGACTAATGTGAAAATGTGTTTAATAGGAATGTATGTGTAAAATCTTATCATATTGCATGCTGTCTTAGGAGGGAGGGGAAAGGAGGGGTAGAAAATTTAAAACTTATGGAAATAAAGGTTAAAAACTAAAAATTAATTAATTAAAAATAAAGAATCTAGAGATTCTCAGAGGAGTGAAAGCATTTCCAGGCATAGGAATAGCCTGTTAGAATGTCTAGAGACGGAATGTGGAATAGCTTATGTAAGAAACAGTAAGAAGGCCAATTTGACTGAATTGGAAAGTACAGGAAGGGGAGTACTATGTAATCAAGCTGGGAAGGTAGCTGGATGATAAGTTGTAAAGGGCTTTAAGAGCCAAATTTATTATTGCTCAGTTTTCTCAGTTGTGTGCAACTCTTCATGACCCCATCTGGGGTTTTCTTGGCAGAGATACTGGAATTGTTTACCATGTCCTTCTCCAACTCATTTTTCAGATGAGGAAACTGAAGCAACCAGGGTTAAGTGACTTTCCCAGAGTCCCACAGGTAATCAGTGTCTGAGGCCAGATTTGAACTCAGGAAGACAAGTATTCCTGACTGCAGAATTCACACTCTGTCTACTGTTCCATCTAGATGAGGTTATATTTTATTCTGGAAGTCCTTGGGAACCACTGATTATTAATGAGTAGGGGAGTGACATGGTCAGTCATAGGCTTTAGGAAAATCACTGGCATCTGTGTGGAGGGGAGGGGAGAGATTTGAGGTAAGGAAGCCAATTAGAAAGCTATTTTATTAGTAGTGATGAGGGCCTTGTGAATAGAGAGGAGGCAGATGTGAATATATCTTCCTGGAGAAATAAATGACAAGATTTAGCCATTGATTGGATTTTTGAGAAGAGTGAGAGTGAGGAGATGAAAATGATGCTGAGGCTGAGACCTGGGGTGACTGTGAGGATTGTGATACCCTTGACAGAATAGGGAAGTTCAGAAGAAAGGTGAATTTGGGAGAAAATATAATGAGTTCTATTTTTGACAGATTGAATTTGAGATGTGCCTTCTCTAGTCTCTGCACTCACAGGATCTCCCAGCCTAGAATTCATTATCTCCTCATCTGAGGCTTTGAAAAATCCCTCTCTTCAAGGCTTCACCTGGTCATCACCTCTCCTCTGATCACCACTACCCCTTACCACCAGCTGCAAATGCTTCTGCCCACACACTCAAATTTTCCTAGACTTCTTTGGATCATTGCTTGTTGGTTGTTCCAATTGATGGCTTGATCTCTTTCCCCTCCTAATTCCCTAACTTCTGTTATATTTTTAAACAAAATTATATTTTATTTGTTTTAATATTAATTTTTTAAAATTTTGAGTTCCACATTTCCTCCAGCCCCTCCCCCACTCACTGAGAAAGCAAGCAATATAAAATCAGTTATATGGGTGGTAACTCATATTATACTTAACTATGTATATATAATATACCTGTCCCAACCCCCAACTATAATATCTCGAGAGCAAAAACCTGTCATTTTTAATTTTTGTGGAAAACAGATTAAGGCTGTCCATATGTAAGGATGATTTGTCTCACTGAGTTCCTAGGGAGGTGGCATTATTGAGTTCTCACGTAAATAGGTGTCTCTAATATTCCCCAGTTACCTCACAGGTTCCTTTCTGGGCTCTCATTTGTCTCAAAGGCTTCTTTATGTTCTAGCTAGAAAAATTAAGGGATGGTTTATGCTTATTTGCTTTCCTATTCCGCATGTGTATGACCTATATAAAATTGCTTGCTTTCTCAATGAGGAAGGAGGACTGGGAGAGAGGGAGGGAGAGAATTTGGAACTCAACATTTTTTTAATGAATATTAAAAAGTTGTTTTATGTGTAATTGGGGGATAAATGAAATACTTAAAAAAAATAAATACTTTCCTGTTTATAGGTAGCTTATATTAGTCTAGAGCAGTGGTTCTCAGTCTTCCTAATGCCAAGACCCTTTACTACTCACATGTGGGTGTATCTGCATGTGGGCAGACTCTCCTGGAGATGAATAGAGGAGCGGTGTCTTGGTTCCTAAGACCATCGGGAATATGTGTTTTCAGATGGTCTTAGGTGACCCCTGTGACTCCTGTGAAAGGGTCATTTGATCCCCAAAGGGGTCGCGACCCACAGGTTGAGAACCACTGGTCTAGAGGATATGTTTGTGGTACATCTCTGTTTCTTATATTGTTCAGTCGTTTTAGTTGTGTCTGGCTCTTTGTGACTCTATTTGCGGTTTTCTTGGCAAAGAGAGCCATTTCCTTCACCAGTTCATTTTATAGATAAGGAACTGAGGCAAATAGAGTTAAGTGACTTGCCCAGGGTTACACAGCTAGTAAGCGTCTAAGGCCGGATCTGAACTCCTGACACTAGGCCCAGTGCCACCTATTGCTTATGGGAAGTCCAAATGGGATCCATGTCCACCTTCTTCTTTCCCCCCTGCTCCCTTCAGCTTATTTTCAAAACAGAGATAATATTTTCCATCTCTTTTGGAGTCAAAACCTCTTCCCAAATCTTCATCCAGGGCGCCATCAATCACACTGACAAGATGCAGGCATCTGTCTATTTTAGCACTTATCAAACCCATGAACATATATAATAATGCAACAGGGTACATCGAGGAAATAAGCAACAGAAACCCTGACCTATGTCCTTCCTTCTGTCTCTTCCTCCCTTTACCGGAGCAGGAAGGAAGGTAGGGGTAAGAAGGAACATTCTATAGTTCATGGGGGAATTAAGGAAGCTCTCAGCTAATCCCTTTCAGACAAGGAGAAGGAGCAGAGGCCTGAGAAGCCCCAATTAGCTCAGACCTCACCAGCACCTCATTCAGCTCTCGTTGGTTTGTCCATTCCTGCCAGTTCCAGTGACCCCCTGTGTTACATCAGCAGCTTTCAAGTCCCAGTGACCCAAGGGAAGGGGAAGAGGGCAGGTAGCCACAAACGCCCATACTCAACCCTGCCCTCTACCCTCTACCCTGCAATACAGGAAATAGAATCACTTCTGGCTGCTCTTTCCTATACAAATCTCAATGCTAAATTAAAAAAAAACCTCTAAACTGGTGAATTCTAAGGCAGAATCTATGTGGCTACATCTAGGGTCTGGTATTTCTATGGCTACATTCACTAGGCAGCAGGCCAAGAGCTAAAGGAATGCATTTGTATACCCGGCGGGCTTCCACAGTGCCAAACACATAGAAGGTGCTTAATAAATATGCTTCAGATTTCAGTTGCAGTTTGACTAGTCTTTATGTTCCTTAAACAGCAGGCATAGGACATCTCAGGTATAGAGTTTGAAGCTTGGACAGTAATGGAAACCTCTTCAGATTTGGCAGAAACTTTAGTACTGCTCACAGAATTTCCCAGGCTCCCAATCAAAAGCCTTTTTGAATGAGATTTTGGTGGTGGGGGTGGTGGGGGTGGTGTGTGTGTGTGTGTGTGTGTGTGTGTGTGTGTGTGTGTGAGAGAGAGAGAGAGAGAGAGAGAGACAGAGACAGAGAGACAGAGACAGAGACAGAGACAGAGACAGAGAGACAGAAAGAGAGAAACAAAGAGAAAGAAAAATTAAGGGAAGTGTAATATGAATAAATTAAGCATCCCATGCAAATTAGTTTAAGCAAATTATACCCATCCAACAGCCGGTTGTTTTACTCCTCTCCTGGGAAAGAAACCTTTTGTTTTCAGAAGTACAAACCAACATCCTGTTATGTAACTTTACCCTCTCCCCACTTGGGCCTTTGAGAAGGAAGTTATAGGGGAATGAAGAAAGAACACAGTACAGTCCTACTGGACCATCAAAAAAGATAATTTAAGGCTGCCTCATTAATTAACTTTAATAACCCCAGAAGGGATTTGACTCTCAAGATAGAATATAAGGGTGGATTAGAAAAGAACATTCTAATTAAAGTCCCTTCTAACTCTGAGATTCTATGCACAGTTCATTCATTATTTGAGAGAGAAGTGATATATAGCTCATGAATCTCCCTCCTGCTATATATCTCATCCATGCTGAACCTTGTTTCCTCCACACGAGCTTAGGTAAGGGTCAGCGGGGGGATACCTTACATGACACCTGTCTTCAAATACTTGAAGCATTGGCACATGAAAGAGAGATTAGTCTTGCTCTATTTAGCCCAAGAGGGTTAATTGTGTAGAAGTTGTACCAAGTGGCAAGATTTCAGCTGGATAGAAGTGTGAGCCATGGCACAGAGCCCCCTAACTCCTGGGCTCACATGAATCATCTTGGGGATTCATCTCCAAATGGTTCTTTTCTCTTTCACTTGTTCCCATTTCAAGTTTACTTTAAGAATGTTTTCAAATATGCTGGTTTATGGGACTCCACAAATATGGCTAAAAACATGGGTCTCCAGTTACTATAAAAGCACTCCTTACAACGAATGCATATTGGCTATAGGACAACCTTTATTTCACCCCACAGAAAATGCAAATTATCCAAAGAACTCATGGGATCCAGTAAACAGATACAGAATATTCACAAAGGACTCACAGGGGCCCATAAATAGATATTCAAAATACTTCAGGCAAAGTAGTTCTGCTCAGAAGGAACTGAACTTGAAAATTCCATCAGGCCAACCCTCCGAAGTGCTTCTTTTGCTCAAGAAATCCATTAATAGCTCCTTGAGGGAGAAGACTGTGCATGCATACGTTTCCCTCCTCACTGCAGAATAGGTGGCTCACTCTGCTATTTGCTGATCTGTCCACCAAATTGGGAAAAGGCAGAAAAGGACAAATGTGATCCATGAACTCTCTTCTAGAGAGATGGTTCCTTTGATGTGTCTATCATCCTGAGCCCTAGACAACCAATCACCTTAAGGGGCAGCTCCAGTCACTCAAAATCAGTATCCCAGATATTGGCAACCAATTAGGAGGTGTCTTTGTTCTTTTTTTTTAATTTTATTGACTTGTTTGTTTACTTTTAGGTTTCAAGATTCAGTTCCAGAGTCACTTGAGTTTCAGATTTTTCTCCCCTTCCTCCCCTCCTCCCACTCCCGCCACAGTGGCATACAATCATGTATAGGATCTGCAAACTCCTTCACATTGTACAGTAGTCTGGTTGTATAGGCATTATAGCCAATGGAGTGAACAATGAGAAAAGAGAAACAAAAGCCAAACATCAAAAAGAATGATAGCATGCATTGCTTCAGTCTCCTTTTAAACTCTGATCTTTCTGGATCTTTCTCTGAATGTAGATATCTCCTTCCATCCTGAGGCTTGTAGAGTTGTCTTTTAACTGTGCGATGCTGAGAAGCGTCCAGTTTTTCAAAATTGGTTGTCACACATATGATGTATCTGTGACTGTGTACAAATTTTTCCTGGTTCTGCTCTTCTCACTCTGCATCAATTCATATAAGCCTCTCCAGGTAAGTATGAAGTCAATCTCCTTCCCATT
>CM053593.1:128875265-128893698 GCA_028646575.1 Pseudocheirus occidentalis
TCCCTGCACAATAAATCTGACAGGTAAACTATTCCTTGCTTCTCCAGATTATTTACAGTTATCAGCCTTTATATCTAGATCATGCATCCATTTAGACTTGACTTTGGTGTATGGCATTAGATAATGGTCTATGCCCAGTTTGAGGCATCTTTGTTCTTTAATAAGGTACCAATGAGCATGACCATGCTCTGATGTCTTACACAACTGATTGAGTGGGTGGGGGCAGCCCTGAACAACCTTCTTATTTAAAGACAAACTTCTCAGCAGTTAAAACAGTCCAAAAACGAATTGCTCTGCCCTGAGATCTATCTAGCGAGCTCTCTGTTACTGGAGATCTTTAAACAGAGATGGATGGATACAGGTTGGGACTGTCAGCTGGCTTGCTAGCTGTTTCCTGTGCACACCTTTCCATCTCCTGACTCTTGTGCCTTTGTGTAGAAACTCTCCCATTCCGAGAATGGCTCTTTCCTGTCCTGTACTTCTTAACACCCCTGGTTTCTCCCAAAGCTCAGCTCAGGCACCACCCTCTGTACATGGCCTTCCCTAATTATCCATTCTGCTAGTACCCTCTCCTTGGAAGTTATTTCTTCTGTAGGTTTATCTGTGGGTATGTCTTTCAGCCCCTAGTGCTTAGCATGTAGTACCTCCCACAGAGCAAGAGACTTAATAAATGTCAGTTGAAATGAATTGGAATGGTTTGCTATAGAAAGAATTCCTGTTCAGGTATGGGTAGGGCTAGAAATGGATGCTCTGATAGAGTGTGCCTTGGTAGAGAGTAAGGTATATGGAGTATGTCTAAATGTAGCAGTATAGTAGAAAGGGCACTGACTCTGGAGAGAAGACCTGAGTTCCTGGCCTGTTTTTAATATTTACTGACTGTATGACCTTGGACAAGTCACTTGACCTCCTTGATCCTTAGTTTCCTCATTTGTAAAATGTGGAGCTTAGACTAGATGGTTCCTGAGGTCCCTTCTAGCAACTATAGCTTTCTTCTGCACCTCTATTTTCCTGATGTCTTCCCAAAACAAATTAACTTTCCTAATAATAATAGTTAACAATTAAATAGCACTTCAAGGTTTGCAAAGTGCTTTACACTGGATCCTGGATCCTTGCAATGACTCTGGGAGGGAGGTACTATTTTCATCCCCATTTCACAGATGAGAAAACTGAGACAGAGAGATGTGACTTGCTCAGGGTCACACTACTAGATTAGTGTCTGAGACCTTTCTGACTCCCACCCAGTCCAGATCTCTGTCCTCTGTGCCCCTGGACTTCATCATCAGCCAATTTGGTGATTGCAAAGCTTCATCTTCTATTTACAGAAACTTTATGCTTTCAAAATTATACATTCAAGAGTACTGGCAATATCAGTGTTTCCCCCCTCTGCCTTGTCAGTTTGTGAGCCTAGAATTGAAGGCACCTCGCCTGATTTTAGCAGGCACAGAGGTTCATGATCAAGGACAGATTTTTGGTGTAAGTAAAAAAAACCCTGCTGAGAATTCAGTGGGGAACATCCCTGATGGCCTAGAGTCAGGAAGATCTGGGTTCAAATGCAACCTCAGACACTTACTAGTAACCTTGGGCAAGTCACTCAACCCTCTGTTTACCTCAGTTTCCTTGACTGCAAAATGGAGGTAACATTAGCACCTACTGCCTATGGTTATTGTGAGGATGAAATATTTGCAAAAAGCACTTAGCACACATAGCAGGCACTACATACATGCTTATTCCTCCCCCCCCCCCGCCATCTTTCCCTGTAAGGAACATCTCAGATTACACTGGACGGTTGAACCTGCTTTTTTTTAAAAGCAACTTAAAGGTTTTCCCCCAGCAGAAGCCATTTTAACTCACAGAACGGAAGGTGTTTAATCACAGACATGGGTAAGTGGTGAGATAACTGAAAGAGATGGGAGGAAGGGTAAATCCGTGTTACCTTCACCAGAGAGAGATATTGCTGTTATCACCTGAAGGGTAGGCTATAATCTGTGACTTAACCAGCGAGGAAAAGGGAAAGAAGGTTTGGGAAACACTCACTTCGGAGGATCTTTAGACCACTAAAGGATGAGGAAGAGGTCATGGGGGAAGCTCGTCCTCACCTAGCATCCAGGTTAGACCAAAGCCTCAAGCCTTCTGCACTTTGAGGCTGGCATACCCTTCATTGGCCCCCATAGCAGGGTTGCTGCCCCACAAAGATGAAGGCTAGGGGCTTTGTGCTAAGGAGCGAGTCTCCCTCAGGCAAGTCTGACTAGCTGTTTGTCACACCTCTGATGTCAAAGGAAAGTAGTTTTTGAACCAACACCTACTGTGTTGCTGGTCACTGTGCTAAGCATTTTTTACACATGTGATCTTACTTGCTCTTCACAACTATCTTGGGAGGTAGGTGCTTTTATTATCCCTATTTCTTACAGTAGAGGAAACGAAAGCAAAGAGAGGTTAAGTGACTTGCCTAAGATCACATAGTTAATAAGTCTGAGGCTGGATCTGAGCTCTGGTCTTTCTGAATCCTGACCCAGCGCTCTAGCCTTTGGACTATCTGGCTGTCTCAGAGGGTATAGCTAAGGGAAAATTTCCAACCAGGAAGAGTCCAGAGATGCACAGTTTTAGACAAAAGCCAGGCCCTGGGTGGGGTAGGAGGCAAGACTTGGGAAGGCTGAGGAAAGAAGGCAGCTTGAGTAGAGACAAACTATTTCAAGAAAGGCCAAGCCCAGCAAACCTGAGGGTTTTTGGATTACCTTACAAAATGTAAGGAAAAACACATGCCATAGTCCAGAATTGCCCTTTTTCTCAAAAGTATAAAGAGCAGGAACTGTCTGCTTGAAAGAGATAAGCAACAGCTATTGCTTGTCCTACTGCAGTCTCCAATGCATCTTCTTCTATAGCATGGACCCTTGAGGCCCAAGGTTCCTCATCCCTGCTCTAGAGAGTGGGTGTTGATTGGGAAAGGAGAACAAAGGTTATGTTGCTTAGAACAAGGGCTACCATCATCTGTTTCAGCCTGAGAAGGTTAAGTGAGTAGGAAAAGCATCAGGAAGGCTTCTGTTTTGTTGCTGTTGTTCAGTTCTATTCCACTCTTTGTGACTCTATGGACCATACTTTACGTGGGGTTTTCTTGGCAAAGATACTAGAGTGGTTTTCTATTTCCTTCTCCAGTGGATTAAGGCAAACAGGTTAAGTGACCCAAAGTTACACAATTAGTAAGTGTCTGAGCTCAGATTTGAACTCAGTTCTTTCTGACACTAGACCCAGCACTCTATTCACTGAGCCATTTATCTAGCTGCCAGGCTTCAGTTTTTTTGTTTTTTGTTTTTATTAATTTATTTTTAGTTTACAATATTCAGTTCCACAAGCTTTTGAGTTTTAAATTTTTCCCCCTCTCCCCAAGACAGCATGCAATCTGATAAAGACTCTACATATACATTCATGTTAAACATATTTTCACATTAGTCATGTTGTAAAGGAGAATTAGAACCAATGGAATGAACCCCAAGAAAGAAGAAACAAAACAAAATAAAAAAGAGAGCAAGTAGTATGCTTCGCTCTGCATTCAGACTCCACAGTTCTTTCTCTGGATGTAGCTGGCATTTTCCATCCTGAGTCTTTTGGAGTTGTCTTAGAACCTTGCGTTGCTGAGAAGAGCCAAGTCTATCCAAGTCAGTCATTGCACAGTGTCTCTGTAACTGTGTACGGATGTTCTCCTGTACAAAGCTCTAGACTTTGTTTAACTTCCCTTATTCACTTCCCCAGCTGTGCCCCTGAGGAATTATTTCTCTCTTTACACGACTACTACTCAAGAGATAGTTTCATAAGGAGTCAGAATGTTCTAGCCAGGAAATGCTCTCAGTTTTCATTTCAATTAGTCTGGTCATAGACTATCCTAATCAATTAGTTACATGCTTTTGCTCCAACTTTGATCTGGTTCAGACACTATAGTGCATCTTCTTTTGTCCTTCATCTTATAATCCTTTTTTTTCCAAAAAATAAATTTAATGTTTAGTTAAAAACTAAATATTGATCATCAATGTACCCGATTGAACTTGCTTAGTAACTATTTACATTTAAATGAAGCAATTTCAGTGAATGAGAAGCAATGTGATATACTAGAGAACACACTCCAGAGTAGTGGTTAGAGGGCTGGTCTCAAAACCAGGCTACCCCAGGTTCAAGTCCTTCATCTGACACATTGACTGTGTGATCCTGAGAAAATCTTTTAGCATCTCAGTGCTATGGTGCTAAGTCACCCTAAGACCATAAGTTTCAGAGGTGTTGACCTGCATTGGTAAATGAGATTTCTTTATTCAAGAATTCCCTATATCAATGAAACCAACCAGCCTAATCTCCATACATATAGGTGAAATACTGATTATGCGTACATATATAGATACATAGATATATACATATGCATACCTGTGTGAGTGTATATATATCTATGTATACATGTATATGTATATACACGTATGCATAGCCTTATGGATAAAGGGATAACCTAAAAGTTGGAAAAGGCCTTAGCTAAGCCTTGTCCTGAGAAAATCACTTAACTTCTCAGTACTCTAGGAAAATTTTCCAACACTATAAATTGCAGAGGAGGTACCAATCTGCATTAGTAGAGGGCATTTTAAAATATCAAATTAAATCACTGATCCAGTCGCCATTCCTAATTTCAAGGTATTTGTGGAAAGGGAAGTTAGTCAATAAGTATTTATTCAATGCCTACTCTGTGTCAGGCACTGTATTAAGTGCTGGGATTAAAATGCAAAAAAGACAGTCCTTACTCTCCAGGAGCTTACAGTTTAATAGGAGAAGACAGTCCTTACCCTTAAGGAGTTTACAGTCTAATGGGAGAACAGTCCTTATCCTTAAGGACCTTACAGTCTAATGGGGAAAGACAACACATAAAAGGAGGAATCAAAAAATGAGACCAGAGTATAGCTACTGATTGAGAATAAGTATCAGTAGTCTGTCAGACATTTCTGACATTGCAAGTTTGCATAGAATAGGGGCTTCTGGAGTGAGCTTAAAACAATTTCTTTGGTATCCTTAGGTCTTTTTTGCATTTGAGGAAGTAGAGCCGAGAGGAGGAGGGGATATGATGAATTCTAAGAAGCCAAAATGGGTTTCTAATTATATACTGAGCAGAGAGACTCAGAGGGAGACAATAGAGGAGGTTAAAAGCTTAGTTCAGAGAAGAATTCAGAAGAGGAGAAGCTGTTAATAGAAGAGTTCTGAGAATAGGTCAAAGGGCAAATCTGATCTTCGCTTTAGTTTCTATCTTCTGTTGTTGTCTGGTGATTGGAAAGAGCTAAGCCTTAGTCGCTGATTGAGAGACCGAAAGAAAGCTTCATAGCTCTTGGTTGAGAGTGCTGACGGGTAGGACTAAAGCCAAGTTTCCTAACTATTGGTGAAGAACACCAATGGGCCACCATTTAGGCCCTTATCAGCCTCTCAGTTAGATTATTGCATGGTCTTCTAATTGGTCCATCTACCTCAAATTTCCCTCTTCTAATCCCTTCTCTGTGCTGACTGAATAGAACTATAGTACTAAGTGACTACGAAAAGTGTGTCATCCTGAAGAATAGTGAGAAAACAATGAATGAATAAAACAGCTCACCAGGGCTCTAAGATCTGCAAAACACTTTCCTTATAAAAATTATAGCATAAATATTTCTATCCATTTTACACATGGGGAAACTAAGGCACAGAACAGTGAAATGATTTCTGCAGGGCCACACAGCTAGGGAAGGGACTTTAATTCAGGTCTTCTAATCCCAAGACCCTTGTTCTTTCCACTATGTCCCAGGTGCCCCTTCACATTGCCTACAAATAAGAGAACTGCAGCAATGGCTACGTTAATTAAATCACAGTAGGCTAAGGGGGTCAAGAAGGACTTTATGGAGGAGGTGGGATATGAGTTGCCTTTTGAGGAAGAGTGAGGAGAAACTTGGGTCAAAATCAGGATTAAAAATCTGGTCCTGAAAGAGTTTATCTCTTTACTTCAGAGTTGAGAGAGGAAAGGAAGCCAGGCTTTTCAGAGCAGAGGAAGTTAGGGAACTATCAGGGATGGGATCATTTCCCTTTCACTAGACCCATCAGCTGATTGCTTTCTATCTTTCTGTTCCTCTTAACTGGCCATCTCCTCTTTAGTATGTCCTGCAGCTACTGAGGCAACTGTGTCCTGGAGCCAGATCCTAGGGCATGGCCAAGACGAAGGTCCCTCCTTGGCTCTTCTTCCTTATGCTTCTCCACTCCCAGGAAGGTAAGTGAGCACGACCCATTCCTGCTCCCCTGTACCCTTCTCCTTTTCTCCTTCTGCTAAGGCTTCATCTGGTGTATAGTTTCTTTTTTCTTTTTTTTTTTTTTTGGAGGGGGGAAGGCAGGGCAATTAGGGTTAAGTCACTTGCCCAAGATCGCACAGCTAGTTTTGTGTTAAGTGTCTGAGACTGGCTTTGAACTCAGGTCCTCCTGACTCCAGGGCTGGTGCTCATTCACTGCACCACCTAGCCACCCCAAGGTATTTAGTTTCTAAGGGTGTAAATGTGAGTGGGAGGAGGATGTGGCTAGCTAGTCTCACTGGAGAATTCAGCCCTTCAAGCCTGACCTCAAGGACAGTTGCTCTTTGTGTGTCTCTTTTGCTTCTCTCTCTTAGTCTGTGTAGGACTCTTACTGTGTAGGAGAATTACCGGGCAGGTTTGAATGGGTGGAGAGAGAACTAGAGGTGTAGGAAGAAGAATAAAAACTTAGAATAAAGCAAGAAGGAAAAATAGTCCTCCATGATGTTAGAGCTGGAAAGACCCTTAAAGAGTTTCAAGCCTCTCATTTTATAAATGGAAAAAGCCTGACCTCTGCAATGATGCCCAACTCCTTGGGCTTCAAAGAGAGCAGGCATTAACAAACAGGTGGCATCCTCAAACCCAGATTTTCTCTTACTGAGCTGCCTCAGCCTCATATAGGACCTGGAAGTGTATAGGAGAGGTGAGTTCTACTAGGTCCCAGCAATCCTTTGGTACCCAGCTTGGCACCTTAGCTGACTAATGATATTTCCTACAGAAAGACCTCTTACTAATCCTGGACACCCCCCCTTTAAAAAAATCATAACAAAAGATTATGAGCATCAAGTCAGATAAAATATCTGCGAAACTCTACGGTTCTTTGAAAACCCAGATAAGAGTGGGGCAGCTGGGTGGTGCAGTAAATAGAGCAGCAGCCCTGGAGTCAGAAGAACCTGAGTTCAAATCCAGCCTCAGACACTTGATACACTTACTGCTGTGTGATCTTGGGCAAGTCACTTAACCCTAATTGCCCTGCCTCCCCCACTCCAAAATAAAAAAAGCAAAAAAAGAAAAACCAGATAAGAGGTCAGTAGGTATTTAGACCAATGTCATTAGTGCCACAATGCATAGTAATCACTTAGCATCTATTTTTTAGGCAGTTACCATTCTGGTAGGCTCTGCAGAAACAGAAGATTCCTGTTTACAATGGGCTTACATATATGTGTGTGTGTGTGTGTGTGTGTGAGCGCGTGCGCATATGCTCCCATATGCACACATGTACATGCATGCATATTTGTGTATGTGCACATATATACTTGAGTGTATGCAGATATACATGCCTATACATATATGTGCATTGTGTATGAATACATGTATACATACATATATCAAAGCCAAAAGGGATCCTCAGAGAAAATCCTTTGGAATCTATTAGAAGAATATCTAAAGGTAAATTGTAAACTCCTTGAGGGCAGGGGACTATCTTTTGTTTTGATTTCTGGAAGTGGGGAAGGCTAGGCAGTTAGGGGTAAGTGACTTGTCCAAGGTCACAGATCTAGTAGGTGTCAAGTGTCTTGAGGCCTGATTTGAGCTCAGGGCCTCCTGACTACAGGGCCTATGCTCTATTCACTTTTCATTAATTGTATCCCCAGCACTAAGCACAGTGCCTGGCACATAGAAAGTGTTTCATAAACGCTGATTAGATTGGGTTGGGTCTCATCCTAGGGAGCCTGTAGGCCTTGTGCTAACTTCAGCTGAGTCAGAATGTGGACAAGTTGGTGCTTCAAGGACAGAGGGTTGGACTTGGAGTTAGGAAGTCCTGGATTCAAATTCTGCCTCTTACTAGACAGATGACCCTGAGCAAGCCACTTAACCTTTCTCAGCCCCAATTTGCTTTCCTGCAAAATGGGGACAATAACATCTGTCTTGCTTGCTTCATAGAGTTGTTGTGAGGTTTAAGTGAGAAAGTATATAGAGTGCTATATATCAGTTAAGGTTATTATATCCATCAGGAGAAGGACAGTCTGGAGAAGACCCTGATACAGAAGAGCTCATGGCAGTCCTGGGGGAGTCAGTTATTCTTCCCATGAATGTCCTAGAAGGTGAACAGATTGAAAAAATTATCTGGATTTTCCAATCACCTCTTGCCACCATTAAAGAAGGAGCCACAGGAGAGCCTGCCATCGTTGTATCTGACCCTCGCTACAGGGTCCTAATGAATAACCCTGACCAGATCTACTCCCTTCAGATCAGCAACCTAAGCAAAGAGGATGAGGGAACCTACCAAGCACATATATTCACACGAGGTTCTCTGGACAGCATCACTCGGATGTTCATTCTGCACACCTACCGTAAGTCTGGCGGATGGGACCCCTGTCTGCTTTCTCCAATGTTTGTTCAAGGAGCTGTCCCTGGGAGAGGGACTGAAGGAGCCTCTGGCCATCTTGTCCTTCACATTCCCTTTTCCTAGCCTACTCTCTGGCTGATTCCTAACCATCTGGGATGCTAGTACCAAGGTTACCGCTGAAGATCAAGGAAACCTTTAAAGTGTCAGCCCCAGCTCCATGGGAGGGGTAGGCAGGTACAGTTACAGTTACAGTTGTTAAGTAGACAGGCCCAGTATTTAACACAGGCATGCCACCAAGTCCATTGCTCTAATTTGCCATAGTGACAGGAGCTGAAAACCTCATTGCTCAGGAGTGCTCGTTGTAAATAAATGGAAGATAACCCCCAAAGTTTGTGCCTCCCACCGTCTGAGGACACATATATTATTGTAGCCCCTTTGTTTTGTTACTGATGAAACCTCCCTTACCAAACTTTTTCCTTCTTTGACCGTCCTGACAAAAGGGAGGCAACCCTGTTACCTAAGCACATAGCCTTACAAGTAGACAGAATGGGCAGGTGGTCAGCTCCACAGCAATGTTGAGAAGTGAAAGACCTTCAGCCCTTCCCTGAAGTATCTCTCACTGACTGAAATTCCACTATTAGAGATTCATTTCTTTGGATTTATCCTAAAACATCTTAAATCTTACTGGTTAACACCTTATAGAGATCTGGAATCTGGAGGAACGGGGAGGAAGGGAGGGAGTGGTTGTTGAGTTGTTAAGAGGGACAAAAAGGGGGCAGAGGGCTCAGTACAAACATTGGCTTTTAAATGAAACCTTCCCCCTAAAATTATCTGGTTTCTATTTTGTACATGTATAATGTACAAATTAATCTTTCTATTTTTTTGTACATGTCTCCCCTTGAGAGTTTGTAAGTTCCTCAAGAATGAGATTGTTTTATTTTTGTCTTGGTATCATCACAATGCATGGCATATAGTAGATGCTTAAGAAATGTGTGTTGATTGATTGAAGGAGACTGAATGATACAAAAAGGCAGACTTTGTCTAATTTCGAATCTAAGGTTGAATTGAGTTTTTAAGAGGAAAGAGCCTGCTCCCAGAGAATGAGCCTGAAGTTCTTCTATCTGCCTCTATGAGGGCAGAGCAGGTCTAGGACCACAGTTTTAGTGACCCCTCTTAGTCCAGAGGGGTCAAACACAGAGCCTGTAATTGTATGGAGCACCATAGAAACCAGATTAAAATGTAATTGGGAAGAATTTTTTAAAAGTAAAAATAGAATGGAATGTTAATATGTTTTCTAGGTCAATATGAAGCCTGCAGGGATCTTTATGTACATGGTGGCAGCCTCCTTTCTATGAGTTTAACTCTATTGATCTCATTCACAGTCATTTTACAGATGATGAAACTGAGGTTCATAAGGAGAAGTGACTTATCCAGTGTCACACAGAGAGTAAATGGCAGACCTAAGACTGGAACTAAGATGTGAGAGCTCTCTGACTCCAGATCTAACATTCTTTCCGCAGCACCAAGAATAGATATTAATTCTTGATTCCCAGGGTCTTCATACTCTCTTTCAGGACGACTTCCAAAGCCCAAAGTCACCATATACTTGGAGATCTCAGAGGAGTCCACATGCAATATCACCTTAAAATGTCACGTGGATGGGAGTGGAGATGATGAGGAGTTCAGCTGGGCACCCCTGGGAGCAAGGACTGTTGTTTCTGATGGGGGTTCTGTCCTCCACCTCTCCTGGGAGCCTGGAGACAGTGACTTCACTTCTACTTGCATAGTCAGAAACCCTGTCAGCATCAGCTCCCACTCCCTCCGAGCTGGGAAGTTCTGCACAGGTAACCGATTCCACTTCCCCCTCCCTAGAGCCCCAAGAAAATGTCTTGTTATTTAACCAAGGGCTTCACCCTTGCCCTTAGTTTTGTTCTTTCAGCAGCACCTTTTCTCAGGTGAAACCTTTTTGAAACAGACCCCACCCCCAACCCTTCCTGAGCCCTCCTTCCCCCACCCTGCACAGTAAAGGGGAGCACCTTCCTCTCCGCCTATGCCCCTATCCTGACCCACATCTGCACTCTCAAGCGTCCTTTCCCCTTCTCTCACCTAATGCCCAGAAATAGGCCTCCAACTGCTTCTCTCTTCAGATCTCCCAGTTTCTTATCTCTCTGGAGACCCACCATCTGTCTTAGGGATTCTCCAATTCCCTTCTCAGTGGAATTCTGGCTTTAGTTTAGCTTCCAGTTTCTGGGGAGGGAGTCAGTTGAGTTCAGAGAATTCCCAGTAAAGAGATGTCAGCAGGTTCCAGATTAAAAGCTTCCCTGCCCCACTCTGGGATTTGAGGGATGCTTGTGCCCCATTTGTGAGCTGCTCCAGCTTGCTTAAGGAGGCTCCAGTGTCTTCCTCTCTTCACTTTCCTCATTTGGGTTGGGGGGCCAAAATCATCCCCTGAGTGGAGGAAGATAGGACCACATTCCCTTGGGAGGTACTCTTTGATTCCCCTACTGACTGATAATTCTCTCTCTTTACCCCCTTGTCTAGGCCCTAGAATTTCATCTTCAACATCATGCTACCCCCTGGTAAAGGGACTTTTCATCTTGTTACTCTTAGGTATCTTAATAGTTGGAATTATTGTAATTAGCATTTTAACAAAAAATAAAAAGACAATCACAAGAATTCACAGGAGGATGAAGCTGAGAAAGAATGTGAAGAGACGAAAAATGCAGGCAGAGTTTCCATTACCAGGCCACATCTCTGAATGACCAACAACTCAGGGCCTGAGTCCTGGAAGGGGAGGTCCATCCTACTCCCTTCTCTTGCTGTGTGTTTCCTCTTTGGGAGCCTTCTTGGGGATACTTTCTCAGGGACTTTTCTCCCCCTTGAAGACTTCAGGAGAGCTATCAGGCAGGAACTCCAAAGGTTCTTGGTATCGTAGGAAAGAGGTTCAGATAATAAAGTAAAATCAAGTGAAATGACCAGAAGTGTTCTTCCCCCCCTCCCCCCCTGCAGCCCCCATCTTTAGAAATTCTTTGTTATAGAGGTGGCATTCTGGGTGAGGGAGGGAGAGAGAAATGTTGGGAAATGTGGGTGATGCCCCAAATAAAAGAGAACAGCAGAATAATTTTTTTTAAAAAAGAAGAGTTTTGTTTTTTTTTTAATTCAGAGAAGTTTTGCTCCAAGCCTGTCAGTCTAATCCTCTGGTGGGGTTGGACTTCACTGAAAACTATTTTCCTATTCTTTCCAGTTCTTTCTTCCTTCTTGTAGCATTTCCTTCCCAGTCTTCCTATCTGGGAAGAAAAGTAAATCTGACAAATTCATTTACATTAAAAGTTAGTGGCTTAATGTGCTAATTCTCCCAAGAGAATTTACCTTTAAAAAAATAACAGGGAATAATTTGGAATCTAGTAGAAGGAAATCTTTAAGAGAGGAATTTTAGTCTGGGGAAGAACAGGAACCTGCAAAGGGAAGATGTAGTTAGCTTCCTGGAGTTATGGTCTTTTTGCCTTTTCTGCTCCAGAATCCTTGAAACTCCAGTAGATGAGCCCACTTAACCTCTACCCTTGGGTTCATCCCTTTTTCCATCTGGGGACACTTCAACCTGAGGGAAATCCCCAGACAAGAAGGAACCAACAATATTCTCTCTCTGCCCCCCGCCTCCATCCCACTTACAACTTTTTTATCTGCCCAAGCTTCCTTAACTCTGCCCAGTATTATTATGACTTGAATCAGCTATTACCACCACTCCTAGCCTCTCAAGACCCTTCGATCCTCTTCAGCTTGATCCAAGTATGGAAACTCTCTTTTCTTCCCAGTTAAGCTGAGGCAAAGATGAAATTATTCAAATGGCACATTTATTAGGAAGTTGAGCAAAAAACAACCCAGATCCTAAAAGACCTGATCTTATCATCACCCTTCTTAAATGCTTTTAATGGCTCCCCTTTACCTATCAAGGTCCCCTTCTTAAATGCTTTTAATTGTTCTCTTTTACCTATCAAGGTATTATGAGAACTTGTGATTTCTTTTTATTAATTTGGGACTCAGGGCCATTCCTCCTACAATTTTTAGTTAACTAAAAGTCTGTTTTAATATTAACTTTGCCTGAACAAAAACTTTCCCTAGTGAAATAAAAATTTACCTAAGAGCCTTAAGTATTCCTTTAAAAAAGCCAGAGGAAGAATCTCAATTGTCCTAGGATCCTCCCTGGCATTCTCCTTAAGCAGCCTGTTTTAAATCTTCTAAATGTAGTTTAATCTGTAACCTGATTTGGTTTCTCTAGAGAGTTTATTTGACTTGGTCTGTCTCCTTAGTCGATGCTTGAGATTGTGACTGTTTAAGATTGTTCAACTTTTGTGACTCTAAAGTATGGGATTAGGAATCTATCCGCTCTTTTAGTCTTCTGGGCTAAGATGAATATATAAAATTGCAATAGGAAAAGAATTCTTTCTCTGTCACTCTGATGTAATTTTTCCCGCAAAGAGGACTTGCAAGAATACTAATCAAGGTTCAGGTGAACCCATGCTTGAGCATAATAATAAAACCTAGGTTTTTACCTCCATAATTTCTGCATTGTGGTTAATAGGCAGCAATTACCTAGCACATGAACTTAGGAAATATTTCTCCCACAACAAAGAGATAGGGATGGGCTCTGCAATTCCATTGGTACAAAAAAGGTACTTCTGATGAGGAAACCCCCTACTTATCCATGTTGGCACCTCTTTTGTAACTTTTAGCCTTAGAAAAGTGCCTATTCTCTAGGCCCTAGAGCACAGAGGGGATAAGTGATTTAACTGAGAGGCAAAAGGATGTAGTGGGATTTAGAGAAACTCATAGCTACATGACCCTGGGCAGAGTCATTTCATCTCTGGCCTCAGTGTCTTCTTCTGTAGTATGAGGAAAGTGGCCTTGATCACTCCCACCATCCCTTCTAGTTTAGTGTCTATGACTTTTTTCTATGCTGTTTTCATGGATGTGCTGGAGATAGCTCTAAGAGCTTGTTAAATTTTTAGTGTGAGCATTTAACCTCAGAAATCTGCAAATACTTTGAATCAGGGCTTGATTTATTGTTTTGTTGATTGTCTTGACTTAATCTGATTTCAGTCTAACTGCCCAACTTTATTTTATTCAATTTCCATTTGTGTACCATATGTTCAAAGAAACTGGATTATTCCTTTGTCTCCAACTGCATCCTGCCCTCCCTGTGACTGTTTCTACTATTCCCTCATGATTAGCAGGGACTCTTCCCCCCACTCGTCTCTAATGAACAGCTTCAGTTCCATCAATTCTGATGTTGTCCCTCCATAAAGCCCACATATGTGAATGTTCAATACAATTCAATTTAACAAATCTTTATTGAGCAATTATTATGTGCAAGGTTGCTTCACTGGCACCCTTAAGATACCTTGAGAGTCCCACTGGCATCTTGTAATGTCTAAACAAATCCAGGGAGGCCTCTAGCTTGTTAGGCAGACCCCTTTTGATGAATGCATGGTAAGAGATCAATGAGTTGCCCAGGACTGACAGACATGGATGGGTTATGGTCGATATCATTGGCAGGAATATCCAAATGGATGAGATCAATGATAACCTTTGAGCACTGAGATTTTTAAATGTGCAAGGCACCGTGCAAGTTTCTAGGGATACAAAAATGAGAAACAACCCAATTCTTGCTCTTGAAGAATTTCCATTTCTATTGGGAAGATATAACATGTACATAGATAAGTACGATGCAGGGTAGACTGTGAGGTAATCAAGGGAGAAGTCCAAAGCATTCTAGAAATATTTAAGGAGAGAGAATGTTATTTTAGCTGGTGGTGGGGTTGACAAGGCGGGATAATTTCAGGGAAGGCTTTACAGATAAGATGGCACTTGAACTAAGCCTTGAAGAAAAGAGAAGGCTTTTAACAGGTTGAAATGAGAGAAATGCATTCCAGTCACAGAGATGGCCTCAGCAAAAGCATGAAGGTAAGAAAAGGTCCACAGTGGACTATAAGTTCCTTGAAATGAAGCCTATGTCCCATCTGGATATCTTCAGCATTTATCACAGAAGGTTGCACACAGTAGGAAGTTAATAAATATTGGTTGAGTTGAATTTGATGAAAAGAAAAAGGGAAATTCAAAAGCATAGAATCAAATGCATTTGAAAAAGAAGAACTCCTGATTAACATATAGCTGTACATTGTCTAGGTTGGCCTATTTTATGGGGAATCCAGGCCTTTTCCTATTATTTACCTCAGTAGACTTCTCTCTTTTGCCTGAAGCATCTTTACCAGCCAGCTGTTAAGATTGATTCCACATATACTCATTGGTTGTGTAGGGTCTTGGGTCTGATGCTGCCTGGCATGAAGACAGGAGTGGTTAAACGTTGCATAGTACAGGACAACCCTAAGCAAACAACATTGGCCAAGGTATGGTCCTGATCAGTGTTTGTATTCTCTTCTGTTACTGACCTAGAGAGAGATGTGACTAGGTCACAGTACAGTTAAATAGATCTGAAGCTGACTGAATGTCCAGTTCCAGTGATTATGGATTGATTTCAACTGTGACACCATGATGAAAGAAGTAGAGAATAAAAGATCCTACAGAATAAGCAAGATGAGAAAAAGAGGATGGGCTGCCATTGATATCATTGGAGGGAGTGCTCCCATTGCTGAGCTCACTGATCCATTAAAGTATAGAAACAAGCCAGCCTACAAGTTCTCTAGCAGATCGCCCCAAGGATCTATCCTTGGCTTTTTGCTGTTCAATAGCTTTATCAATGACTTGAATGTCAAATATGCAGATAAGATTGACCTGAGAAGGGTAGTTAAAACAATGAATTCAGGGAACTAATATTTGAAAAGATCTTGATAGAATGACTTTATTAAGATGCCATTTATTTACACCATTTGCCTTTACATCACACTCATTTCAGCCTTCCAACCTCTAGACTAAACCCTCCTTTGTGACAAAAAAAACTGAATGGAAAATATTTGATTCAGTGACTACGTCTGACAAGGGATACAATCTTTTGTCCTATTCATCCCTTGCCTCTCTTCTGTGAAGATGAAATTCAATATGGACAAATATAAAACCTTATACTTGGCTTTTTAAAAAAATCCAGGGGTAGCTAGGTAGCACTAGCCACTAGTGAATAGAGAACTGGCCCTGGAGAGTTAAAATCCAGCCTCAGACACTTAACACTTATTAGCCATGTGATCTCGGGCAAGTCACCCCATCTCTATTGGGAAGATATAACGTACATAGATAAGCAAAAAGCAAAAAAATAATAATTTTTAAAATCCACTCTTAAAATTCAAGATGGAAAAGAACTAGTTAGATAACAATTTGTGTGAAAAAGATTTGAGAGTTTTAATGAACTAGAAGGGGGTAGAGACAAAGTCATGATGAGGGCAAGGACAGGTACAGAAACAGGGTAATACAGTTGAAAAAGAGTTCTGGCTTTGGAGGTATAAGGTCAAAAATCCCACCTCTGTCATACTGCTTGAGCATGACAGAGCCTACCTATCCCACTTCCTTTCTTAAATCAGAATAAGGACTGGAGGGAGCATTAGAAATCATCTTTTCCAATCCTTTATTTTATCAGTAAGGAAACTGAGACCCAAATGGGTTCAGTGGCTTACCCAAGGCTACTCATGCTTCTCTTCTATTATTTCCTTCATTATGGTGGTAAGGTTTTTTTTTTGTCCTGTCACATTCTTCTGGGAGACTGATTATCCTTAGTTTGTCTGTTTACATATCTATATGTTTTGCTTGTACCCAAATTTTCATTTACTATGTTCTTGGTTTTTGGTTCTAATCTCTACAACCTCTAAAACTTCCCCCAAACAGAAATTATGCTCTAAAGATAAAGCAACTTCAGCTGTTTCCATGGTCTAGGGTACCAAGAATCCAAAACAAGGTTTAAAAAAAACCCACCCAAATCCAGGAACTGACATTCACTGATCCTAAGCTCATTTAGAACCCCTCACTCACCTTCCATGCTACTGACAGTAAGGCTGAAATAGCATAGCCAAGCATGAAATAGGCTTACATCAAAATCCACCCCAACACTCTGGTCCTCCTCCCTGTTTACAGCATCTTAGAGACCCTGGCTCCAGACTGAAGAAATTCAAGGGCCATGATAGCCAACTTGGCCACGACGCTTTATGAGCAAGAGCCTGCTGGGGATTGCAACCTGGCAGCACCAAAGCTGGAAAGCTCTGAACTACAAGTGTTAGTAGGCTTTGAAGCGCTGGTGCTGGACCAAAAAAGGAGGAGTCAGAGAGGTCACAGTGTATGTGGAGAGCTTTGCAACATTCCACCAAACTCTAGGGAAGAGCACAGCATCCAGTTGGGTCAATTCAGACCACCCAAAAGTCAGCTGGGCAGAGACCTAAGCTGGTTAATTGTGAATCATCCAGTGTGGGATGAGGCTGAGAAGCTTTGAAGACCAACCCACAAGGAAACCACAATCAGATAGAAAGGAGTCAGAAGTGAGTAATAAGGAAAATAAGGTGATGGCAAACTAAAAGTACCAAAGATTCCAGGAAGAAGAAATCTCAAAGACCATGGACACAAACGGGTGAACAGGAAAAACAGTTACAAAAGGAAATTCTACTTTCAGATCTAGTAAATTATTTCAAGCGTCTATGAGTGAATATTGCCAAATGAAGGAAAATGATCCAACACTTGGCAAGAAAGGAGATAAGAGAATTGTAAGAGCAAGAATTTATGTCTTCCACAGCAAAATAATAATAATAATAATAATGAGCAAAATAGAAAAACTTAAATCTTCCATGGAAAGCCCCACCAAAGAAATGAAAGAGAGGACAATAAATTGGAAACTCCATTACACAGAAGCGAAAGACAACCTAGAAGAAGACAAGTAACAGAATAGGAACTGAGCAATCCATTTTCCTTTCAGTCATAAATTAGCATAAAAGGGGATGCCCCAATGAAAACTGAAGGGCTGCTGGGGCTAAATGACAGAAACAGAAACTTAAAGCAAGAAGGTCCTCAGATGCAAGATAAACATTCTATACCCCAGAAAAGGCAGGAGGCTTAAACAGCTCAATTGTTATGAAGAAACCAATGAAACACAGAACTTACCTCTGAGGCATAACTGGCCCTAGCCGGCTCTACTATATAAGGTTCCCAAAGGAGTATGGGAGGTGAAACTGACTAAATTGAAACTAATCACCCTAAGGCAAGTGGAATGGCTTATTAAAGGGAAGGGCTTGTAGACCAAGGATTATCCTTGGAGAGGTAAGATTTCATTCTTCTTCTGCTTGGAGGTATCTATTTGATAGATACCTCAACTCTGAGGTAAAAAGGTAGAGGCTTCTACAGATTATAAGCTGTTCTAAAAGGTGTTACCTCAGTTTAAAAGAGACACAGAATAACATTCCAGCTGAAAAGAGCTCCATGCTTGAACTGCTACAACCCTTCTGGAGGGCAATCTGGAACTATGCCCAAAGGTCTATAAATAATTGCATACCCTTTGGCCCAGTAATACCACTTTTGGGGTTGTATCCCAAAGAGATCATAGAAGTGGGAAAAGGTCCCGTATGTACAAAAATATTTATTGCAGCTCTCTCTGTGGTGGCAAAAAACTGGAAATCTAAGGCATGCTCATCAATTGGGGAATGGCTGAACAAGTATATTAATGTGATGGAATATTATTGTGGGAAGGAGATGGACTTTATAATTATCTGGAGAGGCTTATATGAATTGATGCTAAGTGAGAGGAGCAGAACCAGGAAAAATTTGTACACAGTCACAGATACATCATATGTGTGACGACCAACTTTGAAAAACTGGACTCCTCTCAGCAATGCACAGTTAA
>CM053593.1:128899484-128933967 GCA_028646575.1 Pseudocheirus occidentalis
CAGGAAAAATTTGTACACAGTCACAGATACATCATATGTGTGATGACCAGTTTTGAAAAACTGGACTCTTCTCAGCATCACACAGTTAAAAAAACAACTCTACAAGTCTCAGGATGGAAGGAGATGTCTACATTCAGAGAAAGATCCAGAAAGATCAGAGTTTAAAAGGAGACTGAAGCAATGCATGCTATCTTTCTTTTCTATGTTTGGCTTTTGTTTCTCTTTTCTCACTGTTCACTCCATTGGCTATAACACCTATACAACCAGACTATTGTACAATGTGAAAGAGTTTGCAGGTCCTATACATGATTGTATGCCACCATGGTGAGGGTGGGGAGTGGGGAAGAGGGGGAGAAAAATCTGAAACTCAAGTGACTCTGGAACTGAATCTTGTAATCTAAAAGTAAACAAACAAGCCAATAAAATAAATTTAAAAAAATTAAGAATAAAAATTAAAAAATTATAGGTTTCAGACAGTCTAATAACTCTCAAATTGTCTCTCCTTACTCTAATTTTCCAGGTCAGTTATATTTCCAGTGAGATATTACACATCTTGAATCTTTTTTTCATTCTTTTGTTTTGTTTCTTGATGTCTCGTGGAGTCATCAGCTTCTATATGCCCAATTCTAACTTTTAAGAAATTATTTTCTTTAGTGAACTTTTGTATCTCTTCTTCCATTTGGTCAATTCTGTTTTTTAAGGAGTTCTTTTCTTCAGTGAATTTTGGTGATTCTTTTACCATTAAGCCAATTCTTTTTTTTTTCAGGTGCTATTTTTCTTCAGTATTTTTTGTGCCTCTCTTACCAAGCTATTGATTCTCTTTTCATAATTTTCTTGCATCACTCTCATTTCTTTTCCAATTTTTCCTCTATCACTCATCTCTTTCTTGAACTCCTCCAGGAATTCTCATTGGGCTTTGGTTCAATTAGCATCGATGCTTTGCTTGTAGATGTTTTCACACTGTTGTCTTCTGAGCTTGTGTCTTGGTCTTCCCTGCCACCATAGTAGCTTTTTATGGTCAAGTTTTTTTATTTGTTTGCATATTTTCCCAGCCTATTTCTTGACTTTGGATTTTATTTTAAAGTTGGACTTTGCTCACCTTGGCGGGGGTGGGGGGGTGGGGGGGCGCAAGATCCCAGACTTTAGCCTTTTTTGTGCTGCTGTTTTCAAAGCTAGTTCTGGGGGGGTGGGGTGTGCAGTCTGCAAGTTTTTGGTGATTCCAAGGTACTGTTATCCTGGGAGAGGTGTGACTGCTGCTCTCTTGATCTGAACTCTAGTCTCTACCCAGGAAGGGCTCCCTACTCCCCTACAATTGCAAAGACTAGTGATCCTCTTGGTCCTGGAACTATGACCAAGTCCCCTGCTCCCTTGTGACTGACCACAAGCACTTGCAAGGCCAAACACAAGCAACTTCCAGGTTCGGATTACAAGCATAGCAAACTCCATTTATTCAGTGACAGATTAAGGCAAAACATTCACAGGAAATCAAAATACAGCATTCACTATGTGTAACTCAATAATTTAGTAAATCCTCAAACCACTCACAAAGTACTAAGATCCAAGTACTCCACCCCTGGCTAGTATATCCATTTAGTCAATCACAAAGTCTTCTCTCTATTCAAGTGTAGATTAGTTTCCAATCATAAACGAAGTACATTCATTTGGTCAGTCACAAAATACAAAAGTTTTCCACCTCTGGACCACAACTGAATTACAATACCATCTATCACCACCAAGCAGCCTCTCAAGAGGCAGTGGAAGGCCATTCACTCCTAGGTCCCAACTAGGTTACAATATCATCACAGCATTCAACACCCAAGGAGAGGTCTTTTCTTTATCTTGATCCAAGGCAAGTTCTCAGCAATTTATGTTCCTGGGAAGACACAGCTTCACAAAGACAGAATAACAAACATACACATTGACGGCTGTCCTCATCAATTTACTCTCTGCCAGTGAAATCAACTAGAACCAACAACAAAGTCTGAGGAGTCAACCCAAATCATCAGTACAATCCCAGGACCCCCGAAAACATCAGCAATACCCTCCTCTAGGATTTCTGTAAATATACAACAAGAAAATCCTCTTTCAGGGTTTCTGAACCAACATCAAGGTCCCAGAACTTCTGCAACAGTAGCAAGGTCCTCCATCCCCATACGAATCTGACAAAGTAACATCAAACAGACAGAACAAATACTGGCACCACAGTCATGATTCTTCCCGGTTCAGTCCTTAGTTCTCATTTTTCTCTTTCCAGCATTAGCAGCAGCCTCTGGATGCTGGCTCCCAGAAGTTCTTCTGGTCTCTCTCTGCTTGGGCCTTCTCTCTGCTTGGACCTCTCTCTAAATCCATGGCACCAGCTCCTCCCAGTTCAGCCCCCTCTCTTTACATCAACAAGTCCATCCCATAAGTGGGATTCACAAGTTCTGGGTTTTAACACTTAACCTGAAAATCAAGCCAATACAAGGGGATCTTTAAATTCCATTACCATTATAGGACTCCTCTCCAACCGGGAACTGTGAGAGTTACCAATCAGTTCCAGCTGCACCCAGTTCCAGCAAAGATTCCCTTGTAGTCTCTTTCTGACCAGTTGTCTGACTACCTACCTGTGTCTGGGCTGAGAACTCTAGAAGCTACTGTCAATGCTGCTCTCAGAGCTGCCTCCAAGGCCTGCTGCTGCTGCTGCCACCGGTGCTGCAAGTGCTTCAGACAGGGTCCCAGCTTGGTATCACAGATCTCTCCTACTGACCTCCTAAGTCTTCTTAGGCTAGAAAAATGTCTCACTCTGACCCTTTGGTGACTCTACTGCTCCAGAATTTGATTTGAAGCATTATTTTAAAGTGGTTTGTAGGAGAATGTTGAAAGAGTTCAGCTAGGTTGTTGCCTCTAACCCACCATCTTGGCTTCTCCCCAAGACCCCTTTATCCCTTTAAAAACTGAGAACCCCAAAGAACTTTTGTTTATGTAGGCTATATCTGTCAATAATTACCACATTAGAAATGAAATTGATCAAATTTTAAAATATTCAAGTTATTTTAAAATAACTATAATAAACCTATTACATGTTAACATATTTCATACATGAATATGTATGTATGTGTATGTTTCAAAATGAAAAAAATAGTGGGAAGAGTAGCATTGTTTCGCATATTTTTACAAATCTCTTTTAATGACTACCTTAACAGAAGACACCAAGATTCCCATGTCTGTATCTGTATTTGGTGTGTTGATTTGGTTGTCTTATAAAGAAAATCTGTTCCCACACAAACTGGAAAAGGAAGGAGCATTATAATAGGCAGTTTTGACCTCACCAACCCCCTGAAAAGGTCTTGGGAATCCCCAGGGGTCCTCAGATCATACTTTGAGGACATAAAGGAAGAGAGACCTTGGAAACTTGACCAAGTGAATTAAATTCAGCTCAGAAAAGTATGTCCTAAATACCTACTGTGGGCAATGGAGATCACAAAGATGGAGAGTGATAGTCTCTGCTCTCAAGGAGTTGGGTGTGAGGAGAAGAGGATGATGAATGAGTGTGTTATAAGTGGGTATATGTATTCAGGGTGTTTGTATGCATTTTGGGTGTGTGTGTCTGTGTGTGTGTAGAAGTTTCTGCAGGTGTGAACAGTGAAACCCTGACTAAGGCTAAGAGAAAAGAAAGGAGAAAAGGAAGGAGAGGGTGAGGCCAGGGGCCACCCACCCCAGCACATTGACTCATTTTCCACTTATACAGACTGGAAAAATCACACTTTGCTGGTGGAGCAGGCATAAGATTTGGGCCAAGTGAAGTTCTGGGGGAGAAGCAACCTCACCCAGAATGTATGTGCCTATGAGTGCATTGGTGTTTGTATGTGTACAAACTGGGCTGGTGGGGGGAGGGGTAAGGTAAGTGGTAGAGAGGGAAATGGGGGAGAGTGATCTATTTGTATCTGCAGAGGGGCTCTGCGTTTTCCAAATACAGTGCCTAGGTCATGTGCCCATACATAGGGGTGTGTGTGTGTGTGAGCACACTAGCATGTAACCATGTAAGCACTATACATGCCAGTCTCTGTATATTTCCTCATGGTGCTCCATAGAACAATGTGTCTCCTTCCAGTATCCATATAGAGTTTATGAAGGGTATGGAAAACTTGGCAAAGGACCCAAGTTACAGCAAAAAGCAGGACAGAGCTGGGCAGGGCCTAGAAGGGAGAGTTAGGGTACTTGAAGATGCAAAGGCTGGCAGTAAAAAAGTGAAAATCTCTAAGTAGACAAATGTTGATTACCCATTGGTGGGACAGATTAGGAGGAAATGGACTGAGGTTGTGTCCAGAGAGATGTAGTTTCAGAAATATTAGGAAGGAATAACCTTCTGACCAAGAGAGTTATTAAGCACAGGAGTAGGGGGAGAGTGAGCAATAGAAGATAGTAGGTAGTGACCACAGGAGGTAAGAGGCAATAGGAATGTAGTCGAAACAGCCCTTGACAGTATTAGAAGCCCTTGCTGGAATCCCAGCCCTGCCATTCACTAGTTAGGTAACTCTGGAAAGGCATTTCCCTAATTTGGGCCCCAAGTAGAAAATGTCCTAGATTTAGAGTCAGAGGACCCGAGTTCAAACCCTGTCTGGAATATTTGCTATATGATCTCAGGCCAGTCATTTATTCTTTCTAGACCTCAATTTTCTCATCTGTGAAAAGAAAGAGTTGGGTAAGATGAAATCCATTCTAAACCTTGGGTCCTATGAAACCAGTTCAATATGTGTATATGAATTAATGTGGTTCTATATGTATATATGTGTTAACGTGTACAGTATTTCCTAAGTGGTGGATAATGGGTATGCTATACAGATAGCACTATTCAGACTTTATTGAAGGCTTGCACACCCTTTTCAAGAATAGTATATTCCACACTGTCCAGATGTATTCTATTTGATCATTCTTCTAACCTACTTCCAGACTTTGTACTTGATTCTGGGACAAGGTTCTACACTCTTCTAGAATGAAGGTCTCGGCTATATTGATTGTGTTATTCCAGGATCTCAGGGACAGCTCCCACTGGAGACCTGTAAGGTGTCAGTGCTCCCAAAGTAGTCTGATCCAGGGCAAAGTCTGATCACTGTCCCTTTGGCCTGAGCTCTGCAAGTTGCTGACCTGAATCTGGATTTAAGTAAATACAGAATGCTGCTAGTCTCAGCCTCTATCAGCCATCTGGGAAGCTCTGGCTTTAGATGTGGGCAGAATTGCAGGCTTTCCTCTGGTATGGGATTCCTGCCCTGGTTATTCCTCTGCAGGCTTTAGACTGGTGGGAAGTTGCAGCTGAGACACTGCTCTGCTTCTGAGGTCCAAGTTACTTTTTTGGATTCACTATTGCTTACTTCTGTATTAGTTTCTCTTTCGATACGGAACCCCAGACCTTTGACCACTCCTTGCCTGGGACCCTGGACTACTCCTTACCCAGGAAAGCTATTTCTCCATGCAGGTGCCCTTCTTGGTCTGTCTTAGATCTGCATCCTGGTAGTAGGTAGTAGTATTGCTGCATTTGGCATACACCCTGTTCAAAGTCATGATACCCCATGTAGGTTTGGGACCACCTTTTGCCCTGGTGCACAGCTTTTTCCTGCACTGGAACGCTCTGTCGTCCATGCTCTGGCCAGAGTCAGTACCCAGGGTCCATGGACCTCTTTGTCTCCCTATGCCAATCTGGGCTGGAAAAAAATGACTCACTGTGGTTTTTTCTTAAGATCTCTCCATCTGGATTTGTTCTAGTGAGTTTTCTAGATATTGTATATTTGATGGAAACTTTTTTATGGGGGTTCTTATGACACTTCTCACTATTCTGCCAACTTGGCTCTGCCTTCCAGATAGCTTCTGAACTGGGATGGAAGAATGCTCCCCAAAAAGCAGCAATTATGAAGTGAGGGTTATAGATATCAGGAAAAATATCAGAGGTCAGGTATCAGGCCAAGCCTGGAGGGGAATAGCAATTTTCTCCCTTGGAGAATCAATACAACGTATGGAAGAATGCTGAATTTGGAGACAGGAAACCTGAATTTGTGTTTGTTGAATTGAATTGGCACCACCTTCAAATCCTGGCTCTCATGCTACATGAGTGATCATTACTAAGTCATTGTGCCTTGGTAGGCCTGTTTTTTCATCTATAAAATGGGTTACTTTCATACATCAGAAGGTTCATCTAAGGTGCTGGTGGCTTTCCTTGAGTTCTTTCAACATGAATGGATATCAGCTGAATATGACATCCCTTCCTCTCATTCTTGTAAATGAGCCCATCTTTGTTTTTATCATATATTTCTTTGAAGTCATCCTTTACACAGTTTCTCAAATGCAATTTCTCTTTTGTAACATATTACAGCATTCTTATGGCTGCTATAAACACTACTAATTGCCTTTGGATAATTTTCAGTTTTAATTTTTCAAAGACTTTCAAAGGCTTTCCATGAATTGAAACCACCTAACATCACTGGAAGAATACAGTCATACTAAAAAGATGAGACTTTGTTTTGGGAAGAAGCATGTTTATATGCACTATATACATAAGTGCGTATGTGTGTGTATATGTGCATTTGTACATAGACATACATTCACATAGGCATATATGGTGATAAAGGAGCTCTATAAGTTCTCCACCCAAATGTACATCGTAGTTTACACACCAGACATTTTTTATCTACCTAATTTTTCCTGTGTGCATAACCGGGCCAGATTCTTTTGAATGATAATGGATATCACTTAGGAAGTTCTGTGCTGTTTGAAGGTTTGATGCAATGAGCTCAGTCAAGAACATCTAAGAACCTCATCCTCTATTGTGCCCTGTAAGCACATTTTTCTTCATCTGTGGATATACACCAAGGCTCTAAACTTTTCTTTTTGTACATTCTCTCTCAGTAGTATTATCAATTAACCTGGGTTTGACTATCATCTCTATGTAGATGACTCCCAAATCTATGTATTTCACCCTACTCTCTCCTGACCTCCAGAGGCCCATCGCTACTATTTCCATTATATGGGAGGATCTCAAATTCATCATGCCCAGTACAGAATTCATTATCTTCCCCCAGCCTCTCAATTCAAACTCATTTATCTTCTCAAATTCCCTGTTTCTATTGAAGGTCCTGCCATCTTTCTAGTCAACCAGGTTTTCAATCTCATAGTTGTCCTAGACTCCACTCTTCCTCACTCCACATAGTAACTCAACTGTCAAGTCAGGCTGATTTTACCTCTGTCCTGTCTCCTAAATGCAGGCCCTTCTCCACTTGTGTGACCACCCCCCTAGTTTGGGGCCTCATCACCTCCTACCTGGCTTACTGAGACAGTCTGTTATAAGTGCCTTTGCTCTCTAAGTAATCCTCCATCCAGCTGCCAAAATGGTAGTTCTGACCACTTCATTCATCTGTTCAATCATTTCAGTCATGTCCAACTCTTCATGACCCCATTTGGAGTTTTCTTGGCAAAGACACTGGAATGGTTTGCCATTTTCTTCTCCAGCTCACTTTACAGATGAGGAAACTGAGGCAAACTGGGTTAAATGACTTGCCCAAGGTCACATAGCTAGTTAGTGTCTCAGGCCAGATTTGAACTCAGGAAGACTCATCTTCCTGACTCCAGGTCCAGTGCTCTGTGCACTATGGCACCACCTAGCTTTTCCTTATTACCTCTAATATATAATATATACTCCTCAGTCATTTAAAGCCCTTCACAACCTTTCTCCATCCTACCTTTGCAAGTTTGTTTTATCTTCTCCCCTCCCCCATTTACATACTTTATAGTCCAACCAAAGGGGCCACCTTGTTTTTCCTCACACAACAAATTCTGTCTCCTGCTCCCATGTTTTGCACAGGCTATCACTACTTACACCTGGAATTCACTGCCCCCCACCCCCCACACTTTACTTTGGCCTCTTAGAATGCCTCTACTTTTCTTCAAAGCTCAGCTTAAACGCTGTCTCCAAGATGGTTTCCTTTCCTGATTCCACCAATTCCTTGTGCTTCTTCTCCATACCTACCTTGTAATTATTTTGTATAAGTATGAGCATGTTGTCTGCCTAAATGCTAGCTAGCATTTATATAGTACTCTAGAGGTTTGCAAGGTGCTTACAAATATTACTTGTTTAATCCTTGCAATAATCCATGGAGGTAGGTGCTACTATTATCCCCATTTTACAGATGAAGAAATGGAAGCAGTCAGCAGTCAAGTGATTTACTCAGAGTTACATAGCTAGTGGTTGTCTGAGGCCAGATTTTAAATAGAAGGTACTATCTATTCCTTTTGGGGGTAGCTAGGTGGCAGAGTGGATAGAGCTCTGGCCCTACAATCACGAGGACCAGAGTGCAAATCCAGCCTCAGACACGGGACAATTTGCTGTGTGACCCTGGGTGAGTCACTTAACCCTGATTGTCTTCAAAGAAAAAGAAGTAAAAATGGAATCTTCTTGATACCAAGTCCTATGCTCTACCCACTGTAACATGTAGCTGCTCCCTCTGTAGCAGCTACATATATCTGTAGGATATTTATATCTGTTTATATCTATTTATATCTGTAGGATATAAATTCTTTGAGGCCAATGACTTTCATTTTTGCTTTTCTGTCCTGAGCTCCTAACACAACATCTTACACATAGTAGGAACTTAACAAATTTTCATTAATGGACTGACTAATCTTTAGGAATTCTTCACAGGCTCCAGGTCAGTCTGAAGTTCTTCCATAACAGAAGCAAACACCTTGATTTATAACTCTCTTGGTTTTAATATCAAATTATTGTTGCAAGAAAAAAATTATAAACTTAAAAGTTCTGAGCTATTATGATCATTTTGTTGGGATTGACCATCCCTCGGCCATCTTGGAAGAGAGAGATGATGGGTCAAGGTGAAAACAGTTTTATGGAAGTGGGACATCTGGGGAAGAAATGTAGGGAAAGGGGAGCTGGGGAAATAAGAGGTCATCTTGCTCTGGCACCGGCATTCACAGAGTTACATAGGAACATGAGTGTAAAAGACAGACGGTACCTGAGATGCTGGGCAGCTAAGTGGTGCAGTGGATAGAGTGATAGTTCTGGAGATGGAAGGACCTGAGTTCAAATGTTACCTCAGACACTTACTAGCTGTGTGACCCTGAGCAATTCACTTCACCCTGCTTGCCTCGGTTTCCTCATTTGTAAAATGAGCTAGAGAAGGAAACGTCAAACCAAACCACTCAGCATCTTTGCCAGGAAAACCCCAAATGGGGTCACAGAGAGTTGAACAGCAACAAAGCCTGAGATGCTATCTTGTCCATTTCTGACCAGATCAAAAAGTATTCCCTATGACCTACTTAACAAATAGCTAACCTGCAGCCATTTAAAATGAGGGGGTAGGGAGAGAGGAGCAAGCATTTATGAAGTGTTTGTTATGTGCCAGGTGATTACAAATGTTATCTCATTGGATCCTCACAACAACCCTGGGTACCATTTTAATCTTCATTTTATAGAGGCAGATAGAAGTTTAAGTGACTTGCCCAAGGTCACACAGATAGCATGTGTCAAAAGTTGAATTTGAACTTAGGTTTTCCTGCCTCCAGACCCAGGGCTCTAACCACTGTACCACCTGGTTCTCCTGAGGCAATCCATTCCACTTATAGACAGCTTTTACTATTAGGAATTTTCCCCTTATACTAAGCAGAAATCCACTCCCTTTCAACTTTCACCTATTTAATATTTCTGATTCTGTCCCCTCTAAGTCCCTTCTTATAGGTGAGTACCACCACTTCCCTTAAGTGGATATATAAAGATATAATCCTCTCCTCCCCAAATCCCCCAGCTCCGGCCCCAAGAATTTGGACTGTAGGTAGCTGCAGGAGGAGAGGCCAGCAACATAGAGGTGGTACTGTTCTCAAGGGGAAAAGGATCAAGGAACATGAGATGCTGGCCCTTCTCTAGGCCGGCGGCAAATTCCAGATTAGCTCCACAAGGGGCTAGACAGTCAGAGGTATCTCTTGGTGACCAAACAAATCCCAAGACCTTCTGTGTCTCTGTTCACAATGGATCCTGCATTTCATGATCCTGAGCCATCAGAACAACAACTCCAGGGTTTCTGTGTCCACACTGATGATAAATCCTATGAAAAGGAGGCCTTGAACATCATTTGGGAACTGCGCTGCTGGGATCTGCATTGCTCATTCAGAGGGGCACGGCCAAGCAGAATTGGCCAAGCTCAGGCTTCATATGTGCTAGAACTAGTTGTCCTGATTTGATTTCGTGTCTCATGGATTTCCAGAGTCTAGAAGAGTGTGGCCTTGTAGCTGCTTGAGGCATGTTTATTATTTACTATTTTTCATTGTGTCCTTGAGATGACAGATTTAGTGCTAGAAGTGACCTCAGGGACCACCTAAACTAACTTCCTAAATTCCCCAGCTCTAATAGGCGAGTTTTTGTTTTATATTACCTCCATTTTGTTAAGGTGAGGCATAGGCCTCTGCACCAAGTCCCAACTATCTCTTCACCATTCCTTCATGTGATACCCCCTTTCTAGTACCCCTTTATGTATTATCTTCTTCCATTGGAATGTAAACTCTGTGAAGGCAGGGGCCATCTCCAGGCATCCTGATCTGTATCTTGCCACTGGACCCATTTAGCCACATGGTTCCAGAGAAGAGTGTGGGGCTGGTGACTTTGCTCAGGCAGCCCTGCCTCACTTAAATCCAATTCACTTGCAGGTCGTGGCATCACCTTCCTGATGTCACGGTCCTCTTGGAGAATGAAGACAAACATATTCCTTGAGGGCAGTGGCTGTGGTTTTTCTTTCTCTGTATACCCAGCTCTTATCACAGCACTTGGCACATAGCTAGTATTTGATAAATGCTTGTTGGCTGGTTATACAGAGATCACGGAAATGAAGCCCAGAGAAATGAGGTGATGTGGTCCACGTCACCTAACTGGCGGACTGCAACGGCCCTGATAGTCTGACTTTCGGCCTGGTGCTGGATTATTTTTATTTGTACCAGCCACATAAGACCCAGGACCTTATTGTACAATGACTAGCAGGAGTTCAGTCTTCAGTTGGACTGAATATAGTTGTGTGTGTGTGTGTGTGTGTGTGTGTGTGTGTGTGTGTTTTAATGGGTGGGGAATGAAGCCACAGGAGAAGAAGAAAAGAGTCAAGGCTACAAGGAAAAGGTTAAGGCTGGGACGAACAACAGGATGGTAGTTTTGCGGGGAGGGGGACCCTGGAGGGAGAGGGGTAGTAGTGATGCTGCCACAGAGAGTTAGCTTCCTTCTGGGGAGGGAGGAGATGCATGGTAACAGAGACACAAGGAGAGAAGCTGGGGGAGGGGATTCCTTCCCTGTGTTCCATGAAATCATTCCCAGATGGCCTGCCTTAGTGTATGGGGTGGTCCAGCCGAGAACTCATAGGGATGAGAGCGGTTAGAGCCCCCAGGGATTTAGTATTTTTTTGGTGGAGAGGGGAGGGCAAGTCAAGTTTGGGCCACCCCCTTCCCATCAACAGACAGCCTTCCACCCACCTATGCAACAGACTGAGTTGCCATCTGCTGGGGGACCCAGAATTCTCCCTCAAGTTTACCAGGACCAGGGATGACCCAAATCTAATCTATCTGCTGAGTTTAAAATCTAGAAGAAAAGGCCCAGGGTAATTCCTCAGAGAGTGCCCTCCAGCTTTCAGGCAGGGAGACTGAGGTCTGCAAGGAAACAGGGGACTGAGGCCTCCTCAGAGGAAAGTGAGAGCTGAGCAGGGAGCTTCCCCACCCACTGTTGTTTGGGGACTGAGTTTGGGTTGCCAGGGGAACGAGGCTATGCAATTTCCTGACTTTGGCAGTTTTTCCTTGTTGCCCTTATCTTAGTGATGGTGTCCCAGCCCCTGGGCCCAAGCTGGTCACGTAGGCCTGGTAAGGGAAGTGTGTGCCAGGCATGTGGAGGTGGGGTTCAGTTTACCCGACTGGCCTGTGAGAACCTTTGAGGCTTGTTGGGGTGAAGGTGGCATGGAGAAGCCTAGCAGTAGCCCATCTGGGTTACATCCTGTGGGCACAGGCAGACCGTGTGGAAACGATTTTTCAGGACACATGGAGAAACTCTGCACCCCGGTCTCCCACTTCTAAAATCAGAACCTTCTCCTTTCTGCATCCTTTACTTTTATTTCCTCTTCTCCTCACTCCCTCCTACGCTTTCTTTCCCCTGACTTCATTGCCTCTGTGATAACCCCATATCCTTCTGTTTCTCTCATCCCCCAGCTTCAGCCTCTCAGTGCCCTTTCCTTCCTTCTTTCCACTTCTCTCTTTTTCTCCAAACTTTTTAAATTTTTCCTGAAAGCCCTTATTTCAGCAATTCTGAACCTGTGGGTTATATTCAATTTGTAACAATGAAAATACATCCTGCATATCAGATATTTACATTATGATTCATAACAGTAGCAAAATTACAGTTATGAAGTAGCAATGAAAATAATTTTGTGGTTGGGGGGGTCACCACAACGTGAGGAACTATATTAAAGGGTCATGGCATTTGGAAGGTTGAGAACCACCGTGCCTATTTTCTCTCTCCTGTGACATTGTCCCACACTGTGGTTGCTTTTCTCTTCTCCCCACTTCTGATCCCTATCTGAGACTCCAACAATGTCAAACTGTTCCCTACGACTATGTTCTTAGACTACAGCAGGAAGGATTTAAGGGAGGCATAAGGTTTTTTTAAAAAAAGTTTTAAAATACTAGAATGAGTAATAGAAGATGAATTGTATGGGGGAAAAAAGGAGACTAATTTTTTTTGTCAAGTACAATTTCAGTACAATTTGGGTAAGAGGCAGGGCTTTGGAGCCCTTCCAAATGGAAGGATTCTAGGGCATTTTCCATACTGTCCAGATAGATTTTGAACTGGCTGGTCAGACTGGTATTTAATAGTTTCAGCAGTTGGTCTCCAGTGAAGGGCCCCAGAAATTGTTGGTTCTTGACTTTATGAAGGTTAACATTTTTGTTAGTGCTTTGGAGAAAGCCATAGATGGCATACTCATCAAATTTGCAGATAACTGGGATGGCTGAGAAAGAGAGCTTACACACTGAATGACAAAGTCAGGATGCCAAAAGGTCTTTACAGGCGTGGGCCTGGATCTGGTAAGAGGAAATTCAGTGAAAGTAAATACAAAATCTTATACCTGAGTTCAATCAACTTCACAAGTATGGGATGGGAAGGCTTGTTGAGACAGCAATTTGTCTGGAAAAAAATTGGGGACAAGGGAGAGGTTACTGGCCTGCAAACTCAAGGTGAGTCAGCAGTGTGATACAGTGGTTAATATTATCTTGGCCTCTATTAAGGGAGGCATAACTTTCAGGAAGGTCACTAGGTGGCTCAGTGGATAGAGCAGTGGGCTTGGAATCAGGAAGACCTGAGCTCAAGTCTGACCTCAGATACCTTCTAGCTTTGCGATTTGGGCAAGTCACTTAACCTCTGTTTGCCTTAGTCTACCATTGAAGGAAATGGGCAAACCACTCCAGTGTCTTTGCCAAGAAAATCCCATAATGGGATCACAAAGAGTCAGACATGACTGAATGCCTGAACAATAACAACGAAACTTTCGGGAATTAGAAGTCGGTGGTTCTCTGTCCGGGTCTGGTATTGTGTTCAGTTTTGGGAGCCAGAGTTTAAGGAGAACACTGGCTGAACAGGTTTGTGAAGGATCGTAAGTCCATGCTTGAAAGAAATGAAGAGAGCCTGGAGAAAAGAAGATTCAGGATGCGCCAGATGGCTGTTCTTAAATATTTGCAGGCTTGTCATATACAAGAGACATGACTTATGAGGACTATGGAAACTGGTCTTGACTGAGATGCCCCAATGGGAGATACAAAGGAGAGATGACCTTCCTTCCCTTGGGATATATCAGTATCTTAAAGTACATCTAGTTTCATTCCCTTGTTTTACAGCTGAGCCAACAGGTCCAGATAAAGGAAACTGACTTGTCTCAAATCACATGATTAATAGGAGAAGAAAGAATTTAACTCAGGCCTTCTGACTCCCAATCTAGAACTTAGATATAGCAGGCCTGACCTATTCTTTGGAATTTCCGTTTAGATGATTCAATCAGAAACCCCACTTGGAGGAGTCAAAAAGCCAATTTAGACTAGGGGTTCTTAATCTTTTTCTGTGCATTCTGGTCAAGTCCACTGAGCACTTCTCAGAATGACATTTTAAAATGCATAAAAGACATGAGATTACAAAGGAAATGGGTTCTACTTAAATAGTTATAATTCAGAGGCCCCAGGTTAAGAACCCTTGATCTGGAGAACAGAAAAGACTGTGGCCCTGGAAAACTCCCAGTGTAGCTAGAGAGATGAGGCATTCACACAAAATAGACTGGAGAATACCCACGAGACTAATGAATCATAGAGTAGCTAGAAAATCCCCATCTAGTCCAAATCAGTTATCTTACATTTTTGGAAATTGAGGCCCAGGGTAGGAAGTAGCCTAGTGGATAATCACATAGCTAGAAGGAACTGTATTTATTTAAACAAAGCCTTCAGTATCAACAAAGAAACCACATCCCTCCGCCCAAGCTAAACCTCACCTTTTATCTTTCCCCAGTTATTCCTTCCCTCCCCCACCTGATGGTTCTCATTGGCTTGGCTCTCAACTGTTAGTCTGATTACCCAAGGACTGTGCTCACAGGGTCTCTACTGAACCCCCTGAAGCAACTCTCTTCTTTGCTCAAGTTTACTCCTTACATCATTAAGTGCATTTCCACCCAGCCCTTCAGTCCCCTGAACTGCAGGACTCTAGGGGCTCCCCATGCTAAGCCAGGAGACTGGCTGTGGGTCTCCGGGCTTAGCAAATTTTTCTTTATAAGCAAATTAATGACCAGAGCTAGGCTGCCAGTATCCTCCCTTCTGAAAGTGTGGCTTTATAACCCAGTTAGAATTCAAATCCTAACCTAAACCAAAGTTGGTGGAGAAGTCGATCAGAACTAGCCAGGGAGGTGTTGCTCTTGACCTGGGGTAAGGTTTGAAAAAGCCCAGTCTGTAAGTGAAACTAGGACAGAGAACCCTCCCCTTCAACGCCTCCTCAGCTCCTGGGCCCGCCAGCTGACGCCACTACCCCCTCCCCAAACCCCCAACTCCAGCCTTAACTTCAGCCAGGCTTTACCTCCCTTCCCAGCCAAGTATCCAAGGAATATAGACCCTCAGGGGCTTCATTCCTTAGCTTTTCAGAGGGTGGAGACAGGCAGGGGATGGGTCTACTACATGGGGGGGGGGGGTGTGTCAGGGGTGGGGCAGGGCAGTGGTAGTTAGAGCAGAAGATGCTTCCTACCAACCTTCTCTTCTAGCTATTGTTTTGGACCTCTCCTTATCTCTCCCTTCTAGGCACGTAGCCCCTCTTATAGGTCCTAAAAGACCTATAGGAGAATGGTGTGTGTGTATGTGTGTGTGTGTGTGTGTGTGTGTGTGTGTGTGTGTTTGTGTGTGTGTGTGTGTGAGTTTGTGTGAAGAGGGAGAGTAGAATATGCTCAATGAAGGAACAAAATTGACATTTTCTGGGATTTTTGGAGAGTGGACTTTGGAGGGAGGAACCCAGAGAGCTTTAGGGAGACAAACCCAAATAGAAATGAAACTAGAGAGAAAGGAGAAAGGATCAAAGAGAAGGGAGGAGGGAACAGGATTTGGGTTAGAAGTTACAGGGCTAAAGAAGGATGTGTGTTCTGAGATGAGACTGAAGAAAGCCCCTACCAGGCAGCGAAGGGTTTCTACCACTAAGACCCAAGGCTTTAATACAAAAAGTTTTGTTTCACTTTCCCACTGAGACTAGCCTGTACCAGACCCCTACAGCAGTTCAATTCAATTCAACAAATATTTATTCACATTGCTTCTGGAAAAGGCCTGTCAGTCAATTGCTTTATGGGTGGACAGCATTTCCAGCCTGTGACTTTCCATAGCAAAATCCTTCCCTAGTCACCACACATCTATGGTCTCTCCTATTTGAATGTACACTCCTTGAGGGTACACAGTTAGTTTCTCTTTTTGGTGATTTGTGGCCCTAGTACTTAGCACTGTGTCTGGTATATAGTATGTGCTTAAAACTTTTCATTCATTCATTCATTCATTCATTCATTCTATCCTACTATGTGCAGGGTCCTGAGTCAAGCCCTATACTTTAGATGAGATATAAAGCTTGGTTAATTTGGGATTCCTGTCTTCATTGAGCTTAATTTAATAGAGTGGTATGATACATAGAATTCACAATCACATATGATAAATGTGTCAGATAAGTGCAAAACAAAGTGTTTTTTTGAGTGAGGGAAGAGTTCATGACAAGTAGTGGGGGGATCATGGTTCTTAGCCTAGGTCCATAGGATTTAAAAAATTGGGAAATAATTCAACAGGGGAAGAGGAGCATATTTCAGGTCCTGGGAATGACAAAAAAGAACCTGGTGTGTTTGGAGGACAGGAGGACTCCTGTCCAGTGGGGTAGGAGTAAGGCTGGCAAGGTAGGGTGTTTGATTATAGAGAGCTTTGATTGATGGGCAAAGGAGGCTGACCTTACTTCATAGGCACTAGGGAGCTATTTAAGGATTTTCAGCAGAGATGTGATATAACCTGACCCATGAAGGTTCATTTGGCGGCCAACAGGGAACATTGGATTGGAGCAGGAAGGAAAATGGAAAAAACCAAACAAATCTAGGTTAACAAGGTGAAAACCTGTTTGAAGATGATTGCAACAGTTCAAGCACGAAGGTAGTATTTAGGGGGAAAGGAATTAAAGGGAAGGAAGCATGTTTAGCTTATACTAAGTGCTAGGCACTTTACAAATATCACATTTGATCTGATCATCACAACAACCCTGGGAGGTAGGTACTATTATTATTCCCATTTCACAGTTAAGGAAACTGTTATTGTTTACCTTTGTTCTCAAAGAGGACCATGACATCAGAAAGGTGATGCCATGACTTACAAGTGAATTGGATTTAAGTGAGGGAGGCTGTGCAATATCACCAGCCTCTCTCTCTCCTCTGGAGCCATCTTGGTCCTGTGGTAAGAGACAGATCAGGATGACTGCAGATGGCTCCCTAAGGAAACTGAGTGACTTGCCCAGCTAATAAGTGTCTGAGGCTGAATCTGAACTCCAGTCTTCCCAACTCCAGACTTTATCTGCTGTGCACCACCTAGCTGCTTGCTAGGATCTGTCAGAGTCTGAGTATTCTATGTGACTTTGTAAGGTGTCAACAAATCTGTCTTTTTTTAAGTCAACTTTGACAAGAGTAGGGGTTAAAATTTTTGCTAAGGAATTATGGGGGGAAATAAAGCAAAGTAAATGTTATAGAACCATTAAACTGCTGAATTACACACACCATGGCATAGTCTTCTCCTTCTTTTTAGCTTTTTGGAGGGCAATTAGGGTTAAGTGACTTGCCCAAAGTCACCCATCTAGTGTGTCTGAGGCTGAATTTGAACTCAGGTCCTCCTGACTCCAGGGCCAGTGCTCCATTCCCTGTGCCACCTAGCTGCCTCCCATGCCATAGTCTTCTTGACTCTCTCATTAGGACACTGGACCTTGAGTCAGAAGATGGGGGTTCAAATTCTACCTGAGATACTTAATAACTGTATTAACTTCTCCTTGCCTTAGTTTCCTGGTCTGTAAAATGAGGGGGCTGGACTAGATAATCTCTAAGATTAAGATCTCCTCCAGCTCTAAACCTATAATTAATACATAATAAATGTGCTTCAATACATTAAAACAGAGGAAGGCCGCCTATTCTGTGGATATCCTAGAGAATCATCTTTAAGGTAACTAATGATCTGGCCTCCAGAGTCCTAGAGCTGCCCCTAGCATATCTCTCTCTCAAGGTAGGGTCAAACAGACACCCCCTGTTGTAAGTAAAGCCATAAGTGATGCTCAAGCCCTTTGCTAACTTCTCAGTCTAATTTTCAATGCAGTCAATGTGACTCAACTATTTTCTTTTTCCCTAGTTGGCACTATTTAAAAAATAATTTTATTATTTTCCCAAATTATACGAATGTATTCTGTCTCCAATTTACTTCCTCTCCTTAAATGAGCAATGAAAAGAAAAAAAAATACTCACAACAAACACACATAGTCAAGCAAATCGAATTCCTACATTGGCCATGGCCAAAAATGTATGTCTCTCTTTGTATTTTAAGTCCATCGTTGCTTGTGAGTAGCATGGGTAAGTAGCATGCTTCCTTTTCAGCCCTCTAAAATTGTAGTTGGTCATTATACAGATCCGGATTCCAAAGTCTTTTAAAGTTGTTTTTTTCTTTATATTGTTGTTCTCATTATAGAAATCATTCTGGTTGTGCTTACTTCACTTTTCATAAGTTCATAAAAGAATTTTCAGTTCCTCTGAAACTGTACACGTCATCATCTTATGGTCAAATAATATTACATTCCATTCATATACCATAATTTATTTAGCCATTCCCTAATAAGTGGCCACGTCTTTAGTTTCCAGGGTTTTTTATATGGACCTTTTTCCTTCTTTCATCTCTGTAGGGGTATATATTGAGTAGTGGTATTGATGGAACAAAGGGCATGCACAGTTTAGTGACTTTTGGGGGCACAGTTCCAAACTGCCTTCCAGAACGGCTGGGTCAATTCACAGTTCCACCAACATTGTATTACTGTACTTTTTACCCATAGCTGTGCCAACATTTGTCATTTCCCTCATTTGCCGTCTTTACTAATCTGCTAAGTGTGAGGTAGAATCTCAGAATTGCTTTCATTCACATTTATTAGTGATTTGGGAGTGTTTTTTCATAGAATCTCAGAGTTGGACAGGATATGAGACCAAACTCAGACCCATTTCACTGTCCCTAATAACCTAAACCCTCTCTTAAATATCTCCTGGGAATGAGTTGGACAGTTACTTCCAGCCTATATAATAATATTAATAATAATAAAAACAAATAGCCAATGTGTATATACAATGCGCTAGGCACTGTGATATAAATACTTTACAAATATCATCTCATTTGACACAACAGCCCTGGGAGGCAGGTGCTATGCTGATCCCCATTTAACAGTTGAAGAAACCGAGGCAGATGTAGGTTAAGTGACCTTCCATGGGTTACACAAATATTAAGCGTCGGAAGCTGTTGACATCAACAGATGAGTTATCTTTTTCTGGTATAAAAATTGGTGTCCTGTCTGGCATTCCCCATGGAAGTTTCAACTTACCGTGGCTCAGCTAAAGAGACTTCACATAATGAATCTGGTTAACTTGTCATATTCCTCTCAGTAGGCTCTACTAAGTTTCCTTCAGTAGCACAAGGTGAGGGATTCAGTATTGACCTTCCTTTCACCGAAAGAGTGGCTTTCTAGCCACCAGGTTCCCAGATGGGAGTGGGGAGGGAGCAGCAAATCACAGAGTATTAATATCATATTAGGGAAGCCTCCAAAAAAGTAATACTGTGGTCTCATGATTCTGTGGAAGTGGTTCTGGGTTTCTTAAAGTTATTCCAGTAGATCAAAAGTCCTACCAAAGTATGAAGCTCCACACTGGCACCGAAGGATCAGCCTAGCCAAGAGTGTGGCAGTTTACTATCACCAGAAAGATGGTCCCTAGGTGATAGTTCTTTTTTTTTTTTCTTCTGGTCACAGATATTCATAAAACCGCCCACTGAACTTCTTCAGGGAGGAGTTTTCCCCCATTGATGAAGCCACAGATCTTTTGAAATACCAAAGGAGAAATAAAGGAACCTCTCTGAATCCCTGTTTGGTCACTTGTACAAAGGGAATAATGGTACTCCCTCAAGGAGAATGAGAATTATTTTAGCACTACGTAAATGTGAGTCATTATTGTGTAGGGGCAGAATGTGAAGGAGGATGAGTGGGTGACAGTCATAGTGAGGCATTCTTGAGTTGGGGCAAATTCAGTTGGGGGTGGGAAGGTGGGGTGGAAGGTTCTGAGGACTGCTCATTCACTCCCTGCTGGTCTGGGAGCTTTGAGGAAATCCCCTCCCCCAGAGAGTCTGTCTTAGCCTCTTTGGTACAGAAAATGGTAACCAGTTTTTATCCACCTCAGTGGAGTGAAGGTATTTTTAAAAGTTTTCTAATTTTTAAAATTAAAACAAATCTACTTTCTATCCCCTCTACCTCCTTTTTACCATGGGGGGAAAAAAACAACTCACAAAGACCTAGTAATAAATATCCATGGTTAAACAAAACAAATTTCCTCATTGACCACGTTTGAAAATATGTCTCATTCTGCAAGTTGTGCCAAGTTGTGCCAAGAGAGGGGGCAGTGCCTTCCCTAAGGGTCTTGGCTGTACTTAGGAAGAAGCACTGAGGAGAAGAGACAGACCTAGGAGGAGCTGTCAGCCTGGAGAGCTGCCTGTGGGAAGGAAGTTCACCCCCCTCATTGTTGGCTCCCTGGGACAAAGCTCCAGTTGCTCAACCTTGTTAGTTATGGCCCAGGGCTAGGTGATGTAACTAGAAATCTTCAAAGCAGCTTTACCCCTAAAATGCCTCTGAAGAAGCTTAAGAATCAAGGAAAAGAGAGAGCAGCTGACTGGGGTTTGAAATGAGCTCTTCTTCTAAAGGCAGGGCTGTGGCTTCTCTCCCTGGCCTTAATATTGAGAATATATGAAGTTCTTGTCCTAGAAGACTCCAATTATTATAGACAGGCAGTGTGACACACTAGGAAAAGGAAATGATTAGAAAGTACTCACAGGAAAAAAAATACCCCCATTACAAAGTAACATTGAATCCTTCCTTCTGGGCAATAACAATGAGGCACATATTAATTAATAAACTAATTAACTAAATAACTGTTCCAGGGGCTGGGGAAGACACAAAGGTTTTATCAGATTGCTGGACATCTTCACAAAGCTTAGTAGGGAAATAAGACACAGAGATAATAATAATAGAAACCATTAACATATTGGTAGCAGGGTTGTGAGGACTGACTGAGATAATTGTAAAGTCCTTGGCACAGTGCCCAGCACACAGTGAGCACTATATAAATGTTGGCTATGATTGTTATATGATAAATGCAAAAGAAAGCAGAACAAATTGCTCTATGTGTGTGTGTGTGTGTGTGTGTAGAAGATGGAGGACGGGGGGAGTTATGGGAAGGAGGTGGCATTTGAACTGAACTTTGCAGAACAGGCAGGAATTGTTGAATTAAGAGGGTGATTGGGTCCAAGACAGGACCAGGGAATGCTGTATGCAAAGGCAGAGGTGTCAAATCTGCTAGTATAGACCAAACTAAATTAAAATGTAACTGGGAAACTTGTAACAAAATACAAAAGAAAACAGATAATGTTCTAAGTCAATATGCACCTGGAAGGCTCCTTAGGTGTGGTATGGTGGTCCCCTTACCTATCTAAGTTTGACACCACGGTCAAAGGTATAAATTGTTGTTGTTTGTCTTTCATTCTGGAGGAGGATCAATGACATCAGGAAGGAGATGTCTTGACTTGCAAGTGGATTGGATTTAAGTGAGGGAGGGCTGTGCTATGCCACCTACCTCACTCTTTTCTCCAGAGCCACCTGGATCCAAGATATAGATCAGGATGATTGGAAATGGCCGTGTATTCAATGGGAGACCTTGGCCTTTTTAAGCTGAGATCTTTCCCAAGTCTTAGTTTGTCTGAGGCAACACCCATTCAGTGATTAAGACAAGGTAAGTAATGAAGCAAAAAATGGCCTCTTTTACCTACTAAAAAAAAAAATCAATCTGGGAGGGGAATGGCTGCAGGAGGCTAGAAAGAAACCAAAGCACAGCGGCCTTATTCTGCTCCTTTGCAGTTCCCACTCTCCTTTTCCCCTTGTAACTTCCCTCCTCTGGGCTCTTTTCCAATATGGTAGCTCCCTCCCTCTCTCCACATGTGGGGAGCCTGTGTGATCATGGGTAGAAGGGACACAATCTTCCATTCTAGGAAATCCAGGAAGAGATAAGGGCTGAGAAAACCAGAGAAGGGATGTGGAGTCAGTGGGAGCAGCTACAGGCTCAGTCTTGTTGCAAAAACAGCGGGGCTATCAGCAGGAGGCAACCCATTTCTTTCTCCCCACACCCCAGGGGACTAATAACATCATTCAGCTATTCTGTCTGCCTCTAGCTAGTCTAGCCCTGACCTCTCACCTCACCACTGGGAAGGCAGCAAGGGGAGAGTCACGGGGCTGGGAAGATGAACTATGGGGGTCACTCTGGGCACAGGAAGAGGAACAGGGTGACCTGGGAGAATAGGGGTAAAAGAATTAGAGCAATGGGTGGGGAGAGCGATGCTTGTAAGGAGAGTGAGGAAGAAGGGCATTTCACAGTAACTCCATGATTCTTTCTGGTCTTTTCTCGAGGCTTTCTGGAGAAGGGGGATGGGATGTGGTCAACCAGCTGGTATGAGAGGAAGGGAAATCTAATTTGGCCAGTTGGTGGGGGTGGGGAGCCTCTGTGGAGGAGAATTGGAGCAAGCTCCGAGCAGGGCAGGGGCCTCTCACAGCTGGGCTCCGCCCCTGGAGCCAAGGCTGGAATGACAATGTTTGGGGGAAAATCATAAAATCAAGAACCCTTAGCGGTTTGTAGAGACCTTAAAAACATCTCCTGCGCATTAATTCAACTCAACTGGACCAGACGTGAGAATTAAGCCTGTATTTTAAAACAACAAAAACAAAAAACCCCTCTGAATAAGAAATGCCACATCCCCTGTCCTATGCTTTAGCGATTTACATCCTGAATTTTAGTTCTTTAAGGGATCTTCTCTGAAAGAGTGTGGCATAATGGATAGAAGGCAGTAAGCCTTCGAGTCAGGAAGATCTGGGTTCGAGTCTTACCTCAAACAGAGCATAAACCAGTCCTTTAACCTCTTAAGACCTGGGACAACTCTAAGACTATACATTTCAGAAAAAACTGCCTACCTGAGTTCCCCACAATGGTGAAATCATATGTCTTGTCCCCTCCTACCCTTGAGGGAACTTAGAAACCATATTGTCCCTTTTATATGTGAGAAAAGTGAGATTTAACTCCAATCCCCTCCCCCCCTTAATGTTTGAGAAAATGAGACCCAATTGCATGCTGCTAGTAAATAAAGTTAGAATTTCATCTCATTCAGAACCAATGATTTTTTTTTCTTTCAGCTGCATTACGTCAGGCTAGAGGTTTAAACTCACTTCCTTCTGCTGCATTATATAAATTTTTTTTCAGCCCTCTGTAACCTAACTCATTGATAGCTGCTTTACCCCAGAATGTGCCCGGGAGGGGAGGGAGGGAGTAATTTTAGGGAAGAAATCTGAGAAAAGGCTGGCAGTGTTAGGTGGGCATAATAGAAATAGTTTCTAGAGCGCTTTTTTCAGTTTATAAATTGCTTTCCCACACCAAATCTCCACAATGCCCAGGGCTTAATTCCACCAAAGTAAAAAGGAGCATCTGCGGGACTTTACCGTCCTTGGGGGTTTCTTTTTCAAATTGGACTTCGCTTCGCTCCGTGACTGTGGAGAGTACTGTTGGTGACCATGTCTGCCTGTGTTACTAGTCACCATCTGATATTAAAGATCCAGGGGCCATGGAGCCAGGTTATCTCTGGCGTTATAGGAAAGAATGGACAAAACCAGCCCGGCATATTTTAGGCAGATTTTTGGATCAATTGTGCTGTGTTTGTTGGAGGGCGCATTCAAATCGATGAAGTTCCAGATCTATTAGTTCATATTTCTCCCTTGGGCCTAAGCCAAATATTATATCATGGTGACCTGGTTGCAGCAGGGGACAGAGGACTACAGAAAACCCGAGTTCAAATCCTACCTTACTTACTGCCTTACTAACACTTACTAGCTGTATGATCTGGGCAAATCACTTACCTCTCTCAACTTCGGTTTTCCTCCTACGCGAAATGGGGATAGTAACAGCACCTATCTCACAGGGATGTTATTAAGTTTAAATGATACACTATTGATAAAGTTTGTCTTGCAGATCTTAGTGCTGTATAAATGTCATTCTGCAGATTAAGAACCGGAAGCTCTGACAAGTGAAAGGGCTTGTCCACTTTCCCTAATTTTAGATCTATCCAGATTAGACTCTAAGCCAGGACTTATGGATCGTTATCTAGCGCTCTGCCCCTAGCTGTGTTTCTAAGAAGAATGTCTATTCATCACCGTTCATAGTTTTTAGGGTTGGCGGGGACTTTGAGGAGGAAACTGAGGACCAAAGAGAATTATGTCGCGATTTACTTTGCCAAGGGTCACACAAGCGGTCGAATTATTTGCCAAAATTCGAATTCAGTTCTGACTCAAGTCCTTTCCAGGAGACTCCACTGTTTCTGTTGTAGACTGGATCAGAGTAAGTTCCTGGGAGCATGCACCTGGTATCTATTTCCCCTCCTTTCGTTACCCTCCCTTCCCCCAGTTCTGGGTTTGGAACCCTCGGAGGGAGAAAGTAATAGAGGGAGTATCAGAATGTTAATAGCTCATGTTCACTCGAGGATTTAAGCACTTGCTTTGTGCAAAGCTTTGTACTAGTGCAGGTGGGAGAGGAGGGATGCCACACTTAAGCGGGCGAGTACAAGATAATGCGAGGTGAGATCTTTAATTTGACTAAGATTTTCCTCGCGCAGTTCCCGTAGACAGTGCAAGTACTTTTCTCCCCACGTTATAGATGAGGAAACTGAGGTTTATAGAAAGGTAAAATGACCCAAGCACAAAGAAAATGAGCAATTAAAACCAAGAAGTCCAGTGCCAAGTCTGGGACTCCGTGCCACACTCTTCTGAGGGCTGCTCGTCCCAAGAAGTGGCGCCCCCTCTGAGGACCCATGTAATTATCCTCCGCCGCTTCTAAGCCCCACTGGGAGAGCTGAGACGCGGGTGGGGGAGGGGCTCCCGGTTCCCATGGCAACCACCCAGGAGGACCTGCGCCAGGCCCCACCCGTATAGGCTGGGCAGGGCAGGGAACTGAGCGGTCACGCCAGGGGGTGGAGCGAGGCCCAGCTCTCGGTTGCTATGGTGACGCGTCAACACCTCCAGCCCGCGGCGGCGGCAGCTGTGTGGCTGCAGCGGCGGTGGCTCCACCCGGGAGGCCAGAGAGGCTGGGGAGGCCTCGGAGGCCGCAGGTGCTGCCAAGATGGTGAGGCCCGATGGTGGAGAGGGGATTTGTAGTGGAGTGGTTAAGGGGCCGGGGCCGGGGCCAGGGAAGAGGGCAGAGTAGTCTCGGGAGTGAAGTGGGGCGGCAGGAGGCAAAAAGGGGAGCCGAGGCGTCTGCGGATCTGCCAATCAATCAACAAACATTTATTAAGCGCCTACTATGCGTTAGGCGCAGAGATACACAGACAAAAAAAAAATCAGTTCTTGTCTTCAAGAAACTTAAATTCTATAGGGGAAACAACAGGTACAAAATAAATGCAAGGAAGTTTGTTGGGAGAGAGGTGGAAGGTTTTATGCAGAAAGTATAAATTTGAAGGAAACTTGGGAAATAGGCAGTCTTTGTGGAGAAGAGTATTCCAGGCATAGCCAGGGCAAAGGCACGGTGGATGGGAGATGGAGTATTGGGTCAGCTGGGGTGGAGCTGGGCAAGCTTGCTAGTTTACAGTATTGGAAGATGAAAGAGATCATAGAGGTCATTATATCTCACCTCTTCCTGTTACAGATGGGGAAACAGATCGAGAGAGGGTTATTAACTTGGCCAAAGGAAAAGGGAGTCAGTCCCAACTCCACCTCTTACTAGGTAGCAATACTAATTTATAATCATATAGAGAGCTTCACAAAGTGCTTTCAACATACCTACCTGCTCTGTCTAACGTGATTTCCACAACTATCCTCTGAAGTAGAGAGAACTCCCATTTTATAGATGAAAAAACTGGTCCTAGGAGGCTAAAAATCACAGAGCCACTGAGTTGGCAGAGACCTTAGAGGTCATCTGGTACAAATGGCACCTAAATCAGGAATTCTATCTCCATTTATCCATTTCCCACAAGTGGTCTTCATGTAATTAACACGAAAAGACCTCCAGTTATAGGGAGTTCATTATCTCCCCAGTCAGCCTGTTCTATTTTTGGAAAGCTGTAATTATTAGGAAGTTTTCCTTTATGCTGAGCTGAATAAAATTTCCCTTTCTGTAACTTCCACCCATTGGTCCAAGTTTTTCCTCAAGAGCCAAGCAAAACAAGCCTAATCCCTTTTCCACATGGCAGCCCTCTTAAGTATTTGAAAGCAGCCCTCATCGTCCTTGCAAGGCTTCTCTTCTCCAGGTAAAGCAGCTCTACTTCTCCCAAACTGAGACTCAGAGAGGATGTGATTTTTAAGGTCACACAGCTTACATGCCATGATTTTGAGTCCCCTTGCCATCTGGATTTCCCTCCTCTGGGTACCCTCCAACTTATTGTCGACTTTTCCAAAAGGATCAGAAAAACCAAACAACCAACTGTAGACTTAACTTCAGATGTGCTTTGATCAGCCGAGAGAGTATAGGAAGAATCTCTTCCCAAGATCTTATGGCTATTAAGTGGGATATAACACTCAGCTCTGTTTTCATTTTATTATACTGACTACCAGTTGTATGAATTTGAGCAAATCACTTCAGATTCCTCATCTGTGAAACGAGAGTAATAATACTTGCAATGTCTTAACTCACAGAGTTGTAAATTTATAAAGTGCTTTGTAAATGTGAAGGACTGCCTGTAAAATGAGGGGGATGGAGATTAGATGGTCCCTAAGGTCCTTGACCACTATGAATCTGTGCTTCTCCTGTGGCTATGCAGGTGTAGAGACCAGAAATCTGGAAGGCTGTGCTAAACTTTTGGTAGGGCATGCGCTAAGAATGGGTTGGATCTCTGGGGTATGGGGACAGAGAGCCTTTGACTACCATTTCTGGAAGACTTAGGTTCTAACCTATCTTAAGATATCCACTTGTTTTGGAACAATGGCTCTAACCTTTCTGAACCTCAGTTTTTCCGTCTCTCAGATGGGAATATATGTGTGTGAAAGTGCATTTGAAAAGCATAGAGTATCCTACAAGTGAAAGAAATCAATGCTTTTATGAGCAGACAGAGGTAGAGTCAGGAAGATGTGAGTTCAGATCCTAAGACACTAGCTGTGTGACCCTGGCAAATGACTTAACCTCTCAGCCTCAATTTCTTCACATTCACAATAACAACTAACATTTATAGTGCTTACTGTGCATCAGACAGATACTGCTGAGCACTTTAGAGTTATTGTCTCATTTGACCCTCACAGCTTTAGCAGGCAGGTGCTATTATAATTATTTCTATTTTACAGATGAGGAAACTGAGGCAGAAGTCAAGTGACTTGCCCAGATGAGTTCATATTTGAACTCGGGTCATCCCAGTGCTCTGTCTGTACTACCTATAATAACAGCATCTAACTGCCTCCTGTGGTTGTAGTGAGAATTAAATGAAATAATTTATGCAAAAGTCAACTGTTGGGCCACAGGGCCGGGAAGCACAGCTTGTAGTTGAGTCTTTGGTTCAGTACTAGGTGTGTGCTTCAGTCTGGGAGGTTTCTGTCTAACAACAGCCTTTTCTAAAAATCCTGTACAGGAGAATTCCCCAGCTTTCTTTGGCAGAGCCTGGTTTACCACTCTCACAGCAGGGGAGTTGGTATGTAATTTAATCTCCCATCTAACACAAATCCCTCCTGCTGTAGTTTTAGTGCAGAGCTGAAGGAACAAACATGAACTACAGAAAGGGGAGAGGCAGGGAAATGGGGGAGTGGCACCATCTCTAGGGCATAGGTAAAATAGAGGGATGTGGTTGGACAAAAAATGGAATAGTCTGGGTCTTGGAAGTTTGGGAGAGAGAAGGTAAATAGAAGAAGATTGGCATATGGGAGTGGTGCTTGATCTGGGAGGAGGAAAGTATTAGGGATTCTGGGACCTGGGAAAAGGAGCAAGACTGTGAGTGTAGGTAGGGGCTCTAGAAATATGCCCGAGCATGGGAAAGTGAAACAGAAACTAGGAGCAGCTCTGAGGTCAATTACTTGGGCCTACTTGGGTGTTTGAGGTAGGGAGGATTGGAATTTCTTTTCCCTAGGATTGGAGGAGATGAAACATTGAATGGTTGGATGTGGAAATTTGGGGTTCTTATGAATTTCCCTCAAGCATGTGAATATTATTTTTTGCTATTATCAGTAATTTTATTTTAAAATATTTTTTATTTCATTAAATATTTTCCTATTGCATGTAAAAACTTTTTAAACAATCATTTACAAAAATTTTGACTTCCCAATTCCTCCCCTTGTCCCTCTCCCCTCCTTGAGAAAACAAGCAATTTGATTTCAATTATATGTGTGAGATTATGCAAAACATTATTATATTACCCAAAGCATGCGAATCTTCTTGGGGCTTGTCAACTGTAGCAGTGGGCACTGAGATGTGTTTATGGACGCAGGGTTCCTATGAAGTAAGGGGAACAAGTGTTTCTACTTCCATTTCATAGATGAGGGAACCACCATCCTAAGAAGTTAAATGACTTGAGCTTTTACAGTCATAAAGCTGCAGAGTTGGAAGGGACTTTATAGAGGGAGTTACTTTTCTGGGATCTCAGTGTCTTAAGTTCAAAAGGCAAGTAGGATTTGAAATCAATGTAATCCGTGTGTCAAGAACCACAGCTCCAGTTTCACGTGGACCAAGTTCGCTCTTGGAGGCTTCTTTCTTGAATTATATTTATAACTCATTTTATAGCCACCCAAGATCTGTCTTAGAAATATCAATATCTGGTTCATGTTCCTATCCAGTGTTTTCTGCTATGTCACAGGGATGGGGAAGCTATACCCACAAGGTCACATGTGGCCTTCTAGGTCCTTGGTTGTGGCCTTGACTAAATACAAGTTTTACAGAACAAATCCTTTTAATCAGGGGATTTGTCCTGTGAAGTTTGGATTCAATCAAAGGCCTGCACTTGAGGACCTAGAAGGCCACAGGTTTCCCACCCCTGCCAGCTATGATATCCAATTTTGTTTTCTGCCGTACTAAATTTAGGCCATCTGTTCCATTCAAACGCTCAGGCTAATAAAACATTAACTTTAGGACAGATTTTATTTAACCTGACAGAAAATCCAAAGGATTCGTATCCAGTGCCATAAATAGTGACAACAGCTTCTCTTCCTTTTCTGGTGCGACTCCACCTTCCTCAGGGACCCACAGCACCCTGCAGACTTATAGTACTCTCCATAGTGGCTTCCTCTTCTCCTCCAGGGGGAAATAATTTACGATTGCTAGGAAATAAAACAACTCTACCCTTTCCCCCTGAGAATCCTATGATTCTCCATGCTCATAATGCCGCCCAAGGGAATCAATAAACCTTTCTCTCTGGTGTGTCCATACTGCCTACATAGTATACAGGACCCGTGCCAGCCCATTGGGCCTCCAGACTCCTCTGTGCCATGGCTCTCTGAGGTGCTGAACTTTTCCTTCTCTCTGTTTCCTCAAGGAGTCTGCATTCTAAGGGGAGCTAAGGGGAAGGTCCCAACGTGTACATGTATATGATACAAGGCAAAACTAAAGGGCAGAGGAGAAAATCAGCTGTAGGATGTGTGGGTTGGGAATCACCTGAACGCTATCCAGTCTTGTCTTCTTTCACAATGATCTGAGCCCCAGAGAGGTTTGTTAGATTCCCAGTGTTACGCTGGCAGTTGCAGAGCTGGGATCTGAGTGCAGATTTTCTGACTCCAAACATATTTATTTGTCCAAACAACTTGGAGAAATTTAAGGAAGTAGATGCCAGTTTCAGCAGTCAGGTGCTGGTAGTGGATGTGGATTAGGAAATGCTGTATGGTTAGAGGTATACATAAAATTAGGCATTAAAGGAGACTCATAGTCCATTCCAGGATGAGGGAATGGTATAAGTCAGTGGTTCTCAACCTGTGGGTCGAGACCCCTTTTCGGACTCAAACGATCCATTCAAAATCCTTTGAATGGGTCGTTTGACTCTCAAAGGGGTTGCCTAAGACCATCGGAAATTACATATTTCCGATGGTCTTAGGAACCGCTCCTCTGTCTCCAGGCAGGTCCACCCACATGCAGATACACCCACATAAGAATATTAAAGGGTCGAGGAATTAGGAAGGTTGAGAACCAGTGGTAAGTGAAGATTTATAGATTTGGGCAGGCTGAGAGTAGAGCATGGTAGCCAACTTTTCTTTTTTTTTTCTTTTTTTGCGGGGGGGAAGGCAGGGCAGTTGGGGTTAAGTGACTTGCCCAAGGTCACACAGCTGGTAAATGTTAAGTGTCTGAGACTGGATTTGAACTCAGGTCCTCCTGACTCCAAGGCTGGTGCTCCTCTATTCAGTGTGCCACCTAGCTGCCCATGGTAGCCCACTCTGGAATATTGAATGGGTGAAGAAAAATAGTATTAGGGATACCTGGAAAGTTATATTATATAGAGGCAGATTGAAGATAATCTTGAATGCTAGCATAAAATACTTTTTCTTTTCTCTCTCTCCCTTCCCCAGCCCTGTATGGACCCATTGAAACCTACCCCAGATCCAAGGTCTGTTTTGGGTCAGCATTTAGACCAAACCACAGCTCACAAGTTACATGCCCGTGTTTTGTTTTGTTTTGTTTTGTTTTTAAACTAGGGATAAGAGGATTTTTAAATATTTAATTAAATTGAAGGAGAAAATAAATAATGAGAAATTCATCACATATGCACAGGGATACAACTTCTCATAGGTTACCATGCCACCAATGGGAAAGGGAGCGCATATAGGAAACACATGTAGTTATGGAACATATTATGGAACATGTTGAGAGGCCACAAGCATTGGGAAAGGTATATAAGGGGTGATCATAGAACATTTGTGGGAAAGGGCATACTTGTAAAAAACAAGGGAGGCCAGAGGATAGTGCATAAGCAGGGTAAGTCACATTCCTAGGTCAGTGTCTCCACTGGAACCCCTGTTGGCTTTTTCCCCACAGAACTGCGAGTGTCAGGCGCCTTTCTCCCTCCTCCCTGCTCTTTTCTCTCCTGGCTCCCTCGCCCCCCTCCTCTTCTGCTCTGGTCTCTTTTCTGGATTGATATTTGTTGCTGTCTATGCTTCTTTCTGTCACCTGTTGGTTTTTTCGAAGTCTGACAGTCTCTTTCAACACTTTTGTGAGTCAGACCCATAGATAAAGCCAGGTAGCCAGAGCATCCCTCAGATCTTGATTGCTCTTGTAATTGCCATTCTTCTGCCTCCATGGCTGCTCTTTGAATTTAGTCTATTCTTTGAGTTCCTTTCAGTTCTCAACTTACCCTTCCTTTGTCAGGCTTTGCTGATAGCCTGATCTCCCTATACTAAAGTAAGTATTTTATAGTTCAATAGGCAATAGAGAGTGATTGACAATTTTTGAATAGAGAAGTAGCATGACCAAATGTTGTATCAGGAAGTTTACTACTCAGGGTAGGCAGTGAGACCATTTTGGAAATTTTCACAGTAGTTCACATGAGAGGTGACGAAGGCCAGAAACGGAGTGGTTGAAGTGGAAATGAGGAGGAGACAGGTGTGAAAGATGTTCCAAGACTACATTTATAAAATGTAATGACTGATTCTATGTTGTGATTGAGGAAGTCCAAGAAGACCTGAAGTTTTGAGTATGGAAGATGGAGAATGAAATGGTGGTGCCACCGGCAGTAGTAGATCAGTTAGGGAAAGGGAATATTTTCCTATACAGAAGTGTGTGTGTGTGTGTGTGTGTGTGTGTGTGTGTATGTGTGTGTGTGATTATGAATAACTTGGGTTTTGGAATTTTTGATGCTGGTGGGTTATTCAAATATAACTCGCATAGCGCTATTTTAATTAGTATTTGCTACCATGTTTCTTTGTATGTTTTCCTAATTTTTTGTTTCTGTGTGTACATGAGTGTGAGTGGGAGACTTCTGAAGGGAGAAGCAGTTTTGCATAGTTGATTGAGAGTCAGGAAAATCTGGGTTCAGGTTCTGAAAATGACACCTACTACTTTTATGAGGCTTTTATGAGTCAACCTCTTAGGGCCCTAGGCAACTGTCTAAGACAATAAGTTGTATTGCAAGTACACATCTAAATTGGTAAAGAGAATTCCTCCCTGGGAGCTCCACAGTAATGAAATCATAGGTCTGGCAGAAAAAAAAATAATGGGAACAGAATTCTTCCAAAGGCAGACATCTTTGATCACTGTTTCATCTACTCAAAAAGTATTTTTTGAGCATCTAATAATAACAGTTTGTTTTTCTGGAACATTTTTAAATTATTTTTTTTCTCTCTCACGACAGACCTGTCAGTTAGGCAATGTTATGCTCAAGGTACTGCATTAGGCAATGGGCAGTGTATATAAAGGTGAATAAGATGAATGAGATACGTTTCTGCCCGCTTATAGTCTGATCATCGAGTAGCGGAAGAGTTTCTAGCAGTTCCATCTCTGCTATTATCTGTGTAACCATCAGCCTGCTACCTTGGGGAGGAAGGAAGGGAACAAGCATTTATTAAGCACCTTTAAAAATTTATTATTCATTTATTACATTATTTATTATTTATTAAATTATTATTCATTTATTAAGTTCCAGGTACTGTGCCAAGGGCTCTACAAATATTATTTCATCCTCATGAAAGGCCCGGGGAGGTAGATGGCATTATTATCCCCATCTTACAGTTGAGGAAACTGAAGAAACAACCTTTATTGGATCCTAATTTGTCTTCTTTTTTTTTCCCAAGCTCACCAGCCCACATTTATTATTTAATTCATTATAATTATATGTTATACAAATACAGAAATCATCCAAAGATTAGCTAATTTGTATAAGGTTATCATTCTACAGTTAAACCAACTCTTTAAATATATTCACAATCAAAACATGTCACCATTTTCAGAAGTGTCATCAGTTGAATAACCCAAGTCTTTATAAATCAAGTAAATTCTCTTTTAACATGCAAGTACTTTGAAGACCTGTAATTTATTTTTAGCATGAGTACTTTCTCCACTGATGTGTATTGCAACCCACTGGTAACTTAGTAGGGTCTTAGAGATTTGCTATATCCCTCAAATTCATGAGCCTTTTCAAACCTAGTGAAGCTTGCACTTGGATTGTAGACACAATGCATAATCAGTGGACCCTAATTTCTTCATGTATAAAATGAGGGGATTGGACTAGGTCAGTGGTTCTCAGACTTTTTGGTCTCAGGATCCTTTACACTCTTAGAAATTATTGGGGAACTTAAAGAACTTTTTTTTATATGGGTTTTAGCTACTGATATTTACCATGTTAGAAATTAAAATTGATAAAATTAAAAAATTTATTGTTTAGTCATGCCAGACTCTTTGTGACTCCATTTGGGATTTTTCTTGTCAAAAATAATAGAGTGGTTTGTTATTTCCTTCTCCAGCTCACTTTACAGATGAGGAAACTAAGCAAAAAGGGTTAAGTGATGTGCCCAGGGTCACACAGTAATGAGTGTTTGAGACCAAATTGGAACTCAGGAAAATGAGTCTTTCTGATAACAAGCCCCGTGTTGTAGCCAATCTACCACCTAGCTGCCCCAAATTAAAAAAAATATCAATGAGTTAAAAAAAAACTACATGTTAACATACAGATATTTTTAATGAAAAAAAGCTATTTTCCCCCCAAAACTTAGTGAGAATGGCATTGTTTTACATATTTTTTGCAAATCTCTTTACTGTCTTGTTTAATAGAAGACAAATTCTCATATTTGCTTCTGCATTCAATCTGTTGAGATACATTGTTTTGGTTAAAGTATATGACAAAATCTGGCCCCACACATATGTAGTTGGAAAAGGGAGGAGCATTTTAATAGGCAAATCATGTATTAGTATTCTAATGAATATAGTTTTGACCTCGTGGACCCCTGAAAGAGTCTCAAGGACTCCTGTGGGTCTGTGAACCACCATACTTTGAGGACTGCTAGATTAAATAGTCTAACTCTGACCCATCTGCTCTGACATTCTGTGATCTTTCTCAGAGTAATCCTCTTAATAATGAAAGCTGGCATTGAGTGAAATGGAATCTGATCTGGAGTGCCTTCCTTCTTTTAGGCCAGGGGTGCTACTACTGTAGCTCTGAGCTTACTTATTAGAGATACTAACCTTCAGTGGACCTGACATTCATAAAGAGGAAATAGGTCTGGGGCTAGAGAAGGGTGTCCAGGAAAAGAATATTTCTTTGTTTTTGCTCAGCTGACAGGTGTTGCAGTTACGTCAGAGAAACTACAAACCAAACCATTCCAGCTTTGTCTTGCTCTGTTCTGGCTGAACACTCTGGATAGACAATGCCTTGGCACTTTAAGCGCTGGTCTTGCCAAGATTTCCAGAAGTTAGACTCCCAAATTTCAAGTTCTCTGCAATTACATAGAGTCCCAGACTCACTCTCAAAGCCTTCGGATATGGATCTAATCCCTAGAGCCTGAGAAGTTCAGAGGAAAGGGAATTAAACTGGGCCATCAAGATGAAATTTTATTTTTATTTGAAAAAATATTTTATTGATATTTTTTGGTTTCATATCACTTTCATTGAGAGAGAGAGAGAGAGAGAGAGAGAAGAGAGAGAGACAGGGAGAGAGAGGAGAGAGAGAGAGAAGAGAGAGAAGAGATAGAGAGAGACAGAGA
>CM053593.1:128934467-128961425 GCA_028646575.1 Pseudocheirus occidentalis
ACCACTGTGCCCAGCAGCCTTTCTCTCCTACCTTGATAAGCCCAGGCACCAGCAGCTGAGTGTCAACTCCATTAATGGCTCTGTCCAGAACCTCCCAGCCATGGGAGCCATGCCGCCCTTCCAGGGCATAACTGGCCAACGTTTCAGGAGCTAGCAAAGGAGGCTCCCAGTGCAGCAGCACACCCTTTGGGGTCCTCACTGCCATGAGTCCTCGAGGTGGGGACAGGGGTAGTTGGGATTCAGTAGCATGTGACATAGGGACCGCCTGGGTAGTTGGGAGCCCTGCTAGGAAGAGTAGACACTCAGGACAGAGGCTACTTCACTTCCTCCAAACCTTTCTACTTCCTCAGTCCTCCAATTCCTCAGGACCCACCTATTTTTCTTCTCAAAACATCTCTCTACATCATCAAAATCCTTCCACAATTCCCAAGCACCCATTTTCTTATCAACATTCCACTTCCTTGACCTTTCTTCAATGCCCTAACATTTACCCTCCACATTACTGTAAACCATGTAAGTCAACAACTTCCCTCTCCAATCTTCCCTCCCCAACTGTTCCCCTCCCCCCATACCCAAGTTCCCAAACACCTCTCTCTCCCTTCTCAATTCCTCATTCCTGTCCCTATCCAGACCCCTCTCAAACCCTTCCCACATCTCTGCCCCTAGCTTTGCTCTCCCCTTAACTTTATCTTGGTAGCTCTCAGGATGAGAAGTCTCACCATCTGGAGAAGACAAGATGATCTCACTGAAAGGGCCACTCCCCAGCTTGTTCTGGGCCAAGACACTGAACTGGTAGCTGGTATGGGGTTGCAGACCTGTAACCACTAGGTGGGCAGCACCTGCAGGCACTGGCAGGGATATCCAGTCATGGTGGGCACGGTCGGGACGCTTGGCCCTGTGGAAATTGAGAGCAAAGAGGCTAATGAACTGAGGATGTTCATCTGGGGCACAGAGGAATGAGATAATTTGGTTTACTGAGAGTATTGTCCAGAATTTTCTGAGATGGAGTGGGGGGCAGGGAGGGGGAAATTGGGAGGTGCATGTGGCTGGACCATGAGAGCCCTCAGGTCCTAGGACAAACAAGAAGTCTCTATCTTCCTGTCCCCTCAGCCACCCTTTCTGTATTCATCCTCCTGTTCCCTGGGAGCTGGTTCCTGATCTCACTCACCTGGAAACTGAGATTAACTCAAAAGTCCAGAAATGATCCAGATCAAGTTCTCAAATTTCTGTTTATGTGGGTTATATCTATTGATATTTACCATGTTAGAAGCTAAAACATCTTAGTACTATTACAAAAATAGCTTTGACTATGTGGATTTGCTGAACCCCCATGAGTCCCTGGACCACATTCTGAGAACTGCTGTTATAAACATAGAACTACTGGGAGAGATAAGAGATTTGGGGAAGAGTCTAGGATAGGGAGTGGAGAAGGGACAGGAAGGAGGACAGTGGGGTTGAGGTGGTTAAGGAAAAGAGAAAATCTTTAAGGAACTGGCCAGGAAGAAGCAGAGATTAAGGGAACACTCACAGAGGGGTATACCACACACTGAATCGCTGCAGGTAGCCACCATCAAAACCAGGCTCCCAGGAAACGTTGGCCCCCTCAGGTAAGGACAGCACAGACACATTGGTGACAGCATGGGGACTGGTACCTTGTTAGGAAGACAGAAGCAGGGCAAAGTTAGGGTTAAGGGATTGGGAAAGAGATAGGGCAGGGTGTTGGTGGAGACCTGAATCCTCTATCCCGAGGCCCTTCTACGTCTGAGCCCCCTTCCATCATCCTCAAACCTTCTGCCTCTGGCGCCAAGTTCTCCTTGTCCAGATTCCCCATCCGCCCCACCCCATGCTCACTGCTCCAGACCCTGATCCCCAGACACTTACCTAACACATAGACATTAGTAGTGGTTGCCACACGAGCCACAACATTGCTGGCACTGCACTCCCAGCGGCCGTGGGCTTCCTTGCTCAGTGGTCGCAGGACCAGGCTACTATTACTATCCACCTGGGCCTCACCCCGTAGGCCTCGGTCCACCTGCAGAAGAATCATCTGTTACTCCTAATGACAAAGACGACCATACCCTTTACCCAAGGCACCCTTCATTCTCCCTGATGCTACTCCACCCCATAACTGAGAATGGGATCCTGGAATTCCCTGCCTCCTCCTCCTCCTCCTCCTCAGAAGAGACATTTGGGTTCTTTCTTCCCACCAGATGCCTGGGGATGAAAGGTCAGGAGGTAAATGAATGCAGAGTAATATAGGGCCCGGGTCTGGGTATCTCACCTTAGACCAGGTGATGGCAGGGGTGGGGTCCCCATGGGCTGAGCAAGGGATGAGTAATTCCCTCCCCACCTCCTGGAAGTACTCTTTCTTTGGTTGTTCAATGAAAGCTGGAGGAGCCTGAAATGTAGATCAAGGTTTGAAGGGTAGAAGGACAGGATGAAGGCTCTAGTGGTACCCCATCAACCTATCCCAGGGGGCCATCTCCAATTGTCTTGAACTATGTCTTGCCACTGGACCCAGATGGCTCTGGAGGAGAAAGTGAGGCTGGTGACTCTGCACAGCCCTCCCTCACTTAAATCCAATTCACTTGCCTGTGAAGATACCACCTTCCTGATGTCATGGTCCTCTTGGAGAATGAAGGACAAACACCAATCTCCTACCCCAATTCCTTCTTAACATGCAAGTCCATCTTATATGCCTGAGGGTTGGCCTCTCCCACCACTTAGCTCTCACTTTCCCTATTCCTCCCCATTAGCTTCCCTAATTTTTCTGACTCTCCATGACTTCAGCTGAGGTGGCAGGAAATATGGAAAGGTAAACAGTCAATGGAGGGGACTGGACTGCTCTAGAAGTGAGTGAAGTTCCTGCATCAGGTCAGGAGGACTAAGGGAACAGATCTCCCATTCTTGTTCTGGTGGCCTTACAGCCAGCTTCCCATTCTACAGATCCAGATGGGCAGGGAGAAGGGCTTGAATTATCCTTCCTACCCTTGCCAGACTGATTTACCTCATTCATAAATCAAGTCATATCATGACTCTGCTCAAAATTCTTTAGTGACTCCCTACCTACAAAAGAAAGTTCATTAACCTGAGTCTGACTTTCAAGTTTCTCCACAATCTAGCACCCCTCTTATCTGAGGCAGCTGGTGGTAAAGTGGACAGAGCGCTGGGCCTTAAGATCTGAATGCAAATCTGGCCTCACAGTTGTGTAATCCTGGGCAAGACACCTAACTTCTTAGGCTTGCCTCAGTTTCCTTAACTGTAAAGTGAGAATAATATCATCACCTACCTTGGAAGGGTTGTTGTAAGAGTCAAATGAGGTAATATTTTTAAAGCACTTGGCACAAAGCCTGGTAGGTGCTACAGTGCTTCTCCCCCTCCATACACTCTAGCCCACCTGGACTAGTTGGCCTCTGTCCCCAAATATACCCGGGTATTTTCTCACCTCCTTGCTTTTGCTCCGTATGTTCCCAATTCCAGAATGTCCTCCTTATTTCCCTTCAACTGTTCTATTTCTACCCACTGTTTGAAGCCTAGACTATCATGTTACTTTTGGGCAGAAGCTGTTTAATTTTTGTCTTTGTATTAGATGTGTATATATAGAAGGGTACATAGAAACATTCAGCGAATATCTATTTAAATGTGAAAGGCTTTTGAAGTGAAGTGAACTAAAACTATCTCCATGAAAGTCCCCCAGAACCCTCTTGTCAGCACAAGCCTTTTGCCTGAAATCTCACACAGCTCTTTATTTTGCAGCTCTCTGCCCAATGCAGCTGGGCATCCTTGTGTATTTGGTGCTAGAGACTTCATTCTCTTTTTACATCATAGACTTCATGAAAGTAGGGGACATCCCTTCTGAAGCTGTGCTTCATTAAGTGTCCAACACAGAGCCCTGCACAGAATGGATGCTGCTCCTGTCCCTTCCCCCACCCCGCTTTATCTCCCCCGACCGTGTTGAAGCTAACACTGGGAATTAGCACTAACTCTGATCTGGGAGACCCAGCATCGATGAGTTCCTGCCACGGCTGCCTTAGGAGAAAAAAAGGCTGGGAACCAGCCATGGACAGAAGAGGCCCAGGACCTTCACTCACCTTGAGCAGCACACGGGTTGGGGAGGAGGGTCCAGCTGTGCCATGGCTGTTGTAGGGAGTACAGGTATATTCTCCTAAGGCATCCTCATTCCCCAGGGCAATGACCAATGAACCATCTGAAGCCTGGGACCAGCCTGGGAACTGAGGATGGGACCAAAGGCATCAAGAATGTCAGAGATTGAAGGAGATGTTACAAGTCACCAAGTCTACACCCCCTCCTATTTTTAGAGTCCCCCACCTCAAACCTCCTTCTGATCCCATCTGGCTTCCCATTGTGATCTTTCTCCCCTCCCCCAAACCGGTACCTTGTCCAGCTGCAGGGCCCGGCCATCTTTGGTCCAGTTGACAAAGAGGAGAGGGGGATTGGCACGGGCGGGACATCGTATTACTCCCTGCATCCCCACGGGCAAGGGTGTCTCTGGGGGCATCACTGTCACCTGGGCAGGGTCTGAAGGGAAGCAGGCAATTAAGAGAGGGAAGGGGCAGCTAGGTGGCGCAGTGAACAGAGCACTGGCCCTGGAGCCAAGAGGACCTGAGTTCAAATTTGACCTCAGACTCTTAACACAAAAACTAGCAAAATAAATAAATAATTTAGAAGGATAAGCTAGAACCACAGGGTACACAGATATCTAAGCTAGAAGGTCTTACACAGCACAGTGAGGTAGGCAGACGCTGAGGGTGGGTGGCGAAGGCCATTGCTTGGCACACAAGTGTAGCGTCCAGCATCATCAGGCTGGGTAGCCTGCAGCCAGAGGCTCCCATCCACCAGGATCCGAACTCGGGGCTGCAGGCGGCTGCAATACAATTTATGTAGAAGAGTGTGTAAAGGAATCTTGAAAATCACCCTTGTAGCTGGACCCCAGACTTTTTTTTTTCCTCATGAGTTTCTTCCCACATATACCTTGGAAGCCTGGTAGGGACTAGTAGAAGAAGAAAAAAAAATCCCTATTCTTTACCTCTGGTGAACAAGGGGGATAAAAGAGACCTTTATTTCCAGTCTTGGAAAATGGGTGGGTAGGGAGAAGATGGTGAATTTGGGGCTGGCAGCAGCAAAGAGAGAGGGGTCATTATACTATTATCTACAAGGTACAGAGAAAAATAAAATTGTTGCTCAGGGAGGCCTGGTTCTCCAGTGTGATGATACCAGCCCTCCCTTGCTTATCTGGGATCATTTTCTTAGACAGGTTATTGGGCTCCTGTCCCATCTAGAAGGGGGTCCCCTTCATTCATCTCCTTGCCCTACTCCAAACTTCCCCGTGGTCTGTTTCCCTTCTAGGCAGACAGTTCTAATGGAGAATAGCAGTTCCCTTAGTCCTCCCTGGGTCCCACCTGATGTGGAAGACATTGGTGCTTCCATGGTACCAGCTGTAAGTGAGATTGGCAGGGTGAGCCTGAGCCTGGCAGGCCAAGGAGGCATCCTGGGAGGCATTAACTGTGCTATTTTCAGGGGGCACCACGATGACTGGAGGTCCTGTAGGGGAAACACATCAAAGGGGACTCTACTATAGTCATCTCAGAACCACAGAAGAGAGAATTTGCTGCCTGTTCCATTCCCCATCTCTACCTCCATCCCCTTGACTCCCCACCCCATGCACTACAATTGTTTGTTAGGAAATAGTAGAGCACCAGATGCGAAGAATATTTCCACTTGGAATATTACACATGAACACAATTTTCTCTGCAAAACCAGATCCCCTTCCTAAGTCTCCCATTTTCATCAGGGAGAAGCAGAAGGGAAGACAGAGAGCAAAGGACATTGCTTGACCCACACACAATCCTAGCCCCTGGGCATCCTCAGGCTGATCAATAAGAGGCTCCCATCAAGCCATACATGAACTCAGGGCTACTCTAGGCTTTTTCCTATCCCCCAGACTACCAAGCTTGGGATCATATTTTACCCTTCCCTCTCCTTCAGTTCAGATGGCCATTCTCGTTCAGATGGCCGTTCTAAGTCTTCTTGTTTCTTCCTTCAAAATGTCTTTTAGATTCTCCTTTTATTTTCTATTCCTCCTTCCCTTGTTCTCATCACCTTACTCCAAGATTACATCAAAAGCCTTTCAGAGAGTTTGGCTACAGCCTCTCTCTCACCCTCAATCCTTTAACCCTGCTCATGAATGTGCCCATCTTCCTTAATAGCATAGAAGCTAAAAGTAGAAGAAACTTTAGAGATTATATGATTCAGTTCAGCAAACATGAAGTACCCACTAAGTTCTAGAAACCTTGCCAAGTGCTAGAATCCCAAGCATTGATCTAAAAGAAACCCAGGCTATCTGTTCCAATCCTCTCATTTTACAAGATGAGGAAAGCAAAACCTTGACAGACTGAGTGACTGGCCTGAGGTCACACCAGCGGCAGAGCTAGGGTCTCAAGTTCTCTGGTTACAAACCCATGGATATTTCTATTTCATCAAAATGTGTTCTAAATACTTCCTAGTTCATCAAGTGCGACTGCATCTTATGTATGAAGAAGCTGAGGGCCAGAGAGGGTAAATATTTCTATGGCATCAAGACTGAACACATCCACTGGGCTCTCAAGTACAAGACTATGCAGTGCTGTGGTCACAGTGCTGACTTAGGAGTCCTGAAGTCCTGGGTTTGAATCCTAGCTGTGTGACCCTGGGTAAGTCATTTAACCTCTCAGACTCAGTTTCTTCATCTGTTAAAAAATAAAAGTGAAAATAATAGTGCCTACCTCCAAGGGTTGTTGTGAGTTTCAAATAAGATCGCACATGTAAAGGGCTTTCTAAACCTTAAAGCACTATAAAAATGCTATTATTATCATTTTTCAAGACATTCCATAATAATAATAAATAAATCATAATAATAAATCACAGGATGTTAATTGTGGAGACTTCAGAGGCCATCTAATAAATCGATACCTAATCAAGAAACCTTTCTGAGGCAGCTACAGTAGATGGATTGCTGGGCCTAGAAACAGGAAGATTCCAAATCTTCCAAATTCCAAAAGTCCAAATCCAGCCTTAGACACCTACTAGCTACATAACCATGGGCAAGTCATGTAACTTCTGTCTGTCTCAATTTTCTCAACTGCAAAATGGGAATAATAGCATCTCTACCTTGCAGCCTTGTTTCAAGGATCAGATATTTGTAAGGTGCTCAACACAGTGCCTAGCACGTAGTAGGTGTTTAATAAATCTTTCCTTGCAAAACCATGCTGAAAAGTAGTCATCAGATCTACAGAGCCAACCTTATTCCTTTCCCTAACACACAACTCCACTCCACTCCACTCTGGTCTTTCCATCATCTTCCTGCACACAAAATGCTCATTCATTCATTCGTTCTTCCACTCACACCCTTTTGCCTACCTTACTTCCTCTTCTCCACCTATCTAAATCCAACCCATCTTCCAATTCCCAGATAAAGTCCCACCATTTCATGAAGTCCTCCTTCTTCCTGAGAAGTCCTGATGCGCTGATGGCCAATCTTTTCCCATTCTAACACTTGGTTCTGGAATGGCTTTATGTGTGCTAGCACTCTCTAATTCAACTACACGTGACTTAAGGGCAGGGTACTTGGATGTGCCCTGGATCTGGAGACAGAGAACCCAGCTTCATTGCTATCTGAGTGACCTTAGGACCTTATTTAATTTCCTTGGGACTTGTTTCTTCATCCATAAAATGAAAAGGTGAGACCAGATGACCTCAAAGGGTCCATCCAGCTCTAAATCCTGGGATCCTGGGCTGCTGCTTCTTTGTTTCTTCTACAACAAATATAACATGATTGGGAACATAGCTGGGGCTCAGAAATTATTTGTAGATCAACTGATGCCCCTGGAACCAAGATGGTGTTCTAAGGGTCATAGCTGAGCCCAAGAGGCCCCTCTTCACAAGCCTTGGGCTTCAGACACTAGCTCTGTCCTCTTAGTTCTCCATTCTTAACATCATATTCAATTCAAATTTAAAGAATTTGCTTACTAAATGCAAAGTACTGCACCAGATACAAGGTATACAAAAACCAAAAGGAAAATGTTCCTTCCCTCAAATGATTCCTGGTCTATAGGTGAAAATATCACCTGTAGAGAGGTAAGTAAATACAAGTTAATTTGAAGATGGAGAAAACATTAACAACTGAGGGAATCAAAAGAGAGAAATTGGGGCTAGATCTATAGATATTAGGTAGAGATGTATCTACATGGAGAGATAACAATGGAACTTAGGGGCTCTTAACCTTTATGAGTCGTGGCTTCCTTTGGCAGCCTGGTAAAGCCTCTGCATCCCCTTTTCAGAATAGTGTTTTTAAACGTATAAAATGATCCACAGAAAACCAATGATACTGAAATATAATTATCAGAATATTTTAAAAATAGGTTCATGGACTCCAGGTTAAGAAATCATGAAAGTCTGCAAGATTACGAAGGGAGAGATATGTACACAGGGAGTTGAAGACGCATGATCAGTCAGCAAAGAAGTGAAGCAGAGTGGCCAGACGTGTAGGAGAGCCAGGGCAGTGCAGTGTTGCCAAGGGAGCAAAGAGAGGAGAGAGTATCCAGGAGGAGAATGGTTAACAGTGTCAACAGTATACCAAATACATAAAAGTATACCAAGTAAATCAAAGTGTACAAAAAGCCACAAAAAAAGTCACGGGGAATGAGTGAGAATTGAAAAAAGGCTATTAGAATTAATAGTTTCAAGATCACTGGCAATCTTTGAGAGAGCAGTTTCAAGTGGTAGGTCAAAAGCAGCACTGAGAAGAGGGATGGGGACAAGAAGGTAGAGTAGAGATGACTTATTCTGGCTGTGAAAGCAAGAAGAGATACAGGATGTCAACTTGGCAAGACAGCAGGGCTAGATGAAAGTTTTGAAAGGATGTGGAAGACCATGGCTTGCTAATAGGCAGTAGGAAAGGAGCCATTTTATAGGGAGGGATTGAAGACGGTGACAGGGGCATGATAGAAGCAGCAAGCTTCTGAGAGACAGAAAAAGATGGGATCCAGGCACAATACTCAGCCCCTTCTCTCCCTAGCCCACGTGTGCTTGCTATAGTAGTAAATGGCCTTGATCTCCCAGCTTATAGCACATCATCATCTCTTTCCCTTCCTTCCTTCCTTCTCCCCTTTGTCCCTGAGCACTCTCAACACTACTGCTTACCATGTACCAGCAGATGGGTAGCATGCGTGGCACTGCCCTCAGTGCTAGAGGCATGGCATGTATAGATTCCAGCACTGGACTGCTCCACTCTTCCAATCCTAAGGGTTCCATTCTGCACCTTGGGGAGAAGAATGGGAGGGAGGAAGAAAACTGAGTTTTAGTCCCCAACACAGTCCTGTGATACCAGGAATGATCAGCAGAGGGCAGCAGAAGCCAAAGAACAGGGAGACCCTGAAGCCATGGGGCTTATGAAGTCACACTGCTTCCCACCTCCTGCTGCAGAGAGGGGTAGTCACAGTTCTCTTCATCCTACCAGCCCATTGCTCTGCTTGATCTCTATGTCCCTTCCCCAGTTTTTTCCCCTTGCCATCCTTCCTGCGTCATACCTGCACCTGGCCCTGGCCCTGGCCCAGGTCCCGCCCATCACGCTTCCAGGCCACATGAGGCTGGGGGCTGCCACTGGCTGAACAGTGCAGGGTCACTGGCTCCCACTCTCGAACCTCTAACACTGGTGGGGGAGTCTCCAGGAATCTGGGAGGGGCTGTTGACAAAGAGGTTGTAAGAGGGCACAAGGCTCTGTCCAATCAATCAATCAATCAATGGGCAGAAAAAATAGGGTTTCTATCTTGGGTGAATCATCCCCAATTATGCCCAGTTAAAGAATCCTGGCCCTGTCACAGACTCAGGAAGCATCAGGGTCCCAGGGTCAATTCTCCCCCAACCAGAAGAAGGAGACGTACAGAGAGACACTAAAAACATAAGTATCATCTCCAACACAAAGCAGGCTGTTCCTAAAGTTAATTAATTGGATCCACAGTAGGATCCATAGCACAGATTTAGAGGTTGAAGGAACCTTAAAGGTCATTGAGTTCAAGGCCCTGATTTTACAAAAGAGAAAAAATAGGCCAAGAAAGATTAAGTGACTTGCCCAGAGCAGAGAAGACAGGATTTGACCTCAGGTCTTCTTGACTCTAAATTCGGCCCTATCTCCATTGTACTGAAACAACTCTCATCACAGTGACCCCAGCCTCAGCTGCTCCTCCCTACCAGCCCAGGCAATCCATGGCCCAAGGCCATGATTGATGGGTGGAGCTGTCATTGAAAGCCTGGCCAGGATTAGAGGGATGATCAGGCTGGATGCACCCATACCCTCCCCCATATCAGACCTCTTTGGAATTGCAAGAGGGTGATTTGGGCCTTTCTGGGGTAGGGGGAAAGAAGGAAGGCAGTATGGTGTAGCTGGGTGAGTTGGGCAAGTCATGTAGTCTGTGTTTCTGGTGTCTTTTCTGCTAAAAGAGGATAAAAATGTCCTCCCTACTCTGTTTTGAGGATTCAAAGGAGACAGTGTGCCCAGGCACTTTGCAAGAGGGTTAAGATCATACATGGATGGTACAGAATACCCAAGGGAATCACAGGCAGAGGGCAAAGTAAAGAAGACTGAAGAAAAGTTGGAGAAGAAGGGAAGGAGAGAAAAGTACATGAAAATGGGAAAAGCTGCAGAATGGTACTGTGCTTTAGATACAGAGAATAATCTCTTCCCATTATCCCCTTTGAGCAGTTCCCCACTTTCCAGCTCCCCTGCCTCCATATTTCCTTCAGCCCTAGACTTCCCTTCTCTCCCTAACTACTTTGTTCCCCAGCTCGTACAGTTAACTGTGAGGTGCACCCAAGAGCCATTGGCAAAATCATCTTCAGGGCTGGGCTGATCCAGGAAGAGCACACGACATTCATACCAACCCTGGTCCTCTGTCTGAAGCCTTTCAATTAGTAAGGATGCCCCTTCCTGTAGCCTCACACGCCCTAGAAGAAGAAACACAGACATAAAACATTGTTGTATCATCTGCAAAACTCTTTATAGACACCCAGGGCAATCCCTTGCCCCCTTGGATGTAGGGATTTCTGGCAGAGCATTCTACTATAACTGGGAAGGGGTCTGAAAAAGATGGTCCCTTTGTCCAGAATCTCTACCTTGGTACCTCCCCCTTCCTCTCCTCCTCCCCTCTCCCCCTTGCTGCTGCTTCTACACCTGGGACCCACCCACAAACAAAAGGAAACACTCCTTCCAGCTCCAAAATAGATAACCCAAGGGTAAGAAGGCAGATGAAAAGAAACACTATCTCTCAGCTTCTTCCGTCTTTTTGCAGGAATTTATCCTCCTCACCCCTTACACCAAAAGACATTCCACCTCTAAAGTCCTTCTTCAGGAGTGTAAGGTAAGGCTTAAACTGTTTGATAGACCACAGAGCTACTACCATCCCTTGTCATTCTCCCTCCCCCACTGACCCTGCCACCCACATCCACCCACCATGGGAATCAGGGCCCCTGTAACTCTAATAGAGCTGTTTGTCCTGGCTGGGGGCCAAGTTTCTCCAGTCAAAGCCCCTAATCTCCCAGAGCTATTATCAGAGGCCTAAGCGCCTTAGGGTGGCTAGAACCCAGGTCAGTCAGGCAAACAGGCTGGGAGCAAAATCAGATGCCTTGTTACCTCAGAAAGCCCCTTTCCCCTGGATGTACATACCCTGGACTAATTTGAAGAATCACTGAATCACAGAACATCAAAGTTGGAAGGAACCTCATTGATCATTCAGTACAGTCTTATAAACTAACACTAATATAACCCACAAGTGATCACCTAACATCTTCTTAAAGATCGCCAAGAAAAGTGGACCCCCTCCTCCCACCCCCACTCCTATCCACCTACTTCTGAACAGATCCATTAAAGAAGGGTTGGATTTGTTTTGTTTTCCCCTGGTATCTAAACACGTCTCCGCAATGTCTACCTATTGTTTCTGGTTCTGTCCTAAGTAGAAATCTTTGTCTCTTCCATGGCAGCCTTGAGATATCTGAAGACAGCTATCATTCCCCTTCCTCCCACTCCGAGCACCACATTCCCCCACCCCCCACCCTCACCAGTCCATCTTCTCTTCCCAGGGCTAAACATGACCAGTTCCTTCAATGGATCCTCCTAGGGCATGGATTCAAGGGTTTTCATCATCCTGGTTGCCTTCCTCTGGACTCTCAGGGTGCCCAGTTTACAGAGAATTATACACACATACAGATGTATAGCTCCATACAAACATATACCTTCACCCATATGAACACACGGCCCCCACATCCACCCCTAGCACCAAGACACTGGGATTTGTGGAAATTGTAATGGAGAAACTAACATAAATCAATGTTCCAGACTCATTTCTCCTCCTTTCCCTCTTACAAAATCTTCCAGGTAGCTTTGTAGACTTGCCCAGGCATTCATGCTCACTTTCAGACTCATGGTTGGGCCCTGGCTGACACTGGTCCTCCGTACTAGTCATAGACTTCCTGCTTTCCTTTTGTCAATTCAATAAGCATTAGGTGCCTAATTCAGACCAAGATGCTGTTTAGGTAATGGGTAATAGTCTCCTGACTTGAGGTAGCAACCAGGTTAGGAGAGGACTAGACTTGTAACGAAAATGGAGTTTTGTGCCTCCTAAAAGGAAACTCCCTAAGGGTAGGGACCAAAGCTTCCCTTTTGTTTTTGGATACACAAGCCCGGCACAGCGTGGGGGTACCAGGGGTACAGTAACAGTGCTGTACTATTAAACACAGTGTTGCTGTCCTGTCATTTAGTCGTGTCTGACTCTTCATCACCCTGTGGACCAGACTATCCACAGGATTTTCTTGACAAAAAAACCTAGTGGTTTGTCATTCCCTTCTCTGATGGATAAAGCAAACAGAAGTTAAATGATTTGATCAAGGTCACACTGCTAGTAAGTATCTGAGGCCAGATTTGAATTTAGGTCTTCCTAACTCCAGGCCCAGTCCTCTATCCACCAAGTTATGGAGCTGCTTCCTAGGCAGAGGTTAAGTGACTTGTCCAAGGTCACACAATAAGTATGTGAGGCTGAATTTTAACTCAGGTCTTCCTGAAGCCTGCCCTGGCACTCTATCCAATTTCCCATCTGGCTGTCCCTATTAAGAACATAGTAAGTACTTAATGCCTGATGTAGTGGATGCCTAGACTAAGTTACAGATATGCACATGGCTTAATATAGACTCACAACCCGAAAGTACACTCCCAATACACACACATGCATAAGACTCAACTCCAACTTTTTAGTTGCTGCAGTACCCCAGTTCTCTCTCTCTTTGAATTCTCAATGAACAAAATCATACTTTGGTCACATCCCCTGCTACTTCAAATCTAGGATAGTTCCACTGAAAGGAGGAACTACCCATATTAAAGATACTTGATATTAAGGACCATAGTAACAAGTATGCATTCAGGTGGACTATGTCCCTTAGCAAATCACTCTCAGATGGGCCCTGGATTGTACAGGTATGACACTGCAGAATGGGTGGACCTGTTTAAAGGGTTTTCCACCTAATTTCCTTCCCAGGTGATAAGCCTTGCTAAGGCAAGTAAATATTTAACCATATTCCTACACCTCTGGTTACCGAGCACTCTGGATGTAGGTCTATAGATACCTAACTAAGACAAACCAAAGACTTGCAATGAACTCCAGTTGATACAGGTTCAAAACCACCAGGAAACTCAGGTAACCAGGTTGCTTCGACAGATTTTAAGAGTGGGAACAGATGTCATGATGGTGACCCTGGCACACTGATGTGCCTTTTGATTTATCAAAGATCAAATTGTGTTTGCTAATGTTTCAGTGTGGAGCATGTCTTAGTAGACATTCGTAATTCCCACAAGATCTCTGTGGTAACTCTCAGTTAACCTGAATACATGGTGAGGTTAAACACCTGACTGTCCTGATTTGGAGCAGAACAGATGATACCAGGCTCCCTGGGCCACTCTGGGGGGCAGAGGTCCCTAGCATCCCCTGTTCTTTGGTACAGATGATAAGACTGTTGACGAGTCTGTCCTTCCTGGTTTGGGGCGGCACCTCAGGGAGGCAGAGCTCTGCGCTAGTTATGAGAGGTGGAGACAATCCTTGACCTTAGAGAATGATGGAAGAGATAAGACCACAGAAACAGAGGAAGGGATACAGAAGAATCTAGTGCCAATTGTGTAGGTAAATAAATGTAGAAGGTATGAGGAATAAATAAAGTAAAAAGAGAAGGCAGGAAAGGCTTTCAGGAAGAGGTAAAATCTGGGGTTTTTTTTTTGTTTTTTGGAGGGCAGTTGGGGTTACGTGATTTGCCCAAGGTCACACGGCTAGGAAATCTGGGGTTTTTGAAGAACAGACACATGAAGGTGTACAGGGGAGAAAGGTAGGGCATTCTGGAAGGGAAAATTGGATGGGAGCATTTGAGCTCTCAAGTTACCCAGAATGGAAAGAATGCACAGCCACGCCCTTAGCCTGGGATACTTGTACAGCATTTCAGTGCTGAGTGTTTAGAGCCTGGCAATATTAATTGGCACAGTGGATAGAGTACCAGGCCTGTAGTCAGGACAACTCATCTTCACGAGTTCAAATCTAGCCTCAGACACTAGCTGTGTGATCTTGGGCAAGTCAGTTAGTCCTGTTTGCCTCAGTTTCCTCATCAGTAAAATGAGCTGGAGAAGGGAATAGCAAACTATTGCCATTATTTTTGCCAAGAAAACCCCAAATGGAGTTATGAAGAATTGGACACAACTGTAAAACAACTGAATAACAAATTGTAGGGGAGGGATTGGACCTAAGATGTCATCAGAGGAAGAAGTGAATTCCCAAATGAAAAAACTCCCTCTAGCATTGCAGGTCAGCACTGAGAAGTTCAGGGAGGCCCTCAGGGTTACATAGCCAGGATGTATCAGAGGCAGGACCTGATCCTGGATCTTCTTAGGTTTTTGGCCAGTTCTCTGTTCAGGCTGTCAGGTGTCAAATTAAAAAAAAGAAACTGAGGTCACTAAACCATACATAAGGATCTCTGTAGGCTGCATATTCACTTAGAAAATCACATATTAGCATTATCTATATTGTGTTATATTTTTACTTTCTTAAAAACTTCCCAATTACACCTTAATCTGGTTTGCTGGGAGTATTGTGAGCCTCTGTACTACACTATTGCTGCATACTGCCTTTTCAGTAAAATAAGAGTAACAAAATGAAAGCCCATAAAGTCTCAGCTTAACCCCTCCCACCTCACTGAAGATTCTCCCCGATATTCCCCTTCCCTAAAAGGTCTTGTGCTGTCCCTCCTCTCCCACCCCCAACACTTTGTAATTACTTTGTATATATTTTATACTTGTGGAGAGTCAGTCTGAAGTAGTGAAGAGTGAGCTAGCCTCAGAACCAGGAAGATCTGAGTACAGGTTCTGTCCCTGACACACACTAACTATATGACCCTGGGCAAGTCATTTAACAACTCAGGGTTCAACTCTCTTAAGATCCTACATTTCAAAGCAGGTGCTTACTTATGTTAAGAAAGGAAATTTTCTCACTGGGAAAACCTTATATCAATGAAATCATAAGTTTGGTACAAAAAAAATTTTTTTTACCTATATTTACTTATTTGGGCACATTATTTCCAACCAATAGAATGCCAACTCCTGGAAGACCATTTTCTTCTTGTCTTTGTAAGTGCCCAATGACTAGCACAGCACCTGGCACTTGAAGGGTGGGATTAATAAATTATTTTTGAACTGAAGGAAAGAGAGCTGGTTCTGGGCTTTATTCCAGGAAACCTCCTTTATGGTGAGGATGAAAGTGAGTTCCTTCTTCCTTTCTCCCCATCTTTTCCTACTCAGAAAAAAAGCACATCACCCAGTGCTGGCTTAGATGTTGTCCTATATGCTTCAAACAGGACAGAAAGGGCAGGGAATGAATGGGCTATAGTAAATGTGTCTGTACCAGCAGCAGCAGCCCTAGGCCAATGGAATCAGGAATCCACTGAAGTCCTGAAGTATAGAGCAAACTCAGATTGTTTCTTGCATGTAAGTCCGCAAAATCTTCAAGGACATGGCATCTCTCTTCTGCTTTTCTTGTCCCACTCCCCACCTCTCCATCCCTTACCCGCCTACACCCCCATTGCTGCTAAAGCATTCAACCTGTCTGTTAAATTAATGTTTTTTTCCAATGAAAAGCATGTTTGAACTTCCTTGCTTTAGGGTAGAAGGTATGGGGAGTCTCTCTCTCTAGCTTATCTCACCATAACACTAAAAGTCCCTTTCCCCCTAACTCTCCTTAGCTGTCAGTCCTTCCTTCCCAGGTAAGGAAACTCCAAAGTCGTTGACTCGTTGGAACATGGGCATCTAGGCCTGGTCCTACAATCTCAGTTTTCCCCAAACCTCTTCTCCCACTCATATCCTAACTTTTCCCCTTTTGACATCAGACTCCATCCTTCTTCTTCAGTATAGCATTAATCCCCCTTCCACTCACCCCCACCAAGTTCTAAACTGATTTTCCCAAAGATATGCCCTAAATCTCAGGTCCATCCTGCCCCACCCCCTACTGACACCACCGCTTTAATGCCGTCTCCCCTACACTAGCCCAGAGGGTTTATGACAAAACATCATTGTCCTAAACAACTTCCACCTCCTGTTGCTTGGCAACTCTGTGGTTGGGAGTCCCCACACAAAGGCAGGAGAGGCCCTGGGAATAGGGAATGGAGGGTGGGGTTAGGCTGGGAGTGGGGAGTCTGTAGACAGCAAATGGGGAGTGGTAGGCGGGGAATGGGGAGCAGGCAGGGAATTGGGGTGATAGACAGGAATTGTGGTGGACTCAAGAGGTTAATAGGCAACAGGTATCTCTTACCTATGTGACTTCCTAAACCAGCATACTGTTCAGCAACAACTTTTCTCTGGTAAGAGGGAGCCTCAACTTACAGAATAGTGCTTCTCCTTATTTCCCATGCCTTTTCCCCGGAGATAATCACCCCCGGGATCCCTTAAGTACAATAAGGTATAACAGAAAAAATAAGGCCAATAAAGGGACAAAGTCAGGTGGGTAAGTTGAGTAAGAAACTAGATCAAGAGAAAGAGGTGGGGGGGAGACAGTGGGTGTTTGCTTGGCAGTAGGTCTCTGTTCACCCCTCTACCCCCACAAGAAGCCCTAGGAGAAAATGATCTGTTTGGGAGACTGACATCGAAAGGAGGCCAGATGGGGTGGGGATGCAGGATGGGGGCTGAGAGGCTAGAAAGTTAAGAGTTTCAGTTTCCTTAGGGAATTAATGGGGGAAAGTATCTTCTCTCTTATTCCAAACTCCCTGCCCCTACCACATTCTCTGGCAGGCAGGCAGGCAGCCCCACCTTTCTAATAGGAGAGGCTGCCCAGGCAGGTCTTTACACAATCAGGGAGGCCCTGCTCTCTCTTAGAGCTTGTATCCCCACAGACTCTAATCACACAAGACAGTGGAGCTGTTTTTATTTTAGTGGCCCTAATTGGAGCATCATTTGCATACACAGAGAGAGAGAGGGGTCCTATGAAGTTGACTATACCCCTTCCCCCACTGGGCCTGTAGCCAACAACTGTCCTAGTTTGAAAAAAAATCAGAAGCAAATCACTGGGTATCCCTCCCTTAGGTACCTGCCAGTCTCCTCCTCTCCCACTGGCACCTCCTTCACAAGCCTCAACCAATCCCACAGCTCCCTCCAGGATTCGAATTAGAGAGAGGGGTTGGGCTCTCAGGATTCCACTTCTGCCCCCTCAGTGGCCTCTTCTGGGTTTCTCCTTGGGAAGCTCAGCATGGAAAGACTTTGGGGATGGGGAAGTAGAAAGATATCTTATTCAGAGTTTTAGGGTTCTCCAACCCTGTCTACCACCTTGATGGGCTAAACCTTGTCCTTTTCCAACACTGACTGATGGAACAACCTTTTCTTCATCCCCACCCTACCATGACACCCTATCCCACCCAGTTGTTAGCCCACACCATCTCCATGTAATCCTGCTCTAGCCTCCACCACTGGCTCTGGGGGTGGGTGGAATGGGATGCCTTCAATAGTGTACTCAAAGGGTTAAAAGACAATAGATATCTCTTTCCTATCTGCTATTGAAGAGCTAGGGGCTAAGTCAGGAGGGAGGAGATAGTCTTTTCTTCTTTTGTATTTACCCCTAAATTCAGAGACCAGAGCTTGCCCCTGGACCCAGGCACCAACCAGCCAGAATTATGTCTCCAACTAGGGGGTTAAAAGGAAGCAGAGTCAGCCAGGGACTAAGGGGTGGAGTTTTGAAAGGGCCTAGAAAGAGAGGGACAGTTTTGGTGTGCAGTATCCAGTCCCAGAGGCATGAAAGGGAAAGAAATACATCCTTCATCCAAGTCTCATCCCTTGTTTAATCATTAGGTAACAGCTTCTAGAGGCCTTTCTCACCAGCCTAGGTGTACCTCCTTCTCCTTCATTGTCAAGTGGCACTCTTATATTGTGATAGAATGGACTAAGGTCTCCTAGAGCCCTGAAATCTCTGAAATGAAGGCCTTGGACTACATGACCTTGTGAGATCCACTCCAGCTCTAGAAAATCCTCTTTTCTTTTGCATTCTAGCCTTGGGAAACTTCCCATGAGGAAGCACAAGTTGGGGCCCTGTATCAGCTCTATGTATATCCTAAGGGTTGAGGAATAAGAAGATGGGGTCTGGAGAGCAGGATAATTAGGTTTATGATATGTCTGAGCGGTTGGAATAGAGTCTGACAGGATTTCAGGATGGGATTAATTGAGAAGTTTGGGATACAGATTCCCCAAAGGTAAAGCTATTATCAATTTGATAAAAATTGGGGATGGGAGTAAGGGATCAAAGGTTAGGCACTAGAATTGAGGGTCAGGGCAATGGGATGAGGGTTAGAGAGCATGATTAAGAAGCTAGGAAGTCCCAGCCCTGTCCTTATGACATGGCTGTACCTGCTAAGCAATGGTTCTTACCCACATAGTGAGGATCAACACGGGGGGAGTACAGCCCAAACTGGATGAAAATGGGAAGCAGGAAGCCAAAGCGCAACCACTCGATGACATGCAGGGGGGGCCTCCCCGTGGGGGGCAGTAGGTCACAGCTTAGCAAGGCACTCTCCCCAGTACGGCCCACAACTGTCACTGCCTCAGGTTTCACACGGCCTGTGGGGAGTGAGGGGAGAAAGGCAATGGGAGCACAGCAAGGAGTACCTGTGTCAGGGTCATACAGGTGATTTAGGGGTAAAGGTTTAAATTCAGGCAAAGAAACATTTATTTTAGCCATTTCCTGACCCAGGTATATAAACCCCAAGGCCCCACAGCCAGCCCTTCAGGACCCATTCTGGTCTAGGTACTCTCTTTCTTCCCAAGCTGGCCCCTGCTATACTTCATGTGTGCGTGTGTGCGTGTGCGTGTGCGTGTGTGTGAGTGTGTGTGTGTGTGTGTGTGTGTGTGAGTATGTGTATAGTTTCAGGGTTCATGAGCCCTAGAAGGAGCTCACCATCAGCCCCCTGACTGGTGATCAGGCTGAGGGTGGCCAGGCCGAGGCACCAAATCATAGCACAGCTGTCCCACCCGGCCCCTCCTGTCCCCAAGGAGCCCTGACGGAGGGGCCGAGGGATGGGCCCTGGCTGAGGGGTGCTCTTCTTTGCTTTCCAGCAAACTCCTCAGTTCCTCTGTGTAGCCACCAGGGAGATGTGACTCCAGTCAAATTTGATCTTTGGGAGACTCAGGCCCTTGGCCCAGATGACTCCAGATGTAGATACTTTCTGGGGAACCAGTATCTGAAAGAAGAAAATGCAGAGGGATCAAGCAAAGCATGGCAGTCAGAATAGGTCAAGGGAGAACCTACCAGGCTAGAAAGAAGACTATATAAGAGGAATGATAGGCAGTATACGAGATGGTACAAAGTGGACGCCCTGAGGAATAATAAAAAAAAAAAAGAGAGACTCTGGCTCAAACAAAAAATCCTGAATCCCTAAAACCAGACTAGGTAATCTGTCCTCCAACAAGCTTCCCAATAATATTCTTTACTCCTGAGTTTGTTTGAGCCTCATAACAACACTGTGAAAGTATTATGGGGTTAATTCAATAAACCTACATATAGTAAATGCCTAGTGTGGGCTAGGCACTAGGGATATTAAGATGAAAAAAAAAAACCAATGAAAAATCCCTTGCCTTCAAGAAGCTTACATTCTACTGGGGGTGGGATGAGAATACAATGGGTATGAAGCTAAGTATATAATGTAAGGTAGAGAGGCAAAGGATAAATACAGATAAAATGCTCTGAGAAAACTGAGGAAGGAGGAAATACTTTTAGGTAGAAAAATCACTAAAGGCTTCAAAGGGAGCAAAGGATGTTGAAAGGCAGAAAAGAGGGACCATTGCAAGCATGGGTTACACTCTGTGTGAAAATCAAGAAGTGAAGTACAGCCAGAAGTCCAGCAAGTCCAAACAGCCTGAGGGGGCAGGAGGGAGGGTGGGAATGTGAGGTAAGGCTAGAAAGCAGAGGCTGCAGTCAGACCAGGGAGGATTTTAGGTGCCAGGAAAAGCAGTTGGTATTTTAACCTAGAAACAATAGGGAGCAACTCAAAAGGTTTTGGCGGGAGAATAAAAGAGACATCTATGTTTCAGGAAGATTATTTTGGTACTTGTATGAGGGAAAGATCAGAGAGGGGAGGGATTAAAAATAGACCGTCACAAGTTAGGTTATTAAAATAGTCCAGATGTGAGATGATAAGTATCTAGAAAAAGCACAGACACATATTAGAGATATTATGGAGGTGGATGTGAGAGATATTATGGAGACAAAAATCAATGGGCTTCTGGCGACTGATTATTATTTGAGGAGGGGGAACAGAAAAGAATCAATGATTATTGAGTTTCATGACCCTGTGAAACTAGGAAGATTGGTGGTGTCCTTAAGTCTGGAGAGGGTCAGCTTAGTGAGGATGATTACAATAACTATTATAATTGCAGCCCCAATTTGAGAGAAGAAACTGAGACAGAGGGGTTAAGTTACTTGCTGGTGCTGTGACACAGGAGACAGTGTCAGAGACAGGACATTCAAGTCCCCCAATTCCTACTCCAATTTTCTTTCCACTACTCTCATTATCCCCAATCTCTTTCCTCTCTCTGAGTGTCTCTCTGTCTCTGTCTCTCTCTCCTCTTCTCCAACCACAACTGCCATCCACCCATATATGCAAAAAATATGTATAGGAGTTATTTTTAGTGGAGGAGAAGTGGAAACGAAAGGGAACATTGGGAAATGCCTGAACAAATTATGGTATATGAATGTAATGGAATATGACTGTGCCATAAGAAATGATGAAAGAGATGGTTTCAGGGAAGCCTAGGAAGACTTGTATGAACTGAACAGAACCAGGAGACCAATTTATACAACATTAATAAAATTGTAAAGACAAACAACTTTGACAGACTTAAAAAGCTCTGATGAGCAAAATGACCAACCAAGGATGCTAAAGGACAAATAATGAATGACACATGTCAATTGCCTCCTGACAGAGAGATGCAGAATGATACACATGTTCTGACATAGTCAATGTGGAAATTAGTTTTGCTTGACATACATATTTATTCCAAATCCATTTCACCCCTACCCCCCAATTCAGGAGAAGAGAAACTGGGAGGGAGAGAAAACATATGCTTGTAATTGAAAAAAGAAAAGAAAAAAAAGTTAAAGACTGCCATTTATCTTTTGCAAGGAAATCTCAGCTTAAAAATCACGTTAGCCTGTACTGAATCTCCCACCCTCCACCCCCTTGGCTTTTCTGCCTTCTCTTTTACTCAGACTGCTGCTACTTGTTAAGGGCTCCTCTCTGATATCTTGCTTCATGATGGACTCCAACTGTATCCAAGCTGTGTACTCTCTGCTTTTCTCAGAAGCCTCCCCAAAAGGTTCATATTTCAAAGATGAATCACATTCCCCAGGGAGTAGGAGTAGGTAGGAACAACTCCCCCCATCCTCTCACAGGCTGAAGGGGGAGCAGGTGGAGCCTCCCTCCAGGTCCGGGTGGGTAGCTTTCTTTTCTTGACGCCATAGACTGCCTACCCCTCCTTTTGCAGGGTTCCATAGCCCATCTTCCCACTTTATCTTCTCCCTCTGCCCTCAAACATCCCCTTAACATCCATCAGGGTCTCTCCTTTCTGTGCCCTTCCTACTGCACTTGGCAAGCTTACCCCAGCCAGGGGTTCTACAACTGCTGGGAGACAATATATAATTCATTTCTCTTTTCTGTGAAGTAATTCTTTCGTAATCAAAATGCGAACTGCCCAGATGACAGACACTACATTAGCCCCAGAACAATAGTGAGGTACAAACTCTCAGGACTTGAATCCCCCAAACTGTTTTTCCTCCCCTTTCCAACAGATCCAGTTGAATTCTGCTCTGTTCCCTCCTCCCCACCCCCATCCCCACCAGAATTTTTTCTCTCCCCTTTTTTCTATCCCTAGAATTCTCTTTTCCGGTTTTCTCCCCCAGAACTATTCTTGATCTGTTCTCCCCCTCCCCCCCTCACTCCCTTCATCTTTGCTCTTCCTCTAGAATTCTCTCCCTTTTCTGTTCTCTCCCTCCGCTTTTAGTAGTCTCTCCTCCGGAACTCCCCTCTTCTGTTCTCTCTCCCTAGAACCTCCTCCTTTCCTGTTTTTGTCCCTCAGAACTCCCCTTATCTCTTTTTTTTTTGTTTGTTTGCTAGAACTCCCTCATCTCCTTTTCTCTACTCCTGAACTCCTCTCTTCTACTCTCTCCCCGGAACGACTACTGTTCTCTCTTCTATTTCTCTCAGGGTTCTCTTTAAATCCCTCACTTCTGCTTGTCTTTTCTCCTAGAACTAACTCCCTCTTCTTTCGCTGAGAATTTTCTTTTTCCGTTCTCTCACCCCTCCCAGATCTTCTCTTCTGTTATCTCCTCCTAAATCCCTCCTTTCTAGAACTCCTTCTTCCCCCAGAATCTCCTTTTCCTGATTCCCCCAAACTCCCCTTTTTCTGTTTTCACCACCCTAACTCCACTTCTGTTCTTGTTCCCCTGAACCCCACTCTCGTGGTCTCGTCTCCTGTTCTCTCCTCGGAACTCCCATTTCTTAGCAGTCCCTCCCCAGGTACTCCCTGCTTTTCCCGTTCTCTCCTCTCTTCGATTTTCTCCCGCAGAATTTCTCTCTCGGTTTCCCCTCCTGGGATCCTCCTGTCCTGTTCTCTCTTGCACAACTCTAGTTCTCAACCCCTTCCACCTCCCTCTTCTCTTATCCCCTAGTATTCCCCAGAACTCTTCTCTTCTCCAGTTCTTGTCTCCTTTCCTCGTGGTCTGACCCCTAGAACTGTTTCCTTTTCGTTTTATCTCTTCCCACCAACTCTCCTGCTCTCCTATTTTCAACACCCCCCAAACCTCCCCCGTCTTTGTTTTCTCCCCCAAAACTTTTTTCTTCAGCTTTCTCCTCCGTCCCACGACCTGAGTTCCCCACTTCTCTGGGTCTCCCCAGGATAATCACCCCCCAGCCCACTCCCCACTTCTTCTGCTCCCCCAGAGATCCTCCTCCCTCACCTGCTGCGCTCTGCTCGCCCGCTCTCCCGGTCACACAATAGGGGGCGGTCCCGCCTCCCAGGCTCAGGGGCTCGGAGCGCCTCCAGTTACCCCGGAGACCGCCAATCCCCCCTCAGCCTGCTGCCAATGGGAGCCAGCTAGGGTAGGGGTTGGGCCGGTGGGGTCCCACCCCGAGTCTGGGAGTTGTAGTTCCTCCTGGGGGTTGCAGCGTGGCCCGTGTACCTTTGGCGCCCCCTTGTGGCGCTCTCGACAGCCACGGCTGGTAGTCGGCTAGCTCGGACAATGTCCTTGTCCTTGGTGGTGACAGAAGCAGCTAGTTCCTTAGCTTGTCCCTTTCTCACTTATTTCTTCCTTCTATCTCTGCAGTCTGGTAGCCTTACGCTGCTGCCCTTTGCTCCCTGGGAGGGAAGAGGACTGGGGCTGGAGCCGGGGTTGAAATTTGAGCCCTAGGGGCAGAAACAGCACGCGGGGTGCAGACCTCCCCGCCCTCTCCCAGGAGATCCACCCCGATCTTCAGCATATCCAATCCCCTCCCCGCCCCTCACCCTCCCCCCTTGTTCTTACTGGACTGGAAATACCTGTCTGTGTTGGCAAGCACCCTAATCCTACTCCCACCACCCGCATTGTATAGAGGCGGGACCCGCTGCTTCTCAGCCTCACCCACGAACTGTACAGTGCTAGACCCTGGATTTCCCTCCCCTCTCTCTCTAAATTCAGAGACTGGAAGTCTAGAGTCCAATATTTCCACCTGAGAACTCTAGTTGGCAGAGGTCTGCGTTTTCCCTGGACCCTGTTCCTACACTTTAAGACCCACTCAAGTCTCATCCTTGAAGCTTCTAACTTTCGTATAGACATTACCCTCTCATTGTCCCTGTCACTCATCTGGTAATTATAATTTATTGTGTTATGACACCTCTTGTAACCTGAATAGAACCTATAATCAATGTTGTTTTCCCCTGTCTACACACAATATCTTCTTTCCTTTTTAAAGAGATTCCCTTTTCTTAGTCTCCTCTACCCTGCTAGATTATAATAACCCTGAGGGGAGAAACTGGTTGTCAGCCTTACTCTTGGTAGGTGATCTGTATATTCTTTGAATGAATGAACTCTTTAATAATAACAATAACTAATTGTTATCTTATTTTAGTTTTATAAAGTCTTTTCCTCACAATAACTATGAGGTAAATAGTACAAATATTATTATTCCTAATTAGTTGACAAGAAAACAGGTCCATAGATGTGGAACAACTTAGTCTTTAGGGGTTTAGAGTTAGAAGGCACTTTAGCAATCATCTAGTCTAACGCTTTGTCTATGTCTATCGTTTAATAAAAGATGATACTGAGATTCAGACAAATCAAGTTATTTTCAATGTAGTGAAGATGATATGAAAGGTTCATATTAAAAGTCAGAAAATCTGGGCTTTAATCCTACTGCAAACCATCCACGTTGTCAAGAAGATGCTCCTTCTCTTTGTCTGAGTCTCTCCCTTTCAAATCAAACAAGTATTAAGTGCCTACCATGTGCCAGACTCTGGATATACATGTATATATGTCTGTGTATGTGTACATGCATCTACATATGTATACAGTGTATATATTATATTATATACGGGAGATGGAATGTCATGTGTGATGAATAGACAATAGGCCAGTTTGAATGAACCACAGAGGGTAACACAGCATACGATGAATGATACAACTAACTAAATAAAACATTACAAAAGGAATTCACATTCTAACAGAGGAAACAAGATACTTAGACCTATATACATATGTATATATTGCAGAATAAATATAAGTATCTACAATGTATACAGTATATCTACCATACATGCACATTATATACAAAGAAGCTGAACAAAGTAGTTGAACAGTAGCAGTTGAGGAAATTAGGAAAGGCTTCATGTAGAAAGCTGGTCTTGTGTCTTGAAGGAAGAGGATTCTTCGAGGAGTAGGTGAGGAGGGAGTACATTCCAGGCATCAGAGATGGGATACGGAATATTTTGTGTAAGAAATAAAGAGAAGGTCAGTTTAGCTGGATCCCAAAGTGCATCAAAGATAGTAACATAGTAAAGAGGCTGGAAAGATAGGTGGGGGCAAAGTTAAACAGGTGTGTTTGCATTTCCTCCAAGAAGCAATAGCAATCTATGCTTAAGGAAAATCATTTTGGCAACAGTGTGGAGAATGGATTGGAACAGAGAGAAAATTCAGCAGAGAAATCAGTCGGGAGGTCATTGAAATAATCTAGGTGAGAATATTACACAGAAACTGTGTGAGTAGAGAGAGAAAAGAAGTGTTGGGGTAAGGGGAGTAGAATCATCAAGATTTGTCAAGTAATTAATTGGCTATGTGGAGTGAGGGAGAGTGAGGAGTTGGGGATAACGTCAAAATGATGAACGTCGGAGTCTAGAAAAATGATGGTGTCTTTGACAGAAATAAGGAAGTTCACAAGGGGGTGAGGGAAGATAATGAGTTTGTTGTTTTGTTTTGTTTTTGTACATACTCAGTTTTAAATTTCTCCAGAACATCTAGTCTGAAATATCCAATAGTCAGTTGGTAATGAAAAGCTCAGGGCAAAAACCAGGGCTGACTATTTAGATCTATGAGTCACTGGCATGAAGATAATGAAATCCATGAAAGATGAGAAATAAAAAGTGGGGAGAGAAGAAAAAGGAGGGAAGAGAAGGGACATGGAGGGAAGGACAAAGAGATGGAGGAAAGGGGGAAAGAGAAAAATAGAGGGAGTTGGAGGAGAGAAAAGAGAAGGGAAGAAGATAGAAGAATAGGGGGCCTTGGACAGTGATTTGGAAAATGCTCATGGTTAGGGAGTATAATCTGGATGATGAATCAGCAAAAGAGATGGATAAGGAATGGTTAGACTTATTCAGGCCATGCACCCTACCCTTGCTGGTAAAATCACTGGCATGTTGCTAGAAATGGACAATTCTGAGCTTCTTCATATGCTTGAGTCTCCTGAGTCTCTTGGCCCTAAGGTTGATGAAGCCGTAGCTGTACTGCAAGCTCACCAAGCTAAAGAAGCTGCCCAGAAAGCAGTTAACAGTGCCACTGGCGTTCCAACTGTTTAAAAGAAAAGATCAGGGACCATGAAATGGAACCTCTGCTTCACCGAAGAAAAATATCTAAACATCGAAAAACTTAAAATATTGTGAAAAAACATTGCAAAATATAAAATAAATTAAAAAAGGAAAGGAAACTTTGAACCTGATGTACCGAGCAAATGCCAGGTCTAGCAAACTTAATGCTAGTCCTAGATTACTTATTGACTTAAAAACAAAAAACAAGAAAAAACAAAAAACCCAAAAAAATAGTAAAATGCATAAAAACAAATTAATGTTTTATAGACCCGGGGGGAAAAGAATTTTCAGCACAGTACAAA
>CM053593.1:128961925-128973207 GCA_028646575.1 Pseudocheirus occidentalis
TCCCTGACCTTGAATTTTCTTTTTTGAGGCCAAACTGGGTCATTATATTATACACTATTTGATTTCAGTTTTTGTTGTTGTTCTTTTTCTTTCGTTGTATATTGTATATGGCATCATCATGTATGTTGTTTTCTTGGTTCTACTTACTTTGCTCTGCATCTGTTCATATCTTCCAGTGGATCTTTTTAATCTTCACATTCATCATTTTCAAGATCAAATTTTAGAAACAACTGTACCCTTGCCTCACTTCTTCCAGTTTAATGCCCTCCGTCCCTTAAATTGCCATTTACATATCCAGTGTCTGTATAACTGTTTTTTTTTTTAGTCCTCTCTTCTGTTCTGCCCTTCTCCTTATGAATGATCTTCTATCAAGTTTATTTTCCCATCTGCAAAATGGGCACTTATGTGAGTTATTAATATGCTTCCTTTAATGCAGTCTAAGATCACATTTGCTTTTTCCTGGCGTCCACCTCACATTGTTGACCCAAAGTGAGCTTGCAGCCCATTCAGCTGTCCAGATCTTTCTTAGACAAATTGCCTTCTAGTCATACTTATCTGTATAAAGTTGGTGTTTTTGAATCTTTATGTATAAGACTTTACATTTCTAGGGCATGTTCACAATAAAAACTCATTTTACTAGAGGGTGGGGAGGAGGGGAGATTGAGCCCTAGACTTGGTGTCAGGAAGACCTACATTATTCTCATCCAGTCTCAGACACTTACTACTTGTGTGACCCATGCAAGTCACTTAATCTCTAGCTGCCTCAGCTTCCTCAACTGTAAAATGTGCCTACCTTGCAGGGGGTAATTGTCAGGACAAATGACATATTTGTAAAGCACTTAAGCCTAGTGCCTGGCTATAGTAGGTGCTATATAGAAATGTTTATTCCTCTTCCCTTCCTAAATCAGGTGTGACTTTACACTGCATTCTTCATGGCACTGATTATAGAGTAGAACTAATCATAGTACTTACTGGTTTAGAACTGGAGGCACCTTCAGAGGGTCATCTAGTAAACCTTCCTCATTTTATGAATGAGAATCTGAAGCCCAGGTTGGTTAAGACACCTGCCCAAAGTCATGCTCCAGGTAGGAGATGACAGAGTTAGGATTGAAACGCAGGTCCCAAGACTTTGGATCTAACAGCTCCCCTCTGAAGGCCCTGCCTCCTGTGTCCTTGAGAGGGCCTGAGAGCCTCCTACTCCCTCTTCCAGCTGCAATTTAATGGTTGACTGTTGTTTCTCTTTCAAACTCTGCCTCCCTGTGTATTTATTTTGTCAAGTAGCCTTTAATCGAGCTAAACTAATGATGCTGTTGCTGTCCTGAAGGACATCGAGCCATCAGGGCCCCTTCTTTTCCATCTCCTTTTCTTCAAGGTCACTAGAGAACAAAAATTCACCATTTTCTTTATGTTCTTAGGCCTCTTCCAGTTGGGAAATTAATCCCAGTGCCTAAACTCAGCCCCAGCATGGACAATTTCATCTCATTTTCTCATTCCATTTTCTCTCTCTTAGACTGATTGCAGAAGTGGGGGGGTGGAGCCAGAGAATAGCAACTTTCCACCTATCTTAAAGTTGTTTCTTGACCTTTACCTTTTAATGAGCACAAGGAATTCTAGTTTGTTCTATTTGGGTTGACTCTGACTGCCCTTTTGCCCTCATCAGGCCCCTGACTGAGCCAGGAAGTCAGGAAAAGGGGACTTTCTATACCCCGGATTGGATTGGATACAGCCAGAGGCCCCGGAGGCTGCTGTGAGGCTTAGTTATAGGTTACCACTGAGATGTCTAGTCTCATCCAGGGGATAGTAGAGTAATGCTTTGCACATAGTAGGTACTCAATACACATCTTTTTAAAAAATATATTCTCATTTAATTAAATATTTCCCAATTAAAGTTTTTTAAACATTTATTAAAAAAATTTTTGTTCTAAATGGTTTTCCTCCTTCCCTTTCACCACCAAACAATGAACATCTTTTGAACCGAGGCTAGATGCTACATTGCCCCCTCAGGGTTCTAGGGACAGTGCTGTGGTGCTAGTGGGAAAGGAGTGTCTTTAATGCCTTGTGACTGGTACATACTGAAGGTCTCTCTTCAGGATCTCAGTGCTGAACTGACTGGCTATAAAACTTACTATGGACTCTGCTCCAAGACCTCTTGGTGGGTTGATTGCTCTCCTGGCCTTTTGAAGATCACGGGATCAAAGTTATCTCCAATCTCCTTCGCCTAAAACAAGAGAGAACAAAGGCAGAGGCAAAGACCCCAGGCCTATTTTCATGTCTATACCTGAGGCCTCTCCTCTTGCTGTATTATTTCTCTTCTGTCACTGTTAGGAAGGAGTCGAACCAAAAGGCATAAGCCAGGAATGACTAGGACCTTTTGGACAATCCCTAGTTTCACTTCCATGGCCATTCATTGAGACTCCTCTTTATCACATGGTTACCAGACTGGACCCAGTTATCTGTACATGCTTCAAAATCCTTGTGGGAACTGCATTGGCCAAACGCTTTTTGTGTGCCATTATAGTAACTTGCCCAAAGTTGCACAAGTAATAGGTGTCAGGAGTGGGATTCCAATCCAGGTCCTCTGACTCTGTTTGCAAGCCGTGTTATTACCTTGGCTTTTCCTGCTTCTCTTCTCAGTCTCTCAAACATCCTTAAAGGATATGCATGACCCAGTAACAACTCCTAATTGCTCATTTGGTCCCTACGACTAGGGGAATTGAGTGACTGAGTCAGGTAGAACCACCATTGCTCCTAGAATACGAGGAAGAGGGTAGAGAAATTCCCCCACTGCTGTTCTAAGTTCAAAGGAGAGATGACAGGATACCACATCAGCATGCTCAAGAGAGAGGGTGGAGATCTTCAGCCTCTCCCTAAGATCCTTTCTGCTACTTACAAGCATGTCCGTGTTTTTCTCCCATTCGGTCCTACCATCTCTGGTAGCTATTGCGATGAATCTCTTCCCTTTACTGGCTTAATTTCTTGAAAAAGCTGAGCTAGCATTAATATAGATCTTTAAGGTTTACAAAGTGCTTTGCAAATATTTCATTTTATCATCCCAACAAACCTGTGAGGTAGCTGCTGTTATTATTCCCATTTTACAGAGGAGAAAACTGAGGCAGGTGGAAGTTAAATGTCTACAGTTAGATTTGAACTCAAGGCTTCCTGATTCTAAGTCAGTTACTTTATCTTCTGTAGCACTAGCCTGCTTCTAAAGCACAGGTTTGACTGCGTGCCCTTCAGAATGACTCGGTGAACTTCAGTAGTCCCAGATCAAATATAAAATGCTCTGTTTGGCATTTAAGACCCTTTTCTACCTTTCAGGTGTTTTGTACCTTACTCCTCTCTCTGTATGAACTAATTTCTATGATGCGGTGAAATCAGCCTTTTAATATGATATCCCATTTCCTGACTGTGTGTTTTATTTTTTGCGCTATCTGGCCCCATGCCTGGAGTGTTGCCCCTCTTCACCTCTACCCCTCCTGGCTTCCCTGGTTTCCTTCAAAACTTAGCAAAAACCCCCCTTCTACAGGAGGACTTTGCAGTCCTCTGCCACTGTTAGTACCTTCCTTCTGAAATTAGCTCCTGTCTGCACTGAATATATCTGATATGTTCCTAGTTATTTACACATTTTCCCACCATTAGGCTATAAGTTTCTTTAGATGAGGCTGTGGTTTTTTTTTTCCTGCCCAGCAATAATTGTTTAATAAATGCTTGTTGAATGACTGACTACATAAATGTTGTTGAATAATGGAGTCATCAGAAATAGGTGGGATTAATCATGGATAGGCTTGCCAGCCTACTGATATTCTATCATCGAAGCTGTTTGCTTTTCTCTGGTCTATGGTTTTTTTGCCAAAGTTTATTTAGTTTTTACTTTGGTATCCCTAATTACAGAAAGCTTCCTGGAGAGCAGAGTTTGGAGTGAGAAGAAAGACTTAAGACTAATTCATGCTAGATGGAAAGAGTGGCCTGTTTGAGCTTAGAAATTGGAGTTAATATAGTTGGATTCATAAACGTATTTGCTTAAGAAACAAGGGTGGGAAGATGAGGGTTTAAGGTTGGTGAAGGGGCCTTGAAGCTTAGTCTGAGGAGTTGGCATTTCACTTGGCAGGTGGGAGGGAAGCACCATAAATTTTGGGGAAGGGAAATGCCTTGAATGGACTTGAATTGCCTAGAAGACAATAATATAGTAAAAATAACACTTACATATTACTTATTTGATCTCTTTGGAGTCTTATAATAAGCCTTTAAGATTTATGTAAAGTAAGTACAATAGGTATTAATATTCCCATTTTAGAGATAGACTAAAACTTATAGTGGTCACATAACTAGTGTCAGAGATTTGATTTGGATCCAAGTCTCTTGGACTCCATGGCTAGGGCTCTATCCAAGCCTCTCCAAGGAGACAAGTGGTCTTCTGGGTGGTAGATGAACTGAAATGGATTCTTTCTCATTTCTTCCATCATTTCTGCCTACTATGTAACTCTAGGTTTCCCTCGATTATGAAAGAGATACCCCAGTCTCCTCTTAGAGAGCCTGTGTTGGGTTTCTTCACAGTCACAGGGGTTCTTGTCCTCATTGATGGGGTCCCCTGCTCTTGTGTGGGCACCCCCAGCCTGGTGGAGCTTGACTTTGCACCCTGCATCTCATAGGATTTATTCAGGTTCTTTCACTGGTATGTTACTGATGAGGAAACCAAGTCCCAGTCTATCACACCAAAAAATGTTAAGAACCCCCTTGTTAGTAGAATCTTTGCTTGCCTTGATCTAAGCTCATGTCATTATATTTGTGACCTTAAATTGATCTTCTTCCTTTCCTCCCTTCTCTCTTGCCCTTCACCTCTCCAGCCACTAAGTGCAGCTGGCATCCTGAGCTCCTCCTCTAGCACTTCCAACAGGTCGAGGAACCGGACCCGCTACCGGACCAAGGCCATGAACTCAGAGGTTGATGAGAGCCTCTTTGGTGGTGGCAAGGTAACTTCCTGCTCCCATCTAACTGCTGGTGATCCCCCATAACCCCTTTTGTGATCTTCTTGTTGAAATACATACATGGATTACCCCTGAGGCAGCAGCCTAGATTGCTGCCAATTAATACTTGTGATGCCACCTGCTAACACAGGAGACACTCTTTGGTAGTCATTGAGACCAGAGTGGCAGAGCTATGGTAGTGCCAACAATAAACTGTGGGCATGTGAACAAGGTGATTTATTTTTCTCCATCCCAAGCCCTCCTTGCTTTCCAGCCTTTAAGAATAGATGTGATGCCAACAGGAAGGCTAGAAGAGCTATTTGGTGCCATGAGTATATTCCAGATTGCCTCCTTTTTGAGGAGGGAAACAGGGTGGTGGTGGTGGTGGGGTCCTGGGATGAAGACATTTGAGAATGACCAATGGAAACCAACCATGCAAGTAACAGAATAGCATTTTGTTGTTCTCTGTAGTTTTTTCCATCCAAAGGAGTAAAACTCAAGAAATCAATACTTCTTTCCTGCTGTAACGTACTTTGATTTTGTGAAATTAACTTTCTTTTCTACAGGTCCATTGGATAGCATTACTTTCCTTGGGAGCCTGGGCCAATGACTGTTTTCAAATATGGGCCAGTTTCTTGAGTCCTGAGTGCCACTAGCAGAATTTAGCAATGCCTAGGTTGGAGCACCTTTGTGAGGTCTAAGGCATAAATAGGAGAGGAAACAGAAAATAAAAGAGAGGGGATTGGTAAAGTAGAAGAAAAAGGGAAAGCAAGGGAAGGAAAGAGATGAAAGAAGTACCTTTGGTGGGGAGTAGAAGGTGGTCACTAATAATTTTTACTAAGTAGCACCAATGTCCCAGACCTGAACTATTCAGAGAGGAATTGTAAAATCTTTCCAGATTTTTCCCCATAAGCATGCTTCCTTTTAGAAGCCTGATGAATTCCCACCTAGTATTTGTCAATGTTCCTATTGATGAGAAAAAGGAAGTATGGTTTCACTTGATGAAAATAAAACCTTTACCTGGTCTGTGCTCAGTGGGATTTGGTTAGGTCTGGACAGTGAACAGTCCCTTCTGGTAAGAGAATGGAACCATCAGGAAAGAGCCTTGCCTTCTGGTCTCTTTCTCTGGGCTGAATACCTGGGGGTGGAAAAACATTGGAATCCACAGATGGCTCTGATTGTGCAGTAGGTGGCAGGAGTTTCCTACAGTCTGATACCCACACAGAAACCCAGGCCAGGCACCAGGTGGCAGTAGCATCTTAGAGGAACAGCATTTGGAAAGTCAGATTCTGTATGCCTGGGAGGGCCCTTGAGAAACCATCTGGTCCAACCCTCTCTCCACTGCTGGGCAGAGCCACACTTTATAGCATTTCATATAAGTGAACAGCTCTCCTCTTTCTTAGGACCTCCAGGGACAAAGCTCCCACAGCTTCCCCCAGTCTATACTGTCAGGACCATTCTGTCTAATCTGCATCCTTCCTGTTCTATGGTTCTAAGTCCAATGCTAGCCTGAATTTCTTCATCTGGAAAATGAGGCTAATCTCTCAAGTCCCTTCCAGCTCCCTGTTTTTGATTTGATAAGTGTTCAGAGAAGTTACTGAGGAATTCTCTCAGATTAGAACGGTTGATTTAATACCACTCTGTAAACGGGGGAATCTTGGATCACTGAGGGGGGAAAAAAAAGAAATCAAATTAACTCAGTGGTTCAAAATTCATTAGCTTCTTCACCAAACCCAGAGTGCTAGAACTCATGAGTGTCATGTAAAAAAAAATTATGATAGGCTATCAGAGGATTCTTAGTTGAAGTCTAAGCTTTACTACTAATATTTTTGTATGACCTTGAGAAAGTCATTTAACATTTCTGGGCTTTGGTTTCCTCATCTATAAAATGAGAGTTGGGTTAGAATTCAGGGGTGAGGAACCTGTAACCTCGAGGTCACATATGGCCCCCTAGGTCCTCAAGTGTGGCCCTTTGACTGAATCCAAACTTCACAGAACAAAAACCCCTCAATAAAAGGATTTGTTCTGTAAAACTTGGACTTAGTCAAAAAGTCACACCCAAGGACCTAGAGGGCCACAGGTTCCCCACCCTGGCTCTGATCATTAAATTCATCCCCAACTCCTAAGTTTTATGCTTCTCCCCCCAAACCATGGAATACTGCAGACATTAGTTACATGCAGACATTAATATCTCTCGCTGTTCTTTGGGGGAGGAAAGGGATGCCCTCCTCAAAGTATATTATGGGGTAGAAAAGTGTGTTATGAAGTAGGACATTCTTCTTCAACATCTACTGAATAGAACTCTCGTGGAAGGGTGGGGGGAAGGGGGTGAAGGAGGAAGAGAGGACAAATGTTAAAAAACAAACAAAAAAACTTTTGGTTGTTTCCAAATAGAGAACAGTGCCTAGTTTTCCCAGGGTCCAACACTCATTGCAGTCTATATAGTCTGGGTCGTAGTTTATCTTTAATGTGGTTGGAGAACCCAGGTGAGGGGATTCTCTGGGACTTAAATTGGTGGAAAAGCAGGTGGGAAGTTTGTGTGGCCAGCTAGCGAGCTGCCTCTCCTGGCCTTGCAGCCCTCCCAGCCCGTCCGCTGTGAGAGCCCCATCGTGCTTCTAAGGGACAAGCAGAGTATCCAGAAGAACTTGGGCTGGACGCACAAGCCGGAGACCATCCGGCTGATCACGCGAGACATGGTCCGGGATCTGGTGTAAGTAGCTGGGCCCAGTTTCCCTTCCATGTTCCCTCTCTTCTCTTGGCTTAGGGGACTGTATTGAGATGAGAAGAGGATCCCTCCCACCTGGTCTTATTTTATCACTCCTCCTCCCTCTCCAGTGTTTTTTTGTTTTTTCCTTTCATTTTAGGGTTTGCAGTTTTCCCTCTGACTTCCCTCTTGCTTTTTCTTCCTTTATAGATATTATCTTTTCCTCTTGTCTCCTGATTCCATGTTCTTTCTTTCCCATTTCCTTCAGCTGGCTGTAGAGCTTAGGCACTAGTAGAGGGGGAGGGCTTATGCGATGCCTGGGTCCTCCCTTCCCCTCCTTTCCCCTCCTCTCCTCTTCCCACTGGTGCTCTTGGTAAAGGGAAATTAGTTGGATGAGTCAGTTCCTTTCTGGTGCCTTAAGAGTCTGATGCAAAGGAAAACTGACCAGCTGCCTAATTAACCTCTTGGCTTCTTCCCAGAGTGGCTGGCCACGAATGGGAAATGCTAAGTTCCTTTGGGATTAGCTCAGCACTGTTTCCTGGTGGCTCCCTCTTTGTCTTGGCTCCCTCCTCCTAGATCTGGCTGGGCCTGGCTAGGAATCCAGAAATGAGCCACTTCTTTGTAGAAGTTGGTACTTAGCTAACTCTGTAACTGTCCATTCCCTTCCCTCCCGCTCTGGTCCTGTACTCCCCACAGCTCCAGCAAATAATGGGCCAGAGAGACCAGAGATGCTTCCCCAAGAGCTGTCTCTTCAGTTACTCTTGTTTCCAGCTCTGGAATAACCTTATCCTTGCTTAGCCTAAGCCCATCACATTCCCATTCAGTAGTCTTGAGAGCCATTCACAGGTCTGAGGTCTAGGGCAGCTAGATTAGGGAGTTCCTTATATTTTAGGGCCATAGAAAGCATCAGGAGGCACATTAACCCGGGACCTTTGGTATACTATCTTAGGTTCTGAGCATATTTGGTTATTCCAGATGCAAGGCTCCATAGGGCCTTGCCACTTGGTTAACCTCGATGTCCTGGCCAAATCCTAAATATGCTTTCTCATTCTGGCTGCCTCCTGGAATCCCCCCACTGGTTTTATTAGATGAGGTTTCACTTCCTGTCTCAAAGCAACTGCGTCTTATTCCGGTGTGCCTGTTAAAATGCCTCACCCAGAAGCAGCTTCTTTCCTTAGGTGACCCCCCTCCATTGCTCCCTCCCCCACCTTTAATGTATGTCATTTGTTTATAATCATTATAATTAGTTATTGGTTTGCTGAGTGCGTTGGGCAGCTGGGAAGGAAAGGTCTATAGACATGTCAGCTGCTATTGTTGATCAGAGATTTTAATTAATATTTAGTGTTCAAAGCTTCTGTCTGGGCTGGATGAACAAGGATGTTTAGGTGTTTTTCTGCTGGCCTTCATCCTGCCCATTTAGAGAGAAAATCCGTCCCTTAAACTTCCCTTTTTAAAATTCCTTGTGATAATGATATTCATACCTTTTCCCTATTGGGTCCAATTAACTTGGGTGGAAATACCTCATGTTGAGGAGCTGACTGTGTGCCAGGGGGTAGACACTGTGGTAGGAATAGGAGAAAGGAACAATGAAGTCCTAGGTGTGAGTTCTGTGTGTGTGTGTGTGTGTGTGTGTGTGTGTGTGAGAGAGAGAGAGAAAGAGAGAGAGGGAGAGAGAGAGAGAGAGAGGGAGAGAAAAAGGGAGAGAGAGATCCTCATGCTTTTCTTCTTTTCTTTTCTCCCTCTCTCTTCCTCTTTGATTTTTGTCTCCACTTTTGGTTATACCTCCCATCAGAGTCCCCACAGAAGACCCGTCAGGGGAGTCTCTTATCATCAGCCCTGAGGAGTTTGAACGGATCAAGTTTGCTTCCCGAGTCCTTACCAAGGAAGAACGAGATGCCATTGAAGAGGCTCACAAAAAGGAAAAGGCCGATATCTTGGTAGCTAACCTTGCCAACCTTGGCCTTTGTGGATCCACTGGTGGCTTGGGGATGTGTTGGAGGAGAGGTTCGCTTCTCGTCAGATAAATGGGAGCTCAGACTAAAAGACCCCAAAGGAAGGAAGGGATGGAAAGTTAGACTGAACTCTAAGGAACATTCATTTTTTAAAAATATGGCAGAAGAGCTCAGCTAGAATGATGATCAAATAAACCACAAATAGTAAGGGCATTGGTGAGGATGGAGCTAAGAGATGAAACTTTTTGCTTCTTAGTGATCAGATGAAGTGAGGAGTAGAAATCCCATTGGAGCAAGTTGGAGAAATCAGCCCCAGGACAAAATATTTAGGCAACAATTCCAACCTCAGTGGGACTTCAAGGTCCCATTCACCTTTGTATCTATGATATTAAAAAATGGATCAGATACCCCTCCCGCTGAGATGGACTGATCTCTCCCAGAATGCAGTGACCCTTCGAAAGCAGATGATGAAGCAGAAGGAGATGGTACGGCAGAAGAATAGGAAGCTCAATGACCTGGAGGAGGAGGCCAAGGAAAGGGCACAGAATCTCCTAGAGAAAGCCAATGCAATGAGGATGGAGCAAGAGATTGAGATCAAAGACATGAGCCAGGTAAGGAACCAAGTGAAGCTGCTGCCCAGTGTCTCCTGTTCTTGTCCTCACTCTGCGAAGTGCTGTTCTCAAGCTGGAAGTTATCAGCAAGGTCAAAGAAAGCAAACACGTTTGCTGGAGGCTCATGAAGGGAGAGTGGATGAAAGATGGGAGGTGAAGCCCAATATGTTCCCATGGTAGGTGTGTCTGCCATGGAGACCAGATGCCTAGATAGCTCAGTGAGCATGAGATTTGGTCCTGCCCATTCTATGTGACTGTAGCTGGTGGTCCAGGCGGTGAGGTTCCAGTGGTGAGAAAAGGGGAAGGTTGGTACTGCTTTCTTGGTTCTAGAAGTGCCCAACCTGTTTACATCTTAATTCTCATTGCTTCATTTAATGTCCAAATGTAAGGAGTTTGCTATTCCCCCAGTAGTGCTAATTCCTGTCCCTCTACCTCTGGTACTCTCAGTTCTTCCTCCTCTCGTTTATTCCAGCGTCTCTCACTCTACTTGTTCCTTCTTTCCATACTTATCAACCATCAAATCAAGCTCTTCTAACCTGGAAAAAAGCAGGGATTGGGATTTGCCTGTGTATTAATTTTTACCAGATGCTGTAATGGACTCTTTGTTGGTCTACTGGTCTGTATTCTGTGTTCCACAATTCAATCACATCTATCCACATTCAGTCAATCCATAACAAGAATCTGTTAAGTACCTAATACATGCCAGGCACTGAGCATACAAAAGCAAAAGTGGAACAGTCCTTGCCCTCAAGGAGTTTCCATTCTATCAGGGATGCCAACATGTACATAATTAAGAATGTACAAAATAAATATAAAGTACATTTTGGGTGAGGAGGCACTAATTGTGGGGAGCAGGGGAGGGGGATCTGGGAAGACTTCCTGTATATGGTTTCACGAGCAGAATTTGAAGGAAACAGGGTTGCAAGAGATAAAGTGAAGTGGGAGTGCATGACAGTCATGGGGAATGGCTTGTGCAAAAGTGCAGAGGAGGGAGATGTATGTGAGGAACAGCAAGAAGTCAGAGTATAGTATATAGCTATGGTATCCAACT
>CM053593.1:128973307-129009128 GCA_028646575.1 Pseudocheirus occidentalis
CTTACACATCAAGAAAATCATTTTGGCAGCGGTATAGGATATGAGGTGGAGGCAAGGAAGCCAATTAAGAGGCTATTGTAGTAGTCCAGGTGAGTGGGAGATGAGGGCTTGAACCTAGGGTGATGGCCAGGGGAGGAGAAGGAAGAGGACAGAGGTGAGACATATGGTGGAGGTAAAAATGGCAAGATTTGATAATTCATTCAATGTGTGGTCTGAGAAGAGAGCATATGTACGTTTAATTAGAGTGTGCATTCAATAATTTTTTAAGAAAGGTGAATATTAAATGTTCAATTTTTATCACACTAAGTAAACTAAATTTAACTTTTTAACAAACTAACTCAACTTTATTTAAAAAATGCAAACTTGAAAAAATGAGACACCAGCTACTAAATTTTATTTTGAAATAGGGTATGTTTGAGACATTTGGTTCAACCCATGTACACACATATGAATAAGGAGAGTAACAGTGCTATGAGGTTAGAGGATCTGAGTTTGAATTCCATTTCTAATTATTTCTATGTGTCTTTGGGCAAGTCACTTAACCTCAGTAGACCTCAGTTTCCTTACCTGTCAAATGAGGGATTTAGACTAGATGACCTTTAAAGGTCTCTAGCTCTAGATATATGGTCCTATCATTCTATTTGTTTTTCTGGGCTTCCAGTTAATTAGAGCTAGGGATTTCCACTGATCTTTGGAGAGGAATAAACATGTAGCTTTCATTTTCTCCCACCCTTCCCAAACACTGCTTCTTTATAGCATGTATGCACACACACACACAGACACACACCCCTTGTCACTACTTTCATCCCTAAACCTAGCATTATAACCTCTTATTCCCTCCTCAGATAATCCGAAATGCCAGGTGTCATGCCATCCGTGACGCTCAGATCCTGGAGAAGCAATTAATCCAAAAGGAGATGGATGCGGAGGAGAAGCGACTGAACCAGATGATGGAATTGGAACGGCAGAAATCCATATTGAGGCAGGAAGATCGTGTCAGGAGGCAGAAAGAGGAAAGGATACGGTAAGCTGTCCGAGTTGGCATCTCCCTGTCCAGGCTACTTATAGTCCACTTTAAGCCCATGTTGAAATCCAATGAAAGAAGAGTTAGGAAACAATTTTATTTTCATCAATAGCAGATATTGTTATTGTAAAACCTTCCCTAAGTGTTGTATAGAAATGTCCTGGGAAGGAAGAGAGACGGTACTCACACCTGGACTCTGGAGTTTTCCTTTGGTGGAGCTGACTCTCCATCGTAGTTGATTACAGTCCTTCCTTGGCATCCTGAAGGAGCTGGATTTCTCCACTTTTCTTGACTTGGTGAAGGACAGGTCCTCAAATCCAGGAACCTTCTGATTCTAGAACCAGTATTCTTTCAACTCAACCAGGCTGCCAGATGGGGGTGACCTTGCATGTTTGCATGTGGCCTGTGAGAAGCAAAAGGGCAGAGTGGGGCAGAAGAGTCAAGGGCAGTGAGATTGCTTGGGAAAGACTGGAAGAGTATTGTGAGCCAGATGGTGGATATTGAATTCTCTCTTACCGTTGAGAGAAGGGAGTTGTTCCAACTCTTTTCTGACCATCTTGTGGGAAGGGCTAAAGATGGAGACTAAAGAACAGAGATGAAGACCAATGGTTTTCAAGATGCTAAGCTGTTAAAAGTGGGGGTTGGACGGCATGGTTTCTATGATTTGTAGAGGAAGACGGCATATTATCCAGCAGATGGAAAAGAATGAGGAGGAGCGCTCACTGCAGGCAGAGGTCCGGGAGCAGGAGATCCAGCAGATGTTACAGTATATGGAGAGGCTCCAGGAGGAAGACATAAAGGTAAGGGTGGGTGAGAAAGACGCTGTGTCTTACTGGGCACCTTGTCTGTTAGCCTTCCCTCCCCTTCCCTCCATCCTCTCCCAGCTCTGAAACGTGTGTTGCTCTGGGACTGGAGGGTACAGACAAACAGACTGAAAAAAATGACTTTTTAAATTAAATTAATTTTTAAATTAAAATTGTAATTTAATTTTGGGCTGCATTAGTCACTTCCCAATAAAGAACACTCCACCTTCATCTCTGTCATTGTTTTCCCATGAAAAAAAGAGTTAATCAAAACTGGCTAACAGACTGATTATGATTTACAGCACAGGTAACTTTCTACTCTTAACAGAAAGGAAATGTCTTTTACCTCGGTTACAGGTAAAATATTTCTCAGATACATGTCCCTTTAACATCATTACCATCGTGATCATCATCACCAGTGTTTGCTATTACATAAGATAGTTATTTGTGCATGGTGCTGGGCTGAACTGAGTAACATCAGTCCCTGCCTTCTGGAGGCTTACACTCAAAGGCAGACCTATCAGCACAGACGGGCAGGTCGTGCTGAACAGTTTGTACTTGTGGCCAGCAAATGACAATAGTGCTGTAAATCATTGGTGTCAAACGCAAACAGAAACGGGGCCACAAAGCCATATAGAAATTAGCTTAGAAAACATATGTTAACATTATCTATGTTCCATAATGTTTTGTTACATTTTCCCCTAATTTACATTTTAATCTGGTTCAGGCTGCATTTGGGAATGATGCAGGGCAGCAACACAGCCTGCTTGTTGGATGCCTCTACTGGAAATCATCTCTTAGTTACCTACATACAGGTGGATTATCCTCTTGGTAGATTAAGCTGGGCAGTACTCTGGTTTGGGAACTTGCTTGCCCCTGTCACCTCCCATGCTGTTTGGTGGCCTCTCTATCCTTAGTTGTTACATACATAGGCAGGAAAAACTCATTTTGCCATTAGCCAATATGAAACAATTAGGAAGGTGTATATGTTGCAAAAGAAATGATTAAATGCATGCCACAGCTAAATAGACTGGTTTTTAAGAGTCTCTGCTCCTTGGATTATCTCTTCTAGTGACTTGGTCTATTTGCATAGATAATTCACATGGCTGTGTTCATGGTAAATGAATTCTCCCGTGCTAAGTGAAGAAGGAATGGGAAGAGTCCATGGCCAGGCATTCTACAGTCAGATTGACTCACATTCAAAAAGTGCTTTAAGGTTTAAAAAGCATTTTGGCAAAAAGCCTGTGAGGGAGGTAGCGCAAGTTTTATTTCCATTTTACATGTGAGGAAACAAAAAGAGTTTGTGGCTTGCTTATGTATGGTCACAAAGCTAGTATGGGATGGGATTCAAACCAAGTATTCTGACTCTTCGGTGGACTTCTCTTTCTACCACTCTATGTCATCCTTTGCAGGCCTTAATGAAGGGTGTAAAATTCCAGGAGCTATTTGAATGACAAAGAGACTTGTCAGTCTGAGGAAGGGAAGAGAGTCATTATAGCCAGTGGCTTTGCTTAAGAGAAAGGTTGGACCCAGGAAGCCTGGAGCAAACTTGACTTGAGTGGTCTAGTAGCAGACCGTGCCACTCCTGCATTTAGGCAGCCATAGAAGAGACAGAGACAGAAAAAATTAGGTAGGACCCTGGAGGGGTGGCCTCGGGTTTCCATTTGAAGCTTAAACTTTTCAGGCTCAGGAACTTGATTTCCTCAGTCTATCCACAGGTCATCAAACTGCTGAACTGATTTGTACCAACCAAACTCACAAGAAATTGGTTAGGAGTTTGATTAGTCTGTACCAGAAAACTGACTGGTGTTTGTCTTTGGTTTTCCAAGAGGACCGATGACATCACAGGGTACTGTCTTGACTTGCCCCTGAATTTAATCTAAATGAGGCAAAGTTGCATAAAGCAGTCAGCCTCACTCTCTCTTCTAGTTGTTGAAGTCCAGTGGCTGGACAAAAGTCAGGATGACTGGCCATAGCCTGGGATGCAGCAGATGGCCTCGGCACCTTTGATGTCTGACCAAGCTCTAAGCACTCCACAGTGCCTGCTTCAGCCACCATCATGACTGTTGGAAGAAATTCACATCTGCCCATTCCTCAGGGGGGATGTCTTTACATACTTGAGGTTGACATCCCCCTAATTCACTGACAGTTCTGTAGCCCCGTTGGTTACCTTCAGCCTAGTTTAGCCCATCTGCAGAGATGGTTTACTGGGGTGTGGTCACTGCACATATTATAGCTTCTTGGAGCCACAGGTGAGAGAGTGCCAGGTGGACACCAAAGGTAAATGAGCGACCCTGAAAAGGGCTCAGCAAGCCCTCACTCCAGAGGTGCTAGTCCTTCTTGAACACCTATATACCCCATCAGAAAGCTAATTTGTTAATATCTGATGAAAAATAGAATTGAAAATACTCACCAGGTTTTTATATCAGCTGATCAACTCATTGTCTTCCAGCAGAGAAGTCTTCTTGAAAAGCTAAATGGATCTAGAACAAAGGGTGCCAGGTGACTGTAAAGGGTATTGTCCTAAGGCTCTAATTGTTGATGTCACCTTTTTTGCTGTGAGGATAGACCTACTAAAGGGACTGGAGCATCCTGGGCTATTTTGTCTCCAGAATGGTGGATGTGGATGAGCTCCCTAACCTAGCACCTTTCCCTCTGCCTCACACCTGTGAAACCTGCTCTTCCCATCCATCATAGGCTCTGATTTCTTCTTCTTCTTCTAATCTGTCATCCTCTTTACTGTAGCCTCACTTTTCTGCCCTTCTTGGTCTTGAGCCCACCATCAGCCCTTTTAGTGATGTTTGACCCACACTGTTAGACTTGTTCTGCTTGGATTGAGGCTAGAACTAGGAAGATGCAGAGAGGCAGATTTTAATTTGTTATAAGGAAAAAGATCCTAACAGTTAAGGCTGTCAGAAAAAAAGGCCTTCCTTTCAGATCCTTTTTCTCACCATATTCTTATTCACTCAGGAAAGAAATTTCAGTGTTATCTTTTTGGTTTTTTTTTTGGTATGGGCGAGGGCAGGGCAATTGGGGTTAAGTGACTTGCCCAAGGTCACATGGCTAGTTTTTTTGTGATAAGTGTCTGAGGCTGGATTTGAACTCAGGTCCTCCTGACTCCAGGGCCAGTGCTCTGTGTCATCTAGCCTCCCTTCAGTGTTATCTTTAACTCTTTCTGCTCCCTCGTGTCCAAAATCTAGAAAATCTAGTACCCAATTCTTTTGCTTATTCCTCAGCATTGTCTCTCTTAACTCTTTTAACTGCTTTCTCTATAGTTATATCACTGCCATTATAGCGTAGGTCCTCATCACCACTCTGGACCCCTGGACTATTTCAATACCCTTACTAATGGACATCCTACTTCCTAGTCATTCTCTCCCATCCATCCTTTACGCAGTTGTCAAAATGATTTCTCAATCATTATTTATATACTCTTCTGTTCAAAACTCTTCAGTGACTCCCAATTTCCCATAAAGTTCAAACTCCTTAGCTTAGCTTTTAAGACCTACCACAGTCTGGCTACACAGCCAAACTGGACATACTGGCTGCTAGCTATCTGCCTGACTTGTCTTACCTGCTTTCATTTCCATGTATTTTTACACAAGACCCATGATTATAGAATTTCAAAGTTGGAAGGGATCTCAATGACCCTGTAGTCCAGCTTACATCTGAAGAAGAATTCCCAGTACAACATACCTAACAAATGATCATCCATCTGTTGTTTAAAGTCTTCTTCTGAGAAGTGACCCACTGCCTCTCAGGGTAATTGCTATTCTTTTAAAAAAATCAAGACAACAGTAATAATAATAATAACAACAGAGAGGAAGGGAATATACATTTATAAAGTACCTGCTATATTCCAGGCGCTCTGATAAGCACTTTTTAAAAAAACCAGATATTATCTCATAGGATCCTCAGAACAAACCTGCAAGATAGGTGCTCTTATTATTCCCATTTTACAATTGAGAAGACTGAGACAAATAGCATTTAAGTGACTTGCCCAGGGTCACATAGCTAGTATCTTATATTATGCTTCTTTCATTCTCCATAGTTTTTCATATATCACTGATGAATCTAAAATCACAACCACCTATTCTTTTAGGCCCTGCCTCTGCCAATGTAATTCATCAAGGCTAGGTTACTTGAAGTCATCACAGGAATGGTTGGTGCTTTGCTTTTTTCTCCTTCCTTATCAATTCCCTATTGGACATTTTTGTTCTGGTGTTTCTAATCTTAAGGTTTATAAGATCATCAGTCATAGATCTGGACCTCGGAAACCGTCTAACTTATTGGCCACATTTTACAAATGATGAAGTAGAGACCTTGCCCAGAGTCACTCAGGTAGTAAATATCAGATGCAGGATTTTCGCGGTCCAGCAAATTGTTCCTACCTACCTCAGTCCTCCCCTGTCACTCTCTAATCTTCAGTCACTATCTGGAGAACTTCTATCCTCTTGCCTACAACACGCCCAAGGTTCCCTCATCCTTAAAAATCTCTTACCTTACAGTTTCATCAAACCATCATCCATTGAATCTCTTTACTGTCACAGCCAAACTCTCTCTTCTCACTTCTCAGCCTCTTGTAATCTGTCTCCCATCCTCACCATTGAATTGAAACAACTGTCCAGACTACCAGTGATCTTCTGGTTTGCCAAATCTGATAGCCTTTTATCAGCTGCTCTTTTGACCCTCTCTCTAGCTGTAGATACTAGTGACCACTCTCTTCTCTCTCATCCTCTTTTTTGTGACACTGTTTTCTCTTGGTTCACCACCTTCTTTATCACCTTTACTGGATCATCCATCATCCCCCTCCACAAGGTTCTATGTGAAGTCCTCTTGCTTTCTGTCTCTATCCTCTTTCCCTTCATCTCTACCTCTTACAGTTCCATTTCTTTCAAAACTCTTCATGTGTAACCTTATACATGAAGCCTTCACAGATACCCCTCCCCATCCTCTAACTAGCTCCTCCTCCCTGAAAATGTGCCGTATATTAATTTTGTACATCCTTAATTATCTACATGTTGGCTTTCCTAATGGAATGGAAACTTCCTTATGGCAGGGACTGTTCCACTTTTGCCTTTGTATGCTCAGTGCCTGGCATGTATTAGATGCTTAATAGCTTTGGTTGATTGATTGAATATGTAGCATAGAATGTGAACCACTAGACCCAGTATCAGGTTAAATTAACATCTCTAGGCATATGATGCTTAGGTTTTCTCTCTAGCCCAGCATCACCAAGTACCAGTTGAATATTTCCCCCTGGATTTTCCATAGGCATCTCAATCTCTACATGGTGAAAACAGATTTCACCATCTTTCCCCTAACACTGACACTTCTTCTGAACTGCCTTGTTTCTGTTGAGGGCATCACTATTCTTCCAGTCATGTAGGCCCTCAGTGATAGCTTTGAGCTCAAACTTGCTTTATAACCTTTAAGTTCATCCTGTTTGTCACTCAAACTCAGGTGTAATGAGGTCAGGGAGGGGTGTATGGGGTGTTCAAGGAGGACTAGCACCTCTGGTGTGAGGGCTCCTCTTTATCTCCTCACTTTTTGTCATGTCACTTATCTAATTAGTTGCCAAATCTTGTTGATCTTAGCTTTCCAACAAAATCTAATTTTGTTTTGCTCTCCACATATTCTCACAAGTTTCTTCAGAAAACTCCTGTTTTTAACTCTGTGGCTTCAAAATTTCATTCTTGAGAGCTTCCTATCCCTCTTGGACTGATTTTTCCCTGTGGAATCCATGGAATCCCGCCTGATTTTTCTGTTACCTTTGCAACTGGTTCTCCCCAAATCTAGGGTGCGTAGTAGTCTGTCCCAGCTCTCCTTTGTTCTTCTATCATAAAGTCTAGGAGGGAGAGATCACTTCCCCCAAAGGTTCATATCATTTCCATCTCAGCAACCGGTTCTCCCTGTTAGTGAGAACTACCTCCAAAATAGAATTTCACCCCCTTTTTTCCTCTACCTTTTTAAGAACGAAAATATAATTAAGACAAGTCCTAAGGGTATTAGCTACTCTGATTCTAGCAGAGAGGCCTCCAGTATGTTTGTGGTTGAAGTGCCCCATTACTATATCTTGCTCTGTACTAGACTTGTGTGATCTGTTTCCCAAATTCATCTATTTCTTCTTTTGGCCTAAGTGGTCTGTAATAAACTCTGCAGTAAAATCTTGCATATTTCTTTCTTGTGCCCCCATGCCTTAGCATGGTGCCTGGGATATTGGGAACATTTAATAAATGTTTTAAAGTTCTTTTTTATTCATCCAGTCTATTAATCTTCACCCAAATGAATATCATGCTTTACCATGCCTCTCTCCTCTAGTTCTTGGTTTATTGGTATACTTTCTTAATATGTAATACTATTGTCTTCCTTTACTTATCTCTTCTTTTAAAAAAAACAAAGGTATACCCATCCACAGTTATTCCAGTCATGGGACATTCCCCAGTATTGGTGATAGCTTTGAGCTCAAATTTGCTTTACAAGCTCTAAGTTCATCTTTTTTGTTACTCAAACTCAACAGTAATTAGGCCAGGGAGGAGTGTATGGGGTGTTCAAGGAGGACTAGCACTTCTGTTGTGAGGGCTGGCCTAGCCCTTTTCAGGGCTGCTCATCTACCGTTGGTATCCACCTTCACCCAACTCTCACCTGTGGCTCCAAGAAGCTGTAGTGTATGCAGTGGCCACACCCCAATAAACCGTCTTGGCAGACGAGCTAAACCAAGTTGAAGATAACTGACAGGTCTCAGTTCCTTTGGTGAGTTAGGGAAATTTTTACCCCAAGTACACATATGTGCCCCTTGCAGCATGGGTAGATGAGAACAGTTTGTTCCAATGGCCACGGAAAGCAGCTGAAGCAGGCACGATAGGGCACTGACAGCTTGGTCAGCCCTCAAAGACTCCAAGATCATCACCATTCCTTCTGACTTTTGTCCTGCCACTAGACTTCAACAACTCAGGAAGAAAGTGAGGCTGCAACTTTGTGCATCTCTGCCTGACTTAACTCCAATTCATATACAAGTCAAGACATCACCCCATCATATCATTGGTCTTCAAAAACAAAGGGCAATTTCATCTCAGCACCAGTGGTGGTGTGTCTTCTCCATGATTATGGCAAAAATCAAGGCCAGGGATCTTCATGTGGGAGAACGAAGGAGGAGCTACTCAAACAGTTAGATGATTTAAAGGTGGAACTTTCCCAATTGAGAGTGGCCATGGTCATTTGAGGAGCTGCATCCAAGTTACTTAGATCTGAGTTGTTCGAAAATCTGTTGCCCAAGTTCTGACTGTCATCAACCAGACACAGAAAGAGAACCTCAGGAAATTCTATAAGGGCGAGAAATACAAGCCCCTGGACCTTTGGCCCAAGAAGACCTGTACCATGCGCCACAGGCTTAATAAGCATGAAGAAAGCCTGAAGACCAAAAAACAGCAGAGGAAGGAACAACTGTACCCCCTTCGGAAGTTTGCTGTTAAGGCATAATTTGTTAAGGTGCTCAATAAAAAGACAAATTGTTATAAAAAAAAACAAAACAAAAACCCAAAAAAACCAAAAACAAAGGGCAAACAACAAGAAGTAGGGCAGGGCCACTGGTCTGTTGCCTGAGGTGGGAAAATTTGCCCCAAGGCTTGAGATTTATATAAAATTAAATTTTAGTGGTTTTTTTTCAGATACACATTTTCTCCCTCCCACATCCCTTTTCTCCAAATTGAGGAAGTAGGAAAAATAAAATCTTTGTCATAGACATGTGTAATCAAGCAAAACAAATTAATGCCCTGGCCATATCCAAAAAAATATGTCCCAATTCGTACTTAAGAGTCCACTACTTCTCTGTTAAGAAATAGGCAGCATGTTTCTTCTTGAGTTGTCTGGAATTGTGATCAGAGTCCCTGAGTCTTTGGGAGTTGTTTGTCATTACAATATTAATATTATTGTATATATTGTTCTCCTGGTTCTGTTCACTTAACTCTATATCAGTTCATTCAGTTCTTTCTAGGTTTTTCTGAAGTTATCCTTTCATTATTTCTTATGGCACAATAGTATTCCATCACATGCATATGCCATAACTTGTTCAGCCATTCCTCAATTGATGGTCATTCCCTTAATTTCCAGTTATTTGCAGAACTGGAAATTTAAAGGACTGTGGTAGGAAGAAGGCAGGAGTGGGGTATTGGTGATGGGGTGGGGGCAGCGAAGGGCCTTTGACCCTACTGAGAGGTTGATCCTGGATGGTAGTGAGGTAAAGACCAACTTTCCTGCTTATCTGTTTGTCCTGAGCCATAAGTCCAAGGAGCCACGGTCCTGTTGTTTTTGTACTTCTGTGTGCCCTTATCCTGGAGGGATGCCAAATGCTGGACATACTTAGTAAAGAGAATCAGGTTGGATCAGTGGAATAGATTGGGTACAAATTACCTTATAGTGAATGATCATAGTAATCTACTATGTCATAAACCCAAAGATCCAAGCTTTTGGAACAAAAACTCATTGTTTGACAAAAACTTTTGGGAAAATTAGAAAACAGTATGGCATAAACTAGATGTAGAGCAGCATCTCACACTAAATATACCAAGATAAGGTAAAAATGGGTACATGATTTACATGTAAATAATGATACCGCAAGCAAATTAAGAGAGCATAGAATAGTTTATTTGTGTCAGATTTATGGATAAGGGAGGAATTTAGCACCAAAGAAGATACATAAAGCATTAAAATGCAAATAGGTTTTTTTGATTATACAAAATTAAAAAGTTTTTGCATAAACAAAACCAATGCACCTAGAATTATAAGGAAAGCAAAAAATTGGGCAAAAAATTTTGCAACAAATATCTCTGATAAAGACATCATTTCTCAAATATATAGAGAATGGAGTCAAATTTATAAAAATACAAGTTATTCCCCCAATTTATAAGTAGCCAAAGGATATGAGCAGACAGTTTTCAGACAAAGAAATCAAAGCTATCTGTAGTCATATGAAAAATACTCTAAATCACTGTGGATCAGAAATCCAAATTAAAACAACTTTGAGGTACCACCTCACACCTATTAGAGTGACTAATGACAAAAAAGAAAAATGTTGGATATTGGAGGGAATGTGGGAAAACTGGGACACTAATGCACTGTTGGTGGAGTTGTGAATTGATCCGACCATTCTGGAGAGCAAGTTAGCCCCAAAACTTAAAACTGTGTATACCCTTTGATCCAGCAATAACACTGCTAAGTCTATATCCCAAAGGACCTATTTGTAAACAGTATTTATAGCAGCTCTTTTTGTGGTAGCTAAGAATTGGAAATCAAAGGGATGCCCCTCAATTGGGGCATGAATAGCTAAGCAAGCTGTTGTATATGGTTGTAATGGAGTATAATTGTGCTATAAGAAATGACAAGAAGGATGATTTTCAGAAAAACGAGGGAAAATATACATGAACTGATGCATAGCAATATTGTTTGATGAAGAATTGTGAATGGTTTAGCTCTTCTCAGTAACACAGCAATCCAAGACAATCCCAAAGGACTAATGATGAAGCATATTATTTGCCTTCAAAGAAAGAACTGATATTGATTGAATACATATTGAAGCATGCTATTTTCACTTTCTTTCATCTTTACTTTTATTTGAATCTTCTTATATAAAATGAATGATATTGAAATGTTTTACATAATTGCACATGTAAAACTTAGATCTGATGTTTACTGTCTGGAGCGGGAGAGGAAGGAGGGAGGGATAGAATTTGGAACTCAGATCTTTAAATGAGAATGTTAAAAAATGTAAAAAAAATAATATAAGAGATGGATTCAGAGAAACCTGGGAGGACTTGTATAAACTGATGCAGAGTGAAGTAAGCAGAAGCAGGAGAGCAGTTTATATATCATCTTAGTATTGCAAAGGACAACTTTGAAAGACTTAAGAACTCTCATCAATGGAGTGATTCATCAGGGCTTCAGAAGTCTGATTCTGAACCAGTCTTTCCACCTCTTCACAGAAAAGTGATGGATTGTAAGGACAAAATGAGGCATGATTTTTAGACATGACCAAAATAACTCAATTTTGTTTTGCTACAGGGAGAAAGATAAGAGCCACAATAATCGTATGGTATCTTGATGTAGAAATCCCCAACCACTTGGTGTTCTAGTTGTGGAAAATATGGGGGAAATAAAATAAACTAAGAGAGAGAGAGAGAAAGAGAGAAAGAGAGAAAGAGAGAGAGAGAGAGAGACAGAGAGAGACAGAGAGAGAGAGACAGACAGACAGACAGAGACACAGAGAGAGAGAGAGACAGAGAGAGAGAGAGAAGCTAACAGGTTCTAGTCTCTGCTCTGACACTTACTCAGGGCCTCATTTTACTTGTGATATAAGAAAGTAGTTGGACCAGGCTATCTCCAGGGTCCCTTCCTATTTCCATCATCTATGCGTCCATAATGGGTTCCATTTTACTCCACCTCAGTGTAGCCTTAATTTCAGTATGAGGTGAATGAGACCTTGAACAAGTAATTCCTTTAAGGCCTTAATTTTCTCTTCTGCAAAATCAAGGAACTAAACTATCTGATCCCTAAGTTACACTCAAGCTCTAAGATAATATTTTAAGAGCTCTTTTTTGAAGGGAAGGGGCAAAGGGAGTGATAGACTTTATGTCCATTTTCAGCCCCTTCCCCTAAAGCTTCTAGCTATACGGGTTGACATACCATTTCCCATACTGCAGGCATTTTGGATATCAAATGTGAAGAAATAAGGAACTTCAGTTCATAATTATGAAGAATAATTAGTTTAAACACCAAGCTACCAAGTGGTCTGTTCCTTAGGGGCAGCAGCCTATTGGTGTCTTGGAGTTTCTAGTTTCTCTCCCGTTGAACCTCATATATTTGTTTTTCAACCATCTCTTAGTATGATGTATACCTCAGCACTTGGCCAACTTCACCCATTCTGGGTCACTTCTCATTCATACTTGCTATGTTAGAGAGTGGCATTTTCTGAGTGTTTCCCAAACTTAAGGGTACATACCCTATTTGGGAACCACTGGTCCCCTACCCTCAATTGGCTCATCATAAATACTGATTGAGTTCTGTTAGGCCTTCTGTCATAGGATTTAGAGGCACAAAAGGGAAGTTTTATTTTTTCTGCCTACCCTTTATAGTGTATTTAAGAAGCTAAACACACACACACAATTAAAAGGACATTCAAAACAGTATTCAATTAAAGAATAATACTGACTTTAAGTGCATTGGGAATTTGGAGAAATGAATGATTTAGAGTACGTTTTAATATCAGTTAAGATTTCATAGAAGAAATGGGACTCGTGCTGAGTAGGAAGTTGGTTTAGGAGGGATAGAGGACCTTTTAGATCAGTGGTTCTCAACCTTCCTAATACCTCGACCCTTTAATACTTGTATGTGGGCATATCTGCATGTGGACAGACCTGCCTGGGGATGGATAGAGGAGTAATGTCTTGGATCCTAAGACCGTTGGAAATATGTGTTTTCTGATGGTCTTAGGTAACCCCCAAAGGGATCACGACCCACCGGTTGAGAACCACTGTTCTAGATTGAGGAGAGCAGTGTAAACAGAACCCGAGATGGAAGATGCGTTTTCTTCATCTGTGTAATGCGAATAATAATATTTTTACAACTTACCTCATAGGAGTTGTTATGACAAAAGTCTTTGTAGACCTTTAGGTGCCAGATATATGAGTATTAATCACCATCATTATTATATTCATGGTCACTCACAGCTGGAAGGGTCACCGTGGAAGTGTTTTAGCTCAATTCATACCTGGAGTAGGAATTTTCCCTATTACATCCTCAAGTGGTTAGCTAGGCTCTGTTTGAAGATTTCCAGCTCGCTATCTTCTGAGGAAACCAATTCCATTATTGGACAACTCTTATTTGTTACTTCTTTTCAATTGATTCTACTTCCTTGTACCTTCTTCCCCCAACCCACAGGTCCTAATCCTTTCCTCAGGGGCCAAATAGACTAAGTCATTTCCCTTTTCCACACACCAGGTAGTTCCAGTTGGTGATCCTAACCTTCTTAAGCCTTTTTATCTCTGGGTTAAACATTCCCTGTTTGCTCATCCAATCCTTAGATGAGATGACATCATGTCTAGTCCCCTGGTCTCCTCCTCTGACTATACTCCAGCTTCTCAGTGTTCTTTCTACTATGTGGTGCTCAAGAGTGAACATTTGACGTAGTACTCCTAATCTAGCGTGACAGCTCAGAAGTTAATGGCATTATCACCGCCATCATTCTGGAAACCATGTACTTTTTAATGTTGTCTTTAATACATGAACATATCTGACTGCCCTATAACACTGCTTACTCACATTGAGCTTGCTGTCTGTTCATTAAAACTGCCATATCCTTTCCAAATGTAATTCTGTCTAGCCACATCTCCTACTTCATGTCCTTGGATAATTTATTTTTCTTAAACTTAAGTACTGGGTTTGAAGTTTAATAAAAATAAAAATGATCTCATTAGTTCTTGCCCGTCAAGGTTATTTGGACCATGATTCCATTTGTTGTCTAACATATTTATAATAATAATAATAATAATAACTTCCATATAAATTGCTTTAAGATTTCCATGGGTGTTTTCCTCATGATAACACTTTCAGGTGGGTAGTACAAGTATTATTCCCATTTTACAGATGAGAAGAGGAAGGCTCTGAGGTTAAACAACATGTTCATGGTTATACAACTATGTTAAATGTTGAAGGTGGGACTCAGACTTGATCTTCTTACCTCAGGTTTCATGTTCTTTCTGCTAGTTTAGCTGTCCTTTATGGCTTTGTGTGAGCTGCAGATTTGATGAGCACACCACCTATCCTTTCATCCAAATCACTGATGAAAATATTCAGCAAAATTTTAGTGACACTTCCCTAGAGACCTCCTCAGGTTGACATATATCAATTGATTGACACTTCAATTTGCATTTAATTCACTTTCATTGAAATGTGTACCCTTGAATAAAGGCCACAGGTGTTATTGAGAAGGTTTGGGAGGAGGATGCTACTGAGCGAATTAAAGAATTTTGAACCACTCTAGAGGTTCCATATTGGTAACTGCATCTGTTTTCCACCATTGTGAGAAATAACAGAAGATTACCGTCCTGGTGGATTCATAGGCCTATGTCCTAGAATAATATCTTAGAGACAGAAAGTATCTTAGAGATCATCTAATCCATCCTGCTCTTGGAGAGTGGGATGAAGAGACTGTGTTCTATGAATTTCCCAAGGTTATACAGTCAGTCAGTGGCCAAATGAGGAGAAAGCTATCTTGGCATGAGGGAAAGAACATTGGACCAGTAGTCAGGAGATCTTAGTTCTGCTTCTAGCCCTGGCTCTGCTCCTGTCTGACTGTGTGACCTGCAGAGACCAATATACTATTCCTATCCCAAATAGTTCAAAGAGAACTTATCTCTTAGGAGATAAGATACTTATTTATCATTTAACAAAAATTCACTCTGTTAGTGTCCTATAAATTCTGGGAACCAAGCTTTTATCTGCCATATTTATCATGAACACTTTTCCTCATTCAATTGCTTTACTCTTTATTTTAGATGTATTATATATATATCTCAAATATAGATATAATTTTATATAATACAAATATAGTAAAATAACAGTTTAATTTGTATATCTATACATATATGTGTATACACACATATATTTGTTGTTGAGTTGTTTCAGTTGTGCATGGCTCTTTCTGTAACTTCATTTTGGAATTTTCATGGCAAAGATGCTGGAATGGTTTGCCATTTCCTTCTCTAGCTCATTTTACAGATGAGGAAACTGAGGCAAACAAGGTTAAGTGACTTACCCACAGTCACCCAGCTAGTAACTGTCTGAGGCCATATTAGACCTTAGGAAGATGAGTCTTCCTGTTTCCAAGTATATATGTATGTGTGTGTATCTAAATCTATATACACACATATGTGTGCGTGTGTGTGTAGTTTGTGTGTGTGTATAAAACATCAACTTTGTCCCTAGTGACTTTTCCCATTGGGAGGCATCTACTTCTTGAAACACTCTATAGCATTGTCAAAGCCGTAGAGTGTTAAAATAGGATAACCACTTAGAAAATGCCCTTGAATTTGGCTGAAGGAAGGTTGGCCATTTGTGACTTCTGCTGCTCTCAGCAGGGTGGAAGGTGAGGTGGAAGGCCCAGTTCTTTAAGTTACAGAGGCTGTAGGAAGAGTGCATTTCTCTTCCTCTCTCTGCCTATATTGTTTAGTCCCTGTCTCTTATTTATTTCCATCTCATACTGTGTCTCTGTTTTTTCCTACCTGAAAGGATATGGAACGCAAGCACGAGGAAAAGCTAAAGATGCAGGCTGAGATCAAGCGCATCAATGATGAAAACCAGAGGCGAAAGGAGGAATTGCTGGCCCAGGAGAGGTTTGCAGACCAGTTGGTGATGGAGTTTACTAAGAAGAAAATGGTGAGGGGACAGGGGCCTGGATGGGAACAAGAGGAGTTAGAACTAAGGGGAGGCTCAGAGGTGGTAATGGGTAGTTGTGTGAAGGGGATGGTAAGTAGGTTTGCTTATCTGGAATTAAAGGTGCACAACAGACAATATTAAGGCATCAAGGTGGTGAAATGATGGTAGATTGATGGGAGCAGTTGTAACTTCTTACCAGGAACAGTTATAGCAGTCCTGTGTCAGCAAATTAGCAGATCAACCAGAAAGCCTCCAAATAGAAGATAGCCAGTTCTTGATTCTGTAGGAATCAATTTTGTGGAGAGGGCCTTAGTTCTTCATCCATTTTGGATGGTCCAATTGTTTATTAACAAAGAGTGGCAGGAAAAATAGAGTATTGGGGAAAATGAGATGAGTTGGTTACTCTTTTGCTGTCTTTGTTAATATCTCAAATGAGGAGGTTAAATTGGGAGGAGGCAAGGGAATCAGTGACTGAGACTTCTGATATAAATGAAGTTTTTTTTAAAACTTTCTTCTGAGGTTATAGCACCTGGAGGCATCTCCTTTCATATGTGAGACCTCTGAAAAGATTTAGGGAACTTTATGGTCAACATTCTTCCAAAACAATATTGCATGAAACCCCCAAGGATGTGTTTATATTTTACTATCCCGTCAGAGGATATGTAGTCCATTGTCCATAACTGCTATATGATTTAGGATTAGAAAATTCCTTGTAAGTCCTTTTTATCTCCCGTGGGCATCCTGGGCCCCTCTCTACCTCAACACATTTTGAGAATTCTGTCCACGGAAAATCCACAGGAATTGTATTGAAGCTAGGGCAATGAAACCCATCTTCTTTCAAAGATCCAAATCCGTCTTCCCAAGCCTATGTTCCTTCTAAGGTGCAAATCAGTTTGAGTAAGAAGAAAAACCAAGATGACAAAACTATCACCCTTTACCTTATTGGTTCACATTCCTGCCTTTATGATGTTGATCTTCCATACAAAAACTGAATTTTTGATGTATTCTGGTCATCATAATACCTAACCATCTTCCTGCATGAGTTTAATTTATCTGGACTTTCTCTATTCCTAAAGTATGGTCTTCACAATAGACTGGGTCAGCTTTTTTGAAGGCCATCCTAGCCAAGTATGGCATGGAGCATCCACAGGAGACTGGCCACTGGGTGAAGAAAGTTTTGGTCATGACAACCATGAAACAAACAAATTCTGTGCTGCCTCCCTCTCTGCTCCACAGTGACTACAGCAGCAGGGTGGAAAAGCAGACAGAGGGTACAAAGAGTCACGCAAATTTTAGGCCATCTGTTATAAACTTTACCTTGGCCATTGATACTTTACGATGAGATCCTAGTTCAGTGACCAGTAAGTGGGCATGCTATTGGAGCATCTCGAGACAGTTGCTAAAACCAAAACCTGAATGAATAAAGAAGCTGCAGATAATGGAATGGATGGCTTACATATTCTCCTTGGAGAGGCAAATAAAAGAGTTGGTGTCATCAGTTTTATCACATGCTCAAAGGTAGCAATAAAAATTCCATAGGACATTTGGTCATCTTGTATTGCAGAATTCTTATAAACATTGGCAAAGAGACCTCCATAAAAATAATTTCTCTCTCTATGCCAACGTCTTTTGCATAGGATGAAGGGGCAGAGAAATTTTACCAATAACTAAATAGGATCCTCCCACTAAATTGACCTATTCTTGTGTTTGGTGACTTCAGGACAGAGGTAGGCATACATAATGGTGGTAAGAATTATAATTGAAAATATGGATAAAGAATAACAATTGAGAGAAACCAAAGATTTGTAGACCACAAAGAAGCTCCACCTCTGTGTATTGTGAATACTTTCTTCACAACAAGAGTCATCAGTAGGCGGTGGGCAAAAGAAAACTGATTTATGTTTTAACTGATAGGAAATGGTATTACTCATGTGAGAGTCATTTTTAACCCCACATTTGTGTATAGACTACTGATTTATTCAAGCAAAGATAAAAGTCAATGCAAACATAGAAAAGAACAAAGAAAAGTTAGAAAAAGATATGGTGTGCAATTGGAACAACCCTTACCTATTCAGATTAACTGGCCAACGATTAACTATTCATATCCCAGGAAACGGTGAGTAGAAAGGATATATATGTATATACACAGACTATAATACTTTCCTACAGGTAATTCTTATTCCTTCACTCTGTTGATTATTTCCAACTTAACCTGGCTATAGCTTGTTTTTTTCATAGCTATTTACAAGTTGTTTCCTCCATTGGATAGTGAGGTTCTTGAGGGCACAGAGGCTATTTTGACTTTTTTTATATGTCCAGTGCTTGAGCACAGTGTCTGGCACAGAGCAGATGCTTCAGTGTATATGGATTGATTGATGAAGATGTTTAATCCATGTAAATCAATTGCCATAACAAGGGGACCAAAAAAGCCTAAAAAGCAACTCATTCAACAAACGTGACTTATTTGCTCAGCAAAGAAGGAAGGCAGCCAAAGGCAACATTGGTTTAGAATATAAACATATTTGTACAATATTACAAAGAAGAAAGATGGAAGATTATGAGCAGTCACCTCACAAAACTGAGAAAAACCATAAAGGGCAAAATCAGTTTAAAGAAAACTTGCCAAAAGATTCAGGTAAGCAAAGTCATCTTACGGACATAATAAAGGAGAAAATGAAAGGAGTGTAAGAAAGAGAAGAAAGAAGGAAAATATTTGTAAAGATTTTTTTACAGCAACTTCTTTACATCATCAAGGACAGTATAATCACCACACTTGGACTCAGTGTCACAGCTTGTGATGTGCTTGTGAAGGCTCGAGAAACGGCATTGAAGAGAAGAAATGTGGAAAAACCTGCTGCATGAGACCAAGTGTACATAGAAGAGGTCTGTGCTGGAGGCAACACTGTTGTAAAGGTGTTGAAGGATCAATTCACAAGGTATTTGAATGAAAAGAAGATACTGCAGATGGGGTGGGGGAGAAATCTCAGATCTCAGTACTTGAAAAAAGGAGACTAAGAAAACATTGTTAACTACTAAACCATATGCCGATTTTGACTTATGCCTACTTTTTATGTGAAATTTTTATGAGAGACATGTACACACATGATGAGTGTAGGGAACAGGCAGACTTGTATAAGTCTCACATCCACAGGAGACCACCAGTTCTACCATCACACAATTGATATAAAGAATAAAAGCTTCTCCTGGACATTTTCATTGATACTCTTTAACAATTTTGATTTGGTAGAGAAAATGCCCCCTTAAAGGTTTTCTTCTAGCAAAATTTCTGCCTTCTGTACTGCAGGCTCCATTAAGAGTTATAGCAGCATATATATCCTTGTTCAGTGACCCTCTGATCATAAATATTACCTGAGGCATCAAACAGGGAGACATGCTTATCTCTGTCTGTAGTCTGTCTTGTACTGTCTGTCTGTAGACTCTCTGTGCAGTCTGTGTCTTTGTTCCTTCCACTACACCTTGGAATTTTTTTGGACTATGGGCTTCCACCATAACTATCACTGGATTGTTGACAGGCTTAACTATTTACATTCACCAGAGGCATGACCTGTTTTTTCTTTTCTATTGGCCAGGCTTCCATTAATTCTGTCATAGGAATGTTCCATTTCTTAAGGAATCACGAAGTGTTAACACATTGACATCTTGTCATCTATGATTACATCTTGTAGACTCTTATCAATTGAGCTGGGGTTTGGAGAGCCTCTTTACCCTTCTCCCCACTCCTTATGTATACAAATGGACGACAAGTTTGGATCCAGAAATAAAGAGGAAGGGGACAGAGAACGGCGTTCAGCAAAATTGCAAAGCTTCTTTAATGACCCAGATTTCTTCCTGAAATAAATGCCCATCTTTAAATATCAGTAATTACTTGTTTGGCTGCAAATTATAGAACATCACTATCTCTAAAAGAATTAAAAATGGGTATCAGCAGGGGGCAATGGAGAGGCATAATGGTGGGAATAAGGAGGCTGCAAAATATAGCAAACAAGGACCTTCAAAGGTGACCTGGGGTAAGGGCGAGGAGCCAGGTCTGGAATGCCATTAATACAAGGAATTCTGAGATGAGGGGACTCTTTTCTGTCAACTTGCCCAGGGTCATACTGTCAGTATGCATCAGAGGAGAGGCTTTCTGGTGCTGAGGATGGCTTTCTATGTACCATGCCACACTGCCTCTCTAGTCAAGGATATAAGGGTTAAGGGATATCACCATGAAAATTTAAGATTGAAAAAAAGAAGATGGAATGCACATGTGGTGAGAGTATGGTAGATATATGGTAGATAGCATGAAGTCAGGAGAAAGTGGGGAAACCTGCCTCTCCCATGCTCATTGGACACCCTTTCCACCCTTCCCTCCCATGATAAACTTCTGGCAGAACATGGATGGGCAGATCTGTATAGGTTGTGGTTAGTATCACAGAAGGGAATGACCACATAGATGAGATCTCAGATCCTTTTGAATATTGCCTCTCTGTCCCCCACTGGCATTGGTAATTAAGAGCTGATGATATGTTACTTTTCTAGACAACTTTGTCTTGGGTGAGGTCATAGGATTTAGTGCTGGAAGGTGTCTTAGAGATCATTTAGTTCAACACCCTCATTGACAGATGAGGAAACTGAGGTCCACGTTGGTGGACTTATTTGGCTAAGGTCACACAGGTAAGAGCGGATATAGAATTTGAACTTGGGTTTTCTGATTCCGGTTCCAGGAATTTCCCCTATACCACAATGCTTCTCCAAGGCATAGACTTCCTAATCCCTTCAAAAACTATCGCCTCCCCACCAAAAAAAGTCAGCATCTTTCCGTCACCATGGAAACATGCCCAATGTGTTGAATTTTATATTAGGTGCTATGGAAAAGTAAAAGATTCAGAAAACATAGAGATCTCATAAGTAGCACACAAAACAGTAAAAACGCTCTCAAAGAAATATAAAGAAACACAGATTAATATACTTTATTAAAATGCAGAAAATTCTAAAGGAATAGGGAATAAATGAGTAGAAGCAGTCTGGACAGAGATCAACCCAATAAGGCTGCACAGAGGTGAATTGTGAGCAAGACTTGGAAGGAGGGGAGGAAGGGACGTGTATATGAAGGATACTCAAGATCTATGTTAGTTCATAAGTCCTTTGAGAGAGAAAAGCCATGTGCTATGTATACTTCTTTATAGTCTGACAGTACCTAGCACGAGGTTACACACGCAGTAAGTATTGTTGTTGTTCATTCATTTCATTTATGTCTGGCTCTTTGTGACCCCAATTGTAGTTTTCTTGGCAAAAATAGTGGAGTGGTTTGGCACTTCCTTCTCCAGCTTATGTTATAGGTTGAGGAAACTGAGGCAAATGAGGTTAAGTGGCTTGCCCAGGGTCACACAGCTAATAAGTGTCTGAGGCTGGATTTGAACTCAGGAAAATGAGTCTTCTGGACCAGGCCTGGTATTCTCTCCTGTGCTCTGTAAATATCAGATGAATAAATGTTTTTTATGATAGCTTGGAGGTGGAAGTGTTTGACTTGTGTATAAAGGTGGGCACGATGCATGAGCTAATAGACTTGCTTGCCTGAAACAGTTTAAAGTGTAAACATAGTACCTAAGACTTGCAGGAGGTGAGTTGTAGAAGGGTAGAAACACTTGGTACAGAGACTCTGAAGTTATATTGAGTCTGGGTCTGATGGTTCTGGGTAATAAGGAGCTGATCCAGATCTTAAGCAGGTGGTACGTGTATGAAGAAGACAATAACAAGATTAACCCCTGTTATGCAGTGCTTTACAGTTCAAAAGAGTACTTTCTTCACAGTAATACTCAAAGGTAGGGAGTCCTCAGTTACTTTCTAGCTTCCTACTACTAGCTACCCCTTCCGACCTTTCTAGTCTTCTTATGCCTTGCACTCTGCAGTCCAGTGACACTGGCCTCCATGCTTTTCCTCCAACTGTACACTCCATTTCCCAACTCAGGGCATTTTCGACAGCTGTCCCTATGCCTGGAGAGCCCTGTCTCTCTTCCTCCTAACGTCCCTTCGAGTCTCAGCTAAAATCCTGCCTTCTACAAGAAGTCTTTTCCAGTTTCCCTTAATGGTAGTGCCTTCCTTTTGTGCATTATCCCCAATTTTTCTTGTGTAATCCATTTGCCTACAATCTCTGCCATTAGATTGTGAGTCCCTTGAGAACACTGCTGCTGTTGTTCTGATTTCATAGATGAAGAAACTGGGGATCAGAGAGCTTAACTTATTTGCCCTAAGTCTCAGGGCTCATTTGTAGCAGAGTTTAGACTTGAATCCAGGCCCTCTAAGTCCTTGTACAGGGATCTTTCTATGGCATTTCATTACCTGTGATTCTTGTTACTGTGTTGAAAAAAGGTGGAATTGGGGAAAAGGTTGAAGGTATGTAAACTGGCAAAGCAATGAGATCATAAATACACACACACAGGCAGAAACACCCACATACGTAAAGTAACTATAAAGAATGTACAAGAGAAATGCAGTGAAAGAGTTAAATATTGTTAAAAAAAAGAGTTAAATATTCTAGATGGGGGAGTATCTGTGCAAAGAGAAGTTTAGGTAAGATGTCAGAGATAAAGTGGAAGTAAATATTAAATGACGTGTCATTTTCTCTGACTTCAGAACAGTCTCTGCCCTGGCCACTGTGGTCGGTGCCATCTGAAGTCACAACATGACTTCTTTTTCAAGACTGCTAAGGGTCCTTTTAACTACTACTGATGCCAACATGGATCAGAGGGGTTGGTCTTAACACTGACAGACACAAGCTCACTCACACTCAAGTCCATTGAAAGGAATGTTCTTGCCACCAAGGTCCTTGTTACTGTCTGATTGTTCAGTGTCAGATACTGATAAGGTTTCATCAGTGGGAATAACATTAATGAAGAGGCGGTTCTCAACCTGTGGGTTATGTTCAATTTGTAACAATGAAAATACGTCCTGCTTATCAGATGTTTACATTATGATTCATAACAGTAGCAAAATTAAAGTTATGAAGTAGCAACAAAAATAATTTTATGGTTGGGGGTCACCACAACATAAGGTACTGTACTAAAGGATCGCGGCATTAGGAAGGTTGAGAACCACTGCTTAATATCAGCTTTGCATCTACATTCCATGGAACCATGGAACCTTTCCATCTGATACAACTGGAACTTTCTGTATATGTTGATTCCCTTATGATATGATGCAAGCTCTGTGAGAGTAAGGGTTGTCATATTTTTCTATCTATATTCCCAGTACTTAGTACAGTGCTTTGCAAATGGTAAGCACTTAATGTTCGATCCATTCACTAGGCTGTGGATAGGTTAGTTATAGTTGGATATTTGACAGTAGCTTTATCCAAGCCCCAGAGTACTTCCAGGAACCATTAGCCATTGATCAAAGCCATTAGTGAACACCAGCTGGTTGCAAGGCCCTAATTAGGTGCTACAAGAAAACAGCAAATTTGGAGGAATTATGACTCCTACCATGGTAAGACATGGGTAATATGGACATAAGGATATTTATAGAGGCCTAGATTGGTAGAATACAGGGACTAAGGAAGTTCTCTGCAGGGAGATTGTTCCTTGCCAATTCAAGAGAAGCAGCCCTGGGGAGATGGCCTTGGGGAACAGTTAGCTACTTGTCCACTTTTATAGCATGAACACTTAATAAAGACTACTGTTTTACATTGCTTACGTACCTGGTTATTTCTTATACAAGATGAAATTGCCCTATGGGAAAATTGGTGATGGGGAAGACAAACCAGCACTTTGTGTGCTTTTGCAGGAATGAAAGAGGAGGTAACCCTGGAAGGTTGGCCTGATCCACATCTTGGGGGGGCATTCATGACTGTCTGAAAGACCAGGGTTATACTATGTCTCGTTTCCCATGACCTCTTTTAGGCACGAGAAGCAGAGTTTGAGGCTGAGCAAGAAAGAATCCGAAAGGAAAAAGAAAAGGAGACAGCTCGGCTGAGGGCCATGCAAGAGAAAGCCCAGGACTACCAGGCAGAGCAGGTACCTGCTCCTCTGGGCCACTCCTTGGTCAGCTTATGAAGTGGACCTCAGGGAAAGGCCCAACAGAAGAGATCCAAAGTTCGCTGCAGACTTGAACAATGTAGGAGCTAAGTGGGGACCTGCCTCTAGTGGTAGTGGTTGAACAAGAGATATTTGGTGGACAAATATTCACACACACATATGTGTATATGTATATATAAATGCATACATATATATAGAAATGTCTTCAAAAGTGCTTTGCAAAGGGATGTATTCCCTCCCTACTGATCAGAAGTCATGTCTCCCTCTGTCTGTATCACATAGCACAATGGTGGCCCTCCCCTTCCCTGCTTGGGTGGGAGACAGGCTACAGATTAAGAATCACTTTCTGATGGGGATTAAGAATCACTTTCTGATGGGGGAATATCAACTACTCAGGTCTCGAAGGGAGGCTGTAGACTCTTTCATTAATAATATTTTAAAACAGGAATAACTTTGGGGTGGGAAATTGAGAGAGGTGACCTCTCAAGCTACTTTCTGATCATTAAATGTAATGTTTTCTCCTAGAATCTCTTGCTGCTAGAGAAATTCTTTGGGTTTCTCAAGGCAGAAGGTGATAGGAAGACCATAAGGTGGTGATCCCTAAGGGATTGATGTAGGGAATTGGTTCTCTACTTCTAGATTTATGGAAGGGGTGGTAGAGTGGGTGGGGGAGTCAGCCCTGGAATTATTTGAGGAAGCTTGTTCCAGCTGTCCTAGGGAGGCAGAGGGTTGTATAGGGAGACCTCTTCCCCTGTGTACCCTAACCTGCCGTGCCTTCCATACTCCTGCCTTTAACTGGGTGGCTTTAAGAATTATTTTTAGCCACCTCCCCAGTTACCTGGCACAGCACTCACTCTTGTTGAGCTGCCTCTATCCCTTCTGCCAGGATGCCCTACGGGCCAAGCGCAATCAGGAAGTGGCAGAACGAGAATGGCGTCGGAAAGAGAAGGAGAATGCCATAAAGAAAGCAGAAACTGAGGCCATGCTGAGACAGAGCCGGCTGGACCAGGTGGCCTTCAAGGAGCATTCTCTGGCTGTGCAGGTGCAGCGGGATCGAGATGAATTTGAGAGGATCCTCAGGTAAGCCAGCCTTCACTTTACCCCAGGTCTAAAAAAGGCCAATTAAGTAAACAAAGGATGTAGAGGGGGCTGGTAAGGTGGGGAATGGACGGCTGTGCCACTACAGTTAGAAGGGGAAATTAGTTTAGGAATTGTCTAGTCCAGGGGTGGGGAACCTGAGGCTACATATGGCCCTCTAGGTCCTCAAGTGTGCTCCTTTGTATCCCTAGGGCTGCACTTGAGGACCTAGAGGACCACATGTGGTCTTGAGGCTGCAGGTTCCCCACCCCTGGTCTAGTCTAGCCCCCTTATTTTACAGATGAGGAAATAGTGACTTACCCAAATTCACTCCAGTGAGACATGGAAGAGCTAGGATTTGAACCCAAGGTCTCTGCTTCCAAATACAAAGACCCTTTCCTCACTCACCAACCCCCAGTGAACCATGTTGTTGAAAGCAGAGTAGTCTTACCCACTGGCAGGATTCTCTAGGTTAGCCTAGGTTAGCCTTCATTCCTTTCTTAAGGTCATTAAGATGATTTTACAATGGGAGAAGGAGGGGGAATGGGAATAAGCAGTTATTAAATGCCTACTAGATACAAGGTACTTGCTAAGTGTTTTACAGATATAATTTATTTGAGCCTTACCACAACCCTGTGAGGTAGGTCCTGTTATTTTTCTGCATTTTACAGATGAAGAAAACAGAGGTTAAGTGACTTGCTCAGAGTCATGCAGCTAGTAAGTGTTCCTTCCTAGCTGCATGACAGCGTTTCTTCTTGATCAGGGACCTGTGAGAGTTAAAGGAACTGGAATAATTCCCCCGGAAGGAGAGATGGTTGATAAGGATGTCACACAACAACAAGAATGGTTCTTTATTTCTACAAGGGGGAAAGGAATGAAATTGTAGCAGAAAAGGTTTAAATTAGAAATAAAGAAGGGGCAGCTTGGTGGTGCAGTGGATAGAGTGAAGGACCTGTAATATGGCCTCAGACACTTAACTAATTGTGTGACCCTGGGCAAGTCACTTACCTCAATTTGCCTCAGTCCCTCATCTATAAAATGAGCTGGAGAAAGAAATAGAAAATCATTCCAATACCTTTGCCAAGAAATCCCCAAAATAAGGTTATGAAGAGTTGGGCATGGCTGAAATGACTGAACAGCAACAGACAAAGAAGAATCTCATGACCCTTAGGATCATAAAACATTGATTCGGGGCCCAAGAGATCATAGGATTTTTAAAGCCGAATGGTAGCCCAAAGATCATTTATCAAAGCCCTCTTTTTATAAGTAAATTAAGTGAAGGCTGGGAAGGAAGAATGACCTGGCTGAGGTCTTATGTCTTTACCAAAGCCTGAGTGAAGGTTGGGTGTCCTCACCTGTGAAAGGGCACAGAGAAATTACATACGTTCTTTGAAGAGTTTTCTCAGCAGTGTTTTTATTTTGCCCAGAGATTTCATTCCTATGGTGAGCTCTCAGTGTGTGAATTCTCTCCATGGATGCAAACTGACAAGGCACGTGTAACTTTGATGTCAGAGCTCTGTCTGGAGGACTGAGAACTTAAATGACTTAGCTGTGGTTTCTTAGTATGTGTCAAATATAAAGCTTGAATCAACCGTGTCTTTATGACCCCCAAGATTTTCCCTCTCCCCATTATACTATGCCTCTATTAAATATTTTAAGCATGCTAGGCTTGAAAAAGCTTTGTAAGACCCACACTGATCTTTGTGGGCCCCCACCCATATTTCTCAAACCTCCCTGACTTGCCATGATTACTTGCTGCTCTGCATCTCTCTAGGCTAAATCGTCTTAATTCCATTATATGAATAAACAGTAAAATGTTAACATCATTTCTGTATTTCCCCCAGTACCTAGCAAAGTGGATTATGCAAAATTGTCCCTAAATAAGTGGTCATTGAATTATATGGAATTAGTGTATAAAGTGAAGAGCACAGGGTGGGCTGGATGTAAGGAGACACACAGATTACATCACCACCTTGAGAGAAGGGGGTCTATGAATGTGGGTTTCTGAGATGAGTGAAGAGGGTTAGCTGGGTGGTGAGTGAGTACCCCTCTAGTGGTGGGCTCCCTTTCTCTAATGAGTCCTGTCTCTGCCTTCCCCCACATCCAAGGGCTCAGAGACAGCAGATTGAGAAGGAACGTGTGGAAGAAGAGAAGAAAGCCCAGGAGTGCCTCCTCCACGCAAATGAGTTGCGGCGTCAGGTACGAGAGAATCAGCAGAAGCAGGTGCAGGAGCGGATCGCCACATTTGAAGAGGGCCGGCGCCTCAAGGAAGAGGCCCAGAAGCGGCGTGAGCGCATCAATGACATCAAGAGAAAGAAGATGGAAGAGCTGAGGTGTGTTTGTGGCCCAAGTCCTGTGTCATCCTGGCCCTTGGAGTGGATGCCATGAAGTGTGGGAATCCTCACAGGGGTCCAGAGTGGGAGAGAATGACCCCAAAGCAGGGAGCTGAGGGGGAAATCCCTTTGAATCAGGAAGGAGGTGAGGGCATGGGGTATTGTCCCAGAACCCAGAGTCAAGAGATGGGGAATTGCTCCAGAGTTGGAAGGTATGTGTAGAAAGGGGAATTACTGAAGGACTGGCAAATGAGGAAGGGGAAATGGCCTGGGATGGGCTGGAGTAGGTGAAAGCTTAGGGAGGAGTCTCCCCTAAACTCGGGGCTGGGGGGGGGAAAGGAGAATTATCTCAGAGGTGGGAGGAGATGGAAGTCATGGATGTTCCAGCACTTTCTGGGGGGTGGGTGGCTTTTTGGATCCCTAATAGGAGGGGCTTTGGAAGCCTGCATGTGAGCTTGTTCTGGGCACACTCAGATCTGCCAAGTCCGTGCCTTTGTCCTGGTTGAAAGGATACCTTTCTGACTATCCCCCTCTGCTAGTGCCTTTCCCTTTGTGATCCCCTTCCATCTCTCCCATACATGTCTTATGTATTTCCATGTTGTCTCCCCCATTAGAGCATGAACTCCTTCAGAGCAGGGGCTGTCTTTCCATCTTTCTTAGTATCTCCATCATATAGCACAGAACCTAGCACTTGGTGCCCCATGAATGCTTGTGGATGGATTTTCCTGAGCCCATCTTCTCCAGGCTGTGTGCTCCTACCCCCACTTCTTACTGCCAGTGGCCCATTGTTGCCTGCCCTTTCTCTGACTGCCCTCGACTTTCTTTCTGCAGAGCCACCGGCCTCCCGGAGAAGTACTGCATTGAGGCAGAGAGGAAAGGCAATATTCTGCCAGCCACCTCAGTGAGCTGAGTGAAGGAGCTATGAATGGACTTTTTCTTAGGCCCTTGCCAGGGGCTGCTTGTGACTTTTTCCCCTTGGTTTCCACTATTGCTGCTGACCCAGAGAGTTTACAAATAGAGATTAGATTTATCGTACTTCTGTTCGAATTTGTGCCTGACTTTCTCTCAGTGGGGCTGAAGCCTGAAGTTGTTCTGTATCCATCAGTGGAAGTGGCAAGACGGGCAAAGTAGGTCCCAGGGAGGTGGAGGAGTGTGGTGGCAAGGGAATGTTTCTTTGTGTCTTCCTTTCCCTCCCACACATATGCACCATATGTCCTTTTTGTGTATCCCCATAAGAGGAAAAAGATAGCTCCTCATGGGCAACAGGACTGTGAGAGTGATGTGTGGCACTGGGTGTAGGCAAACCAGCAGGAGCGGGGGACAGTCGTGCCTTGACACAGCTTTGATTCCTCTGGGATATCGTCGACAGGACCTCCCCCAGCAGGATGCTCCCCTTGTGGAGTTCTCTGCTCTCTCCTGCAGATGAGATGGAAATACTGGGTGAGAGAGGGAAGAGGGGAAGAGGGATCAGGGAGGAGGGGCCTTGACCTGAGGCAGGGCTGTCTCTTTGTACACACCCATCAATCAGACTGCATCTGTGATCTGGAGTGGTTGGGGATGAATCCTGACTCCTTTTGCCTCAGCCCTCCCCTGCCAGAGCCCTTTCAACTTCAGGCAATACCACAACACAGACATTGCTTCCCCCTCCCTGTCCCCTATAACAGGGCACACCCAGAGCCCCAGTGCTCCTCACCCCACCCTTCCCCATCCCCTCTCACCCAGACAGTTCCCTTTACTCATTTGCCTACCTCCGTTCTCCTTACCTTAGTCCACATCCAGTTCACCCCAATAAACATGGTTCCCTTTTAGCTCATTGATCTACCTCACTTTCCTCACTCGGCTCTGGTCTGCTCTTAAATTGAGCTACTCTTACCTTGCCTTTCAATCCCTTCCCATTTTCTTTGACTCAAGGATATGGTTAATATTATCACTCAATGTCAATGTTAATATTAATATCAACACCTCCCCGCATCCCCATCCCCTCACACCATGATCACAAATATATTATGAAGACCTGGCCTAGAATCACTGGCCTGACTGTCCTCTTCTGGAAGAAGAGTAGTTAATTGTGGAGGGGCCCCTCCCTAAGCTGTCATCTTCTGCCCTCCCCCCCAAACCAGTGAAGTCCTATTCTCAGGTTTGGGGCCCAGCCTTACCTCCTCGATGGGCCCTGCAGCCATCAAGGTGGAGGGCGGCTGCTGGGCGCGTCCCAGGTGTTTACAATGCCGGGTTACAAGGGCCCTGGGCAAGAGTCCCCTTTTCATGGGCCCAGCAAGAGTCAGCAAGCTGCTTCCTGTGCTTCCGCTTCCTCAGGCATAGCATAGGGGCTCCTCTAGGCACCTTCCCCCTTGCAGAAGAGAGGGTAGACCTGCCCCTGCTCGGACTCCTGGGAAGAAGGCAGAAACACCAATCTGTCTTCACCCTTTTTATGTTGACTCCTTCCTCCCTAGGCCTCCCTCTTACCTTCCCTTAGAAAGGATGCAACTCACACCCCTGGGGATTCTTTTGGCATTCTCTTCCTTTGTTAGTATCCTCTGAAGATCAGCCAAATGCACAACAGCCTGTGCCTGTATCCACTGGGGCCCAGAGGAGCTCTGCCCTCATTCTGCCAAGGGATCTAGAGACCCTGTTCTCAGACTCAGCTTAACCCCCAGTCTATTCATCTTGGGAATGAGATGGAAGCCAATGGGGCAAGGAGAAGTCCATCTCTATTCTATATAGAATCTCCTAGAGGAGACTTGATCTCATGGAAAGGGATGATCGCAGCTTGGGAACTTGTAAGGGGTAGAACTGGGTTAAGTCTAGGTCTCTGCTCCAGACTCCAGGGGGTCCTTCTGTCTTCCTCCACCCCCAATTTTGAAAGGGTTCTCCTCACAACTAGAGTTACTCCCATGCTCACTCCTGCCCCCATTTTCCAGGGGGTGGTAAGGGAGAAGATGAGGAAAGTTTTTTTTTCTCAGGATCCTAGATCAAGGCTAACAAAGAGGAAACTGGAGAAGGAGGGGAAAAAGCATTTATGAAACATTTGGTATGTGCTAAACACTTCACAAATATCTTATTCAATGTTTACAATCTCAAGAGGTAGGTATTGTTATTATCCCCATTTTACAGTTGAGTAAAATGAAGCAGAGGTTAAGTGACTTGTCCAAGGTCACATAGCTAACCTATATCTGAGGCTGGATTTAAACGAAAGGCTTCCTGACACCAGGCACAATGCTGTACCCTCTAGCTGCTTCTAGGGGAAGAGATGGGGAGAATGGGAATACTAGAGGTATTTATGAGAATTGATATCACACATGGGGATTTAGAAGGTGCCCTCCTCACAACAATCCTGAAGTAAGGGGTGTAAGAACCTTGGTTTGTGCATTTTGATATTAGTCATATTAGAATTAGAAGGGTTCTTAGAAATAATTACAAATAATCTACAAAGATAAGGAAGCTGAGGCCTAGACAAGGAAAGTGACTTAACCAAGATCATAAGGCCAGTTAATAGTGTCAGAACTTGGACTAGAAACCAGGTATCTTCACTTTTCCTCCCCCTCATATTTTTTTGAGTACCTACTTTGCAGAAGACACTAAGAGAATATGAAGATATATACCACGTTGTCCCTGGCCTTCAGGGATTTACATTCTAGTTGGAACATAGGCATCAAAGGAGAAATGTTCATCCAAAGCAGCATATGTCACCCGTGTGTTGGAGGCATCCAAGCATAAGGAGCCCGGGTTACATTCATTCATTCATTCATTCATTCATTCATTCATTCATTTATCTATCTATCTATCTATTTATTTATTTTTTTGCTTTTTGGAGGGCAGTTGGGATTAAGTGACTTGCCCAAGGTCACACGGCTAGGTTTTTGTGTTAAGTGTCTGAGGCTGGATTTGAACTCAGGTACTCCTGACTCTAGGGCCGGTGCTCTATTCACTGCGCCACCTAGCCGCCCCCGGGTTACATTTATATGGGAAGTTAGCACCATTTACAAAACTCAAGACCCGCTCAGAAACTTGAAAAATACACCTGGCTGGCCAGTTCATCACTTGCAACCATTCCTGAACCCCTTTGGCAATCTGGCAAAACCTACACATAATGTTTTTAAATGCATGAAATAAAATACATAGCATCACAAAGGAAACTGATTATATTGAAATATACTTTATACATATATATGTATATATATACATATATATATACATATATATGTATGTTTAAAGTTTATAGATCTCAGGCCAAGAACTTAAATCATTAAGAACTTTTAAAAATCTAAGTTTTATTTTACTTTTTTCAATTTTCTAGTATTAATTTTCTTTCCTAACATTCCCTCCCCCCAATATGGGTGAAAAAAACCAAACCAAACCAAACCATCCCACAAAACTCTCATCAAATACGCATATTCAAACACAACAAGTTGCTGAATTGGCCATGTCCAAAGCGGTCTCATTCTGCATCTTGAGTCCTTCCTCTCTGGGTAGGGCACCATACAAAGAACTTTCTAGCTCTAAAACCTAGGATGTAATCTATTTTTCTCACAGTAATACCATGTGCCAAGTGATGTGCCAATTAGAACTGCAGCTCTTAGAGATTTAAAATTAAGGTGCTTCCATTCTTTGCTATCTGTGTCTTTGGGCAGAGAAAGCTCGTGCTGACGTGAAGACCTCTTCATAGACATGATCTGGGTGTTTAATGTGTGTGAATTTTGTGCCTCCTCTCTCTCTCTAAACTCTTCTTTCCTTTCAGCCTTCTGCACCAGTCTGTTTCTGTTCCTGCTTTATAGGTCCCATCTAGGTGTCCTCAGTCTCACACTGGTCTCTGTTTCATCCCTCCTATTTTTTTAAAAAAAAATTATTGCTAACCCAGGAGCAGGTTGCTAAATATTAGAGAAACCCATGGTTTCAGATTTAGTGTACAGTTGGAAGCCAGGAATAAAGTCCAAGGGTGGAGGTATGTTTGTTATATCATGTCTTTTCTAATACTTCCCCCCTCTCAGGTGTGGATGTAGAGATAATTATAGGAAAAGTTCTGTCTGTAGCTGGGGGCAGATACGGCCTGGGTGCCTACTGTTGTTGGCAGCACCAACATGAAGATGCTGTTGGGTGAGCTGTGAAGGGAGTATCTGAATCCCTCTGGCACCAACATGTCTGGTTCGGTGCCTTACCTGTGCTGGCCAGGCTGTTATGGGAGTGGATCCCTTGGGATGGTCAGTGTCTGTTTCCAAGTCTATGATTGGATTTGGTTCTTCCTTCATCCACAAAAAAAGTACTTTAATACCATTGCTAAGTCTGTATTCCAAAGAGATCATAAAAAAGGAAAAGGACCCATGTATATAAAGATATAGCAACTCTTTTTGGGGTGGCAAAGAATTGGAAACAGGGGATGTCCATCAATTGTGGAATGGCTGAGCAAGTTGTGGTATATGAATGTAATGGAATATTATTGTGCTATAAAAATTGATGAGCAGTTAGATTTCGGAAAAATCTGGAAAGACTTACATGAACTGATGCTGAGTGAAGTGAGCAGAACCAGGAGAACATTGTATACAGTAACAGCAACATTGTACAATGATCAAATTCTATAGCCTTGGCTCTTCTCAGAAATGTAATGATCTAAGACAATTCCAGAAGAGTCATGATGGAAAATACTATCCACATCCAGAGAAAGAACCTTGGAGTCTGAATGCAGATCAAAGCATACTATTGTTACCTTTTTTGTTGTTTTTTTTTCTTTCTCTTGGTTTTTCCATTTTGTTCTGATTCTTCTTTTACAACATGACTAATGTGGTAATATGTTTAATATGATTGTACATGTATAACCTAGGTCAGATTGCTTGCCATCTTGGGGGGGAAGGGGAGAAAGGAAGGGCAGGAGACAAAAGTTTGGAACTCAAAATTTTATAAAAGTGAATGTTGAAAACTTTCTTTACATGTAATTGGAAAAAATAAAATACTATTTAGAAAAAGAGATAGAACTTTTAGCCTATTAAGGGAGGAGCCTCCAAAGCTAATCCAGAAGGAAATATATATAGACTTAGGGATCCCAGGAAGATTTTAGGGATAGGAGGGTGGGTTAGAGAATTGTGAAGTGGAGAAAGTATCTATCGGTCCAGAAGTACCACTTTTGTCCTGCACATTTGGAGGCAGCGGGCCAGATTGTATAGGGATTGGCTAAAAGAGTTGGGGATGGTTAGCCTGAAGGAAAGAGATTTGATGGTGGCAGGGGAATAAGGAGGGTGTAGAGTGGACGTGATAACTTTTCAAGTATTTGAGGGGCTGTCACATGCAAGAGGAATTAGGCTTGTTCTTTTTATCCCATAGACCTAGAAGCAAAGGCACAAGAGAGGCAGAAGGGCGTGATGGATATGGTGCTAAGCTTAGAGTCAGAAAGATCTAAGTTCAAAGTCTACCTCAGGTACCTACTAGCTGGGCAAAGCCATTTAGCCTCTAGTTTGCCTCAGTTTCCTCATCTATAAAATGAAGGGGTTGGACTTGACCTCTGAGGACCATTTCAGCTCTAAAGTTATGATTCTGTGAAGTGGCAGAGAAGATTTTGTTTTATTGTATGTAATGAAAGGCTGCTGAATAAGTAGTCTTCCAAAAGCAGAATTGACTGCTTTGGGAGGCAGTTGCTCTCTCTACTGAAGGTCTTTGAGCAGAAGGTGGATGGCTACATTTTGTAGGTATGGGTTGAACTGGATGATCCCTTAGAGCCCTTCCAATGCTGAGAGGCTATGATTCTTTCATTAGGGTCCACCAACCCTGTGAAGTTACAGTAGCTTTCAAAAATCAAAATAAAACAAAAACACCTGAGCCACTAACTCATGCATGATGTTGTGCATCCTAATTACCTGCTTTTTCATGCCCATGATATTCCACCCCCTTCTCCTTACCCCTAAAGTCTCCATCCCCACCTTTTGTTAGGGTATCCCAACCCCAGGTGTCAGTCTAGGATGACTCTGGCTTGGAAATGTAGTGGTTGGTTTCTATCCTGGCCAGCTAACCTGACCTACAAGCAGCTGCCTCAGGTACATCTTCCCAGATGTCCTGGCTAGGAGCCAGCCTTTTGTACCTACTGCCTGTGCTATGCCAACTCCTTGCTGGAAGGCATTCTCTGGGCCTCAGCATTCCTACTCCAGAAGCTGATGCCAGCCTGGCCACCACCTCAGGCAGGGGTGTGATTCAGTGGCCTGAAAAGGACCTCCACTTGACTCAATGGAGTTGTCTGTCACCACCCTCATCTTCCTCCAAATGTCTTAGTTTTCCCATCTATGACTTGTGCCAGAACTGAGTATTTAATTGGTCTCTGTAAATATGCTTTGATTAGGCTAGCATGAAAGCCACTGTGGAAGTTCAAAGCCAGTCAGGGCTTCTGGGGCTGGGATGAGTGATAGTTGGGAGTGAGGAGGAGGGAGAGAACAGGGGAGTTGTTGGTATTTCTCCAAGAGGACCTTGGGATTGAGAAGGACTCTAGAGCTGCATCACAAGAAGGCTCTTGGGCACATTAAAGGCTCATATTTTTCACCTGAATACCTTTTCCATGTAAAGTTTGTGAGGGGGCAGGATATTGGAGAACACTGAGTGAGAGGGAACTAGCTTGGATCATAGGTAACACCAGGTAGGAGACTGATAGACACCTTGACTCCTTTTCCCTCCCTCTCTACCAAACCCACATGAAAGAGATGCCAGAGCCATACTCCAGGGCATGCTGTTCCTATAAAGCCCTCACTTAAAGTATTATTGACATTTTGGTCCCCATGCTGACCAATCTGCTTTTCCCCTCGCTATCACTAATATTTGGGTTTGAATAATTTCAAAGATGGACATTTATGGACTTTTTGTCATTTCATTCAGTTCTGTCTCCCTGTAAAGTTCTTCTTGGGGCCTAATTCAATACTGTCTGATGAATTCTTAACTGATTTCCTCTTGGTGAACAGGAAAGGCTGTCCATCCCCTGAATACCCATTTTCACAGGAGATCATGAAATATAGGAGAATTGTGAGCAGAGATCTCATTTGAGATCCTCCAAGAGTTTTCTATAGAGAAACTTGTGAATTGCAGCCAAGGAGGAATGGAATGAGGAACAGAAAGCAAGTGGGGCAAAGGTAGAGAACAGCTTGGCTCCCTTGTTCTGGGAAT
>CM053593.1:129016117-129100133 GCA_028646575.1 Pseudocheirus occidentalis
CTGCTGAGTCTAATGAGTGCCTGCCTCCTGTCTTCATTAAGGGAACACCTAGGAAATGAATGAATGAAAAAATATTAATGAAACTCTTATTATGTGAGCCAAGCAATATGTTAAGCTCTGGGGATATAAATAGGAAAAAAAAACCCAGACAGTCCTTGCTTTCAAGGAGCTCACATTCTAATTTGGGGAGATAAGACATAAAACAAAGTTCAGTTTCAAGGCAAATGAAAAGACACAGAATTCTTAAGGATGGAGCAGTGGGGTGGATGACAAAGCCCAGGGTGCCTTAGGTCCTTGGAAAATAGGGCTAGGGCCCAGGTGATTGAGATGAGATGATCAAGAAGAAGGAGGAGAGGCTAGTGGTCCATAATGTCAAACACTATGGAAAGGCCGAGTATAAGGACACAAAAGCACGACAGCCATTGGTTGAGTTTTTCAACAGGGATGCTACATTGTATGGGTTCAAGGAGTGAGCAGATGGTAAGGAAGTAGAGGCAGTGAGTGTAGAGTCTACTCTTTCTAAAAGGGCAAGAGAGAGGATTTTAGCGGGATCAAGGATAGGATATTTTGCTTTTGTTTTTTTTTTCTTGATGAGGATAATTGAGTATTTCATAGATCAAGAGAATAGAGAAGGAAATGACACCTGAGGGGATGGTTAATATATCAAGATCATGGAGGTGACTTGAAGATAATACAGGGGAAGAGGTTAGCTATGGAAGAGGGGGAAGATAGTCATCTCATCCTCTGAGACCACAGAGAAGGAGGAGAGGATAAATAAAGGTTAAGGATATTAATTATCCAGTAGGCTCAGATAGAAGCATACATTGACTTGCATCTTTAGAGGTGGAGGGAACCTTAGCGATAGTTTAGTCCAACCCTCTCATGTTACTGATGAGGAATCTGAGGGCAAGAGAGGCTAAGTGACTTGCCTAAAGTCACTGAGAAAGTAAGTGCTCCACTGACTCCAAATCCAGCACTCTTTCCATTGTACCATGCTGTAGCTGAAGGTAAAGCCCATGCCAACAAAAGTTAATGAACAAAAGTCCCATAGGGTGGGCACGGTAGGTTATGGTGGCTTGTGGTCTGCATGGCTAGAAGTATAAATTAAAGTAGTTGAAATCCAATGGCCAGAATCTCCTAAGTTACATAGGAAATGTTGGCTTGTGTTGAGAACTGACAGAAGGTGGGGAAAAGAGACAGTTAGGAGCTTTTGGATGGCTGTTTTAGAGTAGTTATTGTGGGGGAATGTAAGAATGAGGCTCCATATAGCGAGGACTGCCATATCACATTAAAGGCTCAGTAGAAGTAGATGGTATATTTCTGTAGTGGACCCAGTCGCTTGAGATTTCTTCCAACATCATTTCTGCAGCACAGAAACAGGAGTAGGGGAGACTGATTATACAAATTATTCAGGGTTGAGGGTTGGTAGGGTAGAAAAAGTGATGGAGCAAGAAAGCAAAGATTTTAAGGATAGGGAGTGGCTTCTAGTGAAGTGGCTGACTCAAAGGATTAAAAATGGATAGAGATGAAAGTGAGGTCAGAACAGGACAGAGAGACTGCAAGAATTGACAGGATGTAAGTAAAGAATGAAGAGGAAAGGGAAGGGTTAGGGAAAAGGAAGAGGAAAGACAGTATCAGAGAGGGGAATTTCAGAGGTGAGGATTTTGGAAGTAGAACAGTTTTCAGTGATTGTGAGATTTAGGGTTTGGCCAAGTCCGTATTCCATAGACTGAAATAGAATAGAAGTGAAGGTCCTAGAAGTTGAAAGGTTTTAGAAACTGTGAAGTTATCAACCAACCAGTACTTACTGAGGTCCTACTTGGGGTTTAGCCCCCATGTTCTGGGGATATAGAACTCATGCACTATGATAGTTGACTTATGTAGTATATTCCTGTTGGGAAGGATCTGTGATTTCATTGATCACCAGCTATGATTTACTAAATAAATTCTAAGGAGTTGCTGAGGCACATAAAGGTTAAATGCCTTTGCCAGTGTCAGGTGGTTAATAAGTATTAGAAGCAGGATTTGAATTCAGATTTGCCTTCTATCCACCAGGTCCTATTTCAGTTTCATTTCCAAAGTTTCTCAATGTATTGATCAGTCATGATGATTTTTCTTCTCTCTAAACTTTCCCTATTATCTGTTATGTGGGATGGCTTTTGGGGAGAGTGGGATACATGGGGTGCTATGGTGACACAGGTGGCTATGGTAAGAAACAGAAAACATCAATTAAAATTATTTTATAAAATTATATATTATGTTTTGATGACTACGGCTTTAAAATATAGTATGAGGTCTGGAAGTGCTTCATCCTTATTTTTTTCATCATTACCCTTGATATTCTAGAGCTTTTGCTTTCCCAAATGAGTTTTGTAATTATTTAACAAGTTCTGTAAAGTATTCTCTTGGTTATTTGATTGGTATAGTATTAAATGTAAATTAATTTTGGTAGTATTGCCATTTTTATTATATTGGCACAACCTAGTCATGAGCACTGAATATTAATACAGATATTTAAGTTGTTCTTTAATTCTTTAAGGAGTGCTTTGTAATAGAATTTGTGCAAATCTCTTGTGTTCTTTGGAATGTTGATCCCCAGACATTTTAAGCATTTTATAGTTATTTTGAATGGGATTTACATTTTTATTATTGCATTTTGTGGTTTGCTATTATTATATAGAAATGCTGCTGATTTTTGAGGATTTATTTTATAGCCTGCAACTTTGTTGAAGCTATTGTTTTCACAGAAAAAGTATAAGAAAAAGATCTTAACATCATCAATAATTCATAATGGTGTGATTACTGATCTAGAGTCATTCATCCTGAAGAATGAAGTCAAGTGAACCTCAGGAAGCACTGCAAACAATAAGGTTAAAGGAGGTGATGGAATTTTAGCTGAGCTATTTAAAATCCTAAATGATGCTGCTGTTGAAATGCTGCTTTGAATATGTCAGCAAATTTGGAAAACTCAGCAGTGGCCAATGGATTGAACAAGATCAGTTTATGATCCAATCCTAAATGCCAAATAACAATCAACTTACCAAACAATTGTGCCATTTTTGTACAACAGCAAAGTTATGCTTAAGATTATGCAAGTTAGACTTCAACAATATGTGAATCGAGAATTCTCAGAAGAGCAGGTTGGTTTTCAAAGAGGCAGAGGAACTAGAGACCAAATTGCCAACATCTGTTTGACTAATGGAGAAAGCAAGGGGTTCTAGAAAAAACATCTCCATCTGCTTCCTTGCATATTCTAAAGCCTTTGACTGTGAATCACAACAAAATGTGGTAAGCCCTCAAAGAGAAGGGAGTACCAGGCCATCTCTCCTGAGGAATTTGTATGTGGGTCAAGAAAACAACAGTTAGAACTAAACGAGGAACAACTGATTGTTTTAAGATTGGGAGAAAAAATACAAGGGTATTGTATTTTGTCACACTGTCAACTTATTGCACATTGTCAACTTATATATTTAAGTTATGTGAAGAATATATCATGCAAAATGCCAGGCTGGATGAATTGAAAACTGGAATTAAGGTTGCTAGGAGAAATAGCAACAATCTCAGATATGCAAATGATATCACTTTGCTGGCAGAAAGTGAAGAAGAATTAAGAAACCTCTTGATGAAGGTGAAAGAGTAGAGTGTAAAAGTTGGCTTAAAGTTTAACATCAAACTAAGATCTTGACAACTGATCCTATCATTTTGTGGCAAATAGAGTAAGAATAAATGGAGGCAGTGTCAAATTTTATATTCTTGGGTTCAAAGATCTCAGCAGATGGTGACTGCAGCCATGAAATCAAAAGATATGTGCTCCTTGGAAGGAGAGCTATGGCAAATCTGGACAGCATAATAAAAAGCAGAGTTATTACCTTGCCAACAAAGTAGAGTTAAAGCTATAGTTTTTCTAGTAGCAATGTGTTGGACTAAGAGCACTACAGAATTGAAGCTTTCAAATTGTGGTGCTGCAGAGGACTTTTGAGAGTCATTTGGACAGTAAGGAAATAAAAGCAGTCAATACTTAAAGAAATTGATTCAGACAATTCACTTAAAGGTCAAATACTGAAGCAGAAGCTTAAATACTTTGACCACATAATGTGAAGAAAGAATTCATTGGAACTGACCCTGATGTTGCAAAAGATTGAAGGCAAAAGGAAAAGGGGATGGCAGAGGATGAGATGGATAGAGAGTGACATGGAAACAATAACATGAATTTGGATAGACTTTGAGACATATTGGAGGATAGAAGTGCCTGGTGTGCTATGGTCCATGGGATCATGAAGAATTGGACATGACTGAATGACTGAGCAACAAATTAATTATCTCACTTAGGATCTTTGCTGATTCCCTGGGATTTTTCACATAAACTATCATTGTATCAGCAAACAGGGATAGCTTTATCTTTTTTTTTAACCTATTTTTATTCTTTTCATTCCTTTCTCTTATATTATTGCTATTGCTAATATTCCCAATACTATATTAAATTATAGTGGGAGAATGGGCATCCTTGTTTCACTCCTGTGTTTATTGGAAAAGATTCCAGTATATCCCTTGCTTTTGGTTTTAGATAGATTTTTTTTTATGACAAAAGATCTCTCTGTGCCTAAAGAGTATTGTATTTTGTCAAAGTCTTTTTCTACATCTATTGAGATAATCATGTGGTTTGTGATGTTTTGGGTTTTAATGTGATTAATCATGCTGATTGTTTTCCTAATTTTGAATCATCCTTATATCCCTGGCATAAATTTCACTTGATCATAATGAATGATTCTTTTGAAAATATTACTGTTATCTGTTTGGTAGGATTTTACTTAAAAAGTTTGAGTCAATATTCATTAATGATATTGGCTTGTAATTTTCTTATTTGTCTCATAAAAGGATTCTGGTAGGATCTTACTTTTTTGCTTTTTGATAATAATTCATAAAGTATGGGTACTAACTTTTAAAAAATTTAATAAAATTCTCCTATAAATTTATTAAGTTTGGGGTCTCTGGGCAAATCCCCAACCTTCCCCACTTTCAGTAGTTTTTTTTATAGCTATATCTATTTTTTTAAAATGAGATTGGGTTATTTAAGATCTCTATCTAGTATTCTGATACTTTGGGTATTTCATATTTTTGAAAATATTCCTCTATTTCTTTTGGGTTCTTGGTGTTTTTTTTCAGCATATAGTTACATATAACATGAGCGGATTATTCTTTTTATTTCTTCTGATATTGCTATTATTTTTACCTTGCTCATTTGCTGGTTTATTGATTTGATTTTCTGCACTCTATTTTTTTAAAATTAGAATAGCTAAGGGTTTGTTAATTTTATTAGTCTTTAAAAAACAGCTTTTAGTTTTATTATATCTTTTTTGTTTTCAATTTATTTTCCCTCTAATTTTATTATCTATTCTTTTGTGCTTATTTTAGATTGATTTGTTGATTCAATAAGTAATTTAAAAAAAACAATGAATTTGATCAACACAAAAATATCATATTAGTAATTCCAATCATTAGATAAGGCATATATTATCATCCTTAAATGAGAGGTGCTTTTCTTATAATTTCTTTAGTCATATGATAAGGAGCAGAATTAAGTGCAACTCATAGCCCCACACCCGAATGGCTCCATGGAGTCAAAATTTGGCAATGAGGATGAAATTGCACCCAACATGTAGTCCTGGTTTTATGCAGCCTCTCAATGGTTGACCACATAAGGAAGTCAAAGTCAAGTGGAGGGCAACCAATAGGGTTTTAGCCCTATGGCTCCAGCAGGGATGTAACAACTTTTAAAGCAAGTGCTTCATCAATTTTATGTAATCCCAGTCCCATGCCAATGGGCTTTGGTGGAGATTAATGCCCTGCTCCTGCATGAAGGACAAAGTGGAGTTGTCAAGGGCAGAAGAGAAGAGAATGCTCTCTTTATGCTAGAAAATCTCTTTGGGTTCTGCATTCACTTCCAGAAAGAAGCAGACATGAGAGGAACTGGCAGTCTCCATCATGCCCTTATTCCCCAGTTTATTGCCCTAGTGCCTTGGGGCATTTTTCCTTGGATCAGATTTAGGACTCTCTTGGTTGAACTGAATTATCTCCCTCCCACTTTCACTCAGTATTGTCTAGTATATGTTCTCCTGTGTATACTTTCTCTGATTATTATTTGGCTATCAAATTGGATAAATGAGTTTCTTTACTAATTGCTCTGTATATTCATTGGGGAACTGATATTTGGTGGGAAAAGGGGTCAAATCTTGGATAGAAAGCTTGGAGTCCTACTTTTCCAATTAATGAAATATCCATCAGAAGTTAGATTGAACCTAAAAACCACATCCCCTGGATTAAAAAATATTTAAGGGCGCAGATATAATTCTAGCCCAGTACTCCCTCTCTCTGAGGAGAGTAGAATGGTTAAGCTTCTGAACTCTTAACCTCCTGCTTTCCTTCCTGGCAGGAATTAAAAGCTTCTTTGGAGAAGGGGTGAGAAGAAGGGGTTAGAGATGTCTATTCTGCCTCCCTTTAAGCTACACAATGTTATCCATGTACTACATGTGAAGGACAGCCTTCACAACATTTACGAGTCACGACTAATTGATAAACTGGATCTGGACAAAGTATATTCAGGGTCCTCTATTGCGTCTGCCTTTAACTCTTTTTATTGTTGGGGGGGGGATTCATTACTTGTTTTGCAAGCTGGGATTCTGTTCACAGAACCAGATTAGAGTACATCCCTTTGAAACAGGGTCAGAAGATTTGGCTCTGGAGACAAATGCTGCTGTTTGGAGCACCTAATGAAATACTCTTCCCTATTCTTTGTCACTGCAATCATCACCTGAGTGGGGATAATATCACCCAATGCCATGATGCTGCTTTAAACAGATTAATAAAAGCAAGGAGTGCCAGAGACCTCTGAGGTTTCAGGGGAATCTAACTGTTCCTAGAATAGAAGAGGTACTTCAACAGAACTTGTAATTTTAGATCATAAGGACCCAATGGCCAGGGTCACTAACATGACCATCTCCTTTGAAAACAGATACTATGCATCTGGTTAGGCCAGAGGTGACAAAAGATTGAAATACCCCCTAGTGGACCAGCATTTGGTCCATGAGTCAGTACAGAGTATTTAGTGACATTAAGTGGGGGCTTTGGGATGTTGGGATCTGAACAATCAGTCTGTGTCATCCAGATTGAAAACTGAACCACGGTATTGCAACCTTATAGGAAAGTTAACGGTGTCCTGTTAGATGAAGAAAGGGAAAAAGCAAGATTTAGAAAGGCAGTGCTTTGGTATACTAAAAATACACTACCTCTAGAGTCAGAGGACCTGAGCTCAAGGTCCATCTAAGATGCTTACTACCTGTGCAATGTTAGCCAACATTCCTCTGAGCTTCAGTTTTGTCATCTGTAAAATTAAAGACTTCAGTTAAATGATTTCTACTATCCCTTTGGTTCTCAATCTATGACTTACCCAAGATTATAAGAAAAGCTTCAGTGACTTCCATTAAAATCCAGTATAAGTAAGCTCCCCAACACGGCAGTGTGAAATGATGATGCAAACTCATGAGCCCATTTGCCCCAGACTTAAAAGACACAACTTTGAAGTTTCTAAGTTTTTGAGTTCAGAGATCTGTGTTGAGTTCTTTAGTGATATGTAGGGGACTATGTTCAGAAGAGGATATTGCTACCACTTACTACTATACCCAATAGCCTGTCTTCTCCATAAATATCATCCCTGTCTACATATGGGGACCCTAATATGTGTTGATGATGGATGAAGTTAAGCCCTAGGCAAAAGTCTAGAATTTTCCATCAAAGATGCAGAAGCTACTGGGAGAAGGAGGAAACTTACGGGCCCTACTCTGGTCAAATGGATGTGTCTGAGTGGGGATAGGAGCAGCAAAAGGGAAGTATCCCAGCTGGGTCTAGTGTAGTTCCTCCCCCTCTCCCACTTGATGTTAATGGGCACAGCCCACAGGAGATCTTGTCCTCTCCACCCTCTCTTTCATTGCCATGGAGGGCCAGACCATAGACAACCATGTCCCCAGTGAAGACCAACATTTTGAATTGAGGAAAGTCTGTACTTCCCCTTGCCTCATCCTTAACCCTGTGCCCAGGTACCCAGTTTCCTTCCCTACTTGGAGGTGTGTGAGCTGTTCTTATTGACATTTCTCCCTCCTGGCTTCCATTGTATAAGAAGTACTCAGGATGGTGAACCTGTCTAGAACAGCATTCTCAAGAAAAGGATGGTTGTCTTTGACTTCTGTAGAACTGCTTCCTCCATCTTCACCCTCCCTGACCTCCAACCCAACCCAAAAGAACCTATCATAGTGAATGAACCTCACTTGCTAAAACAATAATCAGGAATGTTGCCAGTCTTCCACACATAGATCCACAGTCAAATTCCTTGTGTCTGGTAGGTCAATTTGGCACCCAGAGAATTCAGTACTTGAGATAACAACTTGCTTGCCTTACCCTGGTTTTGGTTCTGGGAGTTACCATCTTTCCCCTAGATTGGGCAGACTTTTAAGTCTTGTTACTACCTACCTCAGTCCTTCAGGTCCTCTAGGTGTATGTACCTGAGTCTGGGGTTCCCTTCTCTCCTGATTTCTGTGACTTTCCTCCCCGCCAAGACCATTTTCAAGTCTTAGGCTCCATTCTGAATGTTATAGCCCTGAGGAGACACAGTGCCTCAGTGTTAATATCAAATGGATTTTAGTCTCTTTAGCTGAGTTATCAAAAAGACTGCAAAGGCCATTATGGTACGGATACCTCCTCACCAGCAGGTACAGGTGCACTGGATCTTCTCTCTTTAATCCCTAGAGTCCTAGTCCTATGGGACTCTGACCCGATGGTCTCCCATTATACCTTTTCACCCAGATTAGGCTATTCTAGAAAAACCCGGATAGATACCATAATAGGCTGCTCTGATGTTGATTGGCTAAGTCTGACTGACAGTGTCTGACTGACCAACCCTGTCTTAATCCTTGGTGGATTCTACTTGACCGATCCTCCCCACTTCTCACTTTGCCTGTATCCAGTCGGCTGATAGACAGTTCTTATTGTGTTTGACATCTTGAATAGCCCATCTGACCAGCTGAATGAAGTATGGTTACCTAGTGTGTCTGTCTGGTCCACTATGTCTCACTGACCGATTACCTGATGGGCTGCACTGACAGCATCTGCCTTGCTGATTGACTCTGCAGCCCCAGATGACACTAGTTAAAAGGCTGATTGTCTAACTGCATCTTTTTAATTGGTGGCTGCATGTCTGCTGTCACAGGGCTTTAGCTTGTAGCAGGTGTTCAATAAATATATTTTTAAATGAATCAATAGCCAACCTAGTGACTGCCCATGTCCAACCCACTTCAAGGCACGTGAGCCAAAGTTGGTTAAACGTTGGCATTTATATAGGGTTTTAAGGTTTGCAAAATGCTTTATATGGCTTCTCTTATTTGATCCTCACATGAACACAATAGGGTAGGTACTATTATTATCCCCATTTTATAGTTGAGGAAACAGATTGAGTGATTTGCACATAGCTTAGTAAGTGTCTGAGGTAGGATTCAAACTCAGGTCTTGCTGAATTGAAGTCTAACAATCTAGTCACTTCACTGCCTTTAGTCTTTGAATACTGTTGTTATTCAGTTGTGTCTGACACTTCCTGAACCCATTTGGGGTTTTCTTGGCAGAGATACTGGAGTGGTTTGTCATTTCCTTCTCTAGATCATTTTACAGAAGAAGAAATGGAGGCAAACAGGGTTAAATGACTTGTCCAAGGTCACATAGCTAGTAAGTATCTGAGGCCAGATTTGAACTCCAAAAGATGAACCTTCTTGACTACAGGCCTGATATTCCATCCACTATGCCATCTTGCTGCTCTGGGGGATTGGGAGAGGGGGACTATCTTCTTCAATTTTCCACTTCCCTTATCACTATTACTTGCTCTTTTCCTCCTCTCTCTTCCCTTCTACCCTCTGTCTCTTTCTCTGTTACCTACTTCCCAATAGAGCCAACCAACCCTGACCTCCCTTGCCCTTCTCTCCAACTTCTACCCTGGCTCCAGGATCTATTGTGACAGGACTAGGGTCCACACATTGTCTCTGGGAGAACTCTGATTTTAGAAGAAGAGTTCGTTCAAATCTGTAGCATGTTTTCCAATCTCAGTTTTTGCGTTTTTTAGAAAAATTAATAAATCTATTTTTTCTCCCTCCTACCTCTCAACCCCATTGAAAACAAGAGAGATGAAAAACAATTTTTTTTGCAACAAATATACCTAGTCAAGCAAACAAATTCACTCATTGGCTGCATACACACATATACATATATTGTGTGTGTATACATACATATATACATATATATGAACCTATACATACATATACACACAAGTATGTTTTATTTCATAACCTAAATCCATCATTTCTTCGGCGATGTCTGGCATGCTTCAACATCTGTCCTCTGGAATCATGGGTAGTCATTACATCGATCATTGTTCTTAAAGCTTTCAAACTTGTTTGTCTTTATAGTGTTGTTGTTATGGTATAAATTTTTCTCCTGCTTCTGCTCATATAAAAGTCTTTTAAATAGTTTGTTTTTACAATATTGATGTTATGGTATAAATTGTTCTTTGGGTCCTGCTCATTTCTCTCTGTGTCAGTTCATATGTCTTTCCATGCCTCTTTGAAATCATTTATCTCCTCGTTTATTATAACATAACAGTATTCCCTCACATTCATATACCATAATTTATTGAGCTATTCCTCAATTGATAGACATTCCTTTAGTTTCTATCTTTTTGCCTCTGCAAAAGGAGCTGCTATAAATATCTTTGTACATATTGGACTGTCTCCTCTTTCTTTGATCATTTTGGAGTACAGGCCTAACAGTGGTTTGTCTGGGTCAAAGGACATGTACTTTTTAGCCATTGGTGGGACATCATTGCTAATTGCTTTCCAGCATGGTTGTACCTTGGTGGGTTTTAGAGGCAATCTTTTCCTCCCCCTTGCTTCACTCACTGTTTTTGCTGTTGGGTCCAAAAGTATCATAGCATTAGGAGCTGGGGAAACAAAACCTGCGTCAGGCTGCAGAGAATGTGGCAGATGCTATTATGGTGAGTCTGGGCCAATGCAAGGTATCAGTGTTTTGGGAGGAGCTCCTCACCTTGCAAATTTACTGGGCCCACTCCATCCTCTAGAACAGCGGTTCTCAACCTGTGGGTCATGACCCCTTTGGGGGTCAAACAACCCTTTCACAGGGGTCACAGGGGTCACCTAAGACCATTGGAAAATACATATTTCCGATGGTCTTAGGAACTGAGACACCGCTCTTCTATCTGTCTCCAGGTGGGTCCCCCCACATGCAGATATGCCCACATATAAGTACTAAAGGGTTGCGGCATTAGGAAGGTTGAGAACCGCTGCTCTAGAAGTTGCTGAATGATTTCACCCAAAATGGTAACAATACAATGTTACATAGCACTGATACACCAGAGCAAGTCTGAGGTATCTTAGAGTTCGTTACTATAGTTTTCAGGATATAAGATACCATTTTTTCTTAACACAAATTAACTTACATTTAGCCAGTGGCATACTCAGTAATGGTTTCTTTCTTTCTTTTTTTTGTAAGACCCTGTTTCTGAGAGTGGGGGGGGGCAACTAGAGTTCTGGGCCTGAAGAGAGAAAGCGTTGAGTTCAAATGTGGCCTCAGACATTTACTATGACCATGGGCCATGGAGACTGTCTCAGTCTCCTCACCTGTGAAATGAGGTGGAGAAGAAAACTGCGAGTCACTCTGATATCCTTAGCAAGAAAATGCCAAATGGGGCCATGAAGAGTTAGATATGACTGAAAATGGCTGAACAACATTCCTGAGAGCAGGCACAACAGAGTACAAAGAAGTGTTGGACTGGTCAGGTTCTAGTCCCAACTTGATTACTAACTCACTTTGTGACCTTGTTAAGATTCTACTTCATGGGGCAACTAAGTGGTACAGTGAGTGGAGCACAGTGGGCCCTGAAGTTAGGATGACCTGCACTGAAATCCGGCCTCAGACACTTGACATTTACTAGCTGTGTGACCTTGGGCAAGTCACTTAACTCTGATTACCATGCCTCCCACCTCCAAAAAAAAAGATTCTACCTCACCTTTTAGGCCTTAGTTTCCTTTTCTGTAAACCCAGGGCATTGGGGTAGATGGCTCCTAAGGTCCCTTCTACCTCTTAAGGTCTAGGATTTTAAATGTGTTGATGGGTGCAAACTGTTTAAGAATCTCATGAGTCCTCTACCACTTTGCTTCCTGCCTTCCTTTAAGACTCAGTTTGTACGTTACCTTCTTCAAGAGCCCTTTCCCAGTCCCCACTACTGCTAGTGTCTTCCCTCTGAGATTACCTCCCATTTACTATCTATCTATCTATCTATCTATCTATCTATCTATCTATCTATCTATCTATCTATCTATCATCTATCTTTCTATCTCCCTTTATCTATTTGTCCCTCTCTTTCCATCCATCCATCCATCCATCCATTTTGTATATACGTAGTTATTTGCCTTTTGTCTCCCCCATTAGAATATAAGCTCCTTGAAAACGCTGTTTTTGCTTTCCAGCCCTCTCCCCTGCTCCCCTTCCTCCCCTGCATGTTTCCTGTGCTTAGAAAAGTACCTAGCATGTAGTAATAATACTTGTTGACTTGTTGGCTTGAATACTTGTGAATAAGTAGAAAGATAATAGATAAGTTTCAACAGAGGGGATTTGGAAAGAAAATTACCTTGAATTGTGCTGATAAGATGTGGGACTCTGAGAGATGAGTTATGACTCAGAAAAGAGATCTTGAACACACTGTGGATTATTCTCTATCAGCAGAGGTTTTAAATAAAGTCTGGGTGTCTTTGTGGATGTGGTACTGGGACTTCCTGGTAAGGTACAAGTTGATTGGATGCTCTCTAAGGGGTCTCTTCCAACTTTTAGTTGGAAGTTTAACTCATACACAGCTTAAGAATAAATGTAGCACCCCATGGAACAGAAATGCATTTTATGATGCTAATTCAGTTTAATTCAACAAACCTTTAGCAAGTGCCTATGGTATGCATAGCACCATGATGAGAGCCAGAGATGGAAGGCTGGAAAACAGGACACAGGCCTTCTCTTCAAGTGTTGATAGTCTCATACAGTGTATACATGAAGTAACAACAAAATGCTAGGTCTTTGAAGAAAGTGAGACCTGCTCAGTCTCTAGTGCACAAGGGAGGCAGATTTAATTACAGATCTGCTCCAGGGATGTCTCTCATGTTCTCTTTTAAGATTTGTTTGGCCAATCCTAAAAGCAAAAGCCCTTCCTCTCGGGCATCTTCTTCCCTAAATATTACATTTTAGCTGATACCAGAACGTCTCTCTCTCTCTATGAATTTATTTTTTCCTTCTCTCCTCAGACCCAAAACAAATGGATTTCAGTATAGTATTTATTAATTACAAGGGATAGAGTAGAAATAGATTGCCATCTTTTAGAAGTCACAGACTCATAAATTTAGAATTGAAAGTAACCTTGGAGGTCAGTAATTCCAATCCTCTCATTTTGCAGATGAGAAAACTGAGGATTTAGGGAGGTTAAGTGATTTATCCAGGGTCGCACAGCAAGTTAGTGTCTGAAATGAAATTTGGAAGAAAGTCATCATGACTTCAAGTTCAGCCATTTCCCCATGATCCCAAGTGAACAAGAAGTTAGTGATATGAAATTATTTAGAATGAGGTGACAGGACAGTTGCTTTCTGACCACACCTGGCCCGTTCTGCCAGAACTGTGGAATAATGGCTTCAGTTTTAATAATGGCTCGTGGAGCCTGCTCAGGTCTAGCCTATGGACCTATGGGCCTCACACTGGACTGGGGGGATCGGGGCGTCTCTACTGAGATGACTATCATGGCTGTGCAGTTTGATAGGAACGTGATCCTTTGAGCCAGCTCCAGGACAGCCACTGGGTTGTACATTGCCAACCGAGTTTCAGACAAGTTGACCCCTATCCCTGACCAGATCTTCTGTTGCCACTCTGGTTCAGCAGCTGATACCCAGACCATGGCCTATGCAGTCATATATCAGCTTAAGTTTCCGCAGCATTGAACTGAATGAACATCCCTTGGTCCACAGAGCTGTTAACCTCTTCAAGAAGATGTGCTGGCGTTACCGAGAGGATCTCATGACTGGGATCATTGTCGTGTAATGGGATTCCTATGGGGGGGACAGGTATACTCAGTCCCCGTGGAAGATATATATGATGGTTCAGCAGCCTTTTTCCATTGGGGGCTCAGGTAGCTCCTACATCTATGGCTATGATGCTGCCTTCTATTAAGAGGGTATGAATGAAAAGCAGTAACTTTAGTTCACTGCCGAGGCTCTTGCTTTGGCCATGGAGCAAGTTGGCTCAAGTGGCGGCAATGACTGAGAAAGGAGTGGAACGGCAGGTACTTATGGGGACCAGCTTCCCCGATGCCCTGTTACCACCTATCCTTCAGCTTGAGATCTACTCCTTCCTTCCTGTTCTCTAGTTATAAGCCATCCTCAAATATACCCAAGAATCAATAAACTATAGATCAAAGGAAAAAAAAAAGAATGAGGTGATTAGGTCTATGTCCTACATTAAGGGCTGAACTAGGTGGCCACTCAGAGGGAAAGGAGAAGGAAAGAGAATGAACATGTATGTAGGGCTTAATACATGCCAGGAACTGTGCTAAATGCTTTTTACAAATATTATGTTATTTGATCCTCACAGCAGCCCTGAGAGGGAGATAAGTGACTTGCCCTGGGTAACACAGCTAGTATGTATCTGAGGCCATATTTAAGTTTAGGTCTTCCTGACTCCAGGTCCAGCACTCTCTTTACTTAATGCCACCAGCTGCCTCCAAGATCCCTTCAAACTCTGTAATTCTGGTTGCTGACAGTACCCGCAGCTTTTCAGCAGCATAGAAACAACAGAAATTAGCACTTAGACAGTGATTATAATTAAATAAAGCAAGTAGTTACTAGATGGTAGCTGGGATGAATTTTTCTCATGCTCCAGCTTGCTCCCTTTAGCCGGGTGCACAGGAAGCTGATGTTCTGGGGTCTCCATTTACAATCAATGAGATAATATCTCGGATTCACCTCCTGAAATGAGGGCAAGGTTTGTGCTATTAGCCCTGGGTATAAAAATTCCTAGTTACAGTTCTGGAGTCCAGGGTCTCTGTCCAGGGACCCATTTTACTAGTCAGTGGAAATAGCCAGGTCATTAGCTTGCTAGAAGGAGCTTTCTATACTGCTGTTCCTATCTTCCTTTACAAGAAGACTTCCACAGTCTTGGAGATAGGAGCTGACTTTCTGGCATCTACTTCCAGAACACTCCCCAAGCCCCACTAATTAAGGAGCAGAGGATCATAGGTTAAGGCTTGAAAAAGACTTCACAGGCCATAAAGTCCAACCCCCTCATTTTGCAGATGAGGAAACTGACAGCCAGGGAAATCAAATGACTTAGCCAATGTCATACAGAGTAGTATCAGAGGTGGGATTTTAACTAAGGTCCACTTCTCTTCTCTTGGGAAGTTAGTCACGCTTGGCTTCTCCCCTCTAATAACCATGAAATCAAATGTTCATTATCATTCCACTCCCTGAATGAGCTCTGCCCCTGTGAATGAGTCAGCATGGGATCAGCCTGAATGGGATCAGCCATTGGAATAAAAATGAATGTTCATCATCTCTATATTTCAGCAAAGCCCCATTCTGTCACAGGCTCCAAAGTATACCTAAAGCATTTCTGTGAGGGACCTGGTGAGGAAGGATATTGAAAATCCAAATTCCTGACACTGGAGCAAGGGATAGGAGCAGTACAAAAAAACCCAACTCATGGGATCATAGAAATCTGTAATTGGAAGATACTTCACACTTCATTTGGTCCAACATTTGCCCATAGTATGAATCCAGACTTAGAAATGATCTTAGAGATTATGAAATAATGCATAGTGGTACTGGACCTGAAGTGGGGTGATGGTGGTGGAGGTTGGGGGGTGAATCCTGCCTCATATTTATTAGCTGTTTGACTCTGGACAAGTCACTTAACTTTCAGAGCTTTGTTTTCCCTATTTGTAAAACGGGGTAAATGATATCTCTATCTCCTACCTTGTGGGGTTTATAAGATCATGGGATTGTAGATGTTGAGCTTGAAGGACCTCAGAGTCCACTTGATTCGGTCCTCTTATTTTACAGATGGGAAAACCAAGACAAAGGGAGGTGAAAAGTGATGTGACTGGCACTTTGGTCACACAGAGACTAGGTGTCAGAGGTGGAATTTTTACCCAAGCCTCTGGCTCCAAATCTAATGTTCTGTCTACTGTGCTGCTGTGAGGAAGGGGCAGCTAGGTGCCACAGTGGATAGAGGGTTGGGTCTGGAGTCAGGAAGACCCATCTTCCTAAGTCAAAATATGGACTCAGACACTTAATAGCTGTGTGACCTCGAACAAGTTACTTAACCCTATTTGCCTCAGTTTCCTCAACTGTAAAATGAACAGGAAAAGAAAATAGCAAACTGCTCTAGTATCTTTGCCAAGAAAACCCCAAATGTGGTCACGAAGAGTCAGATACAACAGAAACAATTAAACAGTTGCTTGCGTGGACCAACCTATGTTACATTTGAGAAGAAAATGTTCTCAAAGCTCTAAATCTTGAGAGAACTTTAGAGGTCATCTTACCAACATCTTTATTTTACAGATGAGGGAACTGAGACCTAAAGAAATCAAGTGACTGACTCAAGGTCACAGAGATTGGGGACTTCAGATCCTGGCCTGGTTCCTAGACCTTCTGACTCCAAATCCAGCACTTAGAATAGTAGCATTTTCCTTCTTGTTTTTCCTCCCAGAAATAGAAGCATCATTTATTGGAGATGGGCAGAAAAATGAGCATCAAGTTGAACAGACATTCTCCCCTTTCTGCTCCCCAGTCCACCCCTCCACCCTCCTTCTCCTTTCCCATGATTCTTGCTTCCTTACTGTGCTCTGATCTGCTCTGAGCTCAGGACTGTAGCCCACTACCAGTGGTTAAAGCCTCTTGTGAAGTACCTCCCCGCCTCCCATTTGTGAACTGAGCTCTTCACAACTCTAAGACTGGGGATCCTTGCCAGTAGATTTGGTCAGCCTTAAGAAAACCTTTGAGTGGAGACCATAAAGACTAGACAGTTGTGAGAACGTCACTTTCCAAGGATAGTCAGCTAGTCTGGCAGACTTTAAAAGGGTACAGAAATAGAAAATATAGGGAATGACACAGACAATCAATTAGCCTTAGCTAGCATTGGGTAAGAAGGCCATTCATTAGATGAGAGTGGGGCACCTGAGGGTGGGGCTATGGGAGCCTGATGGCTCTGTAGTAACTAGGTTAGTTAGACTAGAGTCAGTCAGTCAATGCAGAGTAGATTTATTTTCCGTGTATTGCTGACCCCTTTTACCCCTTGCATACTGTCCTTGGATATTATCCATTTTTCTCCATGTGAATTAATCTTTAGAAAATAGAAATTAATTTAGTTGAGGGGGGAATGAAAAGAAAGAGGAAGTGAATGCTGGAACCAAAGCACTCAGACAAGGAGATAGGTGGAAAAGTGAATAGGTAGCAGGAGATTAGGCACCAGGGTAAAAGCGGAGCTCTGAGACTGAGATCAAAGCTTGTTATCCTGAGTTAGAGGCTCAGATATTTATAAATGACAGAGAAGAAATCAGGGTCCTATGTAAGGGCTTCTAAAGCTAGGGAAACACACATTCTGTTCTGAGGTGTACAAGAACTCTTAATCTTTTTTGTATTATGGACCCCTTTGCCAGTCTGGCAAAGTCTGTGAAACTCTTCTTAGAAGAATGTCTTTGAATGCATAAAATAAAACACATAGGCTCACAAAGGAACCCAATTATATTGAAATACAATGATCAAAACAGTTTTTTAAAAAGCACATAGAACCAGGTTAAGAACCTCTCCCTAGAGTTTAAATATCCTCATCTTGGGAGAATTATGGAAAATTAGGGTAAGTAGACCATCAGAATGAAAGGAAAGTAATAGATAGGAGGGTTATAAAGACAAGATTGAGGAGTTTGATCAGGTATGGTAGCCAATAAGGAACCAGTGTATCTTCTTGGGTAATTAAAGGAGAGAATCAGTGTAGGGAAAGAGCAGGAAGATGCTTAGTCTGGAGAAAAGAAGACTTACAAGGGACATGATAGTTGTCTTTGAGCTGAAGGGTAGTCATGGATTATTTTTAGATTAGAAAAAGGATTAGATTTATTCTGTTTGACTCTAAAGTGCATACTTAATAGTTATAGAGAGACAGATTTTGGATAGATGTAAGGAAAAAAAATGTCGGAGCAATTAGAGCTATCCCAAAGTGGAATGAATTGTTCTATTGGAAAAGATTTTCATTCAAAACATGGGATTGGACTCAATGGCTTCTGAAATCCTTTCTAACTCTGAGATGCTATAATTTTTCCCATTCTGCCTGCTAGGCTGAGTTGGAATGACCTCACTCCCATGATGGGTCAGGATCTGAAGAATCTGAGTAGTGGCAGAGTAAACAGAGATCTAAAGCCTGGCCTAGGGGCTGGGAGAATCACAATGTCATCCTATTGGTCCAGAATTCCTGAAAACGTAGCAAAACCCAACTGAGATAACTCTCAGTTACCTACTTCTGGCTCTCTTCCCCCATCCCCTGCCTCCAACCATGCATAAATCCCAAGATTGCCCATCTGCTTTAGAAGATATGGCAACTCCACTTGAACATGAGCCCTCTGACCTTGAAGGAATTTTGCTGGGTAAAAAAGAGTATATACAGCTTTAAGCAGTGGGGTGCTGAAAAATATTTAGCAACTGCCTCTCTGAAAAAAATTCATGACATACTTATAAGTTTAATCTGCATTATTAATAGTTTCTCCATCATCTTATTAAGTTTAGACAACCAACAAAATAATAAATCAAGCCCTGATTTGTAGCATTTGCCGATTTCTGAGGTGTAAATGCTCACACTGAAAATTTATCAGTCAGCTCTCAGAGAGCCAGTATGAGCTGGCTCCAGCACACCCCTGGCTTTAAGCTTCCATAAAAATCCTACTTTTATTTCTCATTGTGGCAGTCATGTTCTCAAAGGCTATTCCAACTAAGCATACGTTCTGGCAAGTTCTACTATGATGGAAAGGCCTCAACTATGGCTCCAGGAATAGACCATCTGTTTTCTATGGACCAGCCTAGCTAATCTCAGAAAGGCACATCATCAGTAGGCTAGTTGGCCAGTGATACATCTGCTTTGGCCAGGGCCACTCAGGAATCAGAAAAATGAAAAATGTCCCTTAGCCTTTTTGTTTATGCCATAACTTGTCAGAGTGGTAAGAAAGGGGACAGAGGGTGCTGAGAAACATAGAGTCTTTAGATCATCAACAAATTTTAATTTGACTGTTGGTACTCTAAAGGTGAGATTTTTGTCCAGTGAACAATGAGTGGACATATTGCCAGAGGAGCTGAATCATATCAGTCTTGATATTTTCCTATAAATTAAGCCAAAATAAAGAAGGAATTTGCTGCTTAATGGAATGGATGGCTCACATCTTTAAAGAGATAAAGAAAGGAATTGGCAGTAAGTGTTTTATCTTACACCCTAAAGCTAAAAAAACCATTATTTCATGGGACATTTGGCCATTCTGCATTGCAGTATGAATGAGAAATATCTGCAAAAAGCTCAACATGAAAATCATTGCAGATTTCACACTAACAGTTTCTGATGATGAAGTGGTTGAGAAAATTTATGAACAGTTTGTTAAGAGTCTCCAGGTTAAATCAACATATATTCTGATGCTGGCTTATTTCAATGTAAAAATGGAAAGGAGTGAGGATAGGGGAAAATATTTGGGAACATATGGTACAGAAGAAAGAAATGAGAGAAACTAAAGATTCAGATATCTTATACCTCTCCCTATTGAACAGTTGTTGTTGGTTTTTTTTTTAACAAATTTTTGTTTAATTATCTTTTTATTTTTTTAAATTAATTAATTAATTTACTTTTAGTTTACATCATTCTATTCCATGGGCTTTTGAGTTCCAAATTTTCTCTCCCTCCCTCTTCTCCCTGTCTCCTCATGGTAGCATGCAATCCAGTACAGGTTCTACAATTACCTTCACGTTAAACATTAGTCAAATTGCAAAGGATTATAACCAATGGAATGAACAAGAAGGAAGGAACAAAACAAAACAATAAAGAGAGAGAGCAAGTAGTTTGCTTCAATCTGCATTCAGACTCCATAAATCTTTCTCTGGATGTGGACATTCTTTTCCATCATGAGTCTTTTGGAGTTGTTTTATAACCTTGTACTGCTGAGAGGAGTCCAGTCTATCGAAGTTAGTCATCACACATATGTTGTGTCTGTGATTGTGTACAGATTTCTCCTGGTTCTGCTCTTCTCACTTAGCATCAGTTTGTATAAGCCTCTCCAGGTAATTATAAAGTCTGTCTGCTCTTCATTTCTTGTAGCGCAATGGTATTCCATGAATGTAAATTCATATACCACAACTTATTAGTCATTCCCCAGTTGATGGGCATTCCCTTGATTTCCAATTCTTTGCCACCACAAAAAGAGCTTCTATAAATATTTTTGTACATACGGATCCTTTTCCAATTTGTGTAATCTTTTTGGGATATAGCCCCAGAAGTGGTATTGCTGGGTCAAAGGGCATGCACAACTTTATAACCCTCTGGGCATAGTTCCAAATTGCTCTCCAGAATGGTTGGATCAGTTCACAACTGCACCAATTCATTAGTGTTCCAATTTTCCCACATCTTCTCCAGCATTTATCATTTTCCTGTTTTGTTATTTTAGCCAATCTGACTGATGAGATGTGGTACCTCGGAGTTGTTGTGATCTGCATTTCTCTAATCGATAGTGATTTAGAGCATATTTTTTCCTATGATTATAGATATCTTTAATTTCTTCCTCTGAAAGCTGCATGTTTGTATCTTTTGACCATTTATCAATTGGGGAATGACTTGTATTCCTATATATTTGACTCAGTTCTCTGTATATTTTGGAAATGGGGTCTTTATCAGAGACACTGGTTGTAAAAATTCTTCCCTAATTTTCTGCTTCCCTCCTAATCTTGATTACATTGACTTTATTTGTACAGAAACTTTTCAATTTAATGTAATAAAAGTTATTCATTTCGCATTTCATAATGCTCTCTATCTCTTGTTTCGTCATAAATTCTTTCCTTCTTCATAAATCTGATGGGTAAACTATTCCTTGCTCTCCCAGATTGCATATAGTATCAGCCTTTATATCTAGATAATGAACCCGTTTAGACTTTATTTTGGTGTACACTATAAGATGTTGCTCTATACCCAGTTTCTGTCATACTGTTTTCTAGTTTTCCCAGCAGTTTTTGTCAAATAGTGAGTTCTTATCCAGAAGTTGGAGTCTTTGGGTTTATCAAACAGTAGATTATAATAGTCATTGACTGCCATGTCTTGTGTACCTAATCTATTCCAATGATCCATTACACTATTCTTCAGGCAGTACCAAGTAGTTTTGAAGACTGCTGCTTTATAATACAGTTTAAAATCTGGTATGGCTAGGCCACCTTCCCTAGCATTTATTTTAATTAATTCCCTTGATATTCTGGACCTTTTCTTCTCCCATATGAATTTTGTAACTATTTTTTCTACTTCTATAAAATTATTTTTGGTAGATTGATTGGTATGGTACTAAATAGGTAAACTAATTTAGGTAAAATTGTTATTTTTATTATATTAGCTTGACCTAACCATGAGCAATTGAGGTTTTCCCAATTATTTAGACCTCACTTTATTTGTGTGAAAAGTGTTCTGTAATTGTATTCATATAGTTCCTGGGTTTATTTTAGCAGGTAGACTTCTGAATATTTTATACTGTCTACAGTAAATTTCAAAGGAATTTCTCTTTCTATTTCTTACTGTTGGGCTTCTTTAGAAACTATAATACCAATGTGATATTCACAGTGTCCATGGCAGCTATGAATATGCTAATGTAGTTGTGAATCACAAAATGTAACAGACTATGTGGAGGGCAGAACCAAAGCATTTATTCAAATACCAGAAATGTGATGACATTTGGCCTATTACAAGGCAGGAAAGATCTTCAAATTCCCATTATCATTACAGAAATATATAGGAATGTTGAGGATTTATGTGGGCTTATTTTATGTCCTGCAGCTTTGCTAAATCTATCATCTCAAGTAGTTTTTTACTTGATTCTCTAGTCTCTAAGTATATCATCATATGATCTACAAAGAGTGATAACTTGGTCTCTTTTTAAAGAGGTGTTCAGTGAATTCTTTCAATTTCTGTTTTGCCCTCTGATTCTAAAATATCAGGGCAATTTTCCTTGAGAATTTCTTGAAGGATGATTTCTAGGTTCTTTTTTTGATCATGGATATCAGGTAGTCCAATAATCTTTAAATGGTCTCTCCTGGATCTATTTTCCAGGTCAGTGGTTTTTTCAATGAGATATTTCACATTGCCTTCTATTTTTTCATTTGTTAGGATCTGTTTAATAGTATCTTGATTTCTCATAAAGTCATTTGCTTCCATTTTGCTTCAATCTAATTCTGAAGGAATTATTCTCTTCAGTGAGTTTTTGAAATTTCTTTCCCATCTGGCAGATTCAGCTTTTTAAAGCATTCTTCTTCTCATTGACTTTTTGGGCCTCTTTTGCCATTTGAGTTAGTCTGTTTTTTAAGGTGTTATTTTCTTCAGTATTTTTTGAGTCTCTTTTAGCAGGCTGTTTGCCCACTTTTCCTGGTTTTCTTGCATCATTTTTATTTCTCTTCCCAGTTTTTCCACCATTTCTCTTACTTGATTTACAAAATCTTTCTTGAGATCCTCCATGGCCTGTAACCACTTCATATTTTTCTTGGAAGTTTTTGATGCAAGAGTTCTCACTTCATTGTCTTCCTCCCACTCTGTGCCTTGATCCTTTTTGTTCCCCAAAAGGATTCTATGGTCTGATTGCACTTCCTCTGCTTGCTCATATTGGGAGCCAATTACTTGACTTTTGAGCTCTTTGACATGGTAGAACTCTGCTTCCAGAATGGAGAGAGCTATGTCCCAAATTGCTAGTTTTCTTGCAGCTGCTGGAGCTATTAGAAGGGTGCTACCTCTACAGCCCCCACAAGTTCTGGCTCACTGGTCACACACTCCAGGACCACCACTCAAGACCGCAGTTTGGATCCAAGCAGGTCAAAGCGAGAGCAATTACCCTCTGAATGATTGCTTGGTCCCCCTACAATCTGCAGGGCAGGAGCTTCAGATGCAGCCATGTGGCAGCATTGCAGTCACTATGCTTCCTCTGCTTCTTGCTCCAGGGGTAGCAGCTGGACCATCCTCCACCTCTTTGAACAAAGTTCCACACTGACCTTTTACTTTGTCTTTGGCATTTGTGGATTGAGAAGTCTGGAAACCATGAAAGCTGCTGGTGCTTTACTCTTGTGAAGTCTGCTCCAGCTGTGGCTGGTTGGGGCCACCCTGGGGCTGAAACTGTAGGCTCATATGGAGCTGGGCTCTGCTCCCAGTTCACTGTGATGGACCCTTCCTGACGGCCTACTGGGCTTCCTTCAGCAGGGGATTTGTTTCTCTCTGTCACTTTGTAAGTTATCTCTGTCACTCTGTAGGTTCTATAGCTCTAAAGTTTGTTTAGAGTCATTTTTTTACACATATTGGAGGAGGTGGAAGCTGGAGCCACGTGGAAGTCCTGTTTCTACTCTGCCATCTTGGCTCTGCCACCACTACCCATTATTTATGTGACTCATACATGATGTACAAAAAATTCCACATGGAGGTCTCTCCAACATCCTGGAAGTTTTCCTTAATCTGTCACAACATTGAGAAAGGAAGGAAGAAGGGAAAGGAAAGGAGAAAGGAAGTAAGAAAGAAAGAAAGGGAAGAAGGATAGAACATTTAAATGCCTACTATGTGCCAAGCACTGTGCTAAGCAATTGTTAGAAATGAGATTCAGTCACTCCCTTAAGAAATGAAATTTGATGGGTTAGTTAGATGGCACAGTGAATAGAGCACCGGCCCTGAAATCAGGAGGACCTGAGTTCAAATCCTGTCTCAGACACTTGACACTTAGGTAGCTGTGTAACTTTGGGCATGTCACTTAACCCCAATTGCCTTGCCTTCTTCTTTCCAAAAAGAAAAAAAAGTAATGAAACTTAAGCTGAAGTGAGTGAAGGAAGTGTTTATTATTATTCTTGCAAGAAGTGGGAATGTGGTATCACATAGGGAATGCACACATGGTACAGAAGCCAAAATGAGATTTTTATAGGGTTAATACCTCCTGGGCCCTCCCTTCAGAGGTGAGATTGGTCCCAGCCTTTCCAGGTTACAATCTTTCTACTCTACCTACTACATATTGCTCCTTGACCTGTTCCCTCCTTCTGAACATGGGTCAACATGGGTCCCAGGTTCTGAAAATGGAGTGATAATCTATGTATGGGCGTATAAGTTAATATGCATGAAGGCTATTAGGCATGTACAGGAGTTAGTTCTCAGTGACCAGTGCATGAACCCTTAAGTTTGAGCCATGCCACCAGCTTCACTTTCTTTAACATCTTTGAGCTAGGACACCCTGACCATCAGGGCATGCTTATCTGTTAATATTACATTTCTTAGCAGATTCCTTGTATGGCAATATCTGTGGAAGCATAACTCCATACGGTGCTAGGCTCTTTATCTCACACATTTTACAAATATGTCCTTTGATTATCACAACAACCCTGGGAGGTAGGTGCCATTATGACTCCCATGTTCTAGTTTAGGAAACTGAGGCAAACAAAGGTTAAGTGACTTGCCCAGGGTCACACAGCTTGTAAGTGTCTGATGTCACATTTGAACTCAGATCTACTTCTGTTTAGGAACCATAAGTTTTAGCTTTAAAATTTGATTCCTTTATTTTCTCATTGTAAATACACTCAAGGTTTATTGTGGTGTATCCAACCCAGGCTAGAGTCTGGCAAGACTATGATGATTCCTTATGAACACATTTACTATAAGCCCTAATGCTATAAAAAGGCAGCTCAGTGTTCAATCCAAGTGGAACTGCCTTTAGATTTCAAAGGGTTTCTCTTCTTTATGCAAAGTGGGTGTAGAAAGAGAGAGAGATGCAAGATAGAAACTGAAATGACAGCAAATAGGCTGGAAAGGAAACAGCTTTCCCAATGTTGCTCTTCCTATCACTAGTGACAACAGAAATCCTACTATATCAAGAAAATATGTCATGAAACTTGAGTGGTTGCTGTCAACAGATCCAGGACAAGGTATATCAGGGAACCAAATAATGAAAACAACTCTTCTTGAGCAGGTGCTAGCTGTCAATAAACATGGAATAAAAATATCAGAGAAAAAACACCCATGTGCATTCATTAAGAGTTGATTTAGGGAGTGGAAAAGTCCCCACTCTGCCCAGAGCTGCCCTGCTATGCCATGGAGAGGAAAAGGGAGGAGTGAGGTTGTGAAAATGGCATAAATGCTTCCTTTGCATAACTTCCTGTATTGGCCCCAAACCTCAAGGGTGACATTCTCTTCAAAATATTTCTCCCACTATCTGGATGCTTGGAAATCCTAGTTTGGAGTAGTCTCCTTCCTTCAGGTTGGTTCCTTCATTCTGTGTTAAAATCCAAATACCTCTAGAACAAATAAGCTATTAAGCTCTATTAACAGTTAGCTATCAGCTAAGGAGTAGATTGGAATCTTTTGAAAGTGTCCCATAAAATGTTTAAGGTGTTGTATTGCAGAACATCACACACACGTACACATAAGCAGGCAAGTTTTTATGGAGATGGTAGGGGAAAGATGGCCTGGTTAGACTGTCACCATTCAGGTCCTGAGAAGCCTCCCTGCAGAGAGGAGTGGGAGAAGGGGAAATAGCAGGGCTTTATCTTGCCAAGGTCAATCCCTCTACTTACACTCTACAAGTGATCCTATTCTATCCCACCTTCTCCAGCAAATTTCCTCCACTATCACTCATACTTTATCACCTATAATCTATCCACATTTTCTGGCTGCTTTCCTACTGCCGACAAACATACCTAGGTCTCCTTCATACTTAAAAAACCCTCCCTTGACCCATCTATCACTGCTAGCTATCATCCCATATTTTTCCTTCCTTTTTGAAACTCCTTGAGATGGCCATCTGAAATCGAAGCCTTAATTTCCTTTCCTCCTACTCTCTTAAATCTGTATTCTGGTTTCCTAGTTCATCATTCAGCGGAAACTGCTCTCTCTGAAGTCACTACTGATCTCTTAATTGCCAAATCCAATGGCCTTTTCTCAGTCCTCATTCTTTTTGACCTCTCTGTAGCCCGTGATCACTTTCTTATCTCTACATTTTCATTACACAATTCTCTCCTGGTTCTCCTCCTTCCTGTCTGATCACTCCTTCTTAGTCTTCTTCTAGGTTGTATCTACCAACCATAGGTGTCCCCTAAGACTCTGTCCTGGGCCTCCTTTTCTTCTTCCTCGGCACTGTTTCACTTGGTTGTCTCATCAACTCTTATGGGTTTACTTATCTCTATGCAAATGATTCTCAGATCTGTTTATCTAGCAATAATCTCCTTCTTGACTTCTTGAATCTCCAACTACCTACTGGACATCTGCAACTGATGGGCAAAACTGAACACATTAGTCCCCGTCACCCCCCACACTAGTCCCCTCTCCCCAACTTCCATATTACTGTTGAGGATACCATTATTCTTCTAGTTGCCCAGACTCACAACCTAGGAGTCAGCCTTACCTCACTATCTCACCTTTCTGTATCCAATCTCTTGTTAGGTCCTGTCCATTCTGTTTTTGCAACATTTCTCATGTACTCTCCAACACTGACATCACTCTGGTGCAGAGCTTATATAAATCCAAGCTATTATCAAAATATCAAAAAATCAAAATCAAAATGCTAATAGACATACTTTTTTCTGGAGGTAAGGGAGTAGATTAAGTAAATTAAATTATTGGAATCCACAGTTTCTTTTTCTGATGATTGATCCACAAAGGACACCTTGAGTATCTCTTTTTAAAAAAATGTTAATACTGTTTATTAAGTTTGGAAAACATTTTAGCATTCTAAACATACAAAAAGAATCAACAAAATGTTCCAAGTATTAGGTACAGAATGTCAACTTCCATTGCTGTATTGTCCCTTTAGAGTTTTAAAAAAGTTTCCATTTTAAAATGACAGCATTTCACAACCACAGTCAAAAATCATTTTTCATGCCAGCTGAAACCCTACCCCCTCGCCATATCTAAGAATGGTAGCAGACTACTATTTCACTACATACAAAAAGACAACTTTTAGCTAGATGGACAATCATTGTATAAAGCTATTCTAACAGTGCATGCTTTGGGCCATGGCACCTAATGAAAGATCCAAATTAATTTCCACTTTCTAAGGTGTCATAATCCAAATATATGAGAATTTTTCTAGTACATATAAACACACACAGTATTATGTATTTATGTGTGTACTTACATGTGAGTTTATGTTTATATGGATGTGTGGAGATATTTACATACCCCCTCCCCTCCAGATACACAGAGTGTAAGTTTACAACCTGGGATTTCTAACCAATAACCAAAATTATCACACACAAAAGCCTGTAACTTTTTCAAATGTTTTGTTATAGCAACAGCAAAGTGCACAGAGAGGGGAAAACACTAAATTGCCTTTTCATTTTAAAAATGTTTGAAAATATATACAACTTTGATACAGTTTCAAGGTGCTCATAACACCTATATCTTCGACACATAAACCAGGTAAAATGTCTAGAGCACCTGTTTCCAATTTTAAAAGTTAAATGCTACAAATGCAGTGGACACTGTATCAGTAAGGGTGCTTTAGTGTTTCCCCAACTCTATGATATTTAAGACAAATAATATAGTTTTATTCATCATCATCTTCCTCCTCTTCCTCCTCTTCTTCCTCCTCTACCTTTTTCCGGGAAGCTTTTGCTGTTCCCTTTGCACTATCAAACTTTCCTTAGGACTTATAATCAGCAACATCCTTTTCATACTTTTCCTTCAGTTTTGCTGCCTTATTGTTGTATGGCTGCTTCTCATTATCACTTAGATTATTCCACATCTTACCAAGTTTTTTTGCTACATCCCCAATAGATATCCCAGGGTTTGTAGACTTTATCTTGGGGCGAAATTCTGAACAGAATAAGAAGAAGCCAGACTGGGGATGCTTAGGAGCATTAGGATCCTTTCCCCTCCCCCCCCTTTGGCTGATCCATAATCCTTCATCTCCCTGTCATACCGCAACTTATCAGCCTTTGCCATTTCGTCAAACTTTGATTTTTCCTTTCCAGACATATTCTTACATCTTTCTGAACATTTCTTTGAAAATTCTGCAAAATTGACAGGAACTTCAGGATTTTTTTTCTTATGTTCCTCACGGCATGTTTCTACAAAAAAGGCATAAGCAGACATTTTCCCTTTTGGTTTCTTTGGGTCACCTTTAGCCATCTCTACTGTAACTGTATTGTTCACTAGTCTGTATCTTGAGTATCTCTTTAAGTAGGTGTCAGGGTCAGTGGAATAGTTGGCAGCAATGTTATTGATTATTCTGGCTGCCTCTAACAGGTTCCTTTTAGGGGCCTGTTCATTGAAGCAAAGAGTCTCCAAGCTAGAGTAGGGAATCCTAGGATCATAGAATGTTCAAACTGAATGCCGCCATTAGAACTCATGTAGGCCAACTCCTTCATTTTATAGATGAGAAAACTGAGGCCCAGAGAGGTTATGACTTGCCCAAGGTTACATAGCTAACCTCCCTCCCTTTAACCCATTTTTTCCTCCTATCTTCTTGGGAGGGGAAAAATCAGGAGGAGTAGGAAATAGCAAACAGCCTGGAAGAAGTCCAGGGCTAGGGCCTGGATAGAAGGCAAGAAAGGGGGACTAGTTTCTTTTTTTATTCAAATGCATATTGGCTCACAGATTTTGTTTTTGGAGGTCCTGTCTAATGTTTTCCAGGGCCTTGGGACCTTGTGCACATCAATCGGCATGCATTTATTAAGCACCTTTTGTGTGCCAAGCACTGTAGTAATGCCTTGGATAGTTGGTATCAATTTTGGTGATGCCAAGGTGATCAATGCCATAATGAACAGTGGCCACGGGGGTAATGTTCCAGACAGTATGTGTCTATATGGTTCTATGGCCACATATTCTGTAACTATTTCTAACAAAACCTTCTGCTCCTTCTAGGAACCTCCCTCTGAACTTCCTCTTCACAGTGCTAGGGAGGAAGGCATTGGTGGTGCCGTGCCACTTGGAAGGATGAATCAATGCCTTCCTTCCTTGAGAATCTTCTCCACTGGCCTATGTCATGGAATCCAGAGGCTCTAGGATGAATTACCCATTACCAGCATGCCAGAGACCAAAAGAATTTTTTGAGAGAGGTGAAGAGACTGGGGGCAGTTTATAAGTGCCAGGACATTCCCCAAGTCACCACAGTTTAAATGAGCACTCCAAGGACAATCCCAGCAGTGCTGGCTCGATAGTCCCACCAGGATTCTTGGCAGTTGAACTATACTAGCGGTGTCTCTGTCTCTGTCTCTGTGGCCGTACTGTTGGTAGAGCTGTTTCTCCTCTTTTTTCCTGATGAGGAGGAGTAAAAGACAAAGCACAGAATTTGGCACAATTAATTTCAACAAACATTTGCTAAATGCCCATTATATGCCAAGCACCATACTAGGTGTTAGAGATATAGAAACAAAAATGAACACATCCCTTGTCCTTAATGTCCTCTGATGACTCAGGAAGAGAGGGTGAGGTTGACTTTGTACAACTCTGCCACACTTAAATCTAATTTATGCACAAGTCACCATATCACCCTGTGACGTCATTGGTTCCCTTCAAAAACCAAGGACTAACAACAATAAGGAGCTTACGTTCTACTGGACAAAGCATATAGACCTCTAAAAATCTCAGTCTCACTAGGCTGGGAAGACCCTCTATGCACTATCTGGCCCTGGGTAGCTCTTCCCTAAATCATTACAGAAGACTAATAGAAGACCAAACTTCATAATCCCTAGAGAAGGGATTTCACAGCCTTTCCTATCCCAATCCCCCCACTCTTTAACCTTCAGGAATGAGAAGTTAATCTCAAGATCTAACTTCAGTCTCTCCTGATGTAATTTTATTCATATGAAGTACATGCAATTGGAGCAAGAAATGAGGATTGAGACCATTGTCTAACTTTGAGGTTCTTAACTTTTTTGATGCCATGGACCCCTTTGGCAGTCTGTTGACGCTTCTGTCATTCTCTTTCTTAAAATAGTGTTTTTAAATGCACAAAATACATATGATTATAAAGGAAACCAAGGATGTTAAAATACCGTTATCAAAATATGTATGAAAAGACAACAATTTTATGGTCCCCAGGTTAAGAATCCTTAAGAGTTCCTGCTTTCATTTTACAGGTAAAGAAATGGAAGCCCAGTGGTGATTTGTCCAAGTTAATGGGAGAGCTTGGATTAGAACTGGGATCTCCCAATACTCAGCTCAGTGTTCTTTGAATGACATTATATAAACATCACTGTAAGGGAAACCTGGTTTCTGCAGCCTTCACTATATGCTGATGTGCTTTTCTTTGAAGTTCATAATCTGTATTTGGTGGTGATATAAATGGACTTGAAATGACTGCATCAGCCTTGCAAAGGATTTTCCAAGTTATTTAAACCTCTGTTCAGTATTAGCAGAGGCGTAAAATATATCATCAAGGACATACATGACCAAAAAAGGAAGTAGGCAGGCCATGAAATTCAAGCGTCAGAGACAACTGATAGATGGACAGTCTGAATGCTGCAATGGTGTCCATGATTTACTACAAGAACCAGAGAAAGGTCTGCACTCGGCTGTTTCTCAATTCAGTTCAATTCCTCAAAGGAGAGATAAGGGAAAGGCACAGACAAGAATTGCAAAGGATGAGGGAACCTGAATGGGCAGTGTGGTGCAAGAGAGAGTGTGCCATTTGGGGGTCTGATCCTGGCTCTAATACTTAACTACCTGTGTGACCTTGGCCAAGGTTTAACTTCATGTCCTAGGCCCTCAGTTTCCTCATTTATAAAAATAAGGGAGTTGGGCTAGGTGATTTCTGAAGTCTCCTCTGACTCGTATGATCTATGATTTTGTTATTCTATGCCCGGCTGGCCCTTTCCTTGTAATCTATAAATCCTGCCCCGGCCCCAGCTAAGAAGGTCACTTAGCATAATGTATACTGTAGCTTTTTATAGACAAGAAGGCAAGTGGTTTCATTTCCATGCTTTATCCCCTTACCCACCTCCTGGCCCCCTCCTGCAGCAACATCAAGGAATCTTACCTGAGCACAGGGCACAGTGCCATATGGAAAGGATTCCAGCCAGCAGCAAGAGCAGAGAGATGGGCACTGCCACTAGCAGGATATCTTTGTAGGATTTATCCCCTGGTTCTGGGCAGAGGAAGTTCAGTGTCAGAGTCAGAGGTAATCACTGAATGCTTGAAGCTACTGACCCTTTGGTGGGGCCAAATAAAGCATTTTCTCTTCCCTCATCCCTTCTTACAGGTCCTATCTCCTTCCTATGCCTCTTACCTTCTCTTGGGAGCCCAGGCATCATCCCTGAGGATGGGGATGAAAGAAGAGCCTCTGTTTAAAAGGGTATAAGTAGTGTGACCAAGGGTGGATGCAGTCACTGATGCACTTTGGGATTTAGAGAGGGAGTACAAGTATTGTCCCCATTTTCCAAAAGAGGAAACTGAGGCCTAGACAGATCAAGCAGACTCCTTAGAGGTGACTGCACTCCCATCTGAGCCAGGACTTGTACTTAGGTTTTCTCACATGTAAGCCAGTGAGTGCTCTTTCCACTGTCATGGCAATCCTTAAAAACATACACATTTCTACATGCACTGGTATGCACTCTGCACTTTAGCACCTGTCCACACATGATGTTCACATTGCCACAAACCCAAGAGCAAAGTATTAACTTGTCACAGCGCCACTTCATCGAGTGAAGGGAGCCTGGGAAACCTATTTTTAGGGCTTAGGCCAAGGTTCTCTCTGGGGCCAGTAGAATGAAGGGCCAGAATCTAAGGCAGAGGTCACCTACTCCCACATAAACACTTATAGAGTATTCAAAACTGTACTAAATCTGCTCATTCTCAACTCTTAACACCCCTATGTTATGGGGCTCAGGGTGGAAAGAACACTGAATCTGGAGTCAAGTCTTGGAATTGTCTTGTCATTAGTGACCCTATATTGGGGTGGGGAACCTGTTGCCTCAAGGTCATGTATGGTCCTTTGATTGAATCCAAACTTCAGCACTTTTGCTGGATCCAAACTTCAAATAACTCAGGATTTGTTCTGTGAAGTTTGGATTCAGATAAAGGGCTTGAGGACACACTTGAGGACCTAGAGGGTCATACGTGGCCTTGAGGTTACAGGTTCCCCATCCCTGCCTTAGATGAATCACTTAATTTTTCTCTATGTCAGTTTCTGCCATCTGTAAATCAGAATGCTTAGAAAGAACCTCTCCCCCATTGTGCAGATGAGGGAAAGCTCTCAAACACTATGGAATATAAACCATATTACACCTAAAAGGCCTTATTAATCCAAGGCCAATTACACTACATGAGAAAGGCTTTCCTCCCATCCTCTCCCCAATGTTTTTATCGAAGTGAAGCCAAATTAAAAAGATCATTAAAAACAGGGTTATAAGGGCAAAAAAAGTTATAACAGTGAAGCCAGGTGGGGCGGATGTAAGAAGGGACAATTTCATCTCTTGGCCATAGCAAGGGTGGCCAATCTGCTTGTGGAAACCTCTTACAAAGTTGTGGGTTTGTGTTCTTCTTTTAGCCTTTGGGAGTGTTCTACTTCCTTTTCTCCCTACTCTTCTCCACCCACTCTCTCCCATTGACTATTGGAGTGAGTGGAACTTCCAAAGTTGGGCCCCAAAGGATTGGTCTGACCATCGAGCATACCAGTATTCTGGGAGCAACTTTCCCAGGGTGTGACGGCCACTGAGTCCCAGCTGACGGGGTTGGACACAATGCAAGAGTAGACGGTATCCTCATCCCCTGGTCCCAGGGAGATCTTCAGCACTTGATTATCAATGAAGAGATCCTGTTGGGAGTCCCTAAGCTTGGCTGCACCCTCTCGCTGCCAGCTGTAGGTCACTTCGCTGCTATTGGGAACCACACAGGACAAGAAGACTTGGCAGGTCCTGGGTGGCTGGGTGCCACCTGCTATACCAATGAAAACTTGCACTGTGGGCCTGGAAACCGCTTCTGGGAACAGAACACACAATATGGAGCTAAGATTACACAGGTCATTAATTACACTGGACAGTCATGTAGAGTGGACTTTGTGACTTATTCTGCCTCTCCTTTGTCCAACTAAGCACTACTGAGCCTTCCCTGATGAAGAAAAAAACCCCAACATTTATAAATAACCTACTATGTATCAATTGGTGAACCTGGGTTAAAATCCTTCCCTTGCATACACTTGGCGTCTGTGACCCTGGGAAACTGGCTAAACCCCTTAGTATTCTAGACAACTCTGTGAGGCTAAGCTGGTGCTGACTTGCATCGGGTAGAGGAAGTATCCTCGTCAAAGAACTCCCTACACACTAAAATCAGGGGTCTATCTGCCCCATGCTCCATCCAGACTTCCTTCTATATAGGCTTTAAGTCCTTCACAGCCAACCCTGTGAATATGAAGTGAAACATGCAGTTCATAGAATCACAGATTTGGAGCTGGAAGGGGCCTCAGAGGTCATTCAGCCCAACCCCCTCATTTTCTGTAAAACTGAAACCCAGGAAAGTTAAATGTCTTGGTCAAGGTCCCACAGGCACTAAGCTTCAGAGGCTGGATTTGAACCAAGGTCCTCTGATTCCGTAGCCATGGCCCTTTCCATTTTACCCTGCTGCTTTCCATGGTTCAAATATTATTACCTCCTGCCATATCTGATGCTTACTACCTGCATCAAGTCAGCTGGGTGGCTCAATGTAGGGCTCAGAGTCAGGAAGACCTGAGTTCAAATCTGACCTCATATTTCTGACCCTGGGCAAGTCACTTTATCCTGTTTGTCTCAGTTTCCTCATCTGCAAAATGAACTGGAGAAGGAAATGTCAAAACCACTCCAGTATTTTTGTCAAGAAAATGCCAAATGGAGTCATAAAGCATCAGAAGCAACTTAAAATGACTAAGCAATGTAACACCAATATCAGTGTGGGTAGGTCACTTATTCTTTCTGCAGCTCAGTTTCCTCATCTGTAAGATGGGTTGTACTATATGTGTTCTGATGTCCTTTCTGGTTCTAGATCTATGAACCAGATCTATGGCCCTATGGTCTCCATTTTGCAGAGTAGGAAATTGGAGCATAGAGACATTAAGTGACTTGTCTGCGAACACATTCTGACTCCAAATCTTGTATTCAGGCCTCCATACCCAAACTGTTGAACATTAATAGCTGCAGTCAATTAATAAACATCTGTTAAGTGCCTACTATGTGCTAGGCATTGTCCAATTCATTCCCTTTTCTTAACCTCAGTCTTCCCTTCTGTAGAATGGAGATAACTCTACCTATATAAAAATAATGTGAATGTGACCTAGTAAAAGACAGCATGTAGATAATCCTTTTTGAAGCTTTATGGGAAAAGGTAAAGAAGCTGCACTGTTCTCCCCCCTCCCCCAATCCCCTGCAACCCTCTGTGGAGTGGTAGGGATCTGCTTCAGCGGCAAAAGGATCCACTGGACTTGGAGTCAGAGAGACCTGAGTTGAAGAGCTACCTCAAACACTTATTGACCAAGTGACCCTGGACAAGTCACTTGATCTCTCTGTGTCCCAATTTCCTCATCTTTAATATGAGGGGTTTGCCTCTAATGTCTCTTCTAGCTCTAATCTGAGATTCTTGGAAGATATCAAGAAGAGAGAACAAACTGCTTTTAAACACTTCAAGGACTTAAGAAATGCCCTCTGAAATTCAAACAATTAAGAAGCTAATTATAAATCATTGTTATCTAATCTCTAAGCAGGTCCGCTAGGGACTCCACTGGGCAGCCTTGCCTGCTAAGTTTTAGCCACTGTGAATTTGAAAGTCATGAAGCAGCAATGTATTTGAATACACCATTCTGATGTTTCTTGTGACCAGTTTTCAGCCTTGTCCCACCCATCTTTGCCCTCCAACCCCAGAGAGGGAATCTAAATCTGTAGGAGTTTTGTGGCCCCATTGATCGTGGACTGTTTGTGTCTTTTCTCATCCTCCTTACAGGATAACTGAGATCTGGCTATGTATAGTGAAGGAGCATTTGGGCCTCTCAGGCAAGGTTTGAAAATTTCACCTCCTTTCAGATACCATCAGTCAAAACTTTCGAGTTCCATGTGGATTTATCACAAAACAAATACCAATGAGTCACAAGGGAGAGAATTTTCTAGGAATGTGAATATGTTATTCATAAAAAGAAATATTAAAAAGTGCCCATCAACAGATGATGAAAGATGTTATGCACCTCTTGATAGAAGAGTTATAGGCTCAAGGGGCAAAATGAAATCAACATTCTCACCTATGACTACCCTATGCATTTCTTTTGTTTGACTATGGTTATTTGCTACCAAAAAAAAAAAAAGCTCCGCTTCATATCCTCTAAGCACCATGCCTGCCACATAGTAATTAATAAATGCCTGTTGGCTGACTCTGTATGCTGCACCCTAGCTATGTGCCTATATTGCTCACCCCTACTCCCTGTTCTCCAGCCCAGGCTAGACTTTGAAAGTTCTGGGTTCATTCTGGCTCCCTCTCCAACTGAGGTAGAAGCCTCCAAGAAACTTTAGGAATGTGGTGGGAGGTGAGCTAGGGAAGAAGGGGATGAAGAACGGAAGAGGCTAGGGAGGAAAGCCTAAAGGCAGTGAGGTGTTTCAAGAAACCAGAATCTCATCTGACTTTCTGAAGGGCAGTTGTATATGTGACAGTGAAGAGCCTGTTTAGAAGGTGACTAGAATTGGAACTTAGAAATGTCTATCTCTTCTGCTCTAGAATAATAATAAAAGTTATAATTAGTAATAATGAATTTTATGTAGTACTTTAAGATATTTTTTTTGCTTTTTTTTTTTGGAAGGGGGAAGGCAGGGCGATTGGGGTTAAGGGACTTGCCCAAGGTCTCATGGCTAGTAAGTGTTAAGTGCTTGAGGCCAAATTTGAACTCAGGTCCTCTTGACTCTAGGACCAGTGCTCTATTCACTTTGCCACCTAGCCTTCCCAAGATTTATTATTAATAAAATTAGATTGAATTCAAAATTCAGGTTTAATTAATAAAATATGGCTGATTATTAATATACATTATTAAGGCTTCTATTAATATCCCCACTGCTTAGCACAGAGCCTGGCACATAGCAGACATTTAATAAATGCGTGGTGACTAACCATGGATCCCTTTACATGTCATTTGATCCCCAGCACAACAATTTAAGGTATTAGGCCCAGGGAGCTGGTGATGGAGAGCTGCCAGGGCCAAAGGTAGGTTTCACTCACCATACACTGTGAGCTGCAGGGTGTGGCTTTCAGTCCGGCCCCTGGTGTCCACCAGCAACAGTGAGAAATTGCCGCTGTCCCCTTGCTCCAGCGGCTGGATCTCCAGGCTGAGGTTGCGGTGCAGCCGGGTCCTACCCAGCAATCGCGAATCGTACAGAATTTCCGGTGCCCCACGGAAAAAGGTGGCCACGAGCTTCTCCGAGGGCCACAAGGACCTCCAGATGGCGTCACGGACTTGGAAACCCCGGGGCACTTCGGCCTCCAGCAACACGGAGCCCCCCACGAGCCCCTGTACCTGGGCCAAGACAGCTGGGAGCAACACTGGAATGAAGAACAGTATCACGTCGGGAGGCGTCCCTGTCCCTTCCTCAGGATCATAGATCCTTAGGGTGGAAGAAGGATTCTTAGAAATAAACAAACTGTCCCTTCCCCATTTTACATGTAAAGAAGCTATGGGCCAGAAGTAATGTGATGTGTCCATAGTCACACAGCAGGAGCATCAGAGCTAGGACTTCAACCTGGGTTTTCTGATTCCAAATATAGTGCTTTTTATTTTCATTCATTCATTTATTTATTTTTACTACAGCACAGTTGACTTTATTTTAGGCCAGGATGAGATGTAGCCTCCTGATTTAAAGAAATAATAATAGATAATAGCTAGATGACAGAGAGCACTTATATAGCACATTAAGATTTGCAAAAAGCGCCTTGCAAATATTGTCTCATTTGACTCCCACAACAATTGGATTTGGGTGCTGTTCCATTTTACAGATGAAGAGATTGAGGTACACAGAGGCTGTCATTTGCTCAAGTCTTCCTGACTCCAGGGCCATTACTGTATCCATTGAGCCACAATGAGGTGCATAATAGATGATGATGATGATGATGATGGAGATAAATAGCCAGCATTTATGGAACACTTTAAGGTTTGTTTGCAAAGCACTTTACATGTGTTATCTCAGTTGATCCTCAGAACAACCCTTTGAAGTAAGAGCAATTATCATGTTCATTTTACCCATGAGAAAATTGAGGATGAGAAGGGTTAAGAGGTTTGATTTGCGCAGGGTCCCAAAGCAAGTGAGAATTCCAACTCGGATCTTCCTGCCTCCAAGTTTAGCACTCAATCCACTGTGCCACCTGTATGACTAATAGAATATAATCTGTCCCCACCAGCAAAATAAATTTGCATTTTTTTATTCCAAAGAACATCTCTCTTTATCTTTTACAAGTGCCTACAGATGATAGCAGTTAATATTGCCAAGAAGGGGAGAACCTTATATTAATGGATGAATCTCATTTATGAAACACTACTTGCGCCAAAGTCTCTGTTAAATGTTCAGGATTTAAATAGAAAAAAATGAGGCAGTTCCTAATGTTAGTGATATTTGCATGGAGTGTTGACAACAAAGGAGAGTGGGGACCAGGATTGCTGTTTGTGCTCTGAATGACACGGCTGCTAGCCGCTTACTGTTTTTTATACTCCTGCCTCTCATCCCCACCAAGCCTGAGCTCTCTTACCTCTGTTACTCAGCTGCATTTTCAAGTAGGCTCAGAATGGAGAAGTCTGTCCAGTTCAAGAATCTCCTTTCAGAGATACCTCCAGACCCATGATGGCCAGTGTCCACCCATCTGGCTCAAAGTTAGAAAATTGTGGTGTTCGCCATACTTAGGAGCCTGGGCTCCTTGATTGTGTCCAAGGTCTCAGACTGATCAATTCAGTTTAACAATTAGAGACCTACTACATGCCCAAGGCAGAAGGACTTGACACCTACTCTGCTCTTAATAAGTCTGTAATCATGTTGGAGGTGGGGGTGGTAGGAGGAGGTAAGAAGGGCATGTTATAGCTATGACACTGCAGCGGACTTCCTTGTGACCTCGGGCCTGTGACCCCCTTTTCTGTGGTTCAGTTTCCTTATCTTTAAAATGAGAGAGTTAGATTGGATTATTCCTACGGCACCCTCTGGTTTTAAATTTCTGTAATCCTCTAAGGGAGAAAGCAATGAATAAGATCCCCAAATTCCAGACTGGTTAAATTTGAAGGAAAGTTAGATCATCAGATCAGCTGGAATAGATGTTGGACATTATCTAGTCAAACATTGCATTTTGCAGGTAAGGAAACTGAGGCTGAGAGAAGCTAAATGACAGACCCAGGATTTGAATCCAGATGCTCAGACTGTAAATCCATCCTTCTATGAGATATAAGCTGTGTTCCTTCTTCTTAGTTGTGTGTCTGTATGTGTGTGTCTGAGTGTCTGAATATGTGTGTGTGAGGGTGTCTGAGTGTGTGCGTGTGTGTGTGTGTGTGAATGAGTATGGGTGTCTGAGTGTATGAGTATACGTATGCGAGGGTGAGTGTATGAGTATATGTGTGTCAGTGTGTGTGTGTGAGTATTGGCATATGAGTATATTAGTGGGAGTGTGTATATGAGTATATGTGTCTGTGTGTGTGTATGTGTGTGAGTGAGTAGGGGTATGAGTGTATGTGTGTGAGTGAGAGAGTATGGGTGTCTGAGTGTATGAGTATACATGTGAGAATGTGAGTGTATGAGTATATGTGTGTCTGAGTGTGTGTGAGTACTGGTATATGAGTATGTATGTGAGTGTATGAGTATATGTGTGTCTGAGTGTGTGTGTGTGTGTGAGTATGGATATATGTGTGTATGAGTATATGTGTGAGTGGGAGTATATAAGTATGTGTGTGTATATGGGTGCCTGAGTGCATATGTGTGTGTGAATATAAGTGTATGAGCATGTGCATGTGTTTAAGTGTATGACTATGTGTGAATGTGTATGTGTGTGCATTGTCTGTATGCATGTGTGTGTGTGTGAATGTGTTTGTGACTTTGAGCCTGCCTCTTTGAGGGGCAGCTAAGTGTCATAGTAGAAAGAGCCCTAGGCCGGTAGTCAGGAAGACCTGAGTTCAAATCTAGCCTCTAACAGTTTCAGTTAGAAACTGTCTTGGTTTCCAGTTTCCCCATTTCTGCTTCCCAGGGTAGTTGTGCAGATCAAATGAGATGACAGATCTAAATCACTGTACAGACTTGAAAGTGCTATATGAATGCCAGTCATTGTAATGCACCTCTCATCAGCAGGCCTCTATTCTGGTGATAACTTCATTCCCTGAACGTTCTACCGCAGCCCTGTTGAGCTCAACCAACATTTATAGAGCAACACAGGGGTAAGCTGTAGGTGCACACAATTAAATTTAATCTTCATTATGAATACCTTTTAATTTTAGACAATCAACAAAACAAGCCCTGATTTGTTGTGCTTCAATTTCTGAGATGTAAATACTCACACTGAAAATTTATCAGTCTCTTGGCCAGCTGTTTAGAGTTGGCTCCAGCACACCCCTGCCATCATTGGAATTCAAAGGGAGAGATGTTAGTGCCCCAAACCAGAAATTTGGAAAGATTGGATGAGAGAACAAGACAGGAAGCTGTTCTTCCTTTAAGCTTTCCAAGTGGGCAATTCCTCCTAATTCAGCAGCCAGTCCTCTTTGGCACACATCCTTATTCTTGTCTCAGAAAGCAAGTAGCCAAGCAGGAATCTCTAGGGGTGCATGCTATTTAGCAAGAGGCAGACACATGTGTCACAAGAAGTGACCAGAGTCTCACTCAATCCCTTTACGCTCCCCCTCTTTTTATGCCCCCAAATTTCAGAGGGTCCAAGAGGCCAATCAAGAACCTCTGGCCAAATGTGTTCTTTAACATGACACCCATGCATGTATCCTTCCTCATTCTCCAAGGGCATGCCTGGTACACCTGCAAAATGAGGTTGTCGGATAAGACATCTTTTCTAGCTCTAAATTTTATGATAAAGCTTTGAGACGTGACTCTTCTCAGCCAGTATTTGCATTTTTGAAAAGGAGTTTTTGCTTTAAGAACAGAAATGTCTTACCTTCCTTTGGGGAGCGAATAAAATCTTGGCAAGCCATGCCTGAAAGATTGCCAAACTCTAATCTAAATTCTCCTGGAACCCAGTTATGTTTTCCAGCTGGTGCCACTGCCTGGGATAACAAGTGCTGTAAATATACCAAATTCTAAGGACACATTAGGATCACCTGAAGATCATAGGATTTAGAGTTAGAAAGGGATTTGTGATGATTATGATTAATCTAACTCGTCCTTTTTATAAATAAGGAAACTGAGGTCCAGAAAAGACCAGAGATCATGCCATTTTATTCTTCCTTAAACTCCCTTTTCTGAGATTTTAAGGTTTCCTGTTTGTTATAGGATGTATTGAGCACATCTGTGTTCACCCTTAGTAATCAGTCATCTCCTTCCTTAGCTCTTATCTTTCCACTGCGAGGAGTCCTAATCTTTCGGTCTCTGCTAAAAGTAGATGGAAGTTATACTGTCTAAGCAAACATCAACTATCCATGAGCATAGGCAGGGAACCAGGCTAAATTATCTTTGTACCATGGATAAACTACAAAGTGGATGTGTCACATGTGAATAACAGAGAACTGATTAGAACCATCAATTCTACCATCTCCTGATTCTCAAATTCTGACTCACTGTGGGTTGCCTTATTTCAGCAGTAATGTATCTTCCCCTCCTTCATTTTCCCAAACTTGAAAACTCAGTCCATTTTTTAAAAGAAAAGATTAAATTAATGCTAAAAATAAATAATATTTTTTAAAAAGGAAAGATTAAATATAGTGCTGTGGAAAGAATGATGGATTTGGAATAGTAGAACCCAAGTTGAAAGTCTAGTTTTTGAACTATGTGTATGTTTTTAGGTAAGTCACTTAACTTTTCCAGGCTTCTATTTCCTTATTTGTAAAATACTGCATATGTACTTGGATTAGATGGATTAGATGATCTCCAAGGTCCCAATGATCTCAAAATCTATGATTGGATGATTCTATAAAAAAGAATCTCCATCTTGGCTTTGGAGGGAAGATACATTGAAAAAGTGGAGGGTTTCCTCCTCTGATGAGGCAAGATAGAGCCGTCGGAATATATTTCCAGGATCCACTATTTGGTCATGTGGATAACTCCATCCACCAATGAAGTGTTTGACTATCCTTCTGTGACTCAGTGGATGATCTTAAAGAGTGACTTTGGTCAAAGTAATTTATTGTCGTTGATCAAGCTTCTCTGAACATAGCTAGAGAGGGTTCATAGATAGCACACATATAGGCAATAGCTAGGCACATTTTCAAAGACTTTCCATCTAGAAGGAGCTACCCATTTAGGGCTTACTTATACCTCATGATGAGGCATTGAAGCAGGACTTTATGGGGAGAATTGGAATATGGGAAAATTTAAAAGGAAAACTTTTGCTCAACAAAATAGAATAGCATAAATAGGAAAAGGAAAGCAACAGCTTTGACGAAAATACAAATTGTCACCATAACCTATCCAAAATACATGAAGAACTAATAAATACAAATAAGAAGTAAAAAACCAGATTCTCTTTGATGAGTGATCAAAAGGGATGAATGGACATTTTACAAATGAGGGGAAAAAGTCATTAGTAAATGATTTTTCTCTACTGGATAGAATCATGATCTTGACTTCAGGAAGACCTGGATTCAAATCCTGCCTCTGACACTTAACTAGCTGTGTGGTCCTAGGCAAGTCATTTAATTTCTCTGACCCTCAGTTTCCTCATCTGTTAAATGAAGGATTTGGATTTGGCAACTTTAATGTTCATTCCAGCTCTAAAGTTAATCCTTTGAGTCTATGAATTATTTGTTTATTATGAATTATTCTATGATTCTTCTTCTAAGGTCTTGTAGTGCTGCAGGAAGATTCTGGGTCTTCTAAGCCCGTGCCAGTGACTCACAAGCCCAAGAAGATGCTATAAGACTGGAAAAGTTCACATATGAGTCTGGAGACAGGCTGTTTGTCATCCAATAACCAACCTCAGTGAGTTTGGAGAGGCTCATCTCCAGTAAGTTTGGGGTAGGAAAGGTTAATGAAGTCATGAAGACTATGTACTAATATGTGACAGGTTGTCCATGCAGAGGAAAGCACCCATCTTTTGAAATAACTTGAAGAAGGTAATGTAATAACAGTTCATATTTGTATGGTATTCTAAGGTTAACAAAACATTTTATTCTTTCCAAAGTTATTTTTATACATTATGTCATTTTCACAATAACTCTGTGATTACTGATACTACAGTTATCCCTTCCACATAGAGGCTTTCCCCATCAAGATTTTGGTATATAACGGGGTTGGAATAAGAAATTAAATAGGAATTTTGGGGGGAATTTTGTGGAAGCCATAGTTGACATTGAAGGTCAGAAAATGACACAGAAGTTTGGAAACTCAGAAATGCATAAATATATGTATGGTATTGTATAATATCAATCTCATTTCCAATAAGGTATTGTAAACACTCCATAAAGAAAAGGAAAAAAATTCAGATTTCTTTTCTGATGGGAAGGGAGGGCCACAAAATTTTACATGGATTTTCCAGGTCATGGGGGCACCACATCCCTAGTTCCCCCATTCCCCACAATGTGGAAGGGGTAACTATTGCTAAATTAGTTTGAGTAAACTCTAGAATATTAATACTATAGAAAAGTATGTATCAAAGAGTATGTGAATCAAAATCTCAGCCACAGAATCTCTAAACCTGGAAGGAAATGTAAAGATTGTTGAGTCCAATCTTTTTATTTATTTTCTTTTTAGCATGAGCAAACAGATCCAAAGAGGTGATGGGACTTTTCTAAGCTCATACATATAAGGCTAAGTTGGAAAAAATTTCCACCAACCAATAAGCTAACTAGGTGGCAAATAGGTCTCAATGCAGTTACAAGTCTGTACTCTTGAAACTTATTAAGAATTTGCACAAAATGAAATGCACAAAATATCTGAAGTACAAGGATCTGAGTTTGAATCCCAGGCTCTGCCAGATTTGAGCTGTGTGATCTTGGGTACATTATTTTAATACTGTGAGTCTCAGCTTCCTGTAAGATCAGGAGATTGGCCTAGAACACCTCTAAAGTCTTTTCCAGCCCTGAATCTATGATACTTTGAGCTTCAGTGTGGGGAACTCCCAGCACGGGAACTCTTTCCACAAGGCAGATTGCAGTCTAGGAAGCTGTCCAGTCCTCTCTCTAAACATTGCTTCAAAACAAGCCACTGTAACTATGTAAAAACAACACATTTGCTAAGATTTTTTTGTAAAGCTTAGAGACACGTAAGTAGTTCCCTTTTCTCTGTAAAGTTGTGTAAATTTAAACTGATCAAATTTTAGTCCCCTAGAGATGAAAGAGGAACTGTGGATCACTAATTGTTCGAACTGTACAAGCTTCCCAAACATTGGAGCTTTTGGTTAAGAAGGCTAGTTCTGTGTTGTCAATGTTACCCTATAGGAAACTAGCAAACCCAGCTGGCCACAGGTGACATCTTTACCCTTTCACAGAAGCCTCTCACCCCAAAGAGTCACTTAGGTGGCATAGTGAAGAAAGTGTGTTGTACCTGGAATCAGAAAGATCTGAGTTCAAATCCTACCTTGGATACTTACTAGCTCTGTGGGCTGGCAAGGCACTCTGCCTCAGCTTCCTCAGCTGTAAATGGGGATAATGAGAGTATCTGCCTCTGAGGGTTTTTGTGAAGCTCTGTAAGCATCTGTAGGGTTCTTAGCATTGTGCCTGGCCCATAGTAGGCTCTATGTAAATGTTAACTATTATTACTACTACAAATACACACCCCCACACATCCTAGCTGAAACCTTCTAGTACTCTGTGACTGTAGACAAAGAAGTTAGGCACACATAGCCGAGCAAAGAGAAGCTACTACACCATGTTCATTGAGTCAGATACATGGTGGCCAAGAGAAGAGAAAGCAAGACGGAGGATCCCACACTGGGCCTTAACGTTCATAGGGGAGGTCCTCTTACAACAACATATATATATATATATATATGTATGTATATATGTATATGTTGCATATAGATAGTACAGGTGTTACCATGCTTGTTTTACAGAACAGGCTCAGGGAGGGAAGTTAGTTACCTAGAACTGCATAGTTTGTGTCCAAGCGGGCATTCACACTTTGGACTCCTACCTCCAAGTCCAGTGCTCTTCCTTATTCTACTTAGGTGCTGAAATGGATAATACACTGAACTTGGAGTCAAGAAGATCTGAGTTCAAATCCTGATTCAGACTCTTATTAGTTGTGCAACCCATGATAAGTGATTTAACTTCTCTGGTCTTCAGTTTTCCCATCTGGAAAAATGGGGGTGTTTGTCTTGATGGCCCCCAAGGCCCCTTTGTAGTTTGAAAGTGGAACCTGAGGACCTAGGTTCAAATTTTGATCCTGCTGTTTACATCATTGACCTAGTGTTTTTAGAAGAGAGGCCATTGCACGTGGACTTAGGAAGAATTGGGTTTAAATCATTATCTCAACTCATGTCAGTTGGGGGACCTGACAGTCAATCTATCTGTCAGTTTCTTTGCTTGTAGAATGAGGAGGTTGAATTTGTTGGTCTCCTTGTGTGTAGATGAAGGAGGCTTAATCCAACAAATATTTAATAAGAGGCTACCATGAGGGTGCAGCTAGGTGGGAAATTGAATAGAGCACTGGTCCTGAAGTCAGGAGGACCTGAGTTCAAATCTGGTCTTAGACACTTGCCACTTGATTAGCTGTGTGACCTTGGGCGAGTCACTTAACCCAATTTCCCTCCCCCACCCAAAAGACTACCATGTCTACCAAAACACTATATTAAGATCTGGGAATAAAAAAGATGAAAATGAACAGTTTCTGACCTCAAAGATTATTTTGTTGGGGTGGAGGGAACACAATGTGTATAGAGATAACTAAATACAAAATATGAACCAAGTAAAATAAAGATATAACAAATGGCATCCAGGTGGTACAGTGGATAGGATGTTGGACTTGGAGTTGGGAGATCTTGAGTTCAAATCCTACCTCAAATACTTGCTAACTTTGTGACCCTGGACAAGTCGCTTAACTTTTGTTTGCCTCAGTTTCCTCATCTGTAAAGTGACAATAGATAATAATAGGACCTACCTCTCAGGGTGAATATGAGGAACAAATAAAAGAATGTTTGCAGTGCTTTGAAAATCTTAAAGTGCTACAAATGATCATTCTTATCATCATCATCACCACCATCATCATCATTACCATCATCATCATCACCACCACCATCATCATCATCACCATCACCATCATCATCATCACCACCACCATCATCATCATCACCATCATCATCATCATCATCATCATCACCATCACCATCATCACCATCATCATCATCACCATCATCATCATCATCATCATCACCATCATCATCATCATCATCACCATCATCATCATCACCATCATCATCATCATCATCACCATCACCATCATTATTCATAAAGGTGTGAAATTTGAGCTGTGCTTTGAAGGAATAATGAGTGTTGCAGACATAGGGGACCAGGAAGAGAATGCATGAAGGACAGAAACGTGAGATAAGATTAGAAAAGGTAGGTGGGAGCCAGACGTGGAGGGTTTTCTCCAGTTCCAGCCAGGCTAGGGATTTTGCATTTTATTCCAGGTGCAATAAGGAGTCATGAATAATTTTTAGTATGGGGTGACCTGGTCAAATCAGTATTTTAGGAATATCAATTTGACAGCCGTGGGCAAAGAATGTATTAGAGTAAGGAGACGCTAAGAAGCAGGGAGACCAATTAGAAGGCTATTGCAGTAGTCTGGGTGAGAAATAAGAGTATGAACCAGGGTAGAGACTGTGTGAGTGGAGATAAGCAGACAGATTGTGAGAGATGCGGACAGGAGTGTAGAAGACTTGGTAATTGATTGGATGTGGTGGGTGAAGGAGAGGAATGAGTCAAAGATAAAACCAAGGTTATGAGCAGGAGTGACTGAAAAAAAAGAAAGAATCCTTTATGGAAAGAAAAAAGTATGGAGGACAGATGCATTTAGAGGAAAGTATAAAGATCCATCTGAGATCTTGAACCTGGGGGGGCAGAGTCAGAGGTGTTAGAAGGCTAGGACAGGAGGGTACCCACAGCAATCAACAGAATTTTTGTTTTTGTTTTTACCTTGGAAGATTGGGTTGGATCGGTAATCTCTTCCATTCTGTATCTACTTCTTACCCCAACACAGAAATTACTAAAAGGGAAGGCTATACCTTCCTTCTCCAATACTGGGCAAATACTCCTATTACCCTGTGGGGAGGTTTAACTCTTCCCTCCAAACTCTTTAGAAATAAAGTGTTTTTGAGCTGTCCAGATGCCCCCAGTTTTCTTACATTATCTCTGCCCAAGGGTTACCATGATGTCCAATTGCCATTGACCCCAAAGAGTGCTTCTGGAGCTCCTTCTGGTACCCTCTCCTGGTCTCCATGAATGTTTTTTCTTAGTGCTACTTTGTAATTAAACCTCAACACCATCTTGGCTTTGGTGGCTCTCCCTCATCTTCCTCCAGCTCTTCCTTGACCCTTCAGATACAAACTCACAATTAATCATAGTTTGCCTAGACCTGGCTGGTGGGTAGACCTATTGTTAAATGGAGTTCTAGCTTACTGGTCAGTCCTCTTGAGCCTTCTCCCTACCCCAGACTCCCCATACCTTCCCAGAGAAGGAGGCTTTGAAGTGTCCAGACAGCCATCTTGCTCCAATGTGGGTGAAGAAAAGACCCAGGGAATGAGTGTGTATGTATATATGTGTATAAGGGAAACAGTTTAAAAAGAAACTAGCCAACGGAAAGTGGAACATCCTAGGCTAAGAGGATGTGGGGAACCTCACTGTGTCAAATAATGGAAAACCCCATCCTAGGAAGGAGGAATCTTGACTCAAAACAAGATGCCCTGAAAACAAAAATGCCCCCAAAGAAAGTAGAAGTTGGTTCAGGCCAGAGCAAACTATTTTAAGAACAAATTCTTATAAATCAGCCCCTTTTATATACTCCTATTCTGCTGATGCAACCTTGACAATTTCCTGGGCATGTTATTGGGAAATAAAATTGTTCATCTCAAAGCTCTGTCTCTTTACCCTTCATTTACCAAAACAACATTTTTAAAGGGGCTACTCTGTGCTAGTCAGCAGTAGCAGAAGAGGAAACCAGACTGCAAGGGGTTAAATGGTTAGGAAGGAAGCCCTGGTAGACAGCTTTTTCTAGAAGTTTAGCAGTGAAAGGAAGAAGAGACACAGGCTAGAAGGGCCAGAGGTGTGTTTGTAGGCTGATCCCAAGGAGCTAGTGATAGGTGGGTGATCAAAGATTGAAGCTGCAGGAGGGAGGGTTTGCCTGCCTGTGGGAGCAAGGTTCAGGAGGGATGACCGAGCTAGTGGAAGTGAAGGGTTAACTCTGCGGTTGGTCCTCCAAAGCCTTCTAATCACTAGTACACAGCACTGCTCATTACCCAGCCACAGGGGGGAGTTCACTCAGGTAAATTAGTTGTGGAGTTCAAAGAGGCCACTCCCAACCCTCTCTAATTAAGACAGCAGCTTGCAGCCGGAGCTTCCAGATCCCAGCTCTCTATTCCTCAGGGCTTTTGGGGGGAGCCAAATGTCTGCTACAAATGCAAGTTCAGTAGCTCCATCTGTCACCCACAACAGACTGGCTGCAGTTAAAAAAGACTTTTTTAGAGCAAACTGATGCACAGAGGCTGGAGGAGGGGAGAGCTTTGTAAACAGAGGGCTCTGACCACTTTCCCTTGTCAGATCCTCCCATTAACCCTTTGTTGCCTTCTTAGGGTTTAAGATCACCTAGTTCAACCTCCTCATTTAACAGAAGGGGAAACGGAAGCCTGGAAGGGAAATGAACTGCTTTATTCACCAGACAAGCAAAGTCAAGATTCAAACCCAAGTCTGAGAGTGTCAAAGTAGAACATTCTTGTAGCTCATTTACTAGTACTTCAGAAGCACCAGACACACCCAGTGGTACGATGATAAATGCTTAATAACTGCCTCTCTGAAAATAATACACTTAAATTTAATCTTCATTATTAAAAATTTCTCTATCACTTTCTGAAGTCTAGACAAATAAAAAAGCCCCACAATCTATTGAGCCTTGATTTGCAGTGTTTGTGGATTTCCAAGGTATAAATGCACACGCTAAAGGTTTAATAATCAACTAGCTAACTAGACTGGGTTGGCTCTGGCAGACCCCTGCTTATACTTCTCAATGAGTACAATAGAATTCTATTCATCAATATGTGCAAACAATATAAATATTAGCTCCCTTAAGAACAAACTACCAACCTGCCTCTTAGATGTCCCAGAAAGAGTTTTATACTGATGCTCAGCTGGAGTCTATGTGTCTCTCTCCATGGCAGGTGTCTAGCAGGTCTCCATTAATCAGCACTGCCCTGAAAGAGTTCTAGCAGCTGAGTCTCAAGTTTGGGAGAACAAAGGTACCTGGCCCAGGAACAGACTGAAGGCTTGGGTTTCCAGTGGGTTTCTTTTAGTACGAGTTGTGGGTGTTCCTATTTTGTTTACCACACAATTTAATTGTCCAGTTAATTATATAAGTAATTTAAAAAACATTTTTGCATTGATGATATTGTTATGGGAGAAATATCTCCCTCTCTGAGTTTATGTGGTAGGTAACTGCTGCCAAAATACATTTAATACAATGCAAAAATTATAGAGGTAAAAATCTAGGTTTTATTATCATGCTCAAGCATAGGTTCAGACTTCAGAGGAAACAATAAACCTGAACAACCATTAGAATTCTAACAAGTCCTCTTATAGACAAAATTAAAGCAGAGTGACAGAGGAATAATTCTTTTACCATAGTGCAATCTTGTACATTCCTCTCAGGCCATAAAAATTAAAGAAAAGCTAGAACTATAATCTCATGCTTCCTCAATGTCATAAAAGTTGAACAAACTTGGTTAAACAGAGTCATAATATCATACATAAACAAACCTGGTTAAACAAGCTCTATAGGTAAACTAAGTCAGATTAAACTACATTTAGAGGGTTCACAAATAGCCTGATTGAGGGGAAGATTTACATGTCGAAAAGGAGTCAGGGACAGTTAAGATTCTTGCTCTGGCTTCTTATCTAAGGAATGTTTAAGTCAGTAAGTAAATTTTTGCATCCCATGGGACAAATTTTGGTCAGGTGAGACTAATATTAAAAGAAGATAGGTGTTCAGTCAACTAAAAGTTCCAGGAGGAATAAATAGAAATACCGCCCCCCCCAAGTTCCCATTATAATATGTCCTATTAGAAGTTCACACATGTTTTTTTTACTATATCATGTGATTTTTTTTTACTACATCATATGATACAAGTGCTTATCTTGCTGTTGAAAAACAACCTATATGTGCAAAAACATTTATAGCAGCTGTTTTTTTTGTGGTGGCAAAGAATTGGAAATTAAGGACGTGTCCAATTGGGAACTGGGATTCTCTAATCTGGGAATGGCTGAGCAAGTTGTGGTACATGATTGTGGTAGAATACAATTGTGCTATAAGAAATGATGATTTCAGAAAGATTTGGGAATACATATGCAAACTGATTCAAAATAAAACTAGGAGAATGTGGTGCACAGTAACAGCAATATTTTAAAGACAATCAGCTAGAAAGATGTAGCTATGCACAACAGTTCCAAAGAACTCGTGATGAAAAATTCTGTCCAGCTATAGAGGTGAATTCTGAGTGTAGATTGAATTGAGTATATATTTTTTTAAACTTTTTTTTCATTTTTCTTGCCTTTTTGGCAACATGGCTAATATGGAAATATGTTTTGCATGATTTCGCATGTATAACAGGTATAGTTAATAGGGGTGGGGAACCTGCAGCCTCAAGGCCACATGTGGCTCCCCAGGTCCTCTAGTTTGGTCCTTCACCTGAATCCAAACTTCATAGAACAAATCCTCTTACTAAAAGAATTTGTCCTGTTAAACTTGGACACATTCAAAAGGCCCACCCAAGGACCTAGAAGGTCACATGTGACCTGGAAGCTGCAGGTTCTGCACCCCTGGATAGCATTTCTTGCCTTCTCAATGGGGCAAGTGACTGGAGGGAGGGAGAGATTTTGGAACTGAAATAAAAAGAAAAACAATTTACAGGGAAACAACTTTAAAAAAACAACTCAAGCACAAAATGGAGATTTAAAGCAAAATGCAAAAGACTTAAAACTTACTAAAGTTGACAAATTAATTCCTACTATATTATTCAGTTAATAAACTTTCTCACTACACTGCTATCCACTACGCCAGTCTGTGAATAAGTATTTACTGAGTGTGCCTTCTGTGTTCTGGTCATGGTGATCAGGACAGGGATACAAAAGCAATGTTTCTACTTTCAGGGAGCTCATGCTATTGATTACAATAGGGAAGTCTGGGCAATTGTGCATGGAGAGAAAACTAGATAAAATCCTGGGTGCTACTGGACAACCAGTGAAGAGCAGTCCTCATCTCTCTGGGGGTATCTGGAGGTACGTAGTAGATAGATGACGGGAGGGGCAAGGTGAAACAATTTGGGTTGCCTTGATTTTTGTCCTGTGGATGTGCCTGCTAGTTGAGGTGGCTGGATGAAGAGGAGAATGGAGGTGGGCCCTTGGGGAGTAGGGAAGGCAACAACAAATAACCTAGTTGTTACTGAAGGACTAGACTGGTTAGGCTTCTGCAAACTCGACTCCAAAGTGTGTGTGTGTGTGTGTGTGTGTGTGTGTGTGCTTTGATTTTTGAAACCTACATTGAGAGAGGTGTAGAGTCTTGAACTAGGGAGGTATACAATGTCCTTTGTATTAAACTCTGGTCCAATACCTACCTGCAGTAATGTGTCCATTCTTGGGTGCCACAATTCAGGAAGAATAAACCAGATAGTTTCCAGAGGAGGGCAATTAAGATAATAAAAGGTCTCAAGAATGTGACACATGAGGACATGCTAAAAGAGTTGGGAATATTTAGCTTACAAAAAAAGAAGACTTAGGGGGGGATTACACAGCTCTCCTCAAATATTTGAAAGACTATGGAAGAGGGAATCAACTTTTTGGATCCAGAGGGGAGAATGGGTAGAAATTGTAAAGAGGTACTTTTAGGTTTGATGTCAGGAACTGCTTCCTAACAATTTGAGCCATCCAGATGGCAAATTTGGGGGTCTTCAAGCAGGGGTATTCTGCAGAGAGTGTCCTTGTTCAGACGTGGGTGGAAATAGATTAAATAACCTCTGAGATTCCTTTCCATCCTGAGATGCTGTGATTCTCTGAACTGCACTGTAAAGGTTCATATGACTGGTCTCTAGGCACCAACTGGTTGCTGTTATTAGCACTTCCCAGAATAAAGGTAATTGTCTAAATACTACATTAAATTAAGGCTACTTTGAACACAGAAAGCAAACAACTCTCCGGTCACATCAAATTCTTCAGAGAGAGCCAGAAGGATGAGGAAGAATAAGGTCTTTGGGCAGAAGGTGGGTGACCATTTGTTAGGATGTGGTGAAGACAGGAGCTTCAGGCTGCAGATATGGCTTGGAATGAATGGATGACCTCTGAGGGTGTTTGCAATTCCAAAGTTTAGAGTCTGGCTTCTGTGAGATAATTTGGTGAGGCCTGTAGGAAGTAAATCATCTCTGGCTTTAGAGCAGCGGTTCTCAGCCTGTGGGTTATGTTCACTTTGTGGGGGTCACCATAACATGAGGAACTATATTAAAGGGTTGTGGCATTAGGAAGGTTGAGAACCACTGCTTTAGAGGAAGCTGTTCTAATGGAAGGGAGATAGTATCATAGCTTCAAGGAGAGAATGGAAACAGTAGAGTTGAGTTATGTAGCTTGGTTATGAAAAATTAAAGAAAGAGAGATGGGGGGCAGCTAGGTGGCACAGTGAATAGAGCACTGGCCCTGAAGTCAGGAGGATCTGGGTTCAAATTTGGCCTCAGATGCTTGACATACTAGCTGTGTGACCTTGGGCAAGTAATTTAACCCCAGTTGTCCTGCCCTCCCCCCTCCAAAAAAAAAAAAAGACATGACCTGTCATTGAGAAGTGGCCGTCTGCTAGAATTGGATGGGAATCTTTTTTTTTTTTTTAACAGTTTTGAGTATTTGAGTATGGTGTTGGAAGGGAAGCTGTGATGGGGGATCAGGGTGATGCTTGTTTTTCTGTCAGTGGTGTCCCACTCAGCTTCCAAAGGACAGAACACTTGAAAGGGTTGAGGAATCACTCTGGTTGGGAAGTGCTGTTTGGTTTTTGTATGGAAATCATCATTTGGAAATAAAAAGAAACTCTTGGTGAAAAAATAGGGGTCAGAGGTTCTAGGTCCAGAAGGAGGATCCAAGAAATCATCTTGTCTAAATCTCTCATTTCACAGATGAAAAATCTCAAGCCTTTTGTCTCTAGTTCAGGTCTTTCCCCCTACTGTTAGCACCAAAAGGCTACTGTTGAAAAAAAAAACAAATGATCCATTTTCAAACCTGTATGTACCCCACCTGCGTTCTCCCCTCTAATCTCTCCTTTCCCCACCTCTCATATAGGGAGCTGGGTGGCACAGTGGACTTGGCCTGGAGTTGGGAAGACTTGAGTTCAAACCCTGTTTCAGTCACTTCCTAGCTGTGTGACCCTGGGTGAGTCACTTAATGACTCTGAGATTCAGTTTCCTTAGCAGTAAAATGGAGATGATGATGGTAACCACCTCACTAGGTTATTAAGAGGCTCAAATAAGGGGGAAAAGAATTAGAATTTATATAATGCCTACTATGTGCCAGGCTAAGCACTTTACGAATATTAACTTATCATCAGATAAACTATGTGCAGTGCTTTGCAAACCTTGAAATTCTGCAGAGATCTAACCATGTCACTCCTTTGACCAAAAACCTTCATTGGCTCACCATTGTATTTAGGATGAAACACAAACTGCTTAGCCCAGCTAAATTTAAACCATCAATCTATTGTGATTACAGACTTATTTCATATAATTCTCCTTCTCATGCTCTATGTTTCAGCAAACTGGGTCATTAGATGTTCCAGGCTCTCCTCCTGTCCTTTCCCATTTGTGTCCATAACTCCTGTTCCCATCAACATCTGTGGAAATTCTTTTCTTCCTTCAAAGCTGATATCCGGTGTCTGCTCCTTCTTAGAGATGTGGGACCATGAAGCAGATAAAGGGCTGAATTAAGGATCTGAAGACTTGGGTCATAGCTGTAACCCTTATTAGCTGTCTGAGCACAGATGAATCCCTCTTAGCTTGTTTCCTCATCTGTGTAACATGAGGAATTGGATTAGATGCCCTTAAAAATCCTTTCTGCTCTGAATATATCATCTCAAAAGCCTCCTCTGAATTGCCAAGCTCTTCTCTTTCCCATCAACATTTTCTAGATCTTTCTTTTCCCCCATCATATGCTCTACCTTACATCATACCTACCTATTCAGAAATTATATTTTTCTCCTATTGGATTGCAAATTTCTTGAAGGCGGGTTCTATGTTAGTTTTATCCTAATACCTTGTAACAATGGCTAGATCACAATAGGTGCTTAATAAATGTTTGTTGAAGGGAAAAAGGAAGGAAACATTTATTAAGGGCATACTATGTGCCAGGTTTTGTGCTAAGCACTTTACAAATATCATCACATTCGATATTTGCAAAGATGGTGCTACTATTGTTTCCATTATATTTTCTTTTTGGAGGGGGGAAGGCAGGCAGTTGGGGTTAAGTGACTTGTCCAAGGTCACACGGCTAATAAGTATTAAGTGTCTGAGGCTGGATTTGAACTCAGGTCCTTCTGACTCCAGGGCTGGTACTATATTCATTGCGCCACCTAACCAACCCTATTGTCACCATTTTACAGCTGAGGAACTTGAGGCAGAAGTTAAGCATCTTGCCCAGTTTTTAAAGTGTTTGTGACTGAATGTGGACTCAGATCTTCCTAACTCCACCATCAGTGCTCTATCTGCTCCACCTAGTTGCCTATGTAACAGATAGATTAGAAGGGACAAGAAAGGATGACATCTAGAACAGAGGAGAGGCTTGATTTGGAGGATAAGAGAGCATATACTGAGGTGGAATGAGTACAGGTGGGAAAGATCATTCCTGCCTGACCCTCTCTGGCTTCTCATCCATCCATTCAATGAGTACAGACTGACAGCACCTATCATGTTCCTTGCATTAAGCCTATGGGGAAAACAAAGTTCAGCAAGACCCCATTTTGTGATAGAACTGGTGGGTGCAAAACATGAAAGGTGTAAACATTTGATGTTGGAACATTCATTTTTCGTTCAAAGCCACAGAATCAGTGATCACAGAGTGTGAAGGACAGAGTTATTTTTAAAGAGCAATTATATAAAAAAAAATTGGAAATAAAACAGTCCTAGCAAAGCTGGAAAGAAGACAAAGAAGAATACAAATGGTGTGCCTGCTCTCTCTTTGCTCCAGGATGAATGAAATATGCTTCATTGCTGTCGTCTGTAACTAAATTGTAATTCCCCAGTGGGTAAGAACTGAGTCTATCGTTCCATCTTGCTCCATGCTTTTGTGACAGCAGATGCTTGGTGAGAGAGATAATAGAAGTGTAGGCAAAAGCTGAGTTTCTGAAATACCCAGTGGGGTCATAAGGGGCCAGCCCTAAGGATATTTGGTCTCATTTTTCAGCCAGAGGTCAAACAAAACGGCCCCCTAGCTGTCTCCTAACAGGCAATGTGCCCAACAGAGAATGTGCTGACCTCACCAAAGAACCACAGCAGCCTGGCAGCATCTGAGGTGTAAGTTGTAAGGGTCCTTTCTGTGGGTGTCCTCTATGTAGAATTTCTTGACCACACATGTTCCCTAAATGTGTCCCCTCTGTGCATTTTCCCTGGTCATGTCGGTTTTCTTAATATACCTCACCTATTAGCGTCCCTTGGTCATGGGTGTTTTCTGTGTGCCTTTCTCCTCTGTTGAGGTGGTATCATGTATGTGATCCTCATTTTCCTACAGAATCATCTTTAACTCTTCTTTCTCCCTTATCCTCAAATACAATCTAGTGCAAAGAAATATTGATTCTATCTCTCCTATATTTCTCACATACAGTTAAGAGATACCATGTTCCTTTAGGCCCTCTTCTCTTTTTACCTGGGTTATTTTTAATAGTCTCTTGACTGGTTTCCATTCCTAAAACCTCTTTCTTCCCATTTGTTCTTGAGACTGCTAATGGACTAATTTTCTTAATGTATAGATGTAATCATGGCATCCTCCCTCCCCTGCTTAAAAACCTTCAGTGGCTCCCTCTTATCTACCCAGTAAAAGATTAATTTCTTAGTTTCATTGTCAAGGCCTACTGCAATCTGATTTTAACTCATTTTCCAGCCTGATTTTATACTACTCTGACTCCTCTTCTTCATGTGACCAGAGACAAGTCATTTAACCTTAGTTTAGAGAATGGGAGGTGGGTTGGGGAGATTTACTAGTTTTTATCTGAGATTTCTTGCATCACTAACTTCTTTGGTCCTGCCCTCCTTCACAAAATCATAGAATTTGAGAGTCAAAAGGGACACCAGCAGCCCAACTCATAACCCAATTGAATCCTCACTATAACGCACCACATAAGTGGTCATGCACTTGGAAATCTTCAAGGAGGGTACCCTCGTAACCTCATATCTCTTGAGGCAGTCCATTCCATATTGTTTCTATGTGGTCTATTTCCCATTCCCTGTTCCTATGTCAGGGCCTTTATGAGTGCTGTTCTTTTGGACATATCTCTGCCTGATGAAATTTTTCCTTTCTTTTGAGGCACCACCTCCTTCATGAAACTTTCCTGATCCCCTGATTACCTCATCTAGATGGGATCTCCTCTTCCTCAAACCTCTCTTGCTTCAGGCTTATCTCAAGCACTTGTTGCTCAGTCATGTGTGGCTCTTCATGACCCCATTTGGGATTTTCTTGGCAAAGATGCTGAAGTAGTTTGCCGTTTCTTTCTCCAGATCATTTTTCAGATGAAGAACCTGACGTAAATAGGATTAAGTGACTTACTGGGAGTCACACAGCTGGTTAGTGTCTGAGGCTGGATTTGAACTCAGAAAAATGAGTCATCCTGATTCCAGGTCTGGTACTCTATCCACTGCACCACCTGCATACCACTCTTAGGTACTAATCCTATTTTAATTTGTATTGTAGTTATGTGCATGTAAGTCTTACTTCTTTATCAAATTGTAATTGTATACTAGAGGGCTTGGCCTGGGTCCTATTTATCTTTATATTCCCAGAACTTCGGGATTGTAGCACTAGTCAAATTATGTTGAATTGAGGCAAGTTTATGATGTTGTAAAGGTTATGCTTATATCCTGCCTCCTGGCATAGAGATAAATGAAGACTGAGAACCTAGCAACTCCAGAGACAAACAGAGTAGGTTTTTCTCTCATCCTTCTCATCGTATTTTTTCTTCAGTGCAGTTTGAGAAATGAAAGAAATAAGAGACTCTATTTTAGAATGGCTTTAAAAAAATCTCTTCTGACAAATGTTGGTTAGACGTTTCTTGCAGTGTTAATATAGGGATATCCCATAGGTATCCCAAGCCTGAAAACTTGGGCTTCAAGCCAGACCTTACGGGAAGGATTTGGTACAATAAGGTTCAGGGAGGTGGTTGCTTAGGACAGGTAACCAGGAGAGGGTAGGGAGAATTTGAAAAGGTGGGGAAGGAGGAAGGATGTCCTTGGGTAATTAGTGTTATTCATGCTTGATACATTCATTGCAAACTGGCTTATTTGCTGTTTCCCCAAATTGCATGGGCTTTCCTAATACCTGGTAAAGCTCTCTCCTCCCTTCTTCCTCTTAGAGTCTTTAGTTTCATTCAAGACTCAGATCAACTAACCATATCTTTCCGGATCATTTTAGTTATTAGTATTCTTTCCTTCTTCAAATTATTTTGTATGTAATTATCTCTTCCTTGAAGCCTCCTTAACTGGCTTTACTTTCTTCCACCCCTACCCAACAGAAACTTGCGATCCAATCTTGGGTTCCCTGGCTCTGATAGGGGAGCTTTTCTGCCTCCTGACTGCTTTCTTACCATGGCTCTACTCTCCTTTCAACTCCATCTCAAAGGACATTTAGACTCCACAGCTGGATCCCAAACCAATTTTCTTCTTCACGTTCCCAACTGGGTAACCAGCATTCCCTTCTCCCATTCCAGGACACCTTTATGTGTTGTCTTCTCTCATTAGAATATCAGCTTCTTGAGGTCAAGGACTATCTTGATTGTGTATCATGAGCACCTAGCATAGGACATGGCATATAATAAATGCTCTGTTGATCTGTCTGTCCATTAAAGCTTTTTATCTTCTACTTTTTATATTTCCCAAATAAATTCATTGGTCTCTGTCTTCATCCCTATCTCTTGGAATCTCTTCAAGGGTCAGTTCAAGTGCTACTATCTACAAAAGGTGTTTTCTCATCTCCCCAGTTATTAGCCTCTCTTACCTTAAAAAATTTACATGATATTTGGAGACTGAGATTTTTAAGAGGCAAGAAGACTGCACCAAAACTGCTGTTGACAGGTATGATTAATAAAGGCAGGAACACAAGGTATGTGGTTGGAGAAAAAGGAACTTACCTCCTTCATATAGAAGCCATTTGCTCTGGCTCAAATTCATTTACATCCTAAGCCAGAGAAGATCTCAGCAATATCTAATCCTAAATATGTTAACCTTTTAGTAAAAGAAGACTTTGGTCTTCTCTAGAAGTAGGGGTCAAAAAGAAAAAACATTCTAAGTCTAGGTGGATCTCTGTCTGGTTTAATTTTTTTTCTTTTTTTTTCAACTGGGCATGGCAGATATGATTTAAAAGCACGATGTTCTAGCTACTATACCCTAGCAGACTGGAGTTGAAAGGATGTAATGCCAAGCAAAGGCAACTTCCAAGGTTCAGATTACCAGCATAGCAAACCCCATTTACTCAGCAAACATTCACAGAACAGGGAAAATCAAAATACAGTATAACTCATCCATTTTACAAGTAAGTTCTCAATTCAATCCAGGTCGGTCAAAGTCTCTTCTCAAATGGAGATCATACTACTCCACCCCTAGAGGGTACATTCATTTAAGTCTCTTCTCAAATGGAGATACAGTTCTCAATCATCACAAAAAGGCCAAAGGTTTCCCACCCCTGGACTCAAAGTAATTACAATACCATCCATTAACACCAAGCACTTTCTCAAAAGGGAGCAGGAGAGCACAAAAGGCCATCTACCCTTAAGTCATAACAAGGTCAAGATAACATCTTAGCAAAGAAAGGCCAAGGAAAGGCCTTTCTTTCATCTTCACTGCAGGCAAGCCCTCAGCAATCTCAGTTCCTGGGGAGACAAGGCTCAACAAAGCCATAGCCAGTGTCCTCATCAAGTCACACTCTGCCTGTAGAACAGTCCCAGAACCCCTGAAAGTATCAGCAAGGCCCCCTTCCAGGATTTCTGTGAACATACAACAAGGAAGTCCTTTTTGAGGGCTTCTGCACCAACAGCCAAATTCCAAGACCTCAACAACAGCAGCACTGTCCACCATCAGGTGAATCTGGAAAAACAACATCAAAACAGACAAACAAAATACCAGCATCACAGCCATGCCTCCTCAGTTCTCAGCAGCTCCAGGTGGCAGTCCTCAAAAGTCCTGGGCAGCTCCAATGGACTCTTAGTCTCTCTCAGCAACTCAGGCACCAGGACACTGGATACTGTTCTGTCCAAAAGTACTTCTTCTTCTGGCCTTCTCTGGGCTTGAGCCTTCCTTTCCATACATGGGTCCTCCCAGGACAGACCCCTTTCTTCACATCAACAAGTCTATCCCACAAGTGGGATTCACAAGTTCTGGGTCTTAACACTCAACCCAAAAGCCAAGTCAATTCAGGGGCATCTCCAAATTCCATTACCATTACAAAGGGCTAGTGTGGTTCTTAAAAGATACATCTAGAACCTAGTAACTTATTGAAGCAATGATCTGCAAGAGTTACACACTTAGAAGCCATCAGACAAACACTTAGATGATACTATGCACCCAGTGATCACCATAACATCATGGTAGGAGATGCCATGAAAGTAACACAGAAATGTGCCAGTGGAGACCACATGCCCAGCACTCACCAATAGACCAGCAGAGATATCACCCCAGCATCTAGCAGGCTCAGTAAGGGTAGTATGAAAATATCACCAGAAGATGTCTCTTTTCCGTCAGCAATGGAGGTTTTCCCTCTACGTATGTGTCCTGACCATACCTAGTTCTTCTGTATGTGCTTCTAATGCCCAATGCATGTGCATGCTAATTCTCCCACTGATGGGATGTGGATTGGTGGGATGGTGCACCCTAGATTTATGAGAGGGATGTTTCACTGTGGATTTTATTACTATACAATTTCTTTAAATCCTTTTGCTTTTAATTAATCATGTTCTCTAGCTGGCTAGAGAAGAAGTATAAATATCAACAGAGGCTCATGAGTTATGGTTTTGTGTAGATGTAGGATCACAGCACACCTTCCACTTGAGACAGCTATTCTAGGGGCTTTATCTATATGACCCAGGGGCTACATATTTATTTTGCATTTACTTATCTGTGTATATGTTGATTTCCTCCAGTATAATATGAATGCCTTAAGTACACAGACTGTTTTTTTTTTTTTTAGCATAGTAGTGAGAGTTAGGACCTGGATCTCTGATTTCACTAACTCCCAGATAAGGAAACTCACACAATGAAAGTTAGCACTTATAGTCTTTAAGGAACAAACTATGAGAAGCTTAAGTGATTCTCCCCAGGGCCACAGCCAGTAGGTGTCAGAGGAAAGGAGAGGTGAACCTGTTCTTACTAGCTCTTTCTATGCTGCCTCTGAAGGTGGAACAGGATCAAAGTATTTGCCAATAATTTTTTTTATCAATCAAGAATAAAATCCAGGAGATTGAAGACTAGAAGATATGGAAATTCAGATACTCTTTAGGAACCATGGACCAAGGGCCTTCTGATTCCTCTCAACCTGGAGACATAGATATAGTTATAGTTCTGACCATAAATGATAACTGATGTGATTCAGCAACATTATTCCCATTATTCACCCAGAGGCTTCTGAAAAATTAAAGTCTTTGGTTTGCTGAGGGTATATGGCTGCAAACCAGAAGCCTGATGCAGGGGTATGCTGGAAAATGTGTAACAACTACCTCTAGGAAAGAAAATGTACCCATGATATACTTTCAAGTTTAATCTTCTAAGTTTAAACTTTTAAACTTAAAGAAGTTAATTAAAATTAATTTTTTTCATCACTTTTTTAGGTTCAGACAATCAAAAATCCAACCAATTAGCTCTGATTTGAGTCAGCATGGTATGGTATGGACCCCTGGGTCTGGTTCAGGAGAGCTCTGGCTTAGTAGTTTTGTGGGCCTGTGAGGGTGCAGAGAGGACTGGAGACCATGGATGTCATACAAGGAACTCCTGAAGGAAATGGGGATGCTTAGTTTGACAAGAGAAGACTTAGGAAGGCCAGCATAGTTGTCTTCATGTGTAGATGATCTTACTGAGGAGGCCTTAGACTTGTTTTGGGCCCTAGAGGGCAGAACTTGGAAAAATGCCAGGAAGTCACAAAGAGGCAGTTTGAGTTTGATATAAAGACTTCCTAATAATCAGAGTTGTCCAGCAGCAGAGTGGGCTACCTCGAGGGAGGAGGTGGGGGAAGAGAAGAAGGATTTATGTCACATCTACTAGGATCTAGACACTGTGCTCAGCACTTTATAAATATCATTTTATTTGATATTGATAGCTCTGTGAGGTAAGTGCTGGTATTATTCCCACTTTACGGTTGTGGAGACCGAGGCAAACAGACGTTAGGTCACTTGCTCAGGGTGATACAGGTATTAAGCATATGAGGCTGGATTTGATTCCCGTTTTTTTCCACTTCAGGTTCAGTGCTCTCACAAGCTTTATCCTTGAGAGACCATGTTGGGTTTGACATTCATACGGGGCATCCAGCTTCTCAACTATGCCCTCTAAGAGGGAATTGCATACTGAGGCGCCCACACACCATAACACCTGCAGAGATGGTCTGCTGAGTCCTGCTGAGTTTCTCTGTTAGGTTTGCTCAGTGAAGCCACAGTAAGTTGAAGGCCAGAGAAGAATGACGGAATGCTAGGGTCCTTAGGGAGAGCCATCTGAGTTGTCCCGGTTTACAGATGAGAAAACTAAGTTACTCAGAGGGGAAGCGTTTTGCCTAGAGACAGACCATAATGCAGTTGACAGAATGCTGACCTTGGAATACCTTGGCTCAGATCCTGTCTTAGATGCTAAATGGCTGTGTGTCCCTGGGCAACTCACTCAACCTCTCTGAGTTTCCTCATACATAAAGTGGGTATGGCAATAGCACCTGCTTCACAGGGTTATCATAAGGATTAAATGGGACGATGCATATCAGATGCATAATGAACTTCAAAGTACCATGTAAATGTTTTTATTATTTTTGTTGGGTTTGAGGCATATATTGCTTTTATTCTTGGCATAGAATCAATAAGCAAATTAAACAGTACAGAATAATGACAAAACAATGGATAATAACATAATTACAAAGTGACTGGGTACTTGCTGCTCTCTGGGACTCTGGAAATTCCTGAACAGTCCAGAAGTTACTCTGAACCCAGGAATCCTAGGGTATGCAATTTAGGTGGACAAAAGAATGTACAGGGCAGAACACAGTTAAAACCTCAACGTGTGACTCAGACATTCTGCAGGACCAGTCATCAGATCAAAACTCAGAGACTCTTCAGGAACAGGCCAAAGACCTATGCACTCTTCTCTCACCATGGAGATTTGGACTTGGGAGTAGACAGACACCTTCTCTATGAGTTATTATTATTGCCTAAGGTCACATAGCTAATGGCAGATCTGGGAATCAAATCCAGGCCTTCTGACTTGAAGTGCTTTTCACAAATGCCATGTTGCTTTTTTAAGAACCAGAATCACCTCTGGAGCACTTCTCCAATGAGTGCAGATCTGAGTTACTTTCCATCTTGCCAATTATAACATAATAAGGAGTCTTTCATCTGCTATACTTCAGGGTGGGGTACCCAGGGACAAATACCACCTTCACTCAACACAAATCTAGAAAGAAATAAGCAGATAAGACCAACTCCTAACTAGAGTGAAAGAAAACGTTACTTCCATGTTGTTCAATAAAATTGCCATGCCCCATTCTCAGCTCTTGTTGCTTGATTATCTTCTGGGAAATCTACCGTGTTTTAGTCCTTGGTGATGACCTGGGTGAGTACCCAGGGGTTCCTTGAGTCTTTACAGGGGGAAGAAAGGCTCAGTTTCATCTTCTGGGTTGGAGGAGAGGGGCTCCATTATTGAAAGTGGTCTTTTTCTAGCCCCTCTGAGGGGCTTCCCAAGTTGGAGGATGGTTGTTGGTGGGAGAGAATCAGGGATCACAAGGATAGAATTGTTATCATTTCTTGTATGTGCCTGGGTCTTATCTGCCTGGGGACCTGGGATCTTCTGTATTTATCCCCTTAGCCAGGTGAGAGTTTCTAGTTCTATGGTAATGCCAAAGTGGAGTAGATGACAGAGAAATCCTATAGAGAGAGTAGACATCAGAAGAAGAGAAAAGGGAAGCAGAAGACATGAGAATACTGGAGAACCATACTCACCTCTTCCCTTGGGGATGGGTCTTTGGAGATGGCTGTGGAATGAAAAGAAGTATACGGGTTTAGGCATTAAGGCTCATTTATTCATCCCCTTCCCACTTTATCCCTCACTGCCCAGCTCTAGGGTGAGTAGTACCATCATAGAAAACAGTGGAAAGTGGGATGACCTCAGGGAACATTAGGAGGTGGATGTCTAAACTACAGCATGATGTTCCTAACCATCTCTCCTCCCACTTTATCCCATGCTCTGTCCTTCTTTGATTTCTGTAGATTATCCACTCTTATCCTCCTTCCTTGCTAACTACTCCATCTTATTTCCTAGCCATTTTTTCTTTCCCCTCTAACTATAGCTCTATCCTTGGTCCTCTTTTCTCCCTCCATTCTCTCTTTCTTGTGATATCCAATATGTTAAGACTCAATGTCTCCAGTCCAGGTCTTTTCCCTGGGCCCCAAGACCACCTTGCTAGAACTGCTTGGGAGACATCTTTATCTTGATCACATTTTCACCTGTATTTCAAGCTCAAGATTCAACTGTCCCTACCTCAAACCTGCTCCTTATGCTGGTGTCATGAGAATTTCCTTCTCTTTAGTTTCCTTGTCTAACCTTGGCTCAAACCCAAGATCCTATCCACCCTTAGATCAGTTCACAATTGTGTTATGTACTTTATCTATCCCAGAGTACGAATACACAGAAACCTTCCATTTGTATCTGTAAAATCTATTAAATTTCCTCTCTTTTGGTGTCTACTTAACTCTCCAAATCACAAAGTCTCCTTCCCAGTGGCCTCGTGTGGAAGGTAAGCTCTGTGAAGGCATGTTTCATTTTTGCCTTTGTATCCCCAGCACCTGGCTCAGTGCTATCCACTTAATAGATCTTTAATTTTTGTTAATTCAATGTCTCATCACCATTGGTCATAGAGCAGGATAAAATTTGGGGTGGGGAGGGTGGATGCGCAGAGAAAATCCTTCAGTGAGTCATTCACTGTATTTGGTTCTTCAGTGTTTGTACCTTTATTGTGTCTCTTCAACAATCATCCATTATTTGCTGAGCAAGGCTTAAATTCCTTTGCCTGGTGTTCAACCTCTTTTACAATCTGTTGCCTCTCTATCTTCCCAGCCTACCTTATCTCATAGCATTCAGTTCAATAAACATTTATTTAGCACTGTCTGTGCTAAATAAATGTTTATTGAATTGGTGTGACCCTGGGCAAATCACTTAACCCTATTTGCCTCAGTTCTTCATCTATAAAATGAGCTAGATAAGGAAATGGCAAACTTCTCCAGTATTCTTGCCAAGAAAACTCAAATGGAATCATGAAGAGTTGGACATGACTAAAATGACTGAAGGAAGAGGAAGAGGAGGAGGAGGAGAGGAGGAAGAGGAAGAGGAGGAGAGGAGGAGGAGAGGAGGAAGAGAAGAGGAGGAGGAGGAATGGAGGAGGAGGAGGAGGAGAAGAAGAGGAGGAGGAGGAGAAGAGGAGGAGTAGGAGAAGAGAAGGAAGAGGAGGAGAGGAGGAGGAGGAGAGAAGGAGGAAGAGGAGGAGGAAGAGAAGAAGAGGAAGAGAAGAACAATTACCACAACATCAACAAAATGTGCTACATATTAGAAAATATGTGCTACATATTACAAAAAAAATGTGCTACATATTACAAAAGCAAAAATAAAAGTTCCTGCCCTCAAGGAACTTCCATTCTACTGACAGAAGCAACACATGGACTATAAGTAAATACAAAGCACATATGGCATATACAAAGTGACTTTAAAAGAGCCAGAGAATGAGGTGGGGGACAAGATTAGGAAAAACCTCAAGCAAAAGATTCAGAGAGACAGAGAGGCAAGTGGAGGTGTTACATTGAAGACAGAGGCTATCACTTGTGCCAAGGAATGGAGGAGGGAAGTGTGATATTATGTAAAACAGAGAGTGCATGACTGGGGACTAGTTGGTCAGTCGACAAGCATTTATTAAGCACTTAATATATGCACCAGGCATTGTGGTAAGCACTAGGGATACAAATCTAACCAAAAAGAAAGACTGTTCGTGTCCTTGAAGACATTGCATAGTAATGGGGGAAGACAGTGCATAAGAGAGAAGCTGCAAAGGAGTGGGGAGTAATGAGGTGAGCAGGCAAAGGCATGGTGGCTTATTCCAGGGAATCAAGGACAGCTGGTCCGGGCACTTCCCAGAAATGGAGGCTGCAGGAAGAACGGGCCACTGGGTGAAAAGGCCAGCAGAAGCAGAGGCTGGAGCCTGCGGAGGCACGTGAGGGAATTCCAGAGAATGAGAGCGGTTGCAGATGCAAGATGGGAGATCAGAAGAAAGGTTAGGGCTGGATAAGTAGTTCTGAGTATTATCAGAATAGAAATTATAATTGAATCCATGGGAGCTGATGAGATAAATTAATTGAAAGAGTATAGAGGGAGAATAGAAGAAGGCCCAGAACAGAGCCTTGGGGGATAACCACAGTTAGTGGACATGACCTGAATGAAGATACGGCAAAGGAGGCTGAGAGGAGCCATTCAACAGGTAGGAGAACCAGGAGAGAGCAAAGCCATGAATTCCAACCCTACACCCAGAAGCATCATGATACAGAGGGAAAAGAACTGAATAAGAAATCAGAGACTCTGGATTCAGATTCTGGCTCTGCTGCACTCAGCTTGTAGAGCTGATCAGATTTAGTCATCTCTCTGGCCTTGGCTTTCTCATCTGTAAAGTGAGGGGATTGGAATGGATAATTTCTAAGTTCTCTCCAAGAGCTAACTCCTGTGACCTTGGAGAGCTCACGTAGTACTTCGGTTTGCATCTCTCTCCTGTGCTTAGGATCACAGAAGGTATAACTGAAAGGGACCTTCATGTTACAGATGAGGAAGCTGAGACCCAGAGAGGTTGTGTGGGTAGGTAGTACAGTGATTTGATTGTGAAGATAACAGGAGTGATGAGTAGAGCAAAGGTTGCCAGCTCCACCAGACTCTTTTAGTCTTGTTCCTGAGCTGGGGATGCGCATGTATTCAGAGAAGGGTCCAAGGGGCATGATTCAACCTAACTAAAGCCAAACATTTGTTTAACACTTACTACAAGCTAGTAGGGGCCACTAGGTGGAGCCATAGGGCACAGAGGCAAGGGTCTGGAGTCCGCCAACTCATCTTTCTGAGTTCAAATCTAGTCTTGGACACTGAGTAGCTGTGTGACCCTGGGCAAGTCACTTAGCCATGTTTACCTCAGTTTCCTCATCTGGAAAATGACTTGGAGAAGGAAATGGCAAATCACTCCAATATTTTTGCCAAGAGAACCTCAAATGGGGTCACAAAGAGTTGGTCATGACTGAAACAACTGAACAACAACAAGAACAACGTGCTAGGCTCTGGGAATATAGAAAGAAAAAAAATAATTTCCATCCTCCAGGAGTTTATATTCTTCTATGAGAAGTTGGGAGTTAGCATCATGTCAACAATTATGCAAATACAAAATACATGTAAAATAGAGACAGGATACGTTTTTGGGGGTGGGAGAGAAATATCAACAACAACTTGATGAATTGGCAAAGGTCTCTTGTATGAGGAGGCCGCTGAGCTGAGCCTCAAAGGGAGCTCCAGATTCTGAGAATCTAATGATCGCGTCATCAGGCTCCCAAGCAGTATTGCAAAGTAGAACTTCTGCAATGGTATTTAAGGAGCCAAGATAACAACTAGAAATATGACTGGATTAAAAGAAATGGACTGATCAGAAGTCAAATTAAAATTTTGGTTGGAGGATCCTGAGCACCAGAAGAGAAGTCAAGTTTTTAAAAAGGTAGACTTCATCTAAGCCTGATAGCTTCTGTTTTATTTTGCTGGCTGGCTGGATGAGTGAGCTGCAATAACTCCTGGGGCTATGGCTAACAGAGTAGAGAGGTCTCCCTGCAGGGCAGAGGCCCTAAATAGCAGCAGCAATTCAGTGCAAAGATGGGAAAAAGAAAAAGAAAAAAAAAAGATGCGAGGACTTGAAGAGAATGCATGAGCATGCAGACCAGTAGATGGCAGCAAAGAGCAGCTTACAAGCCATACCGGGAAGTACGCCAACTCTGGGGACCAGTCTGAAGACATCACCAGAGGATACTGATAACTCGGGCTCTGCAAGGGAGGAAGTGAGCAGCAACACTGGAGGCAGAAAAAGGTTTGAGCCTGGACACCATCCTGCAAGCATGAGTTTAATGGCCATATAGGGAACAGTGGAGAGAGCCTTGGACCTGGAATGAGGAGGATCTGAGTTCAAAGGTGGCCTGAAATACTTATTATGTGGGTGAGTCACTTAACCCTGTTTGCCTCATTTTCCTCATCTGTGAAGTAAGCTGGAGAAGGAAATGGCAAAGCATTCTAATATCTTTGGCAAGAAAACCCCAAATGGGGCCAGGAAGAGTCAGATACAACTGAAACAAGTCAACAATAACATACTGTACCACCCTTGTACACCCAGTTATGTGTGTTTCTGTCCAGGTGTCTCCCCTGGCCACATGATCCCTGGCTATATGGATTCTCAAGTGTGTATTCCTTGTTTCATATATGCCTCTGTTTCATGTAGACTATAAGTATGCATGTATGCATATTATGTACACACACATTCATATTTCCTGGTTATGTATATTCCCTTTCCCACTGATGGTGTGGTAATCTGCGAGCAGATATAACTCTGTTTGTATGAAAAATTCTTTCTTGTTACTTATTTGGCTGGACTGTTTAGTTCAGTGGTTCTCAACCTTCCTAATGCCAGGACCCTTTAATATTCCTATGTGGGGGTGTCTACATGTGGGCGGATCCGCCTGGAGATGGATAGAGGAGGTTCCTAAGACCATCAGAAATATGTGAAAGGGGTCGCAACCCACAGGTTGAGAACCTCTGGTTTAGTTGAATTTTTTTTTTCTTTTTTGCTTGAAACTGTTGTGTCTCTGGATTAACTATTAAAACAGAACATTGGTAGGGACTTGTGAGTCACGTTTCTGAGGAGACGCTCACTCACCACAATGAACCTCAAAACTGGGGTAGCATTCCGAGGGTGGTTGATCCCAGCTGATTTACCCAGGTTACAAAGATAGTAAGTGTCAACTTTAGGGTTTGAGCCTAGGTCTTCTGGCTCTAAATCCAGTTCTCTTTGCATTATACCACAGGTCATATCTCAAGTTGTTTTAAAAGCTACCTGCGAATCTGTCATATTCCTGTACTAGAAATATGTGTTCAGAAAATGCAGGCACTGTCTTATTTAACTCTGTATGTCTCCTAGAACAATGCTCTGCACAAATAAGGCATTTTGTAAGTGCTTGTTAAATTTGAATAGAATTGAACTGAACTAGAATTTGGAAAGTGCGGGGAGCTGATTATGGGGAGCCCTGCAGTCCCTGGACAGGGCTGAGGAAGAATCACCAACCCAGAAGCTCTCAGTGGGTGCATGAAAGAAGAGACCAGACTCTCCCAATAGTGGAAAAAATAGAGCCCTCCTTTATTACCCTGTGTCCAGGCTTTTATAGGATGCTTAATTGTTTTCCTCTGCAGACATTGTGTGCCAGGCCTGGGGTGTAAATGCCATGCTTATCTGGAGGACCTAATCCTCACACCTGTAGGTTTGAGCACTTTCCTAGGGGATGGGGAAACTGATCCAGGCCCATCAGCAGGCCAAACACCTGAGAGGGTTTGTTCAGCCATCAGGGTTTGAATCCCACTGGCCTGTGGTCCTCAACAGGAGGGAATAAGATAAATGTCATTTTATTTCTTTCCCAAGAAAAGACCTTGAACCAGTTCCACTACCTTAGTCCAGGTCAAACCTAGATCTGTGGATAACCTGCACCACTTCCTTATTTTTCACATTGAAACAGTATATATAGCAGACCCCTTCCCTTTTCGCTCCCCTTGTCAAGCCCTGACGGTAACTGTTCTCATAATAGGACTTCATCTGTTGTCCTACAAACCCCATTCCCTCCACGCCTGGCCCCTCCCAGCTTTGTGCCCCAGGCAGTGCCCATCCAGCTTCTGGTGGAGTGGGTAATTCAGCTCTATCTTATGGGAGCCCACCAGTTCTTCACCCAGAAGGTGTCGTGAATGAGGAGGCAGCAAGGCCCCTCCCCCACCTCTCAGAGACAGTGAAAATTTGCTTCCTAGTCACATAGCAAGGAGAGGCTGCAGATTTTTCAGTTCCTAAATCTGTCATATTACAGCTTCAACAGCTAAAACTGGAATCTGTATGCTTCTCCTTCAATATTAACTTACATTCAGATATGCCCTATTTTGACCATCGGTTTCTTGAGGTCAGGGAACAGCTTCACCTTCCTCTATTGCTTCTTGACAGGGTATTGTTAGAGGTGGGAATTCAGAGCTAGCTCCTTCCAATCCAGATCAATTGAGTATCTGTTTAGTAAGCAGCTTCAGTTCACTGCACTACCTAGGATAGCTAGGTGGTGCAATGGATAGAGTGCTGGACCTGGAGTCAGGAAGGTTCATCTTTCTGAGTTAAAATCTGGCCTCAGATTTGCAACCCTGTGTAAGTCATGTCATACTTTTTGCCTCAGTTTCCTCATCTGTCAAATATGTTGCAGAAGGAAATAGCAAACCACTCCAGTATCTCTGCCAAGAAAACCCCAAATGGGGTCACAAAGCATCAGATAGGAATGAAATGACAACATGGGCAAGGCCCTATACTATGTACTGGGGTTATAAAGAATGACGAAACAATCCATGCCTTCTAGGAACTTACAATCTGATGGAAAGGATAAAGATGTTCACAAGTAAGTATAATGCAAGAGAAAATGTAAAAAGGGAAAAGGAAGAGGCATGGCAAAGTGCTGGAAGAGAGTCTGAGGAAGGGAAGAGCATTTTTAGCAGGGTGGATCAGCAATGGAAGAGGTGATATTTGAGGTGGGTCTTGAATGAGTAGGCTTTCCATAGGTCTCAGGGATGTGGAAAGACTAGGCTTCAGCCTGTGTGAATGTACCAAGTAGGGATAGGGTATGATGGGATCAGGGACCACTCCTGGTTCACTGTATCTGGAATGTAGAATGCTTGAAGGGAGTAGAGAGGTACGATGCAGGAAAAACAGTTTGGAGAAGACTTCCTGGCATGACTGTGACATGAAAGAGCCTAGAGCAGTCTAGCTCTCCTGCCAAACATCTCAGCAAAGATGTAAGAAGTATAAGATGAAATAATGAGCAAGTTGGCCCAAAGAGAAACAGTATTAAATACCTCCATCTGGCCATGACTGTACAAGGTGGCCAGAAGCCTGTGAACTCCTGGAGGGGGAATAAAGAAAGAAAAGGGAAAAGCCAATGAGGCTTAGTTAACAGGACCTGAAGTCAGTAGGATCTTGACCCTGGCATTTTAGGGTCTCAGCATGGGACAGAACTAGCTCCGGAGAGGCCATTATATGAGGAAAGGGCTAGACAATTTGTGCAAAAATGAGGATTTTCTTAGAGACCTGAAACCAATATTATCAGAGCCACAATGGGATTCAGAGTTAATGAAATGCTTGTATCAGAGGGAGGGGAAGAATGTGTACTCCAGGAGGCCTGAGACCACTGAGATCCTGGACATGTGACTGGGGCCTGTGGAGACAAGAACAATAATAGAACCTGCTCCCAGTAGGTCACTGGGCAGGGTGCTGTGCTGGACAGTGTGGGCATGCCTGGGGACCCTCTAAGACAGTGGTTCTCAACCTTCCTAATGCCAAGACCCTTTAATCTTCGTCTGTGGGCGTATCTGCACAGACCCGCCTGGAGATGGATAGAGGAGCAGTGTCTCAGGTCCTAAGACCATCGGAAATATGTGTTTTCCATTGGCCTTAGGCAACCCCTGTGAAAGGGTTGTTCGACCCCCAAAGGGGTCATGACCCACAGGTTGAGAACCACTGCCTAAGAGATTGGAGCCAAGGCTTCTTCCCCACAGCAGGAGACAGGGTCAACTCTGTTTTAGGACTTCCTACTTTGGAGGGGGGCAGGGGGTGCCCTCTTGGGGGTTGCACCACTTAAAAAGGAGAAACAGCTCCTATGGGGATGAAGATTTCAAAAGTAGAGCACAGTATGAGATTGAATTGGTTAACTATAGGGTTGAAATTAGGAAGAGAAAAAAGTGAAGTCAGAGCAGGGGTCAGAACAGAAGAGGAAGAGAAAGTACTAAGGGAGGGATGAGGAAAAGAGAGAGATGGAGTAATAGGAGGTTTTGTTGTTCAGTTGTTTCAGTTGTGTTCAATTCTTGGTGACCGGGGTCTTCCTGGCAGAGATACTAGAGTGCTTTTTGCTTTACAGATGAGGAAATTAAGGCAAACAGGGTTCAGTGATTTGCCCAGGGTCATAGAGCTGGTAAGTGTCTGAGGCCAGATTTGAACTCAGGAAGATGAGTCTTCCTGATTCTAGGCCCAGCATTCTATCCACTTAGCAACCTGGCTGCCCCATAGGAGGTTACAATCAGATAAATTACTGTCAGAGTTTTTGGTCAAGGAAGTGAATATGTCAGTAATTATCTGCAGAAGGTGAAAATCTTAATAGAGTGAACTTCAAAAGGGGAGAGCAGTTGCTCCAAGGGAGAGTCTGGAAATGACAGTGCAGGGGAAGGAGTGTTCTGAGTCTCCCCTCAGAGCTGGTACATTGGGGGATACAGGAGGAGGTATAGACACTACTGGAGAGGACAGCCAGGGATTCAGTGTTGTCTGGGAGAAGCTAAGTCTCAGTGAGAGCAAGGATCAGAGAAGTAGGAGGGGAAGAGGTCCTGAATAGAGAGAGGTTTATTCATTATGGATGGGAAAACCCAGAGGGTACATCCCAAGGGAGTGGGTGGAGATGGAGCAGGATAGGACATGGGTGAAAGAAGATGATGATTAGAAAATAGAATGTAGGGGGTGTTTATCATATATTGAACTGTTGATGCTCATTAAGTATATGATAAAAAAAAGAATCTTTAAGAAAAGTAGGTTGGAACCAAATTGTGGAGAGTCTTAAATGCCAGGCTAAATAGCTTATTTTATTTTATAGGTAACAGAACCAGTGAAGTTATTTTTAGTAGGACTAGTATGATCAGACCTGAAGGGTGGGTTAGAGAAGGGAATCTTGGGTGGGGAGAGGGTGCAAACACAGTTTTCCTTGCTCCTGACCTCCCCTCCCTCCCCCCCCCCCCCCGCCCCCCACCTCACTGCTAGTTTCTCACCTTTCATTTTCTCTTCACTGGGAAATACCACAGAATAGACCACATCTTCGCTGCTCTCCTTATCCTGAGGACTCACTGGAAGGAGAGATTAGTTATTAGAGATGACCCAAGGGACCCAAGACCATGAATCCTGCCCCCATCTTTGACCTCAAGCATGGATCAAGGCCTCTTCTTAAGGAAGGCACTTCCACAGGGAAAGAAACTCTATGTGCACATTATCATGATAGCAAGGACAGTAGAATACAGAGGGGGCAAGAGAACTTGTTTTTGAAGAATGTGGGGCAAAGAGGCTAGAAGAATCCATGTAGATTGCTAGGGCTGGAAGGGAACCTACTGTTGCTTCAGTCCTACCTTCTCATTTTGTAACTACTGAAATGGAAGTCCAGAGACCTATAGCCACTTGCCTAAGATCACACATCCATTTAATGTTAAAGTCAGAACTAAAACCCAGCTGTCCAGATTCTTAGTCCGTTATTCTTTCCTCTCTACTCTCATGCCATCTAGTTCAAATTTGCTATTTTACAGATTAGGAAGCCAAGGCTCCCTAAGACAACAGATCTGCCTTATTCGTGGTCACGCTTAGAGTGAGCGGCAGTCAGAACTAGAAAGAACCTGAGTCTGCAGACAGCTGGCCCGGTACTTTCTGCATAACAACAGGCAGATTGTGACGATCAGGCTTCCAGAGATAACCAGGGTTGGAAATTGAGTCACAGGTGGTTTCTATAGCTTTAGGTGGCCCTGTGGATACAGCCCTGGGCCTGGAGTCAGGAAGATCTGGGTGTAAATCTACCCTTAGACACTTGGTCTGCCGTGGGACCCTGGGCAAGTCACTTAATCTCTGTTTGCTTCAGTTTCCTTAACTAGAAAATGGGGGGAAATAATAGCACCTCCCTCCCAAATTGTGAAGACTAAGCGAGATACTGAGGCACTGTATAAATGCTGGTTGTTTTTGTTACAATACTCTTATGCAAATGCCTTCTGTCCTTCCCGTTCTCTACTCCCCACTCTGCTGCGTCCAAGCTTACTGCTCTCCGTTTGCCTCTTGTTAGAAGACCCGTTGGCAAAAGAGAAGGAAAGATCCTGGTCTACCTGTGTGACCATGCACAAGTCACTTTGTCTTTTTGAGCCTCAAGCTCCACACCTGTAAGGAAGGGATAATCATCCAACTAATACAAAGGATTATTGTGAGGAAGATATTCTGTGAACATTAGAATAAAATGTGAGTTTGTTGTTATTCAGGCATTTCCAAGTCTTTGTGACCCAATTTGGAGTTTTCTTGGCAAAGACACTGGACTGGTTCGCCATTTCTTTCTCCAGCTCATTTTACAGATGAGGAAAGCAAGGTAAGCAGGGTTAAGTGACTTGTCAGGGTCACACAGCTAATAAGTGTCTGAAGCCAAATTTGAACTCAGACCTTCATGACTCCAGGCCCAGGGCTCTTTCCATTGTACCACCTATACCATTATTATTGTTGTAGTTGTTGTTATTGTTGTTATTATTGTTATCATTATTATTATTAATATTCTCTTCTCAGAATTGCCTGAGGAAGCTTCTTCATTCTCCTTTTCAAAGAGATCTTTTCTTTGTCTCCAGTGGACAGGCCAGTTCAGCAGAGCAGTTTGACCCTTACCATTGACATATACCGGACAAGACTCTGGATCCTGTGATGAGGAGGCCTTAGGGGTTTCTGCGGTTACTGGGAAGTAACGATCCCTAAGAAACAGAGAGAACAAAGCAAATGAACATTGAGGAAACATAAAGCTATGAAACAGATTGTGGATTCTGGCCTGGCCTGGGAGAAGGAGAGCATCAGTTCACAGCAGGCTTGGGGCCTTTTTGTGAAGGTTAACCCATAGAGCCACACACAGTTAACTTTCATGAGATGATTTCTCTAATGGTATGGCCCAAGAGAAATCCTAAACCATGGGAAAGATGGACAGTAGAGAACTAAAACCAATGTCAGATTACTTAAGACAATAGGTGCCTCAGAAGCTCTTTAAAGAAGGACCAGAGATAGAGCCATAACCAGGATTTCTGAAATTTAGCTAAGTTGGGTTTAGAGCAGAGTCTAAATGGTAAAACCACTTCTGTGTGAAGCTAATGTAAACTGAAGAGAGAGGTCAGGAGAATTGAGGAAGATAAATATCCGGTAAGACCAATTTAAGAGCAAGCAGGGGTGGAGGTGAAGATTATGAGGTCAATACTGAATTTATTGGGAGGAGGAAGAGTGAGCTGAAAGTGTCTGGATAGCAACAACTACAATATGGACAGGATGGGAGAAATTTTAAAGGAGGAGGGGTGGTTGCTGAGTGATAGAGGCAGTAGTGAACATGGAGTGCACAAAATCCTCTTCCCAAACCCTGTGTGTCAGAAGGTAGAAGAGTCATGAAGAGGGTGCCAAGTTATATGGTGTGATCAGAAAAAAGCTAGGTTGCATCAAGTACCAAAAAAAGAGGAGGAATGTAGAAAGAAGATAGTTAGGATGAAGGAAAGTTTGTTCACCACAGAGGAAAGTCCCAGAGGGCAGAATGGAAAAGAGGACAAAGGAAGGACTGGGGAAGGCTGAGTTAAACAGGAATGAGAGTATGGGCTCTGAAGATGGTGGAGAAAGCAGGCCAATCCTGGAAAAGACAGCTGTGTTTAGACAGAGTCCTTGGAAGTGGCTCATCCCCTTCCTTCCCTGATGTCTACTACAAGCAACTCTGCTTCCTTGACTTTTCCCATGGTGACCTTCTCCTTCAAGGTGCAGTAGCAATAGTAGTAGAAGAAAGGACAACCTGTTTTCTCTTCCTTCTCCATCTCTGCCACTGCTGACCTTGTCATCTCACCCTTTCCTGGGGCTGCCTTCCAGTCCAAACCCCATGGGGACACGAGAAGGATATATGTGATGTGTTGGGGCAGCTGTGTATTAACCTTGATGGGGACAAGGTGGTGCCCTGCCCTAGTGAAAGCTCTCAGCAAGATAGGGATTGGGTTTGGGCGTCTAGGTGGAGCAGTAAATAGAGCACCAGCCCTGGAATCAGGAGGACCTGAGTTAAAATTCAGCCTCAGACACTTAACACAAAAAATTAGCTGTGTGACGTTGAGCAAGTCACTTAACCCCAGTTGCCCTACCTGACCCCCTCCAAAAAGCAAAACAAACAAACAAACAAAAAACCAACAAAAAAGATAGGGATTGTGTCACAGGGTTTATACAACATTTGAGTCATTGCTGGTGTCTAAGGAATAGTCAAGAACTTTCATAACATGAAGATAGCTGACTTACCTGGCAGGATCTGGGACAGCAGTTCCTTCTGTAAAATCAAGTGTATATAAAAATAACTAACAGAAACCTAATAGATATTCCACTTTGTGCTTTTGCCACATTTGTGTGTGCATGTTTCCATGGAATGATTAGTCATAGAGAAGCTATGGAGTGAGGGCATGTAGTAGCTATCTGTCTCCAGTGATTTGAAATCCTATCTTGTAGAAGGGAGATTAGGCTTGTTCTGCTTGGTCCCTGAGGTTAGATGCAGGAGCAGCTGTTTAGAAGTTCCAGAGAGACACATTTTGGTTTGTCTTAAGCATAGAAGACCCAACCATGAATCACCAGAAAATGGAAAGGGCTGCTCCTGTAGCTGCTGAATTCTCCATCACTGAAAGTCAAGTGGAGGCTTATTTCTCTCCTCCCCTCTTATCCTTGATGCTTCAGGCCACACCTCTGACAGTGCTGACTCTGACTCTGGACAAGTCATGGAACCTTTCAGTGCGTGGGCAACTAATTCTCTTGGACTCTAAATTGCAAGGCAGGTGCCAACTTGCATTGGTAGGAGTTCCCAACACCAACAAAAGCACAGGTCAGTCCTTATCCCTATTCTTGTCCCTCCTGTACTATTGAAGAACCTGGGCAATTTCCTCTGGGATGGGGACAGGCTAAAGGGAGGTGCTGACAGTATAGGAAGAAGATTCTGAAAAGGGGACAATGGGTTAGTATAAGTGAGGGTGAGGGTTTTCTGACCAGCTGAAGACAAAGGATTTGGGGTTAGATGCAGGGATTCTTAAACTTTTTAGTGTGTGTCATGGATCTTTTGGCATCTGTTGAAGCTTATGGACCCCTTCTCAGAACAATGCTTTTAAATGCACAGAATAAAATACATAGGATTGCAAAGGCATCCAATTTATATCTTAAAAAAACCCAGTTAACAAAATACTCAAACAAAAAAACCAAAAATAAGTTTATGGACCCCAGGTTAGGAATCCCTCTAAGAGGGAGATGCTTGAGACATAACTACTAGCCTAGAGCAGGGGTGGGGAATCTGCAGCCTTAAGGCCATACAAAGATTTGTTCTGTAAAATTTGGATTCAGTCAAAAAACCACCCTTAAGGACCTAAAAGGCTACATCAATGTTCCTATGAGAGTCAGAAGACTCTGGTTTGAATCTTGGCTCTGACATTTACCAGGTGTGTACATCCCTGAAGGGAAGTCACTCCTCCGTTCTAAGGCTCCCTGGCTCATCTATAATGTGGTGATAGTATTTGCCCTGCCTCACAAAATTATCAAGCTGTAAATCTTAAAATGCAATAGAAATGTGAACTAAAATATTGTGATTACCTGTCTTTTCAACCATAATCAATCACACCCACACAGAGCTCCCGTTCTCAGGAGCAGCGTTTTCAAATGTGGTCAGCAATGATTTAAAAGTTTTCAGAGTTGCCTACTGGCCAACCTTCGACCTGCTTAGCCAGGATCATGTCACTGAAACTGCCTGCTTCTTACCAACGTGCTATTATGACCAGTCTTTTTTTTTCTCTGTCAAGTTTTGATTTTTACAGCCATTTTCTCCTCACTCTTGGGGTATTCTTTGAATGTATGTATGTGTGAGATGTTGGATTGCCCCTTTCTGAGGGGTGAGAACGGGGCAGACCACTAGGGGGGAGTTTTAAGGTGCAAGGTGAAGGTTGGGCTGGGGGTCCAGCCAGGCCTGGAATCTATCACCAGAGGATGCCAAAGGAAGATACTGACCTGTTTTTTTCAGGAGCCCAAAATAATGCAGAAGGACTGCAGCGATTCCAGCCATGCCAAACAGTGCCAGAATTATCCTCAGAACCAGCTGGCTCCTCCTATCCCAAATGGGGACTGAAGGGAGAGATGTGGAGCCCTGGAGGAGAGAGACTTGATTGCTGAGATTTTTTTCCCAAGTCATTTAAAGGGATAAGATAGGAAAATCTAATCTAACAAGTTGGGGAACTGAAAGGTCTCCATGCTGTCTGGTTTCTGTATTTCTACAGGGAAAGAAAGGTTGAGAACAATGAATGGGGCAGCTCAGTTCCAGGAGCGGTGAATCCAGGAAATATTAATTTCTTGAGAAGTCTCATTATTTCCCCACTGAGTTGAGGTGTTCTAGGGATGGGATTAGATGCAGAGGAAAGGAAGAACACACTTAGTCAACATATATTTACTGAGCAGCTACCATGAACCCAGGCTGGTGTTTGGGCAGTGGAGTACAAAGCTTAATAAATTCTGATCTCAGATACAATCCATTTGGGAAGACCACATTCTCTCTCTCTCTGGAGAGCCAGCTGCCGTCTCACTCTTTAAGCAGGGGGCTGTTTTCAGGAATAATTCCCTGTATCTCCCTTTAACATCACAGAGAGGAGGAAGGAAGGACAAGTCTTCTATGGACACCTGAACTTGTTACCAAGAATTTCTCCTTTGTGGGGGGCGCAGCCCCTTTGCTGGTCACCTTGAAACACTACTGTGTCCCCTACTGTGACACCGTCAGTTAAGTGAAGGAATGATGAGATAATGGAATCAAAAGAGAAGACAAGTCAGAGAGGCTGCTGGACTCTGGATGCCTTCTGGCCTCCCAGGGGGCATTGCAAGTTCTACACTAATGGGAAAGGTCATACTTTCCTCTCATCTATATAACTGTTGCTCTCCCAGCTCCACTTAAACTCCCACTTCCAAGACTCCACAGGCAGCTTTTCTCCATTCTTTCCCCAAGTCTGTTCCCCACTCCCCTTTCCCACTCACTTGAATTTCCAGGCTGAGGCTCTGTTTCTGAACTTGACCATCCTCCGTGGCTGCCACACACCAGTACAATCCAGTACCTGTCGTTATGGCTACTGGGATGCAGTATTCTGGGGACTGGTCTCTGTCTCTTATTGTCCTATTATCCTTGTAGAAGGAGAAGAAGAGCTGGGAAGCAGGCCTCTGGGGGGGTAGTTGTGTCTCGCAGCTCAAGGCCATTAGGGTCCCCTCCTTGGTTTCAGTGGAATTTTTGATTCTCAGTTCTGGTCGAGGGAACAGCTCTGGAGAGAAGTCAGACTTAGGGTCAAGGACAAATTGGGGGAGGTTAGGTCCTGGGAGTTAAGAAAGGCTGGAGGAAACTGAGCAGTCATTCATTCCAGCTAAATGGATAGAGCACTGGGCCTGGAGTCATGAAGGTCCAAGTTCAAATTTAGCTTCATACACTTACTAGCTGTGCAACCCATGGCAAGTCACTTAATGTTTGCCTGCCTCAGTTTCCTGAACTGTAAAAGAGAGATTATGACAGTGCCTAACTCACAGAATTGTGAGGATCAAATGAGAGAATATTTGTAAAGCATTTAAGCAGTACCTGGCACGTTGTTGTTGCTGTTCAGTCATTTCAGTCACATCTGACTCTTTGTGACTCTATTTGGGATTTTCTTGGCAAAGATACTAGAGTGGTTTACCATTTCATTTTCCAGCTCATTTTACAGATGAAGAAACTGAGGCAAATAGGGTTAAGTGACTTTCTCAGGGTCACTCAGCTAGTTAGTGTCTGAGGCCAGATTTGAAATCAGTCTTCTTGACTCCAGGCCTGGCACCCCATCCACTATGGCGCCACCTAGCTGGCTCTGGTACATAGCTGGCACTATATAAAGGCTTATTCTTTCCTCCTCTCTATCCCACATCCACAGTGGGACTCCCAGTCCCCAAATCCAGTGTAAGATCATGACCTATTCACCAGGGCTTGTTTTTTCTCCTTAACTAGCCTGCTCTAGAATATCTCTTAGTAAGCAGTCTGAGCTCTGGTCCTTCTAGCTAAGACTCTTCTGCCATGGAGGGCTTCAGAGGATGGGTTCCTATTCTGTGACTGCATAGTTTCCAGGGGCTTATCCTTGGCAATTTCCGCCCCATGGCCAAGTGATCTTACCTTTGACTTGAAGGATGACAGGTTTAGAGCTTTGATTTAGTTTTTCATTCTTCAAATACCCACTACAACTGTACTGGCCTCCATGCTCCATCCTTGCCGCTTTGATGGATAGAGGTTTGTTTTCCTTAGTGATTAAAATTGATTTTCCCCATTTGTGAAATGTAACCCAGGATAGTTTAGCTTCTTTCCATCCTTGGCATTGCAAAGTCACATCATCTCCTTCAAACACCGAGTAAGGAGCCTGGAGGATCATCCAGTCTGTAACACATAGGAAGATACATCAATGCTAGTATCTATCTGCCTTAACTTTCTCCTCTCCAGTATCTCTAGGCGTATTACTTCCCATACTGAAACCCTACCCATCCTTGCATCCTGGCTTAGATGCCTCCTGAAACCTTTTCTCATCCCTCCCTTCTGACTGCCTGGCAACAATAAACATGGTGGGGGATTGTGAGCTATGGTTTTGAGTGGGTGTGGAACTGGGATAACCTGTCTCAGGGCCCCATATGTGAGGGATGCCCTGGGAATACAATAATAATAACTAATTATTGTGTGAGGATGATACTATGTCATATCCAGAAAGGGGAGAGATTATTGCTGGCTTGTGTGGATTAGGGAAGAATTCTTGGAAAAGGCAGCAATTGGGCTAGCTTTTAAAGGATCAGTAGAAACTTAAATGGCAGAAAAAGAAGATTGGAGAATGTTGCAGGAATAGAGAATAAGTGTATAAGCAAAGGCGTGGAAGAGTCAAATGTGTACTATGCACAGTGACTGGCAAGTACTCTAACTGGGCTAGATGAGAGCATTCATTCAGTCACTCTTTTTTGCCTCTTGAGTAAAGTTAAAACTTATTTGTCTCATTTCCATCAAGAATTCTTGAAAATCCTCTATTTCATTGAATGACCATATTTTCCCCTGTAGCATTATACTCAGTTTTGCTGGGTACGTGATTCTTGGTTTTAATCCTAGCTCCTTTGACAGAATATCATATTCCAAGTCCTTCAATCCCTTAATATAGAAGCTAGTAGGTCTTGTGTTATTCTGATTGTGTTTCCACAATACTCAAATTGTTTCTTCCTGACTGCTTGAAGTATTTTCTCCTCGATCTTGGAACTCAGAAATTTGGTTATAATATTCCTAGGAGTTTTCTTTTTGGGGTCTTTTTCAAGAGGCAATCAATAAATTCTTTCAATTTCTATTTTGCTCTCTAGTTCTAGAATATCAGGGAAATTTTTCTTGATAATTTCTTGAAGGATGATTTCTAGGCTCTTTTTTTGATAATTGCTTTCAGGTAGTCCAAAATTTTAAAATTATCTCTCCTGGATCTATTTTCCAAGTCAGTGTTTTTTACAATGAGATATTTCACATTGCCTTCTATTTTTTCCTTTGTTTGGATCTGTTTTATAGTGTCTTGATTTCTCATAAAGTCATTAGCTTCCATTTGTTCCAGTCTAATTTTGAAGGAATTATTCTCTTCAGTGAGTTTTTGAAATGCCTTTTCTATCTTACCAATTTGGCTTTTTAAGGCATTCTTCTCCTCATTGGCTTTCTGGGTCCTTTTTGCCATTTAAGTTAGTCTGTTTTTTAAGGTGCTATTTTCTTCAGTATTTTTTGGGGTCTCCTTTAGCAGGCTGTCGACTCACTTTTCCTGATTTTCTTGCATCATTCTAATTTCTCTCCCCAAATTTTCCTCCACTTCTCTTACTTGATTTTCAAAATCCTTCTTGAGCTCCTCCATGGCCTGTAACCAGTTCATATTTTTCTTGGAGGTTTTTGATGCAGGAGTTCTGACTTCATTTACTTCTTCCAGTTCCATGCTTTGATCCTTTTTGTCCCCCCTCCCCCCAAAAGATTTTATGATCTGTTTGTGCTTTCATTGTTTCCTCATATTGCCACACAAATACTTGATTTTTGAGCTCTTTTCCATGGTAGAACTCTGCTTCCAGAATGGCAAGAATTTGTCCCAAATTGCTGGGGTTTTCATAGCTCCCAGAGCTATAGGAGGAATGCCCTCTCTACAACCCCCACAGGCTCTGACTCACTGGCCATGCACCCCAGTGTCATCACACAAGACCTTGATCCAGATCCCAGGTGCAATTACACTCTGAATGGTCTCTTGGTCCCTCTATGATCTGCAAGCTAGGAGCTCTGGAAGCAGCTGCTTTGGCTCTGCCACTTTTCACCCTGGGGGTAGGGGCCAGACCATGCTCTTCTGTCCACCCCTGTTCCAGCAGAGTTCCACACTGACCTTTTACTTTGTCTTTAGAGTTTATGGGTTGAGGAGTCTGGAAACTGCCACAGCTGCTGGTGATGCACTCTCCTGAAGTTTGCTTTGGCACCACTGATTGGTGCGGTGCTGGGGCCAGAACTGTGGCTCCTGTGGGACTGAGCTTGGCTTCCAGTGTGCTATGATAGACCTTTCCTGTTGGCCTGCCAGGTTGCCTTCAATGGGAGATTTGCTTTTGTCTATCTCTTTGTGGGTTCTGTAGCTCTAAAATTTGTTTAGTGTCATTTTATTACATGTATTGGAAGTGATTGGAGTGGAGGTCACACCAAGTTTGTACTTCTATGCTGCCACCTTGGCTCTGCCCCCCGCTGAAGATTTTTGAGGTGTGAAAATGACATGACTAGATCTAGGCACAATACATGTCTGGCGGTGGTACAAAAGGTAGACTTGGGTGGAGAGGGAGATAGTGTAAATGGGAGGACCTATAAAATGGCTACTGAAATGGCAGAAGTGGGTGGAATTACCATTTTTTTGCATTTTGTTTTTATCCTGAGCATTATCTTGTAGAGCCTGGCATATAGTAAGTACTTAATAAATGTTTGTTGGTTGTTGATGGATTAAATGAAAACTAGTACTAGGATGGTGGCAGTGGGAATAGACAAATGGGGACTGATATGAGATATTGCAGATGGAAGATTGAGAGTGAAGAGTTAAAGGTAATGCTGACATTTCAAGCAGAAGAGTCTGTATGGATTATGTTACTAATGAAATAGTGAAGTCAGAGGTGGAAGGTTTGGAAGGGAAAATAATAATGTTTGCTTTGGATATATGTTTGAGATGTCAGTGGAAAATCTAAGTGGGGCTGTCCTGTAGGCTATTGGAGACAAATCTGGAACTTGGAAAACAGATGTAGTTTTGAGTGTTGTCTGTATAGACATGGCAATGAAGTTGGGGCAGTGAAGGAGATCCCCTAGGGAGAAAGAAAAGAAAGGACCAAGGACAGAAAATTAGGATATTTCCACCAAAAGGAGTGGGAAGCGGAGGAAGATCTAGTATTAGAGAAAAAGAAGGAGCAGTTCAGAGAGTTAGGAAGAGAATCAGGAGTATGTGGTGTCTTAGAATCCATGAGAAGAGAGAGTATTTAGAAGGATGTTTAAATTTTTAAAAATATCTTGAGAAATGATGTACTCAGAGTACAAATTGAAGCATATTTTCTTTTCTTTCTTTTTCAGAAATGCTTAATGTGGGAAATTGTTTTGCATGACTATACACATTTGTCAAGGTCTTTTTTTCTTGTCTTCTCAATGGATGGGAGAGGGGGAGGAGGAAGCAAGAGAATATGGAAATAAAAATAAAACAAAACGGAATTAAATTTTATTCCATCTTTCCTGACACCTCACATAGTGCATTTCAAACGGAAAGTACTTAATGAATGCTATTACAATTGATAGATACCCATCAATTAAGGAATGGCTAAAGAAATTGTGGTAAATGAGTATAATTAAATATTGTAAGAAACAATAAAGAAATGAGTATAGAGAAGCATAGAAAGATTTAGATGAACTAATGCAAAATTAAGGAAGGAGAGTCAAGGAAATAATACACACATGACTACAACAATGGAAATGGAAAGAACAATGACAAAATAACTGAAAATGAATGTTACAAAATTATAAAGAATAAGGTTAATCCCAAAGAAAATATATGATCCCAAAGAAACATTTTTCTTCACTACTTTGCAGAGGTGTGTGTGTGTGTGTGTGTGTGTTCTCCACAGCGTGTAACATTAAATATAGTCAGTTTTTTTTGATATGTTGATCGATTTTTACTGGTTTATTTTTTCTTCTTTTTCTTTAAAATAAAATCTTTGTCACATGGGTTGGCTCTGTGGGGGAAGATAGAGGAGGGAAATGGGGAAATTTAGGGGATTTAAAAACAAAAGATATCAATAAAAATTTATCTAAAAAATCTCCTGAGTAAATATTTGTTGACTGTTCGAGCAATTTTAATATCATTCATCAATGTTGCACCAGTCATGACATGATTATCTGAGTTTATGTAAAACCTCACTCATAATACTTTTTCCTTCTGTCTTCCTTCTCTAGGGCTTTTATATTGGTTCCTGGCATGTCCTTCACCAAGAGTCTGAGTGAGGTAAATCCCAAGGTGACCTCCTTTCCTCTCAGTGAGAGCCATGGGACACATTTTGCTCTGCACTTAGTGCCCAGGGTCCAGGGGCAATGGAATAATATTTCCCTCCTTTCCTTCCTCCCCTCCTTCTTTCCTTTCTTCCTCTCCCTCTGTTCTTTCTTCCCTCCCTCCTTCCCTTCCCTTTCCTTCCTTCCTTCCTTCCTTTCTTCCTTCCTTCCTTTCTTCCTTCCTTCCTTCCTTCCTTCCTTCCTTCCTTCCTTCCTTCCTTCCTTCTTTCCTTCCTTCCTTCTTT
>CM053593.1:129100633-129120075 GCA_028646575.1 Pseudocheirus occidentalis
CCTTCCTTCCTTCCTTCCTTCTTTCCTTCCTTCCTTCCTTCTTACCTTCCTTCCTTCCTTCCTTCCCTTCCTTCCCTCTTTCCTTCCTTCCTTCCCTCCTTCCTCCCTTCCTTCCTTCTTACCTTCCTTCCTTCTTTCCTTCCTTCCTTCTTACCTTCCTGCCTGCCTTCTTCCTTCCTGCCTTCCTGCCTGCCTTCCTGCCTTTCTTCCTTTCTCTCTTCCTTCCTCCCTCCCTTCTTCCTATCCATTTCTCCCTTTCTACTCCCTTAATCCCTGACCTTCTCTGCTCCAACTTTCTTTTTTTCACTGTTTTTTACTTGAGAGCAAGCATGGCCCTGTGAATAGACAGATACCCTCAGAGCTGGGATGAGCTGGGCTTATGTCCTGTCTATAAGGCCTGTTGGCTGTGTGATTCTGGGCAAATCACTTAACCCTCAGTGCTCGTAGACAATTCTGATTATGAATGGAAGAGAAGGCACCTGTCTGCTTTAGCAGATGTTCCTTATTGGATCCCTATAACAGTTCAATTATAGGAAAAAATCTTAACTCAAAAAAATGCTCCTTCCCTTCCCTTCCATTCCTGCCTCTGAAGACCCTCATAAGGGTAGAACAAGTGGACATTTATTACTGTCTAAGAACATCTCCATCACTCTGGTCACCAGGAACTGTTCCCATAGGTCTCCCCAAGACTTTAATTCTTCCACAAACTCTAGACACCGGCCGGGTTTCTGCCAGTTCCTAGAAAGAGTGTGGGCTCCAAGGGGAGGGAGGAAACTCAAAGAACCCTAGAACGTCACCTTGGGATCTTTAAATGATAGACATAAAATGAATACCTGGAGCCCCACTATACTCCTTGCTCACCATGAAAGAAGGTGATGTTCACAGGGTCACTGAGGGGAGACTCCAAACTCCCACAGCTGTACTGTCCACTTTTTGAGATCACAGTGCTGTTTTTAGAGGTTTTGTCAAACATCTTCCCATTCTTGTACCATAGGATGTCTCCTAATCCCGTGAGATTGAGATGTCCACATGTCAAACGTACTTTCTTGTAAGAGAAGACAGTGGTCCATGGAGGTTGAAGAGACAGGATAGGTTTTGTGATGGTATCTGAGATGTAAAAGGAGACAGATACACAGATGCCAGGGACTGGCTCTGGATTCTGAAGGGATGGGGAGAGTGAGGCCCAGGGTCCTTATTGGAAGGGAGGGAAGCTCAGGGCCCTTACTCTGAGGACAGTGAGGCTTAGAATCCTTACTGAATAGTGAGGCTCATGGTCCCCACTGAGAAGGCAGAAGGTTCAGAGTGCTCTGTTAGGTGGAAATGATATTCAGATGCTGCTCAGTGATGGGGAGTGAGATTCAGGGCTCCTGGTGAAAGGAGAATAAAGTTCAAAATAATTCTTAGTGAGGGGAAAGTGAGGATCAGAGTGGGAGTGCAGAGGGGTGAAGTTCAGGAATGTCAGGGAAGGGATCATAGCTCATCATAGGGAGAAATTAGTATTCTCAGTGAGTGGGGTCTTAAACCCAGAATTCCCAGTGAGCTTTAGGAAGTAGGGGCGTGTGTGTGTGTGTGTGTGTGTGTGTGTGTGTGTGTGTGTGTGTGGTGGGGTAGAGACTCCTTGGTGAGGGTGAGAGAAAGTTGCTCCGGACCTCTCCCTCTAGGTCAGAGATACTGAGCGGTAGAGGGACCAGGGGATAAGCCAAAAGGCAGTAGGAAAGGGTTACTCCATGCTCCAGCTCTGGGAGGAGGGGATATTAGATTGGTGTAAATTTAGTGTTCTTTTCATGGTCCTTCACTCCCTGTCACCAAAAGCTCTAGGGAGTGAAGGGATTCCCCTCAGAGAGATACCAAGATTCCTGAGCAAATCAGGGCTGGGCCACAATGTCAGAATGTAGGACTGAAGAGAGAAGCAAGGAAGGTGGGACTCACCAGACTTCCCAATGAACAGAGCTGTAAGAGAACAGAGAGATGAAGATTAGGTGAGACTCTAGGAAGGGCTTTCTCATAGAGAGGAGGAGTAAAACTTTAAGTGAAGTAAGAAAAGTTTTTATTGCGTGCTCACTGTGGGCAGCAGGTGCTAAGCTACTAGATCTCACTGTGGGGAGGAAAAATAAAAGGGAGAGAAGATGCAGTTCTTTCCTGCCCTGAAGGATATGACATCATAGCTAGAGAGACAAGATATACACATAGGAGAGCAAAAGAATATATTTGGTGGGTTGAAGAATAAAAAAATCCCATTAATAACTCTAGTCTGTATTTAGGCACTACTCTGCTAGGAAAAAATCATTTAAGATCAATTTAACTATAAGCCATTACTGTTTTAGAGAGATGTCCTAAATGGTAAAGTATCCCCATGCCTTCCAACATGTCTGCTGCAAGACTGTTTCAGGTAACATTGATAGGAATCTTAATTTGGCAGTGCAAAGAATGCTGGACATGGGCACGGTAGCTAAAGTGGAGGGTTGGATCTCATGTCAAGGGGACCTGACTTGTACTGATAGAAAATTGTAATATAACTGTTAATGTAAGGTCAGAAATTGTCAATACCAAATGTAATATTACTGGCCACTTCCTAAATGAAGTTCGCAATGTCAGAAAGCCAGTAACATTCCTAGCAAGACAGTGTTGATTAGGTTGAGCTGAGTCAGACCTTAAGTCCCATCCTGAAATATTGCCTTGTGGGGGGAACTGGCTTAAACTGGATCTAGGCCTTTGATGTCCTTGCCCCCTTCCCCTGGAATGCATGGCATGAAAGGCAAAACAGCCAGATTGAAGTGGTTCTCCTTGCTTGGACTGCCTGGGGTGGCTGGAGTTTTATGCCCAGGCCTTGCAATCTCATACTGGCTTCTTCTCCTCTCCACCTAAAGGCGTAAGAAGCTTTGCATGAGTCTTGGAATTGGAAAACTCACTGGACATTCCCCAGGGTGGCAGGTTTGTTACCCTGTTATCTTATTAGAGACACTGTATTATCTAACTCATGGCATTAATTTATTTCAGGATTTAACAACACTTACTAGCTATGTCACTTTGGGTATATCACCTGTCTGAAAAATGGGAATACTATCCACACTGGCCTTATAGAGTTGTTGTAAAGATAAAGAAATAAAATATGAAAGTGTTTTGCAAACCTTAAAGTACCATATAAATATTAATTATTTTTGTTATCAGATGATCTGGGTTTGAACCTGACTCTGTCACTTACTCTCTATATAAGTAACAACTTCTGTGGGCCTCAGTTTCTTTATCTGCAAAATGAGGGAACTGAACTAGATTAATGTTGTGAAACTTAGAAACAGAGGCCATTAAATCCTACATATACATAGCCTTGCTAGCTGTATATTTACTTAGAAAATAACACTAACACAATCAATATTTTATTGTATTTTTATTTGTTTTGTTAAATATGTTCCAGTTACATTTTAATCTGGTTCAGGCCACTCTTGGGAGTGCAGTGGGCCACACGCAGATCTTGAGCCCTCTATACCTTTTGCTCTCTTCTATTTTTCTTAATTTATGATCCTATGACAGCTGTGCTCATATTTTTAAAGGGCTCTCATATAGGAGAGAGATTAGATTTGTTCTGCTTGGTCTTATAGGAGGAAATTGGTGGAAGTTGCAAAAAGGTCAAAGTCAGGCTCAATGTCAGGAAAAACTTCCTAATGGAGTTACCCCAAAGTGGAGAAGGCTACCTTTCAAGGTAGTAGGTTCCTCATCAATCAGTCAGTAACCCAGTCAAAAAGCATTAATTAAGCACCTATTGTGTGTCAGGCATAGTGCTAAAGGTACAAAGAATGGCAAACGTTAGTCCCTGCCCTTGAGGAACTTGCAGTTGAATGGGGCTGGGGGAATCTGCAAAAAAACACGCCCCAACAAGATTTATAGAAGATAACTTATAGATAATCAACAGAGGAAAGGGACTAGCATTAAGGGAAACTAGGAAAGGCTTCTGGTAGGAGAGAGGATTTTCACTGTGATTTGAAGGATGCCATGAGGTTGAGATGAGGAGGAAGGGAAATCCAAGCATGGGAGGCTAGCTCATGAAAAATGCCCTGAGTCAAAAGATGATGTGTCCTGTTGTAGCAATAGCAAGAGGCCCAGTGCCACTTGTGATGAGAAATAAAGGTAAGACTGGAAAGGTAGAAGGGGGCCAGATTTTGATCCTGGAGGCAATAGGGAGCCAGAGGGGTTTACTGAACAGGGAAGTGACATGGTTAGACCTGCACTTTAGGAAGATAAGGTTGACAGCTGAGGGGCAAATGAATTGGGGTGAGGAGAGATAAAGCAGGCTATTGAGATAGTCTTGGGGTCCACAAGGTAGATTTCAAGGGTGTTTGAACTTAGATGGGAAAAATTTTTCATCTTAATTTCAACATTGTTGTCCTTTTAAATTTTATGTATTCTGAATTTATGTATTTAAAAACTGGTATTCTGAGGAGTCCATTACATTTCCTCAGATTGCCAGACTTGGGAAGGCAAGCAATGTGTGATTTTTGCCTCAGGCAGTAGATGGCAGCAGAGAGCAGCTCAAGGCAGGGACTGGGTTCCACTTTCCAGCATTACCCAGAAAGAGAGGAAGGCAGGGTTTGCAGCCAACAAGCCCTAGGAGTACATCTAAGGAGAGGAGTCAGATTTGCCAAGCCAAGATCTGGGACAGAACAGACAGACTATAAATGGTTCAGGCATAGTGGTCAGACACTATCAGAATGGACATAAAGTCCCTGTAGCAATCCCTCTGGGAAGAATAATTATAAAGATAACTTGCATATATGCAGCACTTTGTTCTTACAAAGTACATTATCTGACCCTCATACCCTATCAAGTAGGTTATGCAAGCATTAATAGTCCCATCTTATTCATAAAATTTGCATTGATATCTTTTGTTTTTACATGGTGTTCATTTCTAAAGATATCCCTCACCCGGTCCCCACTCAGCAAGCCATCCCGTAGCCCCATTTTATAGATGGGACTCTAGAAGGCACCTCACAGCTTTTATCTCCTTTTTTTTCTTCTTTCATTTTGAAAGGAGATTCTGATCCAGTGTCTGATATTCTATTAGGGACTCATACTAGACAAATGTCTAGTATTTTGTGTTAAACTTATAATTTGTGTGAGGTATAGTAGAAAAAGTGTTAAATTTGGAGCGAAACAACCCAAGTTTAAACCTTCGGCTCTATTGCTCATTACCTGTGTAACTCTGGGCAAGTTACTTCCCCTCTGTAAACCTTGCATTTCCTCATTTTTAAAATGAAGAATTTGGACTAACAGATGTCTAAAATTCTTTCCAACTCTAAAAACCTTTGTTAACAGTTGCCATCCCATAGATCATGTATGGGAATAGGCCTTGGGCCTGGCCCTTTTTGGTGAACCCCTTGATAAAAAGGACATATGTAATCAGAGGTTTCTGGTTGGTCCCTAGGTGTTCCTCCAGCCCATAATGGGGGTACATTGGTTAAGGAAGAGGACGGATTGGGCAGGAAGAGCCTCTCACCTAGTGGACTTTACAAGGAGAAACAACTGTTACTCCTGCTGTCTTCTGAACATGTGGTATGGGATGCCAACAGCTCTTCTTTGGACTTCCCATGGTGGGAAGTCCCCACCTCTGCCCTAGTAGCTATTGTGGGGGAAAAATAGGAACCATAATTATTTCGGATCATTTTGATGGACTAACAGTGTAGAAATCCCCCAAAACCTAATGGCCTATTATTAGAATGTCTCCAATCTCTACTCAAGGATGTAGTAGAGCAGATGGTCTCATCCATGGTGGTAACAACTACCTTCTATCCTTGGATAAGAGACCCTGTGATTTCGTCTAAAAAGATTGTTTTCACAATTATAAAAGTGTTTAGTTGCTTCCCCTTGTCTCCTAACCTTGGATACTGAATATTTTCTTATTTTGATAATAAATCCTACCACTTGAATTCCAAGTACTCCCCTTTTCTCCCTTGATTGACTTCTTTGACTCTTTCTTTCCCTTGCTCTCCTGTCAAATGCTTTACTTCATTCTAAATTGCTATAGGGTGCAGGTAGGTGGCACAGTGGATAGAGTACCAGGCCTGGAGTCAGAAAGACTCATCTTCCCAAGTCTAAATCTGGCCTCAGACACTTACTAGCTGTGTGATCGGGGACAAGTCACTTAACCCTGTTTGTCTCAGTTTCCTCATCTATAAAATGAGCTAGAGAAGGAAATGGCAAATCACTCCATTGTTGTTTGTCCTTTTTTTTGTTTGTTTTTTGTTTTTGAAGAGGAACAATGACATCTCGGGATGAAATCTTGGATTGCACACAAATTGGATTTAAACAAGGCAGAGTTGCACCAAGAAAACCCCAAATGGGGCTGAGAAGAGTCAGACAGGACTGAAACAGCTGAACAACAACAAGAAAGAAGTTGCTGCTGAAATGCTACTGATTAGCTGTGTACTCAAAGCAAGCCTGAAAGTTTATAAAGACAGAATCTGTACCCCAGGAATCTGACTTCGCTATCTTTGAGAGCAGATTTGTTACCTGTCTTTGACCCATGGTCATGGGAGGCCTGCTGACAATTTTGGGTTTCCCAAGCATTTGAGAGAATCCCTTAACACTATTCATGGCAGTGAGAGCATGAGCATGAGACAGAATCTAAAAGCCCCACTTGTCTCTTTTGTTTCTTTCCTTGGTGACAGGTGACTGAGCAGCTATCTTGAGATGGATAGTAGGTTGCCAGCAACTCTGTGAGTTTGAGAGATTGAGAATTCTTGGGTTCTGGTGCTGGTTTCCCAGCAGGAGGTCACTTCTTGAAAAGCTTCTTGAAAGAGATGACCAGATCCAGAAGGATGAGCCTAAACCATACCCTGGCTTGCCAGAAGATGTGAATCTTGAGGGAACTACTCAGCAGAACCAAGATAAAGGTGCTATGCCTCTTCAACAATCCTATGAAATCTTTTGTGTTTCAACATTTTAAATATTAATTTCCCAGGAGAGTACCTCAGGGATGTCGGTTAAGTTGTGCTTTGTGTATTTGTCAATTCATAGTTATGAGTCTGCAGTTTTCAGTATTTCTTTTGTGGTGGAAGAAATTGAGTTGTTCTATGTCTGATTTACTTTGTATAACAATGAGATAATATTTGTAAAATCACTTGAAGCAGTACTAGAAGGTACAATGGATAGAGCACTGGGCCTGAAGTTAGGAAGACTTGAATTTAAATCTCACCTCAGAAGTTACTGTCTATGTGATACCAGACAAGTGACCAGCACCTACCTTCTGGAGCTGTTGTAAGGATCAAATGAGATAATATCTATGCAGTACTTAGCACAGTGCTTGGCATATAGTAGGCACTTAATTAATGCTTACTCTTATTCCCTTGCCTTATATTGAGTACCTTTCTAGAAGACTCTAAGTTTCTTCCTTTTGGGTAGACCTTAGAAATGAACTAAATCTATACTTGAAGAGATTTTCCCAGGGCTCTGTGGGTAGGAATGTAATGAGCCAGAGAGTATGAGGTGAGCCCGATTTCTCTCTTTTAGAAGTCAGATTCCTCTGGGACAGAACTTTATTCTTCATAGACCCAGAGCTAGGGGTCTCTTCCGAGGGTAGGGTACACTACCCTTTGGTTCACAGAGTGCTCAGGTCAGAGAAAAGATAAAGGTCACAGGATAATTGATTTAGAGCTGGTAATACTTTAAGCTCACTTCAAATTCCCCCTTCTATGTGAAGCCTTTCCTGAATCCCCCAGTTGCTGATCTCTCCTCTTTGAAATTACCCTATATTTATTATGTATGTCCTTATATATGGACGCATGCACGCTGCCTTCTTTGATAGAATGAAAACTCCTTGAGGGTAGGGATTCTCAAATTTGTCTTTGTATCCCTAGAGGCTAACAAAGTGCCTGGCGCATGAACAAGGGGTTCACCAAAAGGGGCCAGGCCCAAGGCCTATTCCCATGCAAGCTCTATGGCATGGCCACTATTACATAGGTTTTAAGAGCTGAGAAGAATTTTAGACATCTGTTAGTCCAAATCCTTGATTTATTATCAAAATAAGAAATATTCACTGTCCAAGGTCAGACAACAAGGGGAAGCAACTAAACACTTTTATGATTGTGAAAGCAATCCTTTTAGACAAAATTGCAGGGTCTCTTATCCAAGGACAATGCTTATTGAATGACTGATTGATCTTGAAATCATACCCTTCAACTCATTCCCAAACAAAAAGTCTCCCAATAGTCATTTAGTCTCTTGAAGATTTCAAGGGAGGGGGAAGCAACTATATATTCATACCAAAGCAATATGGTGGAATGAAAACAAAACAAAACCAAACCAAAACATCAGAATCAGTAGAACACTTCCAAAAGGCCAATGACCAAGTTTCTCATGATGTTCTTATAAACACAATGGAGTGATGTGGGCTGGGCCTTGTGTGGCGGTGGATTTGTAACTGATTGAATAGCTATGCTAAAAGAGTCTCAAGGCTCCCCCATCCTTAGCCCTGTCTTCTTCAGTGTTTAATTTTTTTTAGATCAATGACTAACCATTACTTGTATAGGATACAAAACTAGGAGTGATAACTAATACTTTGGATGACCAAGTTGAGAGTCAAGAAGATTACAGGATTTAAAGCTGGAAGGGACATTAAAGGGAGGAAGGGAATAAGCATTTACAGAGTACCTGTTTTGTGGTGGACGCTGTGCCAAAAGCTTTTTATAAATATTATCTCATTTAATTCCTACAACACTTTTATTATTACTTTAAAATTTCAATTATTACTTTGAAATTAATTACTTTTTAATGATTACTTTTAATATTACTATTATTATCTACATTCTATAGTTAAGGAAACTGAGACAGAGGTTAAATGACTTGCCCAGGGTCACATAAGTAGGAAGTATCTGAGATCACATTTGGACTCAGGTCTTTCTGACTATTGGCCCAAGACTTTAGCCCAGTGGTTCTCAACCTTCCTAAAGCTGTGACCCTTTAATACTTGTGTGTGGGCATATCTGCATGTGGGTAGACCTGCCTGGAGACAGATAGAGGAACAGTGTCTCGGTTCCTAAGACCATGGGAAATATGTGTTTTCCGATGGTCTTAGACAATCCCTGTGACCCCTGTGAAAGGGTCATTTGATCCCAAAGGGGTAGTGACCCACAGGTTGAGAACTGCTGCTCTAGCCACTGCACCACAACTGCCTCAGGAAAGATCACTTATTTCAACTCCTCCATCTTAGGCTGCCCTAAGAAGTGCTGAGTGTTCAAATTTTAGGAAGTTATAAACTAGCCCACCTCTTACAATTTAGCTGTGACCATAGGCCAGGTACTTAATCTCACTAGTACTCAAGCTTCTTAAATGGAAAAAATGGAGATAAGAGTAGTTATAGTACCTCCCTATCAGAGTGGTTTCAAGGCTTATGAGAGATTACATGGGCAATATTCTTTTCAAACCTTAAAGTAACATACAGGGCATCTCCAAAGTCTTAGCATAGTTTTAAGCAACAGTTTTGGGAGAGCATTTCAGAAACTGGTCAGATCTTTTCCTCTTTACTAAAAAATATCACTTTCCCACCAGTACAGGCTCACAATGGACAGGAAGCCATGCAGTAGGAGGAAGGAAATGAGATCTGTACTTAGGCATCCAGAACTGATTTTATCCCCTTTCTTTCTTTGCCATTTGAAGGAGTCTTCCTGTTTGCCATGCTAAACAAAAGAAGATATAGCCACAGCATTTAGACTAATATTATGGGTGTGGCCCTCTACAGACACTTTATTTGCCAGGCTCAAACCCTGACTGAGGCCAAAATGCCCCTAAATGATCTGGAGGCCAGAGACACCAGCAACTTAGCAAATCAGGGTAGGGAGACTGGCAGCTACTGTGACTCCTTTCATATTGATGAGAAAAGGGGAAGCTCACTTTCTCTGTTTTCCCTTGCTTAGAGTTACAGTCCTGATCCTTATAGCTCCCAGACATGCAACACTTCCCTTTGTTTTGTCTTTTTTCCCCATAGCTTGGGTGGCAGTGGAAGGCTTTGGGATAATCCCTGAAAAAAGTAGGAGGGCAAACAGGAGGAGGTTTTGGGTTATGGTTGGTGTCCACGCTCCCATGTAGAAGTGCTGAAACCTTTTCCCTGGCATTTTTGTTATGTTAAATAAATCACATAGGCTTAATGACTGCTACATTTGCTGATTTCCAGTGCCTTGAGGATTTGAGGGGCAGAAGGCATTTGTCCACCCTGCAAAAGAAAAATTCAGATGTGCTGTTGAGGGCTGGCTCTAAGTTGTGTGCTTTTATATGAATAATACTCAATTATTCACTAATCTAAATTCAGAACCAGGTTACTATGAATTTTAAGGTTGCCTAACCATTAGTGGCATGCAGTTTCCTGGTTGGAGAAGCTCTGAATGCACACTGGAATCCTTGATAAGACCACTCAGTTGGTGGGCTTGAGTATAGTGCCACCTAGTGAACATCTCTGATATTATATTCCCTCTCTGGATAATTAATGTAGTGACATGCTACCTTTCCCTAGGTTTAAGGAGGGTAGCCCATGAATGAATTTCTGCTTCAGGACTGACAGAACTTAAACTGATGCCAAGTTTTCCATAAAATCTGGTCTCTTTAGTTCTATGCTCTTGTTAGTAAAGCATATAAGGATGCATTTGCAATTTAGGGTTATTGTTACTTTACTAACTACAATATTGTCACTGATCTTCCCTGAACATAAATGAACTGAAATTGCTTGGTAGAGAATGTATATGTAGCTGTATATGTAGCTACACTGATACAATCAGAACTTTTTTCTCCTTAACATTGGAATTCTTGTTACTTTTTCCCTTACCCACTCAAATGCCTTTTATTTAGGTGAGAATTCATATGAAGAATTCAAGGAGAAAGCTGAAATTCCTTTAAACTAACACTAAATTGTACTCTCTGAAGGAATAAGCCTCTATCTAGGCCATTCCCCTTGACTATGGACAAACTAGTGAGTGCTCACACATATGCAAGACTCCTTAGAATAAGCACGCTAGTTTTCAGAAAACTGCTATATTTTATTTATCCCAGAGCAGTGGAGATCTCTTCCTGCTTTCAAAACTATGATATATTCAATTCAGTCCAAGTGAAGTACATCTTTTTTGTATTTTCTTTAGCTAAAAGATTCCCTTAACCTAAGCAGAGACAAGAAGGATGAACCTTTTGAGCCCTCTCTAACCATCCCTTCCCATTCAGCCTACCACATGCCTAAAGTCTTTAGAAGAAGAAATTTAAATAATCTGGAATGTATGCCTGAGATGGAACCTTAAAAAATAAAAAGGAAAGCTACCTTTTCTCTCTCTGACATCCTCCTCTCCACCAGCCATCTTTGGTATTAACACCTGGAAAAAGTTGCTTCCTTTGGTTTTAGTCCCCACTTGAGTTTGGACTGCTATCATTCCTCCCTTTACCCCCAACTCTGTCTCATCTAAAGATCCTCCTTGGGATGCCTAGAGATGTCCTCCTTTCCCCCTTTCCCAATAGTCACTTGTCCTTTCACTTTGCCTACCTTTTTTTTTCTCCTCCACTTGTGGTGGTCTTGGATAGATGGTGGAGATTCAACTCAAGACAGATCTGAAGAATACGTACTCTTATTTCTACCTAATTTGAAGCTTCTGCTGACTTTATTCAATAAACTTTTCTCTCAAATTGCTATATTTTATTTATGCCTCTGCTCTGTTTCCTGAGTGTGGTGGTTAGTTCATCAGAAAACACTCATTTAAAGACCAATTCTGCTAATAATGTGAATACGATGATCTGATCAATCCTTTCTTTCAATGACTTTCTTCAGAACCCATAAGTAATGAACCCTGAATCATTTGGAAAAAGGAGTAGGGCTCAAAAACAAATGCCCCAAGGGCAACCTGGGGTATCCACTGAGTGTATGCACCTGCCCCATAAGTATCCTAATAGTGGTCCTTACATGTCAGAATAGAAATGAAAGTCAAGAAGCTATTACTCTAGAGGACAGAATCAGGACCTGTAGATAGAAATTACAGGGGACATGGGGGCAGCTCTCAGATCAATTTAAGGACTACATTTCTTGGCAAAGACTCTTGGTCTCTCATATATCTAATAGCACTTCTCTACCCCAGAAAATGACAGATTCCCTTTTGCCTGGTGTTTAATATCTGATGTAGTTGATAGAATTAGCAGGAGTCAAGAAGACATAGTTTAATTCCTTTCTCAGGCTAGCTGTGTGACTCTGGACAAGTCACTGAACTTTTCTGTGCCTCAGTAGTATTCTCATTGTTAAAGTGAGAGGTTGAAACGAATGGACTTCAAAGGCTCTTCTAGGTCTAAACATATGGTGGCCTTTCCTTGCTAAGACAAATGTTTAAACTGTTCCTCCCATGACCACACTCCACATTCTCCCTTCCTTTGGACTGTTCTAGTTTTGTGTCTGATTGCTTAAAAAAATCCTTTCAAGGCTTTCCCTGATGTAGATTTTAACCTGATTTACTTTAGGTAAAAATGTTGGGGGAGTGCAAGAAGAAGCAAGATTTAGGATTTAATATAACTTGACTCTGGTTGTACTTCCCATTTGCCCCACTCCTGCCAAGTACTTTACCTACTAAATTCTAAGACTGCCATGACTACTGGTGGCCTCCCTCCCAAACAATATTGTATATTACTACTTAATACCCATTTTTACTTATTGTCTTTGTTCTTCATATAATTATATGTGTATGTGTGTATAGATGTGTTTGTTTGTTGGCTACTTATCTTTTCCATTAGCATGTAAACTCCTTGTGCGTAGGGATTATTTCATTTTTTTTCCTTGAATCCCTAGCTGAGCACAGGGCCTGGCATGTAGGAAGCATTTAATAAAGACTTAATTGATTGACTGAAGACTGGCTACTACAGGGTTTTGTACATAGTAGGTGCTTAACAAATGTGTTGAATTCTTTGCTGAGCTGAATAGGCAGGTAGGGATTTTTGATAGGGCAGAGGTGTCTGGGAATATTCTGAAGCTCAAATTTCTAAGGAAAGTAAGTTCAAAGAGTTCAACCAATAAGTCTGCAAGGTGGTCAATATGACAAACATTTTATGAACCCTTACTATGTGTAAAATATTGTGCTAATAGATGCTTGAGGGGAACACAAACATATGACTCAGCTGTCCTACAGCAGATGGATTCAACTCCCTCTGTTTGGTCCTAGAGATAGTGGGAGCAACCTGAGGAACTTGTAGAGGAAGATTTGGCCACATATAAAGAAAAAGGTCAGATTACACTGAAAGTATTGTTTTCAGTTCTGGGTTACATATTTTATTAGGGATACTGGTAAAGGAGAAGCTTTTTTTTCTCCAAGAGAACTGACTGAAAGTGGAATAGGCTGCCTTAGGATGGCGTGGGTATCCTGGAGCTCTTCAAGAAAAGGTACTAGGGGATTTTATTGAGAGGATTCTCATTCTGGTATGCTTTGGATTCTCTGATCACCCTGCCAAGGAGCCAGATTTGGATGGGTTAGGAAAAATGAACTAATGTCCCCTTCCCTTACTACTTACCCAAGAACAGGAGATCTACCTTCAGCAGCATGGAGCCCAGGGGGAAAGGAGTAGGCACAAGTTCCTCAGTAGAATGCATATCCGACAGGAGGCAGGTGCATCTGCCTTGGTGGCAACTGTGATCTGGTTACATGGGCCCCAAAGGCAATGGGTTAGAGTAACCATAGAGGAAGTAGAAGGCTAATCTCAGATAATAGTTTCCTTTCAATATGAGGAAGTAGCTGTGCCCTGAGTTTTCTTTAGCACCCTCTTCTCTGAATGCCCATTTGGTGTAGTGGAAATTGGGATGGGATGAGAAAGGAGTACAGAGTATAACTAGTGAGATCACATCACTCACAGGAACCTAAAAAACTCAAGTTTGGGGTCTTTGGAGATTAAAAGAATGATAAACACAGCCAGAAATAATCATGATAATGATGATGATGATAACTAGCATTTATAGAGTACTTTAAGGTTCACAAAGCACTTTAAAATATCTCATTTTATACTCACAAGAACCAGGGGAGGTAGGTTCTATTATTATCCCTATTTTATAGATGAAGAAACTGAGGCAGAGAAATTAAATGACTTGCCAAGAGTCATATAGCTTGAAGATGCTTAAGGCTAGATTTGAACCTAGAGCTTTCTGCTTCCAGGAGCAGCCTTCTTATGTACTATGTAATCTGGTTAGGATAACCAAAGGGGGCAGTTGTGTAAGTGTTAGAAACCATTTTAAAAAATCACCCCAATCTATATTTATCTTAATGAAACAAACTTTGACCACAAAGAAGGTTATGGGTTTGTAACCCATCAGAGTTGTAGTATTCAGTCCAACCTTCAGGGGAGATCAGGAAAAGAACCGGGTGGATTGTTGTTTTGTGCTTAGAGATCTCCCTGCCAGTCCTGGATTCAATCTGGCCGTACTCTGGTGTTACTGACATCAGATGTCAGAGGACAATGAAATCTAGGGTATTTCTTCAAAGTCTCAGGGTGGAAGAAGCTATTTAAGCTGGGTTACATAAGGAAAATCATCCTAAAGATTAGAGCAAAGCATCCACTTACTTGAGAGGGACTTGGTTGTCCTCTGGAAGTCAACAATCACTTGTCAGGGATGTTGTGGAGAAGATTTCTGTTCAATTGCAGGTTAGAATGGATGTCCTTTGAGGTACTTTCCAACTCTTAAGATTATTCCCATTTTACAGATAAGGAGACTGAGGCTCAGCATGACAGGGCTAGTAAATGGTAGAGTCAGGATTCTAATCCAGATGTGTTCAGAGTTTAAATCTAGAACTTAAATCTTATTGGTCCTCTCTGAGAAACTGTGATGGATGAAACCACAGATTTACAAAGCAGACAAACTAAGACCAAAAGGAGAGGAAGGAAAGGTAGGATGCTCCAAAGAGAGTTGGGTCAGGAATGATGGAAGATGTTCTGGAATGAAATTCTGAAGACACAAAGGGAAACAATGAGATTTATCAAAAGGGATTTATGTGGAGGTATAGAGAGCTCATCAACCAACTTAGGTTTTTTTAAGATTAATGTTCAAAAGACAACTAGGTCAAGTTACAGAGGATGACTATAAGAACATATGTTAGAATGATAAATTTCTGAATGAGGTGAATCTGTTCGATGGAAACTAAGGACAATGAAAGTGGCCGTTTATCAAAGGTGGGATAGAACCTTTGCTTAGAGCAGATGGGACAGTGATAACTTCTAACAGAAAGTGGGTTAGGCTGCTCAAAATATTTTTTTAGCTTATTTTCTTTTCCAGGGAGAATGGCCTTTGCCATTATAGTACCTGGAAATGATGAAACCAAAAAATGGCTAACAGGAAGTTGATATCCAAGATCAATGAGGAGGTAGTCAGAGTAAACAAGCTGTTCTTGATGAAGTCAGGTGACATTGCCCAGATGAACTATTGAAGGAAAAATTCTTCATTTGGGCTTTCACCCAGATTAACAAAGAAGAACTCAGGACAAAGAGAATTAAAAGGATTTTAGTATAAGTACCTCAAGGTAAGGCCCCCTTGACTTCTACTCAGTGGAGATCAGCAATGGTTTCACAGTGGGGACAGCTTTAAGATAATCCAGATAGGTCCACCTTAGCAAAAGAAGTGGGGCCCTTGAATTTGAATTCCCCTCCAAGGTAGCAAGAAAATGACAATTTGCAGGTAGGGGGTATGTTACAAAGACAGGTGATACAAAAAAGTTGCAGACTTGGTGTTTCCTTCCCCACCAGAACCTTCTCCAGCACTATTTGATAATCTGAGCTGGTAATAATGGGTCACTGAATCAACATAACCTTCAACATAACTACATCCTCAGGTACTAAAAGAACTAAGAAATATGATTGTTGACCATCTGACAGTGATATCTGAAAGATCACTGAAAACAGGAGAGGTACCACAAGATTGGATAAGGACAAATGTCCCAATTTCTTAAAAAGAGAAGAAAAAAATATTTTAAAAAAGGAAAAAAGGGCAGCTAAGTGGTACAGTAGATAGAGCACCAGCATTGGAGTCAGGAGGACCTGAGTTCAAATCTGGCCTCAGACACTTAATGGCTGTGTAATCCTGGAGAAGTCACTCAATGGCCTCTGCCCCCAAAACACCCCCAAAGATTTTAAAAGAAAAAAGAGAAGAAAGCAGAATTTTGAAACTATGGGTCAGTGAGCTTGACATCAATGCCTGGAATAATTAGAGATAGCTGGCAAGCATCTAGAAAGGATAGTAGTGATCACAAAGAGCTGGAATGACTTCATCAAGAAAAGGTCATACCAGACTAACCTTATTTTCCTTTTTGACAGGATTATTAACTAGTAAATGAAGGGAATGCTCTGAGTTTTGGCAATGATTTGCTAAAGTATATCATTATTATTGTGGAGAAGATGGAGGTATAAGGTTAACAAATAGAGCTATATAAAAGTGGAATGAGCTTCCTAGGGAGAAGGTAGGTAAACTCCCTTTGGAGCTTTTCATAGAGAGGCTGTATGAGAGCTACTTGTCATACAATGGGGTTTCCTTTCATGTATGTTTTGGATCAGATGGCCACTGAAGTCACTCCCAACCTTCAAATTCTTGGTTTTATCAAATAATTAATTGAAAGGGTTCTTTATAGACTGAGCTCCTCCTAATGTACTTTAAAGCAGTGCCTGGAAGCAGGTTTTATGGAAGCATATTTCTGAAAGCTTAAATTATATGCAGCCATTTAAGGAACTCAGCACATACACCTTCCAAAGCTAGGAACATTTGAACATGCTGAATAATAGCAAATGCTGAGTTCATTTCTGTATATTAAGTTCTGTAAATCCCATCAGTCTTGAGGCTAGCTCATGGCAGGGCAATGCTGGCTGTACTCATCATGATCTTACCTGTGTCACAGGACAGCTGGGCTCCCTGGAACATCCTCAGCCTTAGAGGTCTCATTAAAAGCTATATAGAAGGGGAAACTCCTCTAACAAAGACAATTTCATTTCTTGAGAGAAGGAGCACTGAGAAATCTACTCAGGCTCTCCTTAGTGATAAGAAGCACTAGTTGGGAGGTTTCTGGGGGGTGTTTTCCAGGTGATGACTGGCTCTTAGAGCTGGGAAAGGGTTAGTCCAGGAATCCAACTACCATGATTGTAAGAATCTATTGTCAAGAAAACTTATAGGGGGACTATCCAACTGTCTATGTCTTTAGTGTCTTGTTATAGAGGAGGAAGAGTTAGTTAAGGATATACAAAAGCACAAGTGCTAACCTGAGAGGATGGATGTGGGGGATAAAGAGCGGCCAGGTAGGGTCAGGGAAGATCAAATTTCCAGTGGTCTCTTTAAAGGAGGAGTAAGTAGGAATTGTGGAAGGATGGTAGCATGTTAGAGTCTAGAGAAGCTCAGATCCCCCATAAGTAGCCCAATAAAATCCTAAAAATGTACAAGAAGAAGCAAATGTAAGGAAAAAACAAAAATTATTAGTTATAAAGCCCTCCATCCAGTCTAGGACTGTATAGAAGACTTCAGAACCCTGCAGAAACACTGACAGGGATAGGTGTGTGAAGAAGGGTCCCAGGCCCACAGCAGGAGTCAAAGCCAGAGTAGTCCATGATGTAGCAACCAAGGAGGATACAGGGTCAGTGCAGTATCCAGGCTGTCTGTATCCAACCTAGCACCCAAGCAACATGGGCTTGAACCATATTATAAGATAAGGACAGACAATTCCTACACAAGGTAGGGCCTCACTCAGGAACATCTGGGATTTGCTCACAACATCTATTCTAGATGTACAGGAGTGGAGTTTAACAAAAGGACAGGCCCCTAATCCAGAAGGTAAGGTTAGTGATATGAGTAAACAGAAGAAAATACCAAACACAATCAAGGTGGGGGGGAGTGAGCCCTGAACAAGAGAGTAACCTCATAACAAATCCAAAGGGAGTATCAGAGAAAAGAATGTCCTAATCACAAGGTCTATAAGAGTACTTAGGAGAAATGAAACAAGAAATACAAAATGGAATAGTGAAAGAGGAAAGAATGGCAGTACCTTAGAATGTGGTAGTGGTAAAACTAACCCCAGAACTGAACTCTGGAAAATTAGAATGGGTCAAAGAGAAAATAACTCCGTGAGACACCAGTAAATATTTTTCAAATAAAATTTTATTTTCACACAAATCCAACTTCTCTCCCTCCTACTTTCCCCCCTTCCCCATCATAGCAAAAGCAAACAAAATAAAAATCCTTGTCACAAACATATATAGTCAAGGAAAATAAATTCCTGAATTGAGCTTGTTCCCCCAGCTCCACCTCTTCCCCTCCCAACCACCCCCCCAAAAAAACTTATGGTTCATTCTGTACTCTTGAATCTATCACCTCACTTTCAGGAAGTGGGCTGCATGTTTCATCATCATGAGTCCTTTGGATTGTGGTTGGTCACTGGAGACATGAATAAATTTTAACTTGAATTCTAAAGATTAGGGAAAAATAATGTATATATATATATATATATATATATATATATATATGTAAGAATGATCAAACTAATTGATGATCAAGACTAAAAAAATGATTTATCATAAATGAAAACTGCCCAGGTCTCTTAGAACCAGAAGGCCAAGTGAAAATAGAATGTCCCTAGTCAACTCCTGAAAGAAATTCCACAAAATGAAAATTCCCAAGAGCTTCACAGTCCAAACTGAAAACTTCCAAGGATGACAATGATATGGTGGTGGTGGCGATGGCAATGGGGATGATGATGGGGATGTTGACAGCATTTATATACAGATAGTTAGGTGGTGCAGTGGGTAGGGCACAAGACTTGGAGCCAGGAAGACCTGAGTTGAATTGTTTAACAGCAGTATAAAACCTAGGCAAGTGACTTAACTTTTTTTTTTTACTTTAGTTTCCTTATATGTAAAATGAAGATAACAATAGCTTATCCACTTATCCCAAAGGGTTGTTATAAGAATCAAATTAGTTAACATATCAGCCTTTATACCTAGATCATGCACCCGTTTGGACTTGATTTTGGTGTATAATACAGATTAAAATCTGGTACAGTTAGGCCACCTTCCCTAGCATTTCTATTCATTAATTGCCTTGATATTCTGGACCTTTTGTTCTTCCAAATGAATTTTGTCAGTATTTTTTCTAGCTCTATGAATAAAATTTTTGGTAGATTGATTGATATGGCACTAAATATGTAATTTAATTTAGGTAAAATTGTCATTTTTATTATATTAGCTCAATGCAGCCATGAGCAATTGATGTTTTTTCCAATTAGTTAGATCTGACTTTATTTGTGTGAAAAGTGTTTTGTAGTTGTGTTCATATAGGTTCTGGGTTTGTTTTGGCAGGTAGATTCCCAAATATTTTATAGTGTCTACAGTAACTTTAAATGGGATTTCTCTTAGTATCTCTTGCTGTTGGGCTTCATTAGAAATATATAGGAATGCTGAGGATTTATGTGGGTTTATTTTATATCCTTCAA
>CM053593.1:129120575-129151034 GCA_028646575.1 Pseudocheirus occidentalis
GTGTTCATATAGGTTCTGGGTTTGTTTTGGCAGGTAGATTCCCAAATATTTTATAGTGTCTACAGTAACTTTAAATGGGATTTCTCTTAGTATCTCTTGCTGTTGGGCTTCATTAGAAATATATAGGAATGCTGAGGATTTATGTGGGTTTATTTTATATCCTTCAACTTTGCTAAATTTATTTATTGTCTCAAGAAGTTTTTTTTTACTTGATTCTCTAGGATTCTCCAAGTATATCATCATATCATCTGCAAAGAGTGATAGCTTAGTCTCTTCTTTGCCTAATTTGATTCCTTTGATTTCTTTTTTTCCCCTAATTGCTACTGTAAGTAATCGGGGAGAAGCAAGGAATAGTTTACCTGTCAGATTTATGGAGTAGGGAAGATTTTATGACCAAGGAAGAGTTAGAGAGCATTATAAAAAGCAAAATGGATAATCTTGATTACATCAAATTGAAAAATTTCTGTACAAACAAAGCCAATGTAACCAATATTAAGAGGGAAGTGGGAAATTGGGAAGGAATTTTTATAACCAGTGTCTCTGATAAAGGCCTCATTTCTAAAATATACAGGGAATTAAGTCAAATCTCTAAGAATACAAGTCATTGACCAATTGATAAATGGTCAAAGGATATGAACAGGCAGTTTTCAGAGGTAGAAATGAAAGATATCTATAAGCATATGAAAAAAATGCTCTAAATCACTACTGATTCGAGAAATGCAAATCAAAACTACTTTGAGGTATCACATCTCACCAGTCATATTAGCTAAGATGACAAAAAAGGAAAATGACAAATGCTGGAGAGGATGTGGAAAAATTGGAACACTAATGCATTGTTGGTGGAGTTGTGAACTGATTCAACCATTCTGGAGCGCAATCTGGAACTATGACCAAAGGGCTATATATAATTCATACCCTTTGACCCAACAATACCACTTCTGGGGTTGTATCCCAAAGAGATCACAGAAGTGGGAGGAAGACTCACGTATACAAAAATATTTATTGCAGCTCTCTTTGTGGTGGCAAAATACTGGAAATTAAGGAGATGCCCATCAATTAGGGAATGGCCGAATAAGTTGTGGTATATGAATGTAATGGAATACTATTGTGCTATAAGAAATGAGGAAGAGATGGACTTCATATTTACCTGGAGAGGCTTCTACAAATTGATGCTAAGTGAGAAGAGCAGAACCAGGAAAAATTTGTACACAATCACAGACACATCATATGTGTGATGACCAGCTTCAATAAACTGGACTCTTCTCAGCAATGCAGTTATAAGACAACTCTACAAGTCTCAGGATAGAAGGAGATATCTACATTAAGAGAAAGATCTAGAAAGAACAGAGTTTAAATGAAGACTGAAGCAATCTACATGCTATCATTCCTTTCCATGTTTGGTTTTGTTTCTTCTTTCCCATTGTTCACTCCATTGGTTACAACCAGACATGTTGATTATGAAAGTATTTGCAGATCCTATACTTGATTGCATGCCGCCATTGGGTGGTGGGTGGGAGAGAGGAGAGAAAATTTGAAACTCAAGAGATTGTGGAACTGAATCTTGTAAACTAAAAGTAAATAAACAAATCAATTAAAAATTAGTTAAAATATATAAGTGCATTGCAAACTTCAAAGATATTTAAAGAAATGTCATTATTCTGATTAATTATTATTATTATCTTCAAGATTTTCAAAGCAATTTATAAATACTGTCTCATTCTACCTTCACTATATGAGGGAGGTATTATTATTATTATCTCTATTTTATAGATAAGGAAACGGAGGCAGCACAGTTAAGTGACTTGTCCAGAGTCACACAACCAGTAAGTGTCTGTGGTAGGATTTGAAGATCTTTCTGATGCCAGGTCCAGCACTCTATCCACTCCATTATTTAGAAAAAATATTTCAGTAAAAAAATAAAGAATTTGAGTTCCAAGGGACCAAGGTCATGATTACATAAGACTTGGAAGCTGTCACACTAAGGAAAAGGAGAACTTTGACTATGACATTCCAGAAAGCAAAAGATAAAGGCTTATGGCCAGAATAAAAGTTTATTTGGCAAAACTGAGCATAATCTTATGGGGGGTGTATGGCATGAAAGGAGCAGGAAAAATAAGTCTTTAATGAAATAGAGGCTACCCAACCATTCCTGATGAAAAGGACAGAACTGAGTAGATACTTTGAAATAGAAACAGAAGACACAAGAGAAGCACAGAAAGGTATCCATATCCGATCAACTGAAAGGGATTATGTAAGGATGAATTACTGCAAGCCAATTAGAGAAGAAAAAAGTGCCTTCTCAGAAGCCTAATGTTTTCAAGGATGATAAAGAAAGTTAAATAAGACAGACTGAGGGCCTTGAGGTAATTTTATTTTTATTTCATGACCTTTGGAAAAGGTAGGGAATTATGGTGGAGAAGAAAGGAAGAAGGGGAGGAAGCTCATTATGTCACATGATAAGGGTACATGAAATGGAAAAATATGCAAACATGTTTGAAAAAATTGGGATACTGGACATCTTTTCATTTGATTTAGACAAAGGAAAGTTGAACACATATATATACATATACACAAAATTGTGGTATAGAAATACATTAACTTCAACAGGTGGGGTCAGAAAGAAGGAGTTGGGGTTTTAGTAGGAGAAGAAGGATGGGTGAGAGAGTAATCCTAATCAAAACAAACTTCAATATTTGAGGAGGGACACCTGAAATGAGAGATTAAAAGTATAAAAGAGTAAAAACCTGTGATCGGGATGCCAGGCAAAGGGAAGAGAAGAGGGGCAACAGAGTAGAAATGGAGAGTTCATTAAACATCACAAGTATGAAGCAAGTTCCTCTTTCCCTATGCTCTTTGTAAAAGGGGGAGTGCGAGAAAAGAGAAAAAAAAGTATAAGTGGATAGGACTGAAGGAAATATAGAACTATCAGTCAATAACCTTGAACATACATGGGAACCAGCTCATAAAACAGGAGGGACAGCATAATCCAACAATATCTTGTTTACAAGAAACATATTTGAAAAATAAAGATTAACATAGAATTAAAATGAGCAGCTGGTCATAGTTTGTTGTGCTTCAGATAAATGTCAAAATAACAATAACAACAAACCCACCCCAAACCAGGGGTAGCAATCATGATTTTAGACAAAGATACAATAAAAATAGGCAAAATAAAAAGAGATAAAAAGAAAACTACATTAAAGTATCATAGACAGTGGAACCTTAGATAATACCATAAATAATAACCACAGATAAATACAAGTACCATAGGTAATATTTGATATATAGGAACCAATTGGAAATAGTGTACAAATACTTAGAGGAAAAGTTAATCAAAATGCAGGGAGAATTAGATAATTATAATAGTGGGATACCTCAAAGTATTGCTGTTATATTCAAACAAAGTTAACGAAGAGATAAATGAGTAAGAAGTTAAGGATATGTAATAGTAATAATTACTATTACAGGATACAGATAAATCTTTAGGAAAAACTAGAGATAATATATCTTTTGTAATTAAGGAATGAGAACAGAATTTTACATATTTTTAAGCTGCATATGGAATTTTTATAATATTGAACATGTATTAGGGCCTATTAATCTTGAAATAAAATTCAGGCAAACCAAACATACTTTACTGATCACAATGCAATAAAATTATAGTTAATAAAGGGCCTGAGAAGCAAGAATTAACCATTAATTGAGACTAAGTAACTTAATCCTAAAGAACAGTGGGTCCAAGAACAAATCATAGGAACCATAAAATTTCTTCAAAGAAACTGACAAAAATGAGACAATATACAAAAAAATAATGAGATAGAGCTAAAGTAGTTCTTAGTGGAACAACTTAAATTGGGGCCCAACAATAAAAAGGCGCAAAACTGAGTGTTTTTAATAGTATTTTAAAAATACTCACTTTTTGAGTGCCAAATTCTCTCCTTTCCTCTAACTCCTTCTCCACTTACTGAGAAGACAAGGAATATGATACCCATTATACATGTGAAGTCATGCAAAATATATTTCCATATTAGCCATGTTAAACAACAACAAGAATAATAAAGTGAAAAAAAACCCCAAATCTTCCATCTGCACTAGTTCATCAATTCTCTCTTTGAAGATAGGCTGCATTTGTCATCATGAGTTCTTTGGGATTTTTGTATTGATCAGAGTAGCTAAGTCTTTCACAGTTGATTATCATTATAATTGAGCAGGTACTTGGTACAGTGGATAGAGTGTCAGATCTAGAGTTAGGAAGACTTACCTGCCTGTGTTCAAATCTGGCCTCAGATATTTACTAGCTGTGTGACCCTGTGTAAACCTTGTTTACCTCAGTTTCCTGATCTGTAAAATGAGCTGGAGAAGGAACTAGCAAACCACTCCAGTATCTTTTTGGGAATTTGGTGATTTAGTGGATATAGCCCTGGTGCTGGAGTCAGGAAAACCTGGATTTAAATCTGGTTTCAGACACTTTTTAACTGTGTAACCTTGGGCAAGTCACTTAACACTCTGTTTGCCTTTATCCACTGGAGAAGGAAATGGAAAACCACTTCACTTTCTTTGCCAAGAAAATCCCATAAAGGGGTGTAATGGTAATGGTAATTTGAAGATCTCCCTCACCCCTTAATAAGCCTAAATTGAACTTGAGGACTTTCCCTGATTTGAAAATATACACTGCCCCCTAACAGGCTTAATGTAGTCACATGGAGACTGTGGTGGGAAGAGTTTGCTGAAGGGTGGAACAGAGCCCACACGAGAAGCTTGCTTGAGGGAAGCTTATTTTTGGGGAAGGTACAACTTTTGTTACTTTGTAGTCAAGTGGTCACAAGGGTTGTGATGTTTTCTGACCCTGGAGAAGGCTATATATACCCTGATGTGAGGTTTTGCTTTGGGGCTCACTTTGGAAAGAATTGTGTGATTTGGCCAAATGAGACTCTGGGCAGCTGTTGAGACCCCTGGCTTTGAAAACCCATATGCTGGTGCTTCTCTCTCTGGTGATTAACTGTATGTAGGTACTGGTTAGACGGCTAGAAGCCCTGTCTATTGGTCTGCTGAATTGTGTTCTCTTCTCTGTAGTTTTGTCTGCTTGTAACTTCTGTTTGTTTTCTCTGAAATTCAGGCTGCTGACTTTTCCCCCTGAACTAGGTAAATGATATATGTTTGATTAAACTAAGATTGTTAGCCCTTTTTGAGTTGCTTTCCTTTAGAAAAGCAAATCAAAGAATCTGTGCTAGTCGCCATCTTGGGTATGATAGTGTGCTTGCTGTTACAAGAGGTTATGCAGAGCTTTACGTGATTGAATAACATCATTACAATATTGCTATTACCATGTAAAATGTTCTTCTGGTTCTGCTTACTTTGCATCATTTCATAGACATCTTCCCATATTTTTCTGAAACCATATATTTCATCATCTCTTACAATACAACAGTATTCAATCACAATCATATGCCACAATTTCTTCAGCCATTCCCCAGTTGATGGGCATTTCATCAACTTCCAATTCTTTGCCAACATAAAAAGAGCTACTATAACTATTTTGTACAAATGAGTTTTTTTTAATTTCTGGGATTCAAACCTAGTAGCAGTATTTCCAGGTCAAAGGGAAGCATAGTTTTATAGCCCTTTGGGCATAATTAACATTCTCCAGAATAGTTATACCAGTTAACAACTTCACCAACAATGTATTAGTGTCCCTATTTTTCTCATCTCCTATTGACTGTCATTTCCTTTTCCATTAAATTAATGTCTGATAAGTGTGAGGTGGTACCTCAGACTTGTTTTAATGTGAATTTCTCTAATAAATAGTGATTTGGAGCATTTTTATATGACAATTGACAGTTTTGACTTCTTCTTAAAACTGCTTGTTCATATCTTTTGACCATTTATCAATTGGGACAGGGCTCTTGTTTTCATACATTTGACTTAGTTATCTATATGTCTGGAAAAAATGAGACCTTTATCTGAGAAACTTGCTGTAAATTCCCACCTCCCTCCCTGTCCCAACACATACTAGTTACCTGCTTTCCTTCTAATGTTGGCTGCATTGAGTCTGTTTGTGCAAACCCTTTTAAATTTCATGTAGTCAAAATTATCTATCTTTTCTCCTGTGATCCTCTTTATCTCTTGTTTAGTCATAAACTCTTCCCTTATCCTTATATATGCCAGGTAATTTTTTTCATACTTCCCTAGTTTGATTATGGCATTATCCTTTATGTTTAAATCATGTACCCATTTTGACCTTGTTTTGCTATATGGTATGAAATATTGGTCTATGCCTAGTTTCTAACAGACTGTTTTCTAGTTTCCTAGCAGTTTTTGTGAAATAGTGATAGTTAAATAGAGGATTTTATATTTGGTTCCAGAAATAATTCAGAGGGACTGGAATTTACGGAATGGAAAGTGACACAGTCAGACCTGAACTTTAGGATGATTAATTTGACAGCTTTGGTGGAGTACTGGGGTGGGTTGGAGTAGATTTAGTGGACTGGAGTGGGGAGAGACTTGAAGCAGGTATATGAATGTAGTTGAGAAATTTTTCAGTCATATCCAACTCTTTGTAATCCCATTTGAGGTTTTCTTGGCAACGAAACTAAAGTGGCTTGCCATTTCCTTTTCTAGTTCATTTTACAGATGAGGAAACTGAGGCAATAGGACTAAGTGACTTGCCCAGAGCCATACAACTAGTAAGTGTCTGAAGCTAGATTTGAATTCAGGAAAATGAGTGTTCCTGACTCCTGGTTCAGCACTCTCTCAACTGCGCCATCTAGCTGCCCTGATATGAATACAACTATAGAAATAAAGGCAGATCTAAATAATTAGAAAAATGTTAATTGCTCGTGGGCAGGCTGTGCCAATATAATAAAAATGAAAATACTACTTAAATTTATTTATTCAGCCCCATATCAATCAAATTGCAAACAGATTGCTTTATAAGGATAGAAAAAATAAAATTAATTTGGAGGAACAAAAGGTCAAGAATCTCAGTGGAAATTGAGAAAAAAACACTCTGAAAGATTTGACAACTGTATCAATGCAATTACCAATCACAAATCCAGGGGACTAATGATGAAGCATACTACCCAGATCTTGACAGAGAGGTGGTGGTTTGAGGATGCAGAATAAATGGGAAGGCGTCTATAGGCTTTACAAGACTGCCAAAGGGTTCTTCTACAACAAAGCCAATGTGGGAATTTGTTTTGCTTGACTATATATATATATTTCTCATAAGAGCTTTTTTCTTTTTTTCAGGGTAGGGGGAAAGTGAGGAGATAGAGGCAGGGCAGCTAAAAGAAGAGAGAAATCAAGCAAGTAATTAAGACAGAAAAAAGAAAAGAAGGAAGGAAAAAAGGAAAAAAAGGAAAAGGGGACCATTATGTTATCTTTTAAGACGCACAGAAGAGAACAAAAAGAAGAGACTTCATCATATATTAAAAAACAAAAGCCAGCTATATGTAATAGAGATAAACAGTTTTATATAGGATGGAAACTAACAATGTGGAAGGGGAGATAAACAGACTGAAATGGGGACCAAAGCATTAGAGAAAGAAATCCCTGCTGCTTCTCAGGTTTATCCTGAGAAGTCTGAAGAGATGTAGTTGATCTAACTTTGAAAGAATGAATCTAGAATCTTACAACATATGGGAAAGCAAACACAAAGTATTTTATGAAGGGAAAGTAAGGAGGGAGTATATTCCAAACACATAGTACAACCTACAGAAAGGCAGAGATGTGATTGAACTTGGTATACAGTAACTAACAAGAATTTTTAAAAAAAATTTATTTTTTACACAAGAAGCATACAGTTAAAAGCTTACAGTTAGTGCTCCAATTCCACTCAATTAACATCAATTAGATTTTACTATGATACTTACTGAGAAGACATAACATGGGCAGAAATACAAACTTTCTCACACATTAAGATCTTGGAGAACATCCTCCTATGCTACCTCAGTCCTTGGGGAAAATAAGTTCAAATTCAACACAGTTTCTACTAAGGAGAAAAAGTATTTCCCATAATTTGGCCAATATAATTAGAATAAGGAAGGCCAGGTAAGGTGGTACCAACAAGTATCTGTAAAGTCACTTAACTCTGTCTTGGTTTCTTCATCTATAAAATGGGGATATTTATAGAACCTACCTCACAGGGTTATTATGAGAATCAAAAGAATAAGAGATGTTGTTATTGAACAAATTGTTCTCCTGGTTCTGCTCACTTTACTATGCATCAGTTCATACACGTTTTCTCAGGTTTCTTTGAAACTTTCCAATTCTTCATGTCTTACCATGCAATAATATTCTATTACATTAATATACTATAATTTGCTTCGCTGTTCCCCAATAGTTTCCAGTCCTTCACTACTACAAAAAGAATGGTTACAAATAGTTTTGTATATATGGGTCCTCTTTGTTATCCTTTGATCTCTTTGGGGTTTAGATCTAGTGATGAGATCCCTGGGTCTAAGGGCATGCATAGTTTAGTGATTTTGGAGGCATAGTTCCAAACTGGTTTCCAGAGTGCTTAATTTATTACTCTTCTCACAGTGCATTAGTGTGCCTGTTTTCCCACAGTCTCTCCAATATTTGTCACTTTTGTCATCTTTCCCAATTGGTAGAATCTTAGAATCACTTTAATTTGCATTTCTCTAATTATTAGTTATTTGGGGCATTTTTCATAGTGGGGCAATTTGCATAATATATGCATTTGGGGCATACATTCATATTCATATGTTGGTACCTTGAAGTTCCTTTGTACATGCTTGTAGTCCAACACAACTATATCTGACGACTTTCTCCCACTATCAGAGGTTTCTAACCTGGGGGTCCATGAACTTGTTTGTTTAATATTTTATCACATTATTCTATACGTTATCGACTACAGAACCTTTCCTCCAGACTACTACAAAGGTCCGTGACACAAAGAAGGTGAAGAATCCTCGGCTTATGTGTAATTTCTTCCAGACTGCTTTCCAGATTTCTCGGAAGATTTTGTCAAGCAGTAGGTCTTCATCCTGGTAACGGGGGTCTTTGGGTTTATCAAAAGCCATGATACTGTATTCATCTTCTTCTCCGTGTTGTGTACCTAATCTGTTTCACTGATCAGTCTCTCTCTCTCTCTCTCTCTCTCTCTCTCTCTCTCTCTCTCTTTTAAAAGCAGAACCACATCCTTTTGTAGAATAGTTTGCTATCTGGTACTTGAAGACTCAGGTCTCAGAAAGGCAGCAGAGAAGGCTGAGATAAATGACCATGCAAGGGGGCTGGAATCCAAGGACAGCTGAGAATGCTGATTTGTGTTAACTCCTATTATTACACAGAGTGCTGTATTTGGAGTCAGAAAAATCTGAATGAGAAACTTATCTCAGACATTTAACACCTGTGTAAGACTCTAGACAAGTCACTAAACCTCTGTCTGACTAGTTTCTTCATCTGTAAAGTGGGAATAATGGGCTCTTCCTTAGAGGGGTGTTGTGAGGATCAAACAAATTAACATGTAAAGCACTTTTAAAATCTTTCAGCTCTATGTAAATGTTAGCTACTATTATCAAAAACTGATCAGAATGATCACATGCTACTTTGGTTAAAGGTGGCAATGCCATCTTCAAACTCTATGCCTTTGTTCTGGCTGGCTCCCATACCTGGAAAACATTCCCTTTTCAACTCAAAGAATCTTTCTTTTCCTTCAAGAAGTATCTCAAGCCCCTACTTTCTATCTTTCCTCATCTCATCCCCCCAAATTGCTAAAGCCCTCCCTTTCTAACTACCTTGTTTGAACTACTTAATATTAATTCTATTTATATTTTTTCATATATGCTTACATGTTTACTTGTTGCTTCCTCCAATAAAATACCAGCTCTTTGAGAATAGGGACTGTTTTATTCTGAAATGTAAGCATCAGTCAGAGGAAAGATAAAAATATCAAGGGGCAAGGAGGCTCTTTTTTTAAATAAAAAGATGGCACTCACCCCCTTTCCTAATACTCTCTTCTGGAAGTAGTCCATTTGGCAATGTCCCTCTCAAAGTGTGGCATTCAGGGGGGAATTGTGGAGAGATTAAGTTTTTATGCTCCTGGAGGAGAGTCTTTCCCAAATTAGCCATTTCATCAGCCCTCCTAGCTTGCTACAACTCCACATGGATTGCTTGCCTTGCGTGTGAGCACTCTTCCCACCCCTCTTTAGGACGTATTCCCCCCTCCCAACCCCATATATTCAGCTATATACTACTTCCTGAGCCCTGGGAAAACTCCACTCTGATGCTCAATGATTCTTGCCTAGAATTTCCATCCAGAGCCTAGATGGAGGTTAGTCTAGACTCACTAATAACTCACTCTTCACCACCAACTCCTTCTCCAGTTTTCCCCAACTTTGCACCAAATGCTTGGTCCCCTGGGAAAATGACCAGCCTGAAGTCATTCCTCAATAATTCCACCCTATCCTTTCGATACTAGAGATCTGACCCTGGGAGGTATGGTAGTACAAATCCCCCATTCCCTACAACCTACTCCCTTTTCCCCATCCCTGTCAATCTCAAACCTCCTCCCCCAAATGCCTACCTCACCATCTGCCTGCCCTTTCATGGTATAAATCTGGAATGCCTGCCCCAAAGTTAGCAAACTTGTTCTTATCTCAATCCTTTTTATTTCTCACTCTTTCCATCTGCTTGTACTCACTGAGACCTGGCTCTTCCCCGCTGACATAACTTCCTAGGTGCCCCTCTAACACTTGGCTGTGCTTTCACTCATACCCTGCTGTGACTCATTGGTCATGGCAGGAGAGTCTCAATACTCCTTGCTTCCTACTGCCATTTCCAGAATCATCCTCTATCTACATCAAGTCTTTCCTCCATCTCTGATGTTTATTCAATCTCTATCAGTCAGTCAAGACTTTAGGAGCTGTTATCTATCAACCTGCAGAACACCTGCTTTCATTCCTCAATGAATTCAGCGCCTTTCTATCCTCTCTAACTCTTGCCCTCATACTCGAGTACTTCAACATACATATTAATACTTCATTAAACACCTTGAGGTGTAGGATATGTTAAGGGAAGACTAGCACTGAATGAGACAGGTGAACGCATTCTCATAAAATAAAAGACAGTCACCAAACTTGAGCTAGGTCCTAGATCTCTTTAGGCCTAAGTTTCATGTTCCTGTAAATCACCTGATTTTGGGGAAATCAGGTAGTGTGCCCCTATTCCCCCTCCCTTTTTTCTGTAAGGGGCTTTTTGTGATGGCCCCCTTTTGCTACAAAAGGATAATCATAGCTATATGTCTTTGTATTGGGCAGGAGGGGCTTTCCAGGGTCCTGCGTGGACTGTGAGGTCATGTCACCCCACACATGGGGTAATGATCCAGCATTAGGGGATTTTTGGTGGGAGGGGGTTTTGGATTTATCTGGAAATTTGGGGATTGCTCATAGAATTGTTTGTACAAAGGTATATAACTGCTTGCTTGCCTCTTGTTGGGTGCCTCCCTATACCAGGTCTATCTGGGATGGTGACGCCCAATTCTCGTGAGACTTTTCTTTAGAATAAAGAGCTTCTATTTCTACCCGGAGAAACCTCTGAATTTATTTGGGTAAGGGTCTTTGGGGTCTTTATCACACTCAGCACCTTTGGTGTGGGGACTGCTGAGCCCTTTCAGGGCTGCTTTCCACCTCTGGTATCTACCTGATCCACCTAACTCTCACCTGTGGTTCAAAGGAGCTGCAGTATGGACAGCAGCCACACCTGGTAAACTGTTTTGACAGATGGGCTAAACCAGGTTGAGGGTAACTGAGAGGTCTCAAACCCATAGGTGAGTTAGAGGGGTGTCTACCCCATATGAAGACTTCCCTTGGTAGAATGGGTAGATGAGAACAATTTGTTCCAATGGCCATGAAAGTAGCTGAAGTAGGTGCTGTAGAGTTTGTTTAGACACACCAAAGACACCAAGGTCATCCACTGCATCTTGAGCCATCGCGGATCATCTTGACTCTGTTCTGCCACTTGACTATGACGACTCTGGAAGAGAAAGTGAGGCTGACAACTTAATACAACTCTGCCTCACTTAAATCTAATTTACACATGAATCAAGACATCACCCCATACCATTTTACGATTTTTACCTACCTCAAAGTCTGGTGTCAACAGGAAAGTGATGAAGTACCAGGGATGGATACACTGGGAACTGTAGTTACAACCCTGCACACAGGTGGCCCAGGCCATAGGGTCATCTTCTCACTGGAAGCAGCAGTGGAATTAAGTAGCCCCCTGGGTGTCTGAGTAGCCTTTTAAGGGTTGCACAGCTCACCTCCTGGTGTGAGGAAGGGGCTAGAAAAGGTGCCCTAAAAATTGTCTGCTTTCCCAGCCCTGGACTGATTACTACAATAAGTGGTGATCCCTCTCTGTGGGATGTTGAAATACAAATAAGTGTACAAGAACTTCTGCAAAGATGACTCCACTCACCATTGTACAATGGGAGTAGACCTGAAAGACAAACATCTTGTTGCAAGAGAACTCCGCAGGTATTGCATCCAAATAGCAGCCCTGAGTGAAACAACGTTGGCAAATGACGACCAGCTTACTAAAGTTGGAGCAGGACACACATTTTTCTGGAGTGGTCACAGTAAAGGGGAATATCATCAAGCTGGTATAGGTTTTGCAATCAAAACTAATTTAGTCAACAATCTTGTATACCTACCAAAAGGAGTGGATGACAGGCTTATGACAATGTGATTGCCACCTGCAGGAAAACACTATACCACTATTATCGGTGCCTATGCTTCTACCATGATGAACCCTGATGAGGTCAAAGAAAAAATTTATAAAGACTTGGAAACTCTTATCATCAATTGCCAAAAAGCTTATAATTCTGGGTGATTTAATGCTAGAGTAGGCTCAGACTAGCAGATATGGCAGTGAGTCCTTGGAAGGAATGGAGTTGGAAACAGTAACAGCAGCGGTTGCTCTTATGACCTTCTCATCACCAACACTGTTTTTTATTTACCTAAATGCAATAAAACGTCATAGATGCATCTTCACAGCAAACACTGGCATTTAACAAACTATGTGATTGTAAGGAGAAGAGAAAGAAAGACAGGATATGAGACTGATGAAGGCAATGTGGTGGACTGATCATAGACTTATCCTCTCCAAGCTATATATTTGAATTCTGTGGCTCCAATGTAAAATGATTACCAGAAGACTGAATGTCAACAGATTAGAGTGCTTCTCTGAGCAGGGGCCTGTTTGTTGCTAACTTAAAGGGAAAGCTTAGCCAACACATGCTTGGCAACAGCGGAGCAGAAAAGGAGCAGGCAGTTTTCAGAGATTTGGTGCACAGTACTGCATTTGCTCATCTGCATCAGAACACCTGCAAACATCAAGACTGGTTTGATGAAAATGAGGTGAAATTCAGAAGCTGCTAAATGAAAAATGAGAATTCCACAGGGTTTACCAGAAGGCTAGTTCATCCATCTCTAAGAAAGCAGCATTCAACTCCATCAAAAGTCAAATACAAGTGAAGCTTAGAGAGATGCAGGATTCTTGGCTCTGTAAGATGGCAGATGAAAATCAGTTTTATGCTGATAGTAACAATCCAAAGTGCTTTTATGATGGCCTGAAGGCTATTTATAGGCCAAAGACATATGGTGCATCTCAACTACTCAGTGCTGATGGAAGCACATTGATTAGTGATAAGGACATGATCCTTGAGAGATGGGCTGGACACTTCCATCATGTTCTCAACAGACCAGCATCAATCAATGGGGAAGTCATCAACCTTTAACCTCAGGTTGAAGTCAATCCCTCTCTAGAGAAATTTCCAACTGAAGAAGAGGTTTTGAATTCCAATTAGGCTCCTATCCTGTGGCAAAGTGCCTGGTGTTGAGTCTATTCCAGCTGACATTTAGAAAGTGGTGAAGTCCATTGCTCATACAAAAGCTGAAATTTCCCAGGTTATGAAGACAGAGGAGGTTACCCTTCAGGAGTTCAAGGACACCTCCACTGTTCATCTCTATTAAGTAAAGGAAATAGATTTTCCTGTGACAATCACAGGGAGGTCTCTCTCTTAGTCACTGATGGCAAGATTCTTGGCAGAGTTCCCCTTAACAGGCTAATCTTTCACCTGGAAGCTAGTATGGCTTCAGAAAGGTCTGAAGAATCACTGATATGATGTTTTCTGACAATACCAGGAGAAATGTCAAGATCAGAAGAGAGATCTGTACACGTTTATAGATCTGACCAAGGCCTTTGATACTGTCAATCATGATGGCTTATGGAAAATTATGTCAAAATGTGGTTGTCCAGAGAAGTTCATCAGTATTGTACATCAATTTCATGACGGCCTGCTTGCCTGAGTTCTGGATAATGGACAATGCTCTTGCACTTTCCCAGTCACCAATGAAGTGAAACAAGGTATACCTGCTTCCATGCTTTGCATGATGTTTTCAGTCATGTTATCAAATGTAATGAAGATGAACATGGGATCAAGATCAGGTGCCTCCCTGAGACTAAATTCTTCATCTTGAAAAGGCTACAAGCCAAGACCAAAGAGAGGAAGTGTTAATGCACGATTTTTTTTGTTTGCAGATGATTGTGTATTCAGTGCAGCCTCTGCAGCTGAGATGCAACAAAGTATCTATTGATTTTCTTCTTCTTGTGCTAATTTTGGCCTAACAATTAACACCAAGAAAACACAGGTACTCCATCAGCCAGCACTATACTATCCATACACAGAATTATTGGTTACAGCAAATGGAGAAGTTCTGAATGCTATGGATAAGTTCACTTACGTTGGCAATATGCAACTAATGAGGTTGATGCATGCATTGCCAGAGCTAGCTGTTTTGGGAAACTCCAAAGGAAAGTATGTGGTTATTAGACTGATGCAGCAGCAAGCACCTAGCATACCCAGGGTGGCTGCTAGTCCAGGGGAAAAAGTCAGCACCCTGAACTTCATAGAATACAAACAGAAGTTACAAACAGACAACAATACAGAGAAAATAACAGTTCAGAAAACAGGGCTTTCAGCTGTCTGACCATTATATCCATATCTAGTTAGCCACCACAGAGAGAAGCACCAACATCTAGGTTTTCAAAGTTGGAGGTTCAACTGCTGCCCACAGTCTCATCTGGTCAAATCACACAGCTCTTCCCAAAGTGAGACCCAAAGCAAAACCTCACCTCAGATGTATGTATAGCCTTCTCCAGGGTCAGAGAACATCACAAGCCTCTTGGCCCACTTGACTACAAAAATAACAAAAGTTGTGCCTTTCTGAAAAACAAGTGTCCCATCACAGGCTCCATGTAAGCACCTGCAGCCTATGAGGGGGCAGAATATATTTTCAAATCAGGAAAGGTCCTCAAATTCACCTAGGCTTATTAAGGGGCAGGGAAAATCTTCAAATTCCTATTACCATTACAACTGACTACCAAACTGAAGGTCTACAGAGCTGTTGTGCTGACCTCATTGTTATATGTCTGTGAAACCTGAGTGGTCTACCGGCACCATGCCAGGAAAACTGAATCACTTCCATTTGAATTGTCTTAGGAAGATTCTGAAGATTGCCTGGCAGATTAAGACACTAGACACTGGAGTTCTTCCCCAAATTAAACTGCTAAGCATTCAAACTGTACTGCAGCGAGCACAACTCTAATGCCCCACATTATTGGAATACCAAATGTATACTTGCCTTAAAGACTTTTATGGAGAACTCACACAGGGCAAGTGCTCACATTGTGGTCAGAAGAAGTGATACAAGGACACTGTCAAGGTTTCTCTTAAGAACTCTGAAACTGATTATGTGGCATGGAGACACTGGCGCAGGACCATCCAGCATGGCATGCCCTCATCATAGAAGGTGCTGTGCTCTGTGAGCAAAGCAGAATTGAAACTGCTTAAAGGAAATACGAGATGCACAAAGTTAGAGAATCCACCCCAAATGTTCACGTGGACTATTTGTGTGAAACCCCTGTGGCAGAACTTTGTGGGTTCACGGTTAGTCACAGTCGGATGCACCACTGTAGCCTGACTCTAACAAAAAGGTGAATTCGATTGTCTTTGAGAAGCAGGACAACAACCACTACCTCAAACTCCTTAACCTGCCAGTGCTTCAACTTCCCCACTTTCCAGGACTTACTCCTTCCTATCACCTCAGCCACACCCAGACACTTCCTTCCCCATCTAGACCCCTTGTTGAACCAGTTCAGCTCTGTAATGTGCTATCTTCTTGAGTTTCTTGCCCCTTTATCCTGTTGTTGCTCTTGCCCTGCCAAGCTTTGGATTACGCACCTACCATTTGTTACCTGGTCTCCTATTCACATTCACCTGTCCAGATTTTCCCAGACAGCCCCATACACATGCACACTATACACATACACATAGGCATATACAAATATACATAGATGTAATGTAGTATATAATAGTACAGCTATAATGAGCATGTTACTGTGTATACACACACACACACACACACTATTTAGTTATTTAGTCCATGGATCTCAACTTCCGATTTGAAAATATAGCCACTCTAGTGACAGTGCTTTGTTGAACACATAGGGCTAAGAGATACATAAATTACTTTGGTGACATTTTAGCTCAAGCCAAACAAGTCCATCTACCACATAACTTCTTCCCACAGGGAATTTTAGTTCTAATACAAAGTCCTAATGATACAAAAAGCAGATGGGAGGGGATGTTTACCCTTCTAGGCATTCAGACAGATTTGTCAGGGGTCTAGAAGTCCTAATGCTCCCTTTAGCCACAGGGATGGAACAATCTTCAAAATAGAGATTAGAAAGCTCTTTCCATGTATCACATAGTGGTGAGGAAAGCGCTTGGTGAATTGTAAAGTATTTGTCTTCGTTGTCCTTCATGGATACATCTGGGGCAATGGACCAGAGCCTGAGGGTTCAAATAAACAATCCCTTTCATTAAAATATATTTGCTATATTGTTTACATATAAATAAAATATAATGCATGTATAATATTTATAAAAATATATAGTATATTTAATAATCTAAAGTATATTTTTATAAAAATAAAATATATTTAATAAAAATACCCTCAAATAAAAGCCATAGGCAAGGAAATTATAAGCAGACAGCAAGGAAGTCTTTCTGGGCGCCAAGAGCCCTACTCCACAGTCTTAAAGCCGGCTGCTGCTACCCCCTTTCCCTCCAAAGAGAGAAAAAAATCAAGTTCAAAGACCTAGAACTATCCAGCCCTAAACAGTTGGTAGGGTGAGAAGTGAGTCCTGAAAGGGCTTAGCACTAAACATCTATCTCAAGAAAAAAATGTTTTTATTCTTATTCTCTAGCTTTAGACTTCCTTTCAGTTCTTTCAGTCACTTCTAGCTTAGCAAAGATCCACATTTTCTGATGCACCTAAAATTACTGCAGAGTATACTGGGGAAAACAACAGCCTTAGACTCAAGAGAGAGCTGGGGTCACATATTCACCTGTTCTCTGACCATGGGCAAGTCACTTCTCTGAGCTTCAGTTTCTCTATGTAGAAAATGGTGATGATAATGCTTGTTGAATCTGCTAATGGGATCATTCACAGGATCACAGATTTGAAGAAAGAAGGGGCATTAGAAGTCATTTGTTCCAAAGCCCTAATTTTACAAATAAGGACTCTGAGACCTAGACACAATAACTGACTTGCCCAAAGTCACCTAGAGAGAAAGCAGGAGAGGTGGAATTTGGACTCAGGTCTTTTGATTCCAAATCCATACTCTTTCCATTATACCACATAATTTTGAGTAAAGCACTTTGTAAACTGTAAAATGTTATAGTGCTACATAAATGATTAAAGCATTATTTTGCCTTACCAACAGGTTCACCAAAGGTTTCTTTCTTCTGATCTGGGGGTCTTAGTGAACTGCAAGCTCAATTTGAGTCAACAACATTGTGAGACAAAAAAAAAGAAAAGAAAAAGTAATGCAATCTTGGGTTAAATTAAGAGAAGTACAGCTTCCAGGAACCATTGTACTCTGTTTTGGTCAGATCATTCTGGAGTATTCTGTTCCTTTCTGGGCACTACAGTCTAGGAAGCAAATTGATAATCTGGAATGGGTCCAGAGGGCAACCAGATGGTAAAGGAATTTGAATTCAAACCATACAAGGATTTGTTGAAAGAACTGGGCAAGTAGAGCATGAAGAAGAGAGGATTCAAGGTAGACAGGAAAGCTGTCTTCAAGTGTTTTGAAAGGCTATATGTGGAAGAGGGATTAGACTTAGTCTCCAGTCACATAATAGAGAACCAGAAAAATTGACTAAAAGTTCCAAAGAGGAAAATTTAGGCTTGATGACATGAAAAACTCCTGAACAATTATAGCTGTTGCAAAGTAAAAAGGTCTAGCTGGAGAGGAGCAGGCTCCCATTCAAGGGAGGTCTTTGAGAAAAGGCTCAGTGACACTTGCCATGTGTATTGTAGAATGAATTCTTTTTTAGCTCTGGGTTGGACTATACAACCTCTGAGCTGCCTTCTAACTATAAAATTTTTATTCTGTGTAATCCTTTGATTCTAGTCCTTTCAGACACATTTTGACATTACTATGGAAAAAAGAGGTCAATAGGAAAGGTGGTATGAAAAGCATTCCCATTGTCTCCTTTTCTCACTATTGCATTGCTGACAGGTGCTAAATATACCTCCTTCCCTATTGTCTTCTTTGCTATTTGGTTCTTCTGTAAGGGATTAGGGTAGTGGTCACCAAAGTAAGGGCTATGCAGCGTCAGGGGTAGATGGCATGATCCTAAAGTGTGTATGATTATCCAATCAGAGAGCGTGATAAAGTAGGTCACATCCTACTCTCCCTGTGATAGGAAATCCTGCAATAATCTCTAACACAATTATATAAGCCTTTTCATTCATCATTGACTCACTATTCCCCCATTTTCACTGGCTGGTGGTTGGTTTTTGTCCTTTATACTTGAGGAGGGCCAAAATGACATCATTGTGTTGGGGTCAAGGTACAGTGTATCCAACTGTGGCTGATTAGACCAGTTCAAGCTTGGAAGACTTTACCACATGTCGAGCACAAATAGTCCACATAAATATTTGTGGCAGATTCTCTAAATTTGTGAATCTCACTTTCTTTTTCAGCTACTTCAATTCTGCTTTGCTCACAGAGCAAAGGGAAAGCACAAAGAAAACTTTGATGGGGTTATGTCATGATGGGTGTTTCTGTGCCAGTGTCTTCCGAGTCTCACAACTGATTCCAAAGTTCTACAGAGAGATCCCAAGAGTGTCCTTTTATCATTTGTTCTCACTAACCTACCCTGGAATGCCTTAGGCTTTCTGTTCAAGGCAATTTCAGCAGGACCCCAGAATCTGTGTAGGAAAATTTTGCTGAGTCCTACCCCACAACTCTGTCTCCTTTCTCAGTCACCATTTCCATTCTCTAAGTGACAGATCATCTCATGGCTTTGACAGGTACCCTTCAGCATGCTATAGGCTCTTTGCTTTGGTGTGGTAGCTGGTGAGTAAGAGCCCTATCCTCTCATTTAATTTTTGTCTGGACAGAATGAATCATGTAGAATGAGCAGTCATGGATGGGCTGTGATCTGCAAAACAGATCTTATTACCTTATCTTTCCCTCTCAAAATACTGCTTTTCCAAACTTCCCTATTACTGTCAAATGTACCATCACCCTTTTGGTCACCTGGGTTCAAAAACTTAATGTCATCTTCAGCTACTTATTCTCACTCACCTCACATACCCAGTCAGGTGCCAGATCTTAATATCTCCACAACACCTTTCATTTCTGTCCCTTTTTCTCTCTTCACACAGACACTATCCTATTTCAGGCCCTCGTCATCTGTCAACTGGACTATGCTGTAAAAGCCTTTAATTGGCTTGCCTGCCTCATGTTTCTCAACTCTCCAATTTCTCCAGTATATAAATGCCAAAGTGATTTTCCTAAGGTGCAGGAATGACCAAACCACTACTTTACTCCATAAATTCCAGTGGTTTCCTATTGGATCTAGAGTGAAATATTATATCATATTTATCTCATCATTTTTAATACCTACTTTTGGTGTAGATTTTATGTAAGGCTTGAATATCTCAACTGTATATGAAGAAAACAAGGGAAAAATAAATTTGCTCTAAGACCCAGGCTTCTTTTTCCCCAGCCCCTCATTTGAATATGACCCTAAGGGAAATCTGGGAAGTGTAACTGGTTGATTATTATAAGTAAGGATGCAGTTGCTCACTGAGGGAAGCTCCCTATTAAAGGGCAACTGAACTGGAGAGAGAAGCTAGAATTTTCCCATTTCCTTGCTAGAGGTAACAAACCCCCAAAGTGTAGGCTCTGGGGGCATCAAAGAGTGCTTTGCCAATCCTAAGTTAAGTGTCTTCTCCCTTATTTAAAAATAAAGAATTTTAAAAAGCCCTGTAATACTCCAGTTGAAAAAGAATGCTGTAATGCTCAGAGACTGAAGATGGTGAAAACTGAGTAAACTAAGGAGACTGACACATTCTGTAGAAACATTATGCATTGTGAAGAGGACGGTGAGAGAAATCTGCCCATTGCAGCCCAGGAAGCAACAGCTTCCTGATGCCCCTATGGGCTTAGTCCAGTATCTGCCTAGTGGTAGAACACCCTATTTAGCCCAGCCCAGAAGTAGTCTTCCAATCATTTGTGACCTGCTTAACCCGGTGTAGGGCTGCAAGACCTAGACTTTACACATTTTATAGCTACTGCCAATTAAAGGTGCAAATGCAGAGGGTGAGCTGCATAATTATTAGTATAAGATTTATAAATAAGTAGATAGGTACATATTAGATGTGCATGCTCAATTTGTTTTTCTTTTTTACGGACAAGAATGCATGATCAAAAAGTTTTGAGACTTCTAAGTTAAGGGGATATTGAGTTAGTTTATCCAGGTTGGGAGGGAGGGAAGGTGGGGGACACTCTATTACCCTCAAGGGATAAAGCCTGCAGAGAGCAATGAAATGCTGCCCTATCTCTTACCAAAAGGTATTTCTTCAGTCTAATCATACTCCTTTTTGAGATTTCGGTTTTGGTTTTAACTCCTTCTATGGGCTCCCCATTAGAATCAGAGTATAATAAAATAGTCACAGAGGTTAACAATTATCTGAGGGAGGATTTGAACCCAGGTCTTCTCACTCTAGAACTTACTTTTTACTTACATGAACTGATGCAAAATGAAGTGAGCAGAACCAGGAGAACATTGTAGACAGTATCAGCAACACTGTGTGATGATCAATTATGAATGACTTAGCTTCTCTCAGCAATATAGTGACTCAAGGCAATTCCAAAGGACTTGTGAAGGAAAGTACTAGCCACATCCAGAGAAAGAACTGATGAAGACTGAATGCATATTGAAGCATACTATTTTTCATATATGTATGTGTGTGTGTGTGTTTCTTTTGGTCTCCTTTAACAACATGACTAATATGGAAATGCATAGCTGTACAGGGGAAGGTGAGCAAGTGCAGAAGAAAATTTAGAACTCAAAATAATGTTAAAATTTGCCTTTACATGTAATTAGAAAAAAAAATACTATTTAAAAAACAGAACTTGCCTTTTTTCCCACTATACCATGTCTACTTCATGGGTAAATTTAATAAGAAGGATAACAGCAAAATTTAGTGACTAAAGTTTTTAGCCTGAGCAAGGAATGAGTTTCCTCCTCTGTAAAATGGGAACAATTCGTCACCAACCTCACAGGATAGTTAATATTGCCAGAGTTAGCTCAGATTTTGGGGAGGCTCCAAAGGAAAGTGCAGGAGAGAAGAGGCTTTATACCAACCACCAAAGTGAAACTCAGTGGGGCTGTTTGTGCTGATCTTGTTGTCGTATGCCTGTGAAACCTGGACAGTCTACCAGTGCCGTGTCAGGAAAGTAAATCATTTCTATTTGAATTTGTTTTAGGAAGATTCTGAAGATCACCTGACAAGATGAGGTCATGGATGCTGAGGTCTTTTCTTGAGCTGAACTTCCAAGCCTTCAAACCCTACTGTAGAGAACACAACTGTGATGGGCTGGCCATGTTGTTGGAAGGCCAAACATATATCTGCCTAAAAGACCATTTTACAGAGAACTGACACAAAGGAAGTGCTCACATAGTGGTCAAAGGAAGTGATAGAAGGATGCTTTCAAGGTCTCTCTGAAGAATTTTGCAACTGATTTTGTGACATGGGAGATGGTGGCGAAGGACCACCCAGCATGGTGTACCTGTGCCAAAGAAGCTGCTGTGCTCCATGAGCTCAAAAGTAAGGCATGATGGGCAGATTTTAAGAATCCACCCAAACGTTCACATGGACTAAGCATTCACATGGACTAAGCGGTAGAACACTCTGAACTCCTACTGGTCTGGTGAGCCGCGGCTGGAGGCACTGTAAAGTGACTCTAACACAGTGATGCTATTTTGGTCCTCTTTGAGCCTAAAGACAACAAATAACAACAGCTTGCATTTCTATAACACTTGAAGGTTTGCAAAGCGCTTTATGATGTTCTCTCTTTTGATACTCACAACAATTGTAGGAAGTAGGTGCTATTATTATCCCAAGTTTACAGATGTGGAGACTGAGGCAAATGTGTTAGATGATCCGTTACACAGCTAGTCTGAGAATGGGTCTGAAGGAGGTCTTCCTCATTCCAGGGCCAGTGCTCTATGTCCCTGCTCCACCAGCGGCCTCTGCTGGGGAGAAGCGCACTTTTATACCAAAGAGGGCTGGGGCCTCAACCAGCCCTGAGTTAGGTTCAAAAGGGATCGATCATCTACAGGAAATCTGGACCCTCGCAGAATGTTAGCGCTAAAAGAGATTTGAGGGATTATCTATCCCAATGTCCTTATCTGATCCATAAGCTCTGATTCAAAGGACTTATCCAAGGTCACACAGGTGGTTTGTGTCAGTCAGGATTTGAAAACAGGCTCAGAGTAGTGCTCTTTCCATGATACCGAGTCCCAGGGCTGGAGACCCAGAGCACTGGGAGAGATCTAAATGGTTCATGGTATCACACTGGGAGTGACATTCTAGGGCCTGGTCTGGGCTTCTGGGGACAGTAAACTCCCCTCTCTGCCCCATGAGGCTGTCATCATGACTCCAGAACTTAGATCAGAGGGATGCTGGAAGAAAGAAGCCCTTGTTTGGGCAGGGGCTGCAATGCCCCCTTGTGGTCACATGGAGAGATAGCAGCCCCAGAGAAGAAAATTCTGCTTAGTGTCCTAAGAGCTAGAAGGTATCTTAAGGGCAGCTAGTTGGCTCAATGGAAACAGTGCAGGTCCTGGGCTCAGGAAGACTTACCTTCCTGACTACAAATCTAGCTTCAGTCACTTACTAGCTGTGTGTCCCTGGGTAAGTCATTTCACCCTGTCTGCCTTACTTCCTCACCTGTAAAGTGAGCTGGAAATGGCAAATCACTCCAGTATTTTTGCCAAGAAAACCCCAAATGGGGCCATGAAAAGTTGGACAAGAAAGGATCTTAGACATCATTAAGGCCAACCTGTTGATTTTATAGGGGCAGAAAACTGAAACAAAGTGTGACTCAAGGTGAGTGTTAGAAGTAGGTCTAGAATCCAAGTGTCCTGAGTTGAGGGACCAGTCCTTTGATCACTCTGCCTCAGAGATTAAAAAAAAAAATTACATTGAATAGTCAGTCACTCTGCTAGCTATCTACTTTCTCTGTATGCTGGAGCTGGTAAATGCTTAACAACTGGCTCTGTGGGAAAAAATGAACTCAACACACTTCTCATTGGATTATTAACATTTCCTCCATTACTTTCTTAGACAATAAACCAAACAGCAAATCAGTTTGCTGATTTGCAGCTTTTGCTATTTTCAGAGGTGTAATGCTTTCAATGAAAATTTAACAATCAGCTATCAGCTCTCAAAAAGCTGTTCTGAGATGACTTCGGCTCACTCATGAAACACTTCCCCACAAATGATCTCTTTTGGATTTGTATTCATTCATACAATCTTCCTTAACTCTCATTCTCTTTCAGGGCTGCCTTCACTTGAGGCATGCGATTTAAGGCACTCATTTCTGTCCCCCCTCCTAATCCCATAGCACACTCTTAGTACTTACTGTAAGAGTAACAGTACTTTGAGCATATTTTCAAAAAGCCCCTAATAAAATATTCACATGTTTTCTGGAGGCAGAAATGGTCCACATAGCTTAATAGTGTTTTTTGTCAATTCTCTCATAGATTGAAAGTAACTCAAATTTGATCTTTTCACCCACTGTTTCACTAATGCCCTCTGTGTATCACTGTATTCCCACAATTAGTATTGTTTCCTAATTTGGTTACTTCTCAAACTTTCGTTATTTTCTATTAATTTCCCTTTCTGGGGGTAGAAATGGAATCTTTTGAATCACCTCTTTATTTAGGATGAAGCAATGAGAGTAATGGGCTTGTGTAAGAAGACCTAAGCTTGAGGTCTATGAGGACACAGGCTTTTGAAGAACCCCTGAGGCAGGTGGAAACGATGCAGCTCAACTCTGTTGCAATAATAATAATGATAGTAGTATACTAACGTTTGTTACCAGACAATACTTATTATATCACAGTGGTCACTGATGTTTACTACATCTGTGTTCTAAACAACAATTTTCACTCCACTCACAGGCCTACCACACTGGTTCAAATCCTTATCACCTCTGTCTTGTAGTACTGTGATAGCCTCTTCATCCGTTTTCCAGCTTTCAGTATCTCCCATCTCTAGTTTATTCACTATATATCTACCAGAAAATCTTCCTTCATCACAGATCCCAGGCTTAAAAATTTTCAGAGGCTCCCCATTGCCTTGAGGATAAAAGATGGGGTGGCATAGCACATAGAGCAGTGGTTCTCAACCTTCCTCATGCCACAACCCTTTAATACTCATATGTGGGTGGACCTGCCTGGAGATGGATAGACAAGCGGTGTCTTGGTTCCTAAGACCATCAGGAAACATGTGTTTTCTGATGGTCTTAGGCAACTCCTGTGAGAGGGTTGTTTGACCCCCAAAAGGGTCACAACCCATAGGTTGAGAACCACTGACATAGAGGGTCAGCCTTAGAATTGGAAGCACCTGATTTCAAATTCTGCCTCTGACACATACCAGGTTATGTGACCATGGGTAAATCACAACCTCTAGATTTTAATTTACTCCTCTGTAATATGAGGGGGGCTGGGCTGAATGACCTTAAAGGTCCCTCAACTCCAAAACTATATTCCTAAGGTTGTCTATTAGATGATTTTTTTTTCTTTCTTTCAGTTTTCCTTAAAAAAATAAAAAGCACAAAGCAACTCAAAAGCATAAGCAGAGGCAGAGAGAGTACCGACAATGAAGAAATTACCTTTGAAGTATAATTTGCTATTGCTAATGATCTGAAAACCTCTGGACGATTTTAGCGTGGCAACAGGTTGCTGCTCAGTTTTTCAGTTGTGTCCGACTCTTCTTGACCCCATTTGGGTTTTTTTTTGGCAAAGTGGTTTACCATTTGCTTTGCTAGTTCATTTTTGCAAATGAGGAAACTGAGGCAAATGGGGTTAAGTGACTTGCCCAGGATCATCCAGCTAGTGTCTGAGGTCAGATCTGAACTCAGGAAGATGAGTCTTCCTGACTCCAGTCCCTGTAGTTTATCCAAGGAACGACCTAGGGAGGGGCAGCCAAAGTACTGGATAGAGAACAGACCTATGTGGCAGGAAGATTAGGGTTCAGTTTTGGTTTCTGTCTCCTACAAGTTTTGTGACCTTGGGTAAGTCAGTTCTCTAACAATCTTAACTTTTCGCCAATCTGCATCAATAGAGAGGAGCTTCCTTATTGGGAGTTCCGTAACAATCAATCAATTAACATTTATTAAGGACCTACTATGTGTCATGAACAATGAGAACCCAGGTCTGAAACAAATATTTATTAACATGTATGAAATAGACAGAATATAGTTTATTTTCCCTATCAGCTTCATTGAGAAAGAAGGGAACCCGTAAGTTTCGCCGGTTTCTGGAGAGAGGGTTGGGGATGGGAAGAAGTTCGGGGCTTAGGCCATCACAGAACCTCTGAAGCAGAGGAAAGGAAACATGGGAATCTCACTGTGCTGTAACAACAACTACTAGTACTACTGCGAGTACTACAAGTATTAACTCATCCTCACAACCCTGGGAAGGATGGGAAAACCGAGACAGACAGGTTAAATGATTTACGCAGCTAGTAAAAAGTTTCTGAGGTAGAATTTTAACTCAGGTCTCCCTAAGTCCAAGCTCTCTGGGTCGCACCACCCGGCTGCAGCCACGTGCAGGAGGTAAACCTGGAACGCCAGAACCTCTAGAAGTAAGCTCCACGCGAAGGGGGCGGGGCCACAAAACTTCACGGGAATAGAAGGTAAATTCATCCAAAGACAGAGGAAACTGACTCCCGCCCTGCTGGCCCGTGATTGGTCCCAGCCTGTCTCCTTCCCCGCATCCATTGATTGGATCGGTTGTCAGCGTCGAAGCGGGCGCAGAACAGCTTCCGGTATGAGGGCAATGCACCCCGGGAAGTGTAGTGCGATTGGCGCCTCCCCATGTGGGGCTGCTCACGCCTCTGGGTCCAGGAGTAAAAAGGAGTTGAGGGAACCAAGGTACTCAGATTTGCAGCATCTATTGTGCAGACTGGTGTCTTTGCCCTTGAGCTGGAAACGAAGGATGGTGTTCGTAGGTGTGCTCTGGACCGGCTTAGGGGTAGGCGGATTAGACTGAATCCTGGAGTTCTGCTCCTGAGCTCTGTAGCCTAGTCTGGACCCTTAGGGCAACTTAGACTTTTCCTCCTAGAGCCCAAGCTTCCTTTCCCAGGAAATGGACCTCGTGATGGGGGAGGGGGACGATCTTCTGGGTGCTGTCCTCCACACTGCTCCCCGCCCTTTTGCCCCAGGAGCTGGGAGGTGACCAAGTGAGGTCATTTCCCTGAAGGCGGATCTAGACTTTGCCCATTCTTCCCTGAGGTTCCCAGTCCTCTCGAAGGGGTTAATTTTCTCTCAGTGTTAACTTGGGGTAGAAGGACAAGAATTTCCGCCCCCTTGGGTTGGCAACTCTGTCAACCAGACCATTTACTTTTTTTTCCTCCCTGTAAGAGGATCTCATGTTTAGTGCTGGAAGCTAACCAGGTCCTGTAGTCCAAACCTTCATTTTACAGGTGGAAACAACGGACCAGGGCTAAACAGTGTGACTTGTCCAAGATGACTAGATCGTAAATGGTAGAGCCAGGATTCTAACCCACTAGCCCGGAAAACAAAGTCAGGACCATAAGCACTCATTAGGTGCTGAAGATTGATAAAGATACAACCCAGACTCTAATACAAGAGCTCATAATCTAATTGAGATGAAGCACAAGCAAATCAAAACAGGCTACAAGGAAAAGTATGGGAGAAAACTTGGGAAGTGAGAGATCACGACACAGCATCAGAGAGGGGCTTTGAAGGACAGGAGGAACTTAAGTAGACGCTGGAGGGGGTACATTCATTGAATGAGAGTTGGAAGAGAGCTGGGAAACAAAATTGTTTAACATATCTGAATTTGATTCACCTCAGGAACATATAAACCAGCACTTCTTGAGGCAGGATACTCCATTTTGGATAATCCAGCTCTAATATTAGGAAGTTTTCCTTAAGTCAAGCCTCAAACAAGCTAAAAACTTTCCACCTTTTAATTTTCTCCTCTGGGTGAAAGCAAAAACAAGTTCATTCCTCTTTTATGACACAGTCTTAGTTAATTAAATTCATTTAAACAAGTATTTATTAAGTATCAGCTATATATAAGGCATTGTCTATGCTGGGTAGTGGGAATTGCCCCCCCTTTTATATAACACTTTAAAGTTTGAAAAGTAATTTACAAATATTATTTCATTTGATCCTCACTACTACCCTGGGAGGTAGGTGCTACTATCATCCTCATGTTACAGGAGGAAACTGAGGTGGAGAGAAATTAAGTGACTTGCTCAGGGTCACACAGCTCTATGGCTGGATTTGAACTCAGGCCTTCCTGACCTAAGGTCCAGCAATCTGTCCACTGCACCAAACACTCTCTTACCTCAAGGCTCTAGACTAGGCAGGTTCAACTTTGTCCACAGATAAGTAACTACAGAGTAATTTTAAGAGGGATCAGGAAAGTTTTCAGATAGTAGGTGGTACCTGGGCTATGCCTGAAAGGAAGTTGGGAATTCTGATTTGCAGAAGTGAGGAGGGAGTGCATTCTATACTTGGGATTACACCTGAATGTTATGAAGGGGAACATTATAAGACCGTAATCTGGTGGGAGCCAGATTGTTGAGGGTTTAAATTACGTGCTGAAAATTTTATATTTTGTCCTAAAGATAATAGGGAGCAGCTAAAGATTTCCAAATAGTGGAGTTACACGCCCTGATCTGTGTTTTAGAAATATTAACTTGATGGTTAGGCAGAAGAGATGACAGTGGAGGGAGAGCCTTAGTAGGGAGACTAATTAGGACAGATACAAGCTATAGGAATGTTGAGAAGAAGGTGAATGTGAGAGACTTTCGAGAAAGCAGCATTGATAAGACGTGGCAGCTGGTTAGGAAGAATTAAGAAAGGTTGTGAACCTGGCTAACTGCAACGATACAGAAATAGGTAAGTTTGGAGAGAAGTACAATGAATGGTTTTATAAATGTTAAAGATATGACTTCTAGGATATCCTGGTAGAGATAGGCAGGTTGTTAACTGGGACTGGAATTTGGGAGAGAGATTAGGGTTGGATACATAGTTTTGGGAGTCATCTGTATAGGGCCACCATAAAGGTAGAAACAAAAAGACCTGACAACTAATAAAGTATGGAGAAGGAGGTAGTCAAGAATGACTTTGAGGTAGTGAACCTAGGTGACTAGATAGATGGTGTTATTCTCAGCAGAAATAGTCAGATTTGGAGGAGGACTGTGTTTTGGTGGAAATGTACATTCCAATTTGGATTTGAATTAAATATGCCTTTAAGACAGTGGATAGAATGCCAGGCCTAGTCAGGAAGACTCATCTTCCTGACTTCAAATCTGGCTCCAGACACTTACTAGTTGTATGACCCTGGGTCAGTCACTTAATCCTGTTTGCTTCAGTTTCTTCATCTTAAAATGAGCTGGAAAAGGAAATGACAAACCACTACAGTTTCTTTGCCAAGAAACCCCCCAAACGGAGTCAAAAAGAGTCAGACGTGACCCTACATCCAAAGACATCTAAATGGAGCTGTTCAGTAGGCAGTTTGGTAATGTCGAACTGGAGTTCAGGAGAGAAGTTTGGTGTCATCTGCATAGAGAAGATAATTAAAGTGTGAAAACTGACGAGGTGATTAGATCACTAAAAGTGTGTTCATATATATCTATATATCTATATCTACATGTGGATACATAGATATAGGGATATAGACATATGTAGTTGCTATTGTTGTTTGTCCTTTGTTCTTGAAGGAGGTCATGACATCAGGGAGGTGATGCCATGATACGCAAGTGAACTGGATTTAAGTGAGAAAGGGCCATGCAAAGTCACCAGCCTCACTTTCTCCTCTGGGGGAATCTGGGTCCAGTGGCAAGATATAGATCAGGTCGAATAGAGATGGTCCCCTGAATTTAAGGCCTGGTCATTAAGAAAGAAATTTAACCTGTAAACCCCAAGATATCTTGCAAGAGGTTTGGTTCATCAAAATTTACATTCCTTTTGGCAGAACATCTACAGGTAAGGGTGTGATACCCTATGTGTATAGAGGGAAGGGAAAGGAATGGAAAGAGAGAGAGAGAGAAAGAGAGAGAGAGAGAGAGAGAGAGAGAGAGAGAGAGAGAGAGAGAGAGAGAGAGAGAGAGAGAGAGAGATTGTACTGTGTTGCCCAACTGGCTAGTTCTAGGGTTCCAGGTGGGGGGAGCTCCTACTACTACTCACAGAGGTTGTTGTTTGTACTTTGTTCTTGAAGAGGATCATGGGAGGTGATGCCATGACATGCAAGTGAATTCAGTCTGAGTGAAGGAGTGCTGTTCAGTGTCATCAGCCTCTCTTTTTTCTGAAACCATCTGCATCAAGTAGCAATATATAGATTAGGACAACAATGAATTTAGGTAGAAATGACCTCTAAGAATTAAGGAGATGTATCAGCAAGCAACCTAGCATACCCAGGATGGCTGCTAGCACAGGTTCTTAGATCTGCTTTTCTAAAGGAAAGCAACTCAAAATGGGTTAACAGTCTTACTTTAATCAATCAAACATATATCATTGACCTAGTTCAGGGGGAAAAAGTCAGGCACCCTGAACTTCAGAGAATGCAAACAGAATACAAACACAAGTTACAAGCAGACAGAGAAACAGATCAGCAGATGGGCTTCCAGCCATCTGACCATTACATCCATACCTAATCAGTTACCAGAGAGGGAAGCACCAATATCTGGGTTTTTCAAAGCCAGGGTGCTCAACGACTTTCTAGAGTCTCGTCTGGCTAAATCACACAACTCTTTCCAAAGTGAGCCCCAAAGCAAAACCTCACATCAAGGTGCATATATAGCCTTC
>CM053593.1:129151534-129175076 GCA_028646575.1 Pseudocheirus occidentalis
AAATCACACAACTCTTTCCAAAGTGAGCCCCAAAGCAAAACCTCACATCAAGGTGCATATATAGCCTTCTCCTGGATCAGAGAATGTCATAGCCCTCTTGACCCACTGCCCAATCACAAAGTAATAAGGTGTGGGCATTCCTGAAGAACAAGACTCCTGACACAGGTTCCATGTGACCACATTTGGCCTATTAGGGGGCAGAGTATACTTTCAAATCAGGGAAGGTTCTCAGAGCCATTTAAGCCTATCAGAGGGCCTAGAGGCAGGAAAGATCTTTAGATTCCCATAACAGGAGATTACTGTATGTATGTGTGTATATATGTATGAGACAGAGACTGAGACATACAGACAGAGAGATACAGAACAGAAGATGGACTAAGACAGAACTTTGGTGGATACCCTAACTTAGTGGGCAAGATGATAACTGTGTAGGAGCAGTATTCTGATACCTCCCCCTATTCAGTTTAGGCTAATTTTTTCCTTAAAAAGAATTCTTAACATTCTAGAGACTTAGTTGACTCAGGGGACTAAGGGCTTAGACTGTTAATATTCCTTCTTCATCTGGGTATAAAGCAGCTCTAAGGGCCTTGCTGGGAGGGGGAAGCTCAGAGGTTTGCCTGATGGGTAGCATAGGAAAGGAAACTTTTCTCAGATAAATCAATTCAGAGTAGTCTCAATGCCTATTGAATGTCCTCCTGCTACAGCCAAGTAAATCTCCTTTTGTTAATTGCTGAATGATTTATGAGTATCTCATTTTGTTCCAATATTGAATCTCAGCTATTGGAGAATTGGCCTGAGTTAGGCCCAGGCTAGAACAAAGATCAAGCAAAAGAATCTGAGAAAGAACAGTCACAGATATGAGGAAAAGCAAGAGAGAGAGATGAGTGTTTTAGAAGTCAAAGAATAAGGCTGTATCCAGGGGTGGTTGACAGGCAAAATCTACAGAGTGCTCAGGCAGAATGAGGATTTACAAGAAGCCATTCTGTAAAGCTCATTACCAGAAACTGACCACTGTGAAATTAATATTTTTGGTTGGAGCAATTCATAAAGACCACATTCAAGATGTAGGGGTAATTTTGACAATGTGTTTTTAAAAATGTCTATATTTTATTTTTTCCAATTATACGTAAAAGAATAACAAAAACAATTATATGTAAAAACAATTCATTTTTTAAGATTCTGAGTTCCAAATTCTCTCCCCTACTCCTTTTTGAGAAGACAGGTAATTTGATATAGATTATACATGTGCATATTTCTGTATTAGCCATGTTGCAAAAGAAAACATAGACAAAAAGAAAAAGTAATGTATGATTTGCAACGTAATTTTAAAAAAGTATTAAATAAGTCAGTTAATGCTAAATTCGAAATAGTGGCAGCTGGGTCCCCTGTTAATCTGCTGGTCAAAGCTGTATTCTCTGCACCATTAGTCAGTTGGCTTCCTAGCTTAAAAAGGTGGTGGGAATGGGAATGTTCCACTTTTTACTGAGGGGAGGGTATTCTATCCAAGAACTGAGGTTCAAGGTCTAGGGACACTGAATGGGCACTGCACCCGAGTCAGCTCTACTTTGGTATGGATGTTTGTACTTGGTTTGCTAGATTAAAGAAGCATTCTAGTCCAGGATTTTAAAATGTGAAGTCACTTTGTAAGTCAGAGCAGTTAATGTGCAGGAGCCTGGACTAATCACCTTTTAAAAAGCACATCTTTCCAAGGAGCAGGAATAGTGCTCACTTAAGATTCTCGCCCTTTTGAAAAGCATTAAAAAATCATAACTTGTAAGCCCAGAGGGTGAACACTTTGACTTAACAACCCCTGCTCTTTCTTTTGCAGAGCATTAAAGAAACCATTAACTTCCTGCACTAGGGGATAGCAGGCGTGCCCTTGGCCCTCAGCTTTCGTTTGAGAAGCACTCAAAACCACCAGTGGCAAATCCAGAGGGAGAACCCTTCCTTTACTTAAAGCTCTTGTCTCTCTCTTGCAGTGTTAAATTATAAAAGGAAAAAGCTGATGCTAAGTCATCCTGTCAAATAGAGCCAGAAGAACCCAGACTTGGTGAAGCAGCCCTCTAGTTTTGCCTGTAGTGACTCTTCTAGACTGTTCATTATGTGAACTTCTAACCTTTTTGCATGTGCTTTGAATCTTCCAACCAAAAGCTCCTTCTATTCTCCTGGCCCCAATTTCATTGATTTCCGGCTAAATACTAGTTTGAAATCTCTGCTTCATCCAGGCAAGACTTCTTTTAATCTTCTTTCATCTTATCTATTTTTGCAAAGAATCACATAGAATCTAGGAGATACTTCAGAGGCCACCCAGGGAAGTTCATGCTTGAACAAGAATTCCTAACAAGTAGTCATCCAGCTTTCACTTGAAGGCCTCTAGGAAGGGGAATTCACTACCTCTCATGCACTTTCGGTTAGTTTTATATCTTAGGAAGTTTTCTGCTTATATTGAGCCTAAATCTGCTTTCACTTTAGAGAATAAATTAATTAATCTAATTGAACAAAAGAGAGGTGCTGAAGCTATAAAGTGGGTGAAGAGGGTACAGAATCAACACATCCAGCTTGATATGTGGGGTGCTTTACTACCTTACTGAATATAACTGAGGAAGAGGATCCTGGACCAAAGATACACTGGAGAACAAAAGGTAGGCCTTTTGGAGATCAGTGGAGCAAGTAATACATAATAGGAATAATCTCTCAGATTAACGGCCTAAGAACTCAGGAGAAAGGAATATCATTAAGTAGATAGACTCTGAGGAACAAGATGCCTATTTTAGAATATAAGGATTACTTTTAGAATTAGGGGAGACATATAGTCTTGAGGCTCTGCTGCTCTAGGTGGCCAAGTCCTGAAATGGTAGGATTGGGAAGGTGCAGGAATTATTTTGTCTGAGACATTACTCTTTTTTTTTTTCCTGCCATCCCTGTCTCCAATCCTTGCTTAAGGCTCAGTTCTGTCACAAACCAGTTTAAGCTGGCTCTGAACAATGCCGCTGGCCCTCTTTTCACACTGGTGGGTCCTTTCTAGAGGGCCTTGGGGATGGATCCAGTTTGGCCACACTTCATTGTCTTCCTTGTTGTACCTCTGATTCTCTGGGCTTAGCTACTATTTTCCCCATTGTATGCTTTTCAGCTCCTTCTTATGTGTCGTCTTCCCCAATCAGAACGTAAGCTCCTTGAGAATAGGGACAGCCTTTCTCTGTATGAGTATTCCCAGAGTTCAGCACAGTACCTGGCACATATAAGCAATTATTAAATGCTTGTTGCCTGCCTTCAGCTCTTCTGTACACAATTCTTTATAGCTCTATTAGCTCTTTCCTGTGTGTCTCCTGTCTTCCATTAGATTCATTATAAGTTCCCCAGAGAGAGGAACATGATAAACTTGATCATCTGTGACCAGATGCTCAGTAGGCCGCAGCAGGGGCCTAAAGAGGTGAAGGTAGTAGGCTTAATCTCTTTGTAGACCATTCAGCTTCTCTTTACTCCATGACCACAGGTTGCACCACCTGGCTCACACAGATTTCTCTGCGGAAGAGAAATCAGATCCATTTGGGAAAAAAACAAGCTCAAAGTGCATGCCCTGCTGATGGCAGGCAGGAATTTCATCTGCATGTGAAAGGCTCAGTGCCCAGCATGGGGTTCTGTCCACAGGAGATGCTCAATAAATATTGACAAAGGAGATGGGCAGGGTTTTTATTTCTAAAAGACTAAAAATAAATTAGGACAAAACAGAATTAAAGATGTTTAGCTGGGAGGAAGGAAAGCTTGGGAGAACATGCATATTGCTTTTATATATTTGAAGACCTGCCATGCAGAAGACAGATTAGACTTATTTTGCTTGGCCCCAAAGTGTGTAACTAGTACCAATAGGTAGAAGTTATAGGGAGGCTGATTTTACTAGCAAGGAAAACTACCCAGAGGTAAAGTGGACCACCTCAGAAAGTAGTGAGTTCCCTGCCATTGGCAGTGTTTAAATCAAATCTGGATGTTTATCTGTCCAGAAGGTTGTGCAAGGGATTAAGTTCTCTGGTACAGGTTGGACTAGGTGACCTCACAGCTTTCTTCCAAGTCTGAGATTTGATTATTTTACTCACTACAAGGAATCTCTTAGAGGCAGTGCTGGAAACAATGCTAGATCTCAAGCCAGATGACTTAGGTTCTAATAGTGGCTTTCCTACTTGCTACCTTTCTGGTCTTAGCCAAGTCACTTAACTGCTCTGTGCATCAGTCTCCTCATCTGTAAAGTGTGTGTCTGTGTATGTGTTGGGAGGGGGTGGTGGTGGATCAGATAACCTCTAAAGTTCCTTCTCTCTCTCCTCATCTCTGATCTCATGATCCATACAATGAAAACTCAGAGGTGGCATTAACAACCGTGAAGTCAAAGCACAGTAAGAAAAAGAGGTGTTGGAATGAAAGACTGATTATAATTCATGTTCCTGGCACAAGAAGACTCAAATCATCTAGCTTTGCAAACAGATCAGCAAATTCAAACATGGAAGTACGCTGGGTGGCATTTCCTGAAAGTTTACTTGCTTTGGTAAATTATGCCCAGAGGATGTTTTGAATATGGAAGAAGCAGAGTGTGTTTAAAAGGTAGCAGGGGAAATGCTTATGTAACTCATTTCAGGACCAATAGTTAAATCTATTACTAACTGTATTGAAAGCTTGAGACAAGAAGCTATTAATGATGTTGCCCAAACAGGCACACTTTCAATTCAGTTCGAGCCATCTAGACCGAGGCATGACTGCTGGGCAAGCAGAAAAACTGGGAGTCATGGAATCTGAAGTGACAGGAAGCTGGTTCTAAGGAAAATATAATGCAGTTCTAAGATAAAGTCATACTTCTGAAAAATTGTAGAGAATTTAACATTTGTTATGAAATAGATTTCATTTTTAGTTACCAATTTACCTCCCTCCCTCTCCCCCCTCCCCCATTATCTGGGAAATGAATTTTCAAAGAGCAGATGCAATACTGGCTGTGTCAACCTGGGCAAATGACTTCATCTTTGAACTTTGATTTCTTTCTTAAAATAGGGATAATAATATTGATACGAAGCACAATGGAAATGTGAGAGGTTATTATTTGGGCTTTTTAAATTTGTGGAGCTGAACTTTAGAGGTCATATAGCTGGCATGAATGCCATGCTGAATATTGTACATTGCCCCAGTCATTGAAGGGAGAGCTGAGAAGTGGTTTTGAGTCAGTACAGCTCTAAACATGTCAGCTCCCCACATTTTTGATCCATTCAGTTCAGGGTATGTTAATTAAGGCACCTACACTGGCATTCACATTCATATAGCACTTTCCACTTCACCAGGATCTTCACAACCTGGTGAGGTAGATAGTATGGGTATTATCATCCTTACCACTTTTTTAGAGATGAGGAAACTGTGGCTAAGGGAGGTTAGGTAACTTGTTACACAGCCAGTGTGTGGCGGAACCAGTATCTAAGCCCAGGTCTTCTTCTGACACCACGTCTAGTACTCTTTCCACTCTTATCAGGCTACTAGATATGTTAAAGGTCTGGTCTAGGCCCTACACATCATGATAATGAATCTGCTGGGAAGTCTGGGAAAGAGAGAAACATTACCAGCTAGCATGTCAAACCCAAAGTATCTATCCCAGTCCATCACCTTTACCTGATCCTCAAGCTATCGTCCCATACTGCTTCTTCATTTCACGGGCAATCCTAGGAAAAGGTCATCTATACTTGTGCTCTTCATTTCTTCATTTCTCAGATCTTGATTAAAAAAGATGTAATTTAAAAAAATTTAATACTCAATTAAAATTTTTGAGTCACAAATTCTCTCCCCTTTAAGTCCCTCTCCCATCTATTGAGAAGGCAAGCAATATGATACCTACTATACACATGAAGCCATGCAAACTCAGTCCCTTGAAATCTGGCTACCAACCATACCAGTTGACTTAAACTGCTCTCTATTAGGTTACTGATGCTCTCTTACCTCATGAATCCTTATAAAACCTTTTCTGGCCCTCCTACTTTACCTCTCTACCACATTTGACATTGTTGACCATTCCTCCTCCTGGATACGCTCTTCTCCTTTGGCTTCAGTAACATCCCTCTCATTAAAAATTTTTTTTTTTATTTAGTTATCTCTCTTCCACCCCTCCCCTGAAAAAAGAAAAACAAAACCCTTGGAACAAATATATATAGTCAAGCAAAACAAATTTCTATATTGGCCATATCCCAAAATTTTTTCATTCTGTATATGTCTGTCACCTTTCTTTGTCTGGAAGCAGGTAGCATGATTGATCAATGTGTTGATCAGAATTTTCAAATCTTTCAAAACTGTTTCTTTATGATGTTAGAGTATAAATTGTGTTCCTGGTTTTTCTCACTTCACTCTGCATCAGTTTATACAAATCCTCCCATCTTTCTCTGAAACTATCTTTCATCATTTCTTATAGGAGAATACTATTTTATTACATTTGTATACTATAATTTGTTAAACCATTACCCATTTGATAGACACCCTCTTATTTTCTTTGCTACCACAAATAGAGTTGTTGTAAGTATTTTTGTACATATACACTTTGATTTTTAATCTTCTTGTGGTATTGGCTTACTGGTGATATCACTAGATCAAAAGGGATGCAGAATTTAGTAACTTCTTAGGGCTGAAACACTATTCTTGCTTCTCCTTACATCTCACTCCTTAGTTTTCTTTGCTAGATCACCACCTGTTCTGGCCTACTAATTGTGGTTTGGCTCCAAGACTCCATCCTTGGCCATCATCCCTTCTTACTGTCCTCTCTTGCTGGTGATCAGCTCTCACAGATGTAATTATCTTTATGCAGATGACCCCTAAATATATACCAGCCCAAGCATTTCCAGCTGCCTACTGGGCAGCTCCATCTGCCTATCTTGTAGGAATCAAAAATTCAGCATGTTCAAAATGGAACTCAAATTTCCACCCAAATCAACCTCTCTGCCATACTTTCCTATTTCTATTAAAGGCACCACCAGTGTGCCAGTCACTCAGGTTCACAACCTTGCATTTATTCATGACTCTTCCCTCTCTCTCCACATCTTATTGGTTGTCAAGTGTTGTTGATACTACCTTCATAACATCTCTCTGAGTTATCTCCTTATCTCCACTAACATAGCCTCTCCCTGGTTGAATCCTTCATTACTTCTCATGTGAACATATATTTCTCTCATATTTACTAGTGTACCTGTTTCTAGTCTTTCCCCTTTCCAATCCATCCATCCAGCTGTTGAGTTTGAGGATAGCCTGATGATACAGGAAGCTACTCTGTTATAAGCAGTTATACAAGTGCACTGGGCCCTATTTTGGCATTGGGCAATTGCTTGCTGGCCCATTTATAGATGTAAGACACCCTATATGTGAAGTACTAAACAAAACATCCCTGAGTGAATATTATTCTGTTCACTGTATCTATACTATGCTTTAGATCCTAGACTCTAGAGGCTGGTTCAGGAGAATTAAGATTTAAATCAGAAATTCAAGCAATGAACAAACTTTGGCACATTTTGTTCTCTGTAACCTCTTATAAGTACCTGTGCAGAGAAGGATTTCTTAGAATGTAGCCAAGGTCATAAAGAGCAGCCTCCCATGAGGGATAGTGACTAGATCTATGATCTCACTGGCACAGCAAACTCCAGAATATGGAAACTTCCCTGGCTGTTGCACACCAGCACCTTCTTTATCACTATAGCTTTAAAGAGTTGCCTAAGGTGAAGTGACTTGACAGGGGACACATAGCTGGTATACGTGTGTGCCCCTCACACAAACAGAAGTCTTCCTGGCTCTAAGACCAGGTCTCTATTCACTATACCATGCTGTTGCTCTGAGTACAGGCCCCAAGTTAGTTGACGAAATGAGCCAATTTCACTCCTCCCTTTCCTTTCTTCCTCCTTCACTCCATCAATCAATTACAATGCTTAAAAATCCTGAAGCATAGATCTGAGAGCAGAGGAAACATATGCCACCTTATTTCTCCACCAATCACCACCCCAGAGGTTGTGTGTGTGATTCTGTAAGACATAGGACTATTTGGGTACAAAAAGGGAAAGCTGGGAAGCCATTTTGGGAATCTACTACCTGATCACTCCAATCTGGCCCCAGATTTGAAGAACTGCTGCATCCTTCTTATTTCTAGCTGATTGTAAAGAATGTGTTTTAATAGGTCTCAGTTAGACACCTAAATTTTTGACCATTCCCCCTACCTAGGGTGTATGCTTATTTAGTCCCTAAGTATTCATCTGGAGAGACTTTGCCACCATATTGGTAGGAATTGAAATGGGAAGGACAAATTGATTAAATATCCTTCCCTTTTTAAAACTCCTAAAACACACAAAAATAGCTCTCATCTAAATTGCTACATTGAATGGTCCTAATTTAACAAGTTTACAGTAACAGACTGTGATAACAATAGAGTTATAAGGGGACAGGGACCCATCAGGGCTGTTTTTCCCATTCCTCTCACTTTAGCATCTAAGACATATGGTCTGTATAGTAAATCTAAGTTGGAAATGATGGCTTGCAGCTAAGCTTCCTGACATTTCCTGAAGATCAGGGCCACAGGTGGCTAAATACTGTAAGAAAAGAGAAAAGCAGAATGCAAAGGGAACCCTGTCAGTGTAAGGAATGTGAAGCTGTGTCTTATGGCTCACCAGAGAACCACACCCAGGAGACACTTTCCCAAGGTAATGAGCATGGTTGATGGGACTGGGATAACTCCAAGCTTTTTGCAGATCCGAATATCCCACCCAGGAGACATAGCCAGTATATGTGATGAGTGCAGGGCAATGTATCTGTCAGGGCTCAAATTATAACGAGCATCAGGGAATCCACACAGTAGAGAAGCTTGAAGAATGCATTGTGTGAGGAAAAAAGCTCCAACTCACTGGCAAGTCTGCTCACGTACCAAGGAATGTGGTAGAGAAAAACCTCGTAAGCACAAGGAAGGGGGAGGTTATTCCAATTGTGTTCGCTGGCAAACCTACCTGGATAATTTTAAACAAAAACAAAATGTTAACCCTCTAAGTGTGAGAAGTGTCAGTTCCTATACTAGTAAGGGTCAAAAGACTTGAGCCTCATTTTGTTCATCTTTCAAATGAGGAAATTGGGCTAGAATAGTTCTTAATTAAAATTAAAAAAATTAATTTTTAAAACTGAATTAAATTAAAATTCAATTAAAATTGAATTAAAAATATTTTGATGAGTACATTTCAGTTTGTTTCCCTTGTATTCCTATGTATTTGATACATTTAAAAATATATACACACATGTAGCTTGGCAGAGCAATGGATGGAGCGCTAGATCTGGTGTCAGGAAGATCTGAGTTCAAATAAGTCTTTAGACACTTAGCTGTATGAGCCTAGGCAAATCATTTAATAAATAAAAAATCATTAATCATTTAATCAGCCTTCGTTTCCTTATCTGTAAAATGCAGATAATTACAGCACCTACTTCTTGGGGTTGTTGGGAGGATGAAATACTTCTAAAGTGCTATACAAATGATAGTTATTGTATTCTGAGGAGTCTGTAGTTTTCACTAGACTGCCAAAGGGGTCCATGGCACTAAAAAGGTTAAGAACACCTGTATTAGATGAATCCTAAGGCCCCTTCTAGGTTTCCATTCTTAATCCTGACTCTAAAAACAAAGAAGGAAAATGATTTCGTTTACCTCTTGTCTGAAACTAAAACGCCTACATTCACAGCAAGTTAAACATTTCTCTATCTCAGCTCCAATAGGGAACAGATGCTTCCAAAGTGGCCAGTGCTATCCTTCCTGACAGAGATGGCCAATTTCTCAATATTAAAATTAGACAGGAGAAAAGTAGAAGGTGACAAAGAGGGAAAGGTGGATAGCTAGTCTCTCACTAAATACCAAAGTTAACACATACATGGTATGGAAAGGGAACAAAAAGGGGCTGGGATAGTCTGTGTGTCTTTGTTTTAACTGTCCCCCATGACTGGAATATTCTATCCCCTCCCCTCAACTCTTAGTTTCACTGGCTTCCTTTAACATTCAGTTCAAATCCTATTTTATACAAGAGGCTTTCTCTTCTATATTCCCTCCTATATACTTTGTGTATATTATACACACACACACACACACACACACACACACACACATATCTTAGTTATCACTCCATTAGTATGTATACTCCTGGAAGGCAAGGTCCTTTTTTCCCAACCTTTCTTTGTATTCCCAGCACTTAGCACAGTGCCTAGCAATGGATAACCTGATAAGTTCTTAACTGAGTATAAGGCAGGGCCAATGAATAATGACATTTATGTAGTGCTTTAAGGTCTGAAAAGTGCTTTCCTTACAACACCTCAGTGAAATAAGTGCAAATGTTATCTCCACTGTACAGATTAGGAAACTCAGTTTCTCTGAGGTTAAGTGACTTGCTCAGGGTCACCCCTGCTCAGGCCTGAAATATTCACTATCTGAAATGTTAGTTCAAAGTAGGGCAGCTATGATGGATTTAGCTTTCTGGTGTTTGAATGTTTTGGTTCTGTCTTCCATGTGGAGAGTCTGTTACATTTTATGATTCAGAAATACACCAGCATATTCACAGCCACCATGGGTGGCTGTGAATATCACATTGGTGTTATAGGCCTAAAGACTATGTCGTATGAATAATGGTTAAAAGAAATAGGCATGTTTAGTCTAGAAAAGACTGGGGGAATATGAAAGCTGTCTTCATGTATCTGAGGTTTGGTCATGTAGAAGAAAGAAAACTTGTTTTCCTTGGTCCTACAGGGTAAAATTTGGAGCAATGAAGTTGCAGACTGGTTTATTTAGACTTAAAGTAACAGAAATCATCCTGGAAATTAGAACTGTCCCAAAGTAGAAGGGTCTGCTTTCAGGTAGTAAGTTCATAATCATTGGAAGTCATTAATTGGGGGCTGGATGACCATTTGTCAGGAATGTTATCTCAGGGATTATAGATATGGGTTGGATTAGATGTCTTCTTTCTACCAATAACCCTCCAAATCCCTGTTTCAGAGAATCACAGATCCCAGTATTCCAGAGAATGGAAGGGTTCAATTCCCATGTTTCCCTCAGTTTTAGGAGGTGGACTCAAGAGATTCTACAACCCACAAGCCATTGTTTTGTCACAAAACTATTCAGAACTCCATAGATCTAATTCCTCCTTGAAGGCTTCAGTTTTAAAACATATCTCATATGTCCATAACGTGGGAAATTCAAGATCTGGTCAGAGATGGGAAGGGGAACATTATTCAACTCTGCAGAAGAATGCTGGAACCCTTGGTGCCCTTCTGTCAAAGGAGAGAATTCTGGTTCTATACCCTCTAGATACTGCCTCTTACAACCACAATGGGGCTATTCCCTGATTTGAGTTATGAACTGGGAGCCATCAGTCTGTGGCCTAAGGAAGTTATGGGCAACTGGGTAAGGTGGAGGTGACAGTTGAGCCCATGAAGCTGCACTTAGGTAGCTTAGGAGTAGGTTGGAGAACATTAGTTATTCATGGCACACAAACATCTAAATTTGCTTTCCCCAAGGAGATAATACACTCTACAGGTACATTTGGCTTCATGAGATCTACTAGTTGGAAGTGTCTATTAGAGACTCAGAAATAAAGATTCTGAAGAATGGACTGATGTGCTACATGCAACTGTATCATCAACTAGGTCCCTGAGAACTCCAATAAGGTATTCTTAAAGGCAAGAGAAGTTTCAGTGATCATTTTATTGAGGATAACACAATGTTGTACACATGTACAATGGGACCCGTAGATACTGGCCACTCTCATATTTAGATCCAGTCTCGCTGTCTGATAGGAACAGGGGTGTGTTTCTCTTCAGTTCCAGATAGTGTGGTTGCCATTGTGACCTCCTCCTCCTTCTCCTCCTCCACAGCATGGGCTGGTCTAGCTTTGGCTCCGGCTTCTCAGGCCCATGTACCATATGGGTTGGTGGAAGTGTGGTGCCATATCTCCTACTTGGTCCGTTGGTAGAAATGGAAAACTGCTTTCTCTTGCTCATCAGTCTCAATGGAACCTGGTCGCAGTCGCCGAATCTCGGCCACAGCTTCTCCCCCTGTCATGCTTTTCTCCTTTACCAGATAGCAGGCCAGCATGGTACCTGTACGCCCATAGCCCAGGGTACAATGCACCCCCACAGCCTGTGGGGATTGGGCTCTGTGGGGACAGGGTCCCAAAGGTCTTGTACCCTACCCTCTCAGTCCCAGGGTTTTTAGGTTCTAGTCATTCACAGGACCCCTGGATCAGAGATTTATAGCTGGAAAGGATCTCAGAGACTGAGTCTGCTGAGAGAAATGAAGTGACTTGCCCAAGGTTACAGAAAGTCCTACCTCCCTAACCTCCCAGAAACACCTGGAGCATGACCCCCTTCTCTAAATATGCCTAAGAACTGGGCACAGGTAATATCTTAGAAGGGCTTCGAAGACAGTTACTACTGACAGCAGAGGAAGGAAGTAGCTTGATCTGAAGGCTATCTACTCATGCCTTTGAAGGAAAGAAACAGCAGGTCCCAAGTTCAGTTTCCCTGGCTGGATAGGGTGAATGCTCCAGCTGAGCCAAAGTAGTGGTACCTGGGGTGGGAGGCAGCATCTATGGGTTGGGATATAGCAGTTATCCATTGTACACACATTCCTAAGCTCTCTCTTGTCTCAGGGGGAATGAGGGGACTGATGACTACAAATGACTCTAGCCTGAGGGTCTCTGCCAATTAGAGAGTATTCTTTGAGGCATAAGGTTCTTGCTCTCCAGGTATCTCCCTCTTCCCCTATGCTTAGAATTTTCATACCTTAATTTCTTTTCCTTCTGTTGCTTCCTTTACTACAGCTCTGTCCCCTGATCTGCCATCTTCCTTGCTGTGTTACCTTCTACCTAGAGACCTTCTACTGTCAATCCTGCTGGTGCTAATAACTTGTTTTCCTGTCAGCATTCATGTCCCCTCAAGCTGTGAATGTTACTTTCCCACCACTGACTCTCCTTTGGTCCCTAACATCTACTAGCCTCCCTTCCCTTTAACTGTAGTACTAGCTTCCTTAAGGACGTCTGCTCAAATTCCACCTTGGGCACAAGGTCCCCCTCCTGCCTTTTTCCATTTACTCTGTGTGTGGTATATATAGGTATTCTTATGTAGTGATATGCATATACACAGGCATATGTGGATTCTCTCTACCCTGTGGATTCCCTAATACACATTACATGTGCACACACATATATATAGCTCTGTGTATATACTACACATCCGCACAGTAGATATTTTATCTACATATGTGTCTTCCTAACTCCCCCAGCTGAATGTGCGCTCCTTCAGAGCAGGGGCTGTTTTTGCCTTTCCTGCCATCCCCAGACCTTAGCACAATGTCAGGACTGACCACCCTCCCCACCCACCATCCAGGTAGTGGGGCTTTTGCCGGCCACACTCTTCTCCTCCCTTTCCACCATCCTCGCCAACTCCCTCCAGCTCTCCAGGGCCCGCTGACCCCGCCCCCTCTCCCTCTCCCAGTCCCTGACCAGTCCGCCAAGTCCCCCGCCCTGCAGGCTGACCTCTCCTCGCGCATTAGCCTCGTCCACGAGGCTCACAAAGAGGTCGATCTGCTCAGGCGCCGGCGGGCAGAAGTCGGGGATGCGGAGCCGATGCACGGTGAGCCCCGGGCAGGTGTCACTGTGGGGAGGCCCCTGCTCCGTCAGGGACACTAGGTGCCGCACTCCGTGAGCCCACAGGAACTGGTAGTGGGCGGGGACTCGGGGCAGAGCCAGCCCCGCCAGGCGGTCCGGGATCACCCACGAGAAGTTGGGGGGCTCGGTGCCCATAGTTGTAAGGGTTCAGGGGACGTTGGGGTCATTTGGGACAACCCAGCTCCACCCTCCCTCGTGCCCTCCAACCTCCAATAAGGTTGTGGCCATCTGCACTCCACAACTTCCGGGGTAGTACTGGAATGGAGCCTGCCACGCCCCCATCCTGGGGATTGGCTGATAATAGAGAATGGGGCGGGGCCAGACGCTGGAACGCCTTCATACTAGGAACTTGGTATCCCGTGCGGCCCGGCGGACCCAAGTCTATTACTTGATCTGTCAAGAATGGGCGGGAATTATTAGAACGGCCTCCTTGGTGATTGGTGAAGCAGCTCCATCAGCTGAGTAAGGTGACAGAGGAAGCCAAGGTTTTCAGTAACTCAAAAAGGAGAAAAACTCTCCGGGATGCCGGGCTCTGCTGCCTCCTAGCCGCGGCTGTGCGATAATTCACCGCTTGTCACCCAGCCCACTTATTTTTACTTTTAGGTCTTTTTTGTATCATTCTGTTCGTTTACTTTTCATTGGATTTTTCTTAAGCTCCTGCAGTGTGCCGAGGCTTGAGCAAGGCCCTGGGGGAGATGAGACTTCGCAATAATTGGCTGCACAAAGATTGGCATCCATTGTGTGCTCAGCTGTGGTAAGAACACATCTACAATAGTATCTCCTGGGCGCCATGTTTTAGGAAGGATATTTATTAGCGCCCCCGGTGAAGGGCTGTGACGTCATACCCTATGGGGGATTGAGCTAGGACAGTGTAGGGGTTGTCCTTCCACCTCAGATTCTGTGACTGTGACTCAGACCCTGTCCTCATGAAATTAGCAGGGGAATATGACTCATACACAGTAACTCCAATGGAATATTAAGCATGACAAATGCATAAGAAAGATGACAAAAATAGAGTAGGGAGTATTAACCAATTTTAGTTATGCATTGCTCTCCCCTCTTGCTCTCTTGTCCAGTGGCTGGCATGCTCAAACCTTCTCCCTCCTTCCAAACTCCTTTATTACTAAGGAGCACCTTAGCTTCCTTAAGGAGGGCACCACCGTCCTCAGTCACTCAGGTTCACAATCTTCCCTGTCATCCTCGCCTCCTCATTCTTTATGACCCCCAATCTGTTGCTAAAACATGTCGATTCTGCTTTCTCAGCATCTCTATTATAAGCCCCTTCTTTCTCCTGACACTGCCTCCACTCTGGTTCAGGTCCTCATCACAATCTTGGAACTACTGGTTGCTCTGCCTGCTACAAGTCTTCCCCCATTCCAGTCCATCTTCACCTAGCTGTCAAATTGATTTTCCTAAAGTGCAGGTCAGCCCTTGTCCTCTTGGCTCCCTGTCATCTAAAGGATCAATGATAAAATTCTGTTTGACTTTAAAAGTCCTTTATAACCTGGCTCCTTCCTACCTTTCCTGTCTTCTTACATCTTATTCCTTGGGGTGTATGGGATGTTCAGAGAGGACTAGCACCTCTTGTGTGAGGGCCTGCTGAGCCCTTTCTAGGGTTGCTCATCTACTTTTGGTGCCCACTCAGCTCTTGTCTGTGGCTCCAAGAAGCTGCAGCATGCACGGTAGCACCCTGGTAAAACCATCTTGGCAGACAGTCTAAACCAGATTGAGAATAAAGGACAGGTCTCATACCATTGGTGAGTTAGGGAGATGTCTACTCGGAGCATGTGAAGACTACATAAGAACAGTTTTTTCCAGTGGCTGTGAAGGTGCCTGAAGCAGGCATTGTAGAGCACTTAAAACTTAGTCAGACATCAAAGAAGCCAAGGTCATCCACTGCATCCTGGCTCATCTCCAGTCATCCTGACTCTTGTCTTGCTACTGGACATCAATGACTCTGGAAGAGTGAGGCTGATGACTTTGCTCAACTCTCCTCACTTAAATCCAATATGTGTGCAAGTCAAGATATCATTATGTCATTGGTCCTCTAAGAAAACATACTAACTTATTCCCCCCATGTATTCTGCAATCTGGTCCATGATATTCCTTAGACAAAATACTACCATTCCATCTTAAAATTCTCCATCCTTTTTCACTTGTTGTTCCCCTTGCTTAAGATCCTTTCCCTCCATATCTCTGTTTCCTGACTTCATTTAAGTCTCAACGGAAATCTCTCTGCTTGCAAGAAGCTTTTCTCAGTCATTCTTTAATGCTAATGTCTTCCCTCTGTGATTACCTCCAGTTTACCCTGTATATATCTTGTTTGTATGCAGTAGTTTGCATGTTGTCTTCTGTATCAGATTGTGAGTTTCTTGCCCCTCTTCCTTCCCCTCCTCCCCCTTTTCTGTATCTCTTGAGCTTAGCATAGTATCTGGCATATGTTGTTGGTCAGTTGTATCTGATTCTTCATGACCATGTGGACTGTACTGTCCATGGAGTTTTCTTGGCAAAGATACTGAAGTGGTTTGCCATTTCCTTCTCCAGTGGATTAAGGCAAACAGGGTCATACAACTAGTAACAATTTGAGACCGGATTTGAACTTGTCTTCCTTACTCTAGGCCCACTACTTTATCCACTGAGCCACCTAGCTGCCTTTTCTGGAACATAGTAGGTGCTCAAATGCTTGTGCATCCTACCTAACTGTTCTTTCCCAGTGACTCCTCATTTTTACTTCCCAGCTCCCAAGCAACAATGTAACCCTCCTTTGCACTAAAGAATCAGTTAAAATAAGCAAAAAAAAAATGACCATGCCTAACAACATATTCCTTATTCTGTACCTATAGTCCACAACCTATCTGCTGGAATATGCTTTGTCTTCAGTCCCCTAAAATTACTGTTGATCATTGCATTTTGATTATCAAGAGTCCTGCTTTATTTCAGTGGAACATTGAAATTACCTTATTGTTGTCATCATATAAATTGTTCTCTTAGTTCTGTTTATTTTATTTGTTATCTCTCCCTATAGGTCTTCCCTTATTTCTTGGAATTCTGCCTATTGGTTGCATCTTACAGTTCAATAATATTCTACTACACTCACATACCATAATTTATTTAATCATTTCCCAAAGAATAGGCACTCACTTTGTTTGTAGTTTCATTTTGTTTCGTTTTGGAGGGACTACCACAAAAGTGGTCCTACGCATATTTATATAGGGTTTATTTCTGACTGTCTTTGTTCTCCTTGAGGCATAGTTCAGTAGTGGTATCATTGGGTCAGCAGGCACATACCGTTCATTGATTTTCTAGTATAGTTCCAAATTGTTTTCCAGAATGGATGGATCAATTCACAGGTCTACCAGCAGCGCATTAGTATGCCTGTATTTCTAGACCAGAATCAAGTTTTGAAATCTGATTAAAGTCCAAGGCTACTTCAGACCTTTATAACACCAAACAGAGTTATCAATTGAGTTTGCTCACAGGCCAGGAGGATTGCCCAATACCAAATACTATAATTTGCATGTTCACCATTCACTCTGTTCATGGGTTGACTGTTGCTGTTGTTGTTTTTAGAGCTGGAAGGGACATTAGAGGTCATATAGTCCAAATGCCTCATTTTATAATTGAAATTAAAGCCCAAAGGAGAATTGACTATTTCAGGATAGGCCCTTGAGTTCCAGCCTGCTGCCATTCCAAGGGTGGCAAACCTTTAGGAAAAGCTCAGTAGCATATTTGAGGGACACTTGACTGTTCTTTAGCTATAGCATTTCAGGATTCTACTTGGCTCACTATTGTTAGTGCTGCAGAAGAAGGAATCTTTGGGATTGCCCTCTTTCTCCTTCTCTAAAGCCCTTGTCCTTTCTCTCTCCTTATTTGAATTCTACCCGTTCTTTAAGCCCCAGTTCAAGATGTACCATCCTTCAGCAGCCTTTTCTAACTACACCAGAGTGAACTGATCTTGGTCTTCTCTGGTTTCTCTGACCAACAATTAGCCCTTAGTTGCTAGATTTGTTTTGTCATAGTGAACTGTCTGAACTCTTCCCCTGGATGGGTTCTAAGCAGAATTTCTTGGCAAGGGTAATGGACTTATAACTAAGAAGTCACCTAGTCCAAACCCTTCATTTTCGAGAAGATTGAGGCCCTTACTGTATAGTAAGTAGCAAATCCAGGATTTGAACCCTAGTCCTCTGAATCTAGATTTAGTGCCATTATACCACATTGCTTCACTGATTTGCAACATTCTGTAGTTGTTTAATGTAGAGCAACTACCTGGTGCAATGGATAGAGTGCTCAGCCTGGAGTAAGGAAAATTCTTCTTTGTGAGTTCAAATCTGACCTCAGACACTAGTTGTATGATCCTGGGCAAGTCACTTAACCCTGCTTGCTTCAGTTTCCCCATTTGTAAAATGGACTGGAGAAGGAAATGGCAAACCATTCCAGTATCTTTGCTAAGAGAATCCCAAATGTGGTTGCAAAGAGCTGGACATAACTGAAAGAAATGACTGAACAAGAACAACTAGTTGGTTAATATATCCTGTAAGCTTTATCTCCTTTTAAAGATTGCACATTTCTGAAGCAAAGGCTCAGTATGTGTCTTGTATGTCGTCTAGGACAGTACTAGAGACAGTACAGCTGTTCTAGGCATATTATTATGATGGCTATTTTGGGGCAATTTTTATGAAGATGACCATCTTCCCTCTTTTGGGTTAGGGTAGGGGCTAGAGGGCAGAGGTGTAGAAAGGAAGCCCCAGGGGGAAAAGGGGCAGGAGAGACATAGGGATGCAATAAACTATTTTATATGTTTCTTGTAGCTTTTGGTACAGAGGTTCCATGTGTTTTCTTTGATTCTGTGTTGTGTTTTATTTTTATCAGTAGTTAATGATTCATTTTCCTACCTGGGCCCTAGAGTAAAAATTCCCAAACTTGGTTTGATGGCAACCTAGGGTGTTTTAAGTTATCTAAAAAAGTGCTGTGAAATTCTCCAAAACAGGATTAATCTAAATCAATTTAATTTTAAAAGTAAATAAATACCACAAAGCTATTTGTGGGTGGTGTAGGGGAAGGGAGAGTTTGTGAATTTGCGTATAATATGTGCATGAATGTTTTTGAGAAGAAATCATACTAAAATGATAGTACTATTAGATTATAAGCTCTTTATCTTATTTATCTATTTATTCCCCTAGAATCTATCCCAGTGCCTTATGATGAGTAGGTGTTAATAAGTTCATTTTTTTAAATGAATGAACAATGAAATCATGAATGCATAAGTAAGTGAATACAAAAATGCAAATATCACAAAGTTGAGAGTTGATCCCTTATGGAAAAATCAATGCATTGTCTTACAGGAATGAGGGTGAAGTGGGACACGCGAACATACATATGTGTATGGGGATGGGCTGGAATGAAGAAAGAGTGGTTCATTGACAGTCAAACTGTCTGATTTGGGTCAATATTTCCCCGGTTCTGTTTATTTCAAGTAGTTGGGTGATCAGGACAGAAATGATAAATTAATGTAACAGGAGTTGGTTGGCTATAGTTATATATCTATATCTATATATAGTTATATGTTGGGGCTTTATGATCTCTGATGTTGGTACACCTGAGAGAATAGAGAAGAGCAAAGAAAGTGGTGTTGGAGCTGCAGCTAGTAGTGTGCTGGAACTGGCCTGTACTTCTTAGAGAGAGTTGATTGTTAAATTTTCAGCACAAACATTTACATCTTGGGAATTAGCAAATGATACAAATCAGGGCTTGATTTGTTGTTTTCTTGATTATCTAGACTTAAGGAGGTAATGTACAACAATAATGATGATAATTTTTTCAGAAAGCTGGTTATTAAACATTTACTAGTGCCATCTTGGAAGTCATCATCATTGATCTTGCTATGCACTATGTCATTTTTGCCCACCCCTGTGGTGTTCACTGCATCCAAGTCCTCAGGCTGTTCGCATCATGGTATTGCGCACAGGAGTTACCTGGGAATGCACTTAACACAAGTGATCACAGAGACACACAAACAAAATCACCAAAGAGCGAATGAGCTTCAAATTTCTGTTGTTCTTTCACACAGATATCTTCCCTTTCCCTTAGAATCTTTATACTTGCTGTCTGCTTCTTCCCAAACTCAGTAGCTCTGCCTACCTGACTGTGGTAACTGTATAGGTTACTATGATTTTCTTTCTGGTTTTTCCTTTTTATATGTTAACTCAGTGACTCTGACATCTGTGATAGGCTGAACCAATTGTGGGGGCCAGGTAGAAGATAATGTAGACCTTTTAAGTAGTCAGGGAGAAAAAGATCTGGACAAAGAAGGGGCCAAACCCACTTGTGCCACTGAAAAAAAAAGTATCCTCTAGTCACCTCATTGTAGAGGCAGTGTGGTTATAATGAAAAGAGCACTGGGCCAGGATTCAGGACTCCTGGGTTTTATCTCCGGTCCTGCTCCTTACCAGCTCTGGAACACTTAACAAAACCATTTAATTTCTTTGAGGGAAATCTAATTAAGAGAAATGGAAATGATGGAAATAATGCAATGAAATTTAATGGAAATAAATGTAGGTCAAAAGTATGTAACAAGGTGGATGGAACTAGACAGCAAAGATCTAGGGGTATACTGCAAGTTTAATGAATCAACAATATTGATCCAATATGGAAGCCATGAAAGTTAATGTAATCTTAAACTATGTTAGGATAGTTATCGTAGACTAGTATCTTATATCATCAGTGTCAAACACCAAGGGAGCAAAACTCCTGAATTCAACCCAAACAAGAACAAAATGAAACTGGAAAATGTTTAACAAGATAAATAAAAATGCAATGCAAAATAGATAATGTTAATTTGTGGTTTTCTTTTTTCTTTTTTGAGGCAACCAGGGTTAAATGACTTGCCCAGTGTAAGGTAGCTACTAAGTATCTGAAGCTAGATTTAAACTCAGGTCCTCCTCCCTCCAGGGCTGGTATTCTTCCACTAAACTACCTACTTGTCCCTAATTTGTGGTTTTCTAAGTCAATATGTAGCCTGCAGGAGTTGTTTTAATTTGTTTGCCACCACAGTCTTATACTGAATACCATGTGTTCCAAGTACTTGACCTAAACATTAAAAGTTAAATTATGAAAACTTAGAGTAAATTGTAAGGCAAGTACTTCCTTAACTATAACTTGAGGAAGAATTTGTTTTTTAATTTAATTTAATTAATTTTTGCATTAACAAGCATTTATTTTCTCTCCTTTCCCTAGGTCCCTCCTAACTGAACAATAACAAGAAAAAAGTCAAAAACCCTCTGAACAAATGTGCAGAATCAAGTGAAGCAAATGTTAAGGAAAGAATTTTTAAGCAAACAAGGGATAGAAATGAACTTCCAAAGAGGGAAATTTAGGTACAATGTGAAGAAAAACCTCCTAACAATTAGGGCTATCTAAAATTGAATTGGACAGCTCTGGGAGGCATTGAGTTCCATTTCACTGGGTTATTCAAGCAAAGTTGGGACGACCACTTGTCACATATGTTGTAGTGGGAATTCTTGTTCAAACAAGAATTTGGATTTGTTAATCTCAGAAGTCCCTTCCAACTTTGAGATGCAGTGATCCTCTGGACCCTGGCCCTTTCCCCACTTAGACATGGCTACTGCTTGAGGGTGACACTAAGTCTGGAGTTATAGTTTAGGTCTTTTGGAAAAGTGGAACTTACTGAGGGATGAAAGGCATGACTCTAGTTTCTCAGAGTTTTCTGCCTGGTGAAGCTTCAACCCCAGGCTGGCATTCAGGCTCAAAGTGACTATATGAGAGGGAATTCTAAATAGAAATATTAACAAGAGAGTATTAATTGGTAAGAGTCCATCAAGAAATAGACTAGGCTTCATATGAATCTAGAATTGCTTTGGGCCACAGGTTACAGGTTAATGCTAATCTATTTATTTAATATTCTGAATTTAGCCAAGACCAAATAAAATGGTTATTTCTATATCCATAGTATAAGAGAAGATTGTAAAGGAAACTGCAGATCTCTCCTATGTACCAATTGTTCTAAATACATAATAAATTCTACATGTAACATTTAAAGCTGTCCCACTTGTCCATGTCCATGATTATTTCTGGTCTTCTTTCTATTCTCTTCTCCATAATTAAAAAAAGTTTTTTTTTAATGATCTCTTTTCTTTCCTCTTTTCTTTTTGCTATCCCTCCCCCAGTCTCCTCCATCTCCCCCATCTTAAAAGAAAAGAAAAGAAAAATAAAGCTCTTTGAATATTCATAGTCAGGCAAAACAAATTCCTATTGGGGCCACATCTTAAAAAAATGTGTTTCTTAATCTGTACTTTGGATCCATTATATCTCACTGGTAGATGGGTTAGCAAGGGTGTATATGGGGTGTTCAGGGAGTATCATCACCTCTGCTATGAGGGTTGGCTGAGCTCTTTTAAGGGTTGCTCATCTACCTTCAGTGTCTACCTTTTACCCAGCTCTGAAGCTGTAGCATGCAAAGTGACCACAACCCTGGCAGAACCTTCTTAGCGGATGGGCTACACCAGGTTGAGGGTAACCAACAGCCCTCAGACCTGTTAGTGAGTTAGGGGGATGCCTGCTTCAAGCACATGAAGACTTCCCTTGGCAGAATGGGCCGATGAGGATAATTGGTTCGAAAGTCCCCTGGAGAAGGCACTGTGGAGTACTCAGAACTTGGTCAGACACTGAAAAAACCAAGATCATCTACTGTATCCTAGGTCATCAGCAGTTGTCCTGACTCTTGCCCTGCCATTGGACTTTGATGACTCAGAGTGAGGTTGATGACCTTGCAGAATTCTAACTTACTTAAATCCAATTCACAAGCAAATCAAGACATCACCTCATGATGTAGTTGGTTCTCTTTATAAATGAAGGATAAACATCATTAGTCTTTTGGAATCACAATTAGTCATTGCATTGATCAGTGTTCTTAAGTTTTTTAAAGTTGTTTTCCTAGCACTGAAAAAAAATTTAAACATAGGGCTGAAAAAGAACCTTAGAACTCCACCAGAGACCTCCTTCCAAGCTGATAATAAGGCATTAATGGCTACTCTTTGTATCTGTCCTTTTAACTACCTCCAAACATATCTAACGATACCATAGCCTAGCTCTTATTTTTCTTGCAGTGTAAAGGCTGCTTATACTGGACACATTTTAACCTTGAGATGAATCGGGGACATATTGAGCGTCAATGCTTCTTCTGTAATACAATGCTAGGAATAATAATAAAAAAAAATTACTGCATTATTTTTTCACGAAGTTGACTAAAAAGATACCAGCAACTATCAAACACAATTTCTACTATAACTTACCCAACTAGTAGTCTTCTGTTCTTCGCAAAAATCTTCAGCAAGAAAGAACCAATTAGCTGTTGAGACAACATAGTCACTGTGGGATAGCTCTAATTATTAGGAAGTTTTTCTGTATTTAAAGCCTAAATTTGCTACTTTGTAACCCCTGCCTAATTGTTTTGAGTTCTGTTCTCAGGGACCAAGTACAAATCTATTTGTTAGTTTACATGATAGCCTTTCAAATACTTGAGGGCAATTATTATGTCTCTGCTGAATCTTCTCTCTCAGGCTCAACATCTTAGTTCCTTCAACGAATTCTCATATAATATAGCCAGTATTTATATAACATTTTAAGGTTTTCAAAGCGCTTTACCAATATTTTCTCATTTGATCCACATAACAACGCTGGAAAACAGGTGCTATTGTAACCCCCATTTTACAGATGAGGAAACCAAGACAGAGTTTAAGTGATAGTTATTAAGTGTCTGAATCCAGATTTGAACACAGGTCTTCCTGACTCCGATAGAACTCTATACACAGTGCTACCCTAATTGCTTCATACTGGCCAAGGCTCTTCAG
>CM053593.1:129175176-129185578 GCA_028646575.1 Pseudocheirus occidentalis
TTTTTAGTTCAAAGGGTTTCCCTTTTATTAAGGTCCAAGTAAATATTATACAGACTGGGACTCAATAAAGAAAAACATGTTCAAATAACATTTTATCAGCATCTCCAGGCAAATCAAGTAGCGTTACCAATAAATCCTTAGGAAGCCCATCCACAAGAGTTTATGCTTTGTCCAGGCCCAATTCCTCTGGAGTAGAGATTCCCAATTCATCTAAAGTTGGTCTAAGTTCCTGGATTATATATGGGTAGATTTCCTTATGAGGTCCTGCTTTGTCCTTTACAACCTCTAGAATGCGAACTGCACTAGCAAAATCATCTAACCGTCTGCATGCCCTCAAAGCAGCATCAATGATTTTGGGTTCGGGAACCAGGTCGTAGCCAACCAATGTATTCATTCCTTTTCGTAATTCCCAGGCATGGAGATCTGGTTTGCTGAAGTATGTCACCCAGCGAGCATCAAACTCTTCATCTGTCTCATGGGACCCATGGGAATAGCAGCGAGCTGACTGGATAGTGGCGGCGGCGGGAAAGGAGGACGACCAGGAGGAAGGGGCTGCAGCCCCCGGCTTCGGCAGCAGGACCCGCACCGAGGTGGAGCAGCGGCGGAGAGCGGCGGCCAGCATGGTGACAGCGAGCGACGGCGACGGGACCAACCGAGCCACAAACTGCCGACTGCTCAGGCCTAAACTTTTTTTTTAAAACTGTCACCCAGAACTAAACAACATACTCCACATGAGCTATGATGAGAGAAAAGTAGAGTGGGGTGATCAGCCTCCCTATTATAGGAAACTATCTATGCCCTTCTAGAATCATAACAAATACCAGGGGCGACAATGAATATCCTTGTTTGATTCCTAGTCTTGCTGGGAAGGACTCACTTGTTATATTAAAGACAATTTAAGATGGATACTGTTTACTGTATGTATTAAGGTAAAATCCTTTTAGTCCTGTGTTTTTAAATACTTTTAACATGAAAGGAAGTTCTATTTTATTGAAAGCTTTTTTATTCTTCTATTACTATAATCATCTGATTTTTTTGGTAATAATATAATATGTTCATTATGAGAGCTAGTGTGGAGTATTGGGGAGAAAGCTGGCTTCAAAGCCAGAAAGAGCTGAATTCAAGTAACTATGTGAGTCTGGGCTCACCACTTAACCTATTAATGTTCTAGGCAACTTCTCTAGGATTATAAATTGTGTAGAGTGCTAGCAGATCCAGATGGAAATACAAATGAGAAATATTTAACAGCATAAATACAAATACAATTTTTGCTGTTGTTCAGTCATGTCCAACTCTTTGTGACCCCAGTTGGGGTTTTCTTGGCAAAGATACTGATACATTTTGCTATTTCCTTCTCCAGCTTATTTTACAGATGAGGAAACTGAGGCAAACAGGGTTAAGTGACTTGCCCAGGTTCACACAGCTAGTAAGTATTGGAGGCCAGATTTGACCTCGCAAAGAAAAGTCTTCCTTACTCTAGGCCCAGAACTCTGTCCATTGCACATAGCTGTCCTCCAAATACAATAGAACATGGATAATGTTAATAATTGTTTTTCTAAGTTAATCTACAGACTACGACCTTCACTTATGTATGACTAAAGTGGACCACGTTTCTATTTGAGCTTGATGCCACTAGTATAGACAATACCAGCTTCTAATAGGAGTTACAATTCACCTTGGAATTAGGGTTTTCTATACAAATGAAATCATAGGTCCTGTCCCTATGTTGATATTTATTATGTTGATATTTTACTAATATTGACAAAACCCTGAAAAAATCCAGCCCAATTATACTGTATAATCTTTCTAATATATTGCTATGACCTTTTTTGGTTGGCATTTTATGTAAAATTTTATATCAATATCTATTAGAGATATTGGCTTTAAAGCAGAAACAGTTTTCTGTTTTAAGGAAGTTGGGTGGTTCAGTAGATAGAATATAGGTCCTAGAGTCAGGAATACTCAATAAACTTTAGTTGGTTCCCAAGTACCTCTAGGATCAAACGCACAATCCTCTCCTTGGTGTTCAAAGCCCTTCATAATCTAACCCCCTCCTTTCTCTCCAGTCTTCTTATACCTTATTCTCTGCCACTTATTCTTTGAGCCTACTTGCTGTTCCACAGGCAAAATACCCAGGCATTTCCTCCAGCTCTCCTCCGTGCCTGGAATGCTCTCCTTCCTCATCTTTTCCTCTTGACTTCCCTGGCTCCATTCAAGTCCCAACTAAAATTCCATTTTTTACAGGAAAGCTTTCTCAATGCCTCTTAATTCTAATGCCTTCCCTCTTTTAATTATTTCTTATTTATCCTGCATATATTTGTTTGTACACATTTGTTTGCTTATTGTCTCCCCCACTAGATTATGAGCTCCATATGGGCAGAGATTTGTTTTTTGTCTCTTTTATAAAAAGAGCATCTTTAGGACAGTGCCTGGCACGTAATAGGCTCATAATAAACATTTATTGACTGGCTGACAGACTTGAGTTTAAAGCCAGGCTCAGATACTTACTAGCTGTGTGACCTTGGACAAGTTACTTGACTTCTTTTGACCTCAGTTTCCTCAGTTGTAAAATGGAGATAAAAATAGCATTTACTTCTCAGGGTTGTGGTGAAGATTAAATGAGATAATATTTGTAAAACATTTAGCACAGTGCCTGGCACACAGTAGGACTATAAAAGAGCTAGCTATTATTATTGTTTTTCAACTCCTGGTTTGAATATTAGGACTATACTTATATCATAGAAGAAGTCTGGCAGGATGCCATTCTTCCCTGTTTTTGAAAACAACTTGTGTAATATAGCTAATTGTTCTTTGAATGTTTGATGGAATTGACTTGTAAATCCATTTGGGCCTGGGGACTTTTTTTTCCCTTGGATGTTCATTTATGACTTGTTCAATTTATTTTTCTGAGATTAATTCTTCAACCTTTTTTATTTCTAATGTTAATCTTGGTATCATTGTTTTGTAAATATTAATCCATTTTATTATCAGTTATGTTTGCATATAATTGGGTAAAAAGTTCCTAGTAATTTTCTATTATTTCTTCTTTTATTGTGAATTCCTCGCTTTCATTTTTTATTTTGGTAATTTCATTTTCCTCTTTTAGGGGGATCAAATTAGCTAACAATTTCTCTATTTTATTAGTGCCTTCTAAAAGCTATTTCCTAGCTTTATTTATGAAATCTGTGTTTTCCCCCCAATTTTGTTTTATCTCTTTTGATTTTTCAGAATTTCTATTTTTGTATTTATTGATCTTTCTTTTGGATTTGTTTTGTTGCTTTTGCGCTATTTTTAGTTGCATGTTCAATTTATTGAACTGTTCTTTCTCTCTTTTATTGATCGAAATGTTTGTCAATCAAAATATTTTTCACTACTGAATGCTTTTGCTACATTCCAAAAGTGTGGTATGTAGTTTCATTGTTTTCTTTGATGAGATTATATTTTATTCCTATGATTTGTTCTCTTCTATGAATTAAAAAAAAGATCTCTTTCTTTCTCTCTTTTTGCTTTCACCATTGCTAACTCTATCCCTTCTCCTTCCTTCCCCAAAACTTGTAAAAATTAAGCGTAATGAGACAAAATGAATCGATACAGCACCAAATGTTACAGATATAATTTACCTAGAATTTAGCAAATATTTTGATAAATCATCTCATCCTACTTTGGAGGGGGAAATTGGAAAGATATCGATTATACAATAATACAAGCAGATGGCTTCAAAAGTGGTTGGATGGTGAAAGTCACAGGCTAGTTGTTGATGCTGGTTCAGCGTCAACATGGCAAGAGGTTTCCTGTGGAGTAACCCAGGAAACTGCTTGGTCCTTGTCTGTGTAACATTTTGATAAATGACTTGATTAAAGGGTGGTATACTAATAAAATGTTCAGATGACACAGATCTAGGAGGGAGAGTTAACACAATGGATAATAAAGTCAAGATCCAGAATTATGGTAACAGGCTACAGTGGTATCTAACTCAGAGACAAAGACCTCTAGGTGGTGCCATAGCATGCAGAGTACTGGGCTTAAGTCAGGAAGATTCATCTTGGGTTCAAATCTAGCCTCAGACACTTACTAACTGTGTGACCCTGCACAAGTCAGTTACCCCTGTTTACCTCAGTTTCCTCATCTGTAAAATGAACTGGAGAAGGATATGGCAAACTACTCCAATATCTCTGCCAAGAAAACCCCAAATGGGGTCACCAAGAGTGGGACAGAATTGAACAAGTCCATACCTAAGGATCCTTGCAGTCACCTATTGACTTAGTTTTGAAATGTGATACTACCTTTGATTTATTGTATTTTTATTTTGTTAATATTTCCCAATTACATTTTCATTCAGTTCAGCCACACTCCAGAGTGCTGCTGCCACCTCATCACATGTTTGACACCTCTGGGCTAGAGTACCAGGCTGAATTTAATGAGATCCAATTCAGTAGAATAAATGTAAAGTAAATGCACTTGGTTAAAAAAAAATCAGCTTCACAAATATAAGATGATGGAGTCATTGTTACATGATAGTTCAGAAAAAAAGTAGTTTTAGTGCATGGTATGCTCATTGTGATTCAGTAGTGCAATAGGGAAGCCCCCCCCCCCCAAATGAATATGAATTTGGGTTGTAATAAGAATAGCTTCCAGGTATAGGCTGCCCTCTTTAGATCTGGTCCTTTCTGCTTTTCCTTTCTTATACCTTACTACCCTACATACCCTACAGTCCTGGTACTCTGGTCTACATGCTGTTCCTTGAACACCATGCTCCATCAACAAACTCCAGATTTTTCACTGGCTGTCCCCAGTACTGTGCTAGTAAATGTTTAACAACTGGCTCCCTAAGGAAGAAAAAATGTATGGAGGATGTACTTTTAAATTTAACCTATCAGTTTCTCCATCACTTTTTAGACACGATTGTGTCTAAAAATCGACACAATAACAAATCAAATTGTGATCTATAGCACTTGTTGATATTCTTTTTCTTTTATTTCCCCCCAATTACATGCAAAAATAATTTTAAAATTCATTAAAAAAATTTCAAGTTCCAAATTCTTTCCCTCCCTGACTTCCCTTTTCCACTTCCTGAGGCAGTAAATGATCTCATATAGGTTATGCATGCACAATCATGTAAACCATTTCCATATTGGTCATTTTGTACAAGAAGACTCAAACAAAACAAAAAAAAGAAAGAAAGTGAAAATTCGTATGCTTCAGTCTGTATTCAGACAACATCAATTCTTTCTCTGGATATGGATAGCATTTTTCATCATTGTGTTACTGGGAATAGCTAAGTCAGTCATTCAGTTTTTCATCTTATAATTTTGCTGTTACTGTGTTCAGTGTTCTCCTGGTTCTGCTCACTTCACTCTCTTCCAGTTTATATAAGTCTTTCCAGGTTTTTCTGAAATCATCCTGCTTGTCATTTTTAAAAACACAATAATATTCCATTACAATCATATACCTGCAACTTATTTAGCCTCTCCCCAGTTGATGGCCATCTCCTCAATTTCCAAATCTTAGCCACTACAAAAAGAGCTGGTATTTTGTACAAATAGGTTCCACCCTTCCCCCACCCCCTCCTCACCCTTAAAATATTTCTTTGGAATACAGACCCAGTAGTGGTATGGCTGGATCAAGTCCTTTGGGCATAGTTACAAACTGCTTTCCAGTATGATTGAATCAGTTCACAACTCCACCAGCACTTGTTGATTTCTGGGGTATATATGTTCACACAAAATTTTAAGAACTGGAGAAAGTCGGTTCCATCTGGTTTCAGCCCACTTCTGCTGTTTCCATATCTGGAATACACTTGCTCCTTACTTCTACTTCCTGTTTTCCCTTGCCTCTTTCAAGACTTAGCTCAGATATTGAAGGGGCCATTCTCATTCTCTCTCCCCTCTCTTTTGGGCCTTTCTTCCACCCAGATCCCAGAGGCTGCTCAAAGTATTCTTCAGCTTCAAAGCCAAAGGGAAGAGAAAGAGAAAAGGGCCAAGTGTCCCTTTTTATATGTGCACTGAATTCTACTTTAGCATCCCTGAGTCTTCTGTTCTGTCTTTAGTATCCAACTAGAAAACTCTTCATCATTATACAGTATAAACCCCCAAATCATCGTGGCCAGAAGTAGGCTCATCACAAACTTTCATATGGTATTTGGATTGAAATGAGGGAGGAAATATCTCTTAAAGCTGAAAGGACTGTGCTGTATAAGTCAGTCTGTTCCCAATGCAGTTGAATTTTTTGGAGAAGTGAGCTGAAAATGTCTGTCTAGGAAAATCTGGTGCATCTCGATTGTAAGAATAAATGATTTATGTACTCAAACACCAGTTTTTGGCATAAGTAGAATTCACCTTATCTCTTAAAGAAATGCCTCTAGAATTATATCTGGTAATTAGGGAGATAAGAGAAATGAGCCAGTCTTCTCTAACTTGTAACATCCTAAAAACTTTGCGTCAATGAAATTTTCTGATTACAATGAGAAGCAACCCTTTTGCACACAGTTCAAGTCATCTGCTTAAAACAAATTGAAAGTATTTCAGAGGGAAGTGAAATTTTCTTTTGGAATAAAAAGCAATGGAAGTGGTGCTCATAGCCCACAGTAGGCACTTGGAAGTTCCCATTCTTTGCTCAAAATACTTTCCAAATACATTCCACCAAATAGAAATGCAATTAGGTTAATAAGCTTCTCTTATAAAATGCAAATAGAATATCCCCAGAGAGCTTTAATCCTACCTTGTATATGAATTGCTTTAATTGGTGCACTTTCCTTTTCCCAGCATAGTCATTTTTGATGATAGGAGAAATAGTTTTTGAGCAATGAATATTTAGAGGACAGTTGCAGTATCTGGAGCTAGGGTGTGTGTATGTGTGTGTGTATAGGAGATTAGATAGTCAGAGGACACCCTCCAGAAGATGCTAGTTATCTATGGGTTAGGGGAGAGCTACTATCCAATATCCTATTGAAATTTTTCTGCTCTGCCTTAGGTTCTTAATGTATTTGGAACTGGCACACATGTAGAATGCCTCTAACAGTGTCTCCCTACATGAAATAGCTGGGAAGTTTGCTTCCAGGGAAGTTATTATGGTGTGTAATGATGGTGTCTTTCTGAAGGCATCTCCAGTTCTGGCTATGTGGCTAATCAGAGAGGCTGCCATTCATTATGTGTGTAGCAGATCAGAACCAGTTATAGAATATCTACCCATTTGCCAGTGCCCTTCCAAGATTCTTCCATTACACAGAATCACAACTCTCCAGCCTTTCCAAGTGGGGAGATGCCATCAGGGGCACTCTGTGTGTGGACCATCTCCTGTCACATTAGGATCATAGGATCATAGCTTTAAAGTTGTGCATCTGGTCCAACCCCCTCATTTTAAAGATGGGGGGCAGGAAGGTTGTGCCTTTTCTTTGGTAGTAGGTAGTATGTGTCAAAAGCAGAATTTGAGGCCTCTAATTCCAAACCCAAGTAGTCAGTGTCTGATTTAAGACCTTCCCAATGACAGCTACCTGTCTTGATGGGGTGGTGTCAGGGTTTGCAGTCATCTTCAGTGCTTCCCAACACCACAGCAAACAAAACCCCACTATAACCAATGCAACAGATATTTATCAAGCTTTTCTTATTTGCTAACAAAGAACCCTTTGTTACGCAGAAATACAAGGTTTAGAGAAGATACATTTGTTGCCCCCATGAAGTGGCTATAAGACCCCAACACAGATGACACACATTACATGATATGTATATTAAGGAGTTATACCATTGAATAATATGTGAGTTCTGGGGGAGAAAGTTATTATTGATCTGGGTATAAGAGGGGGCATTTGAGATCTACTTTAAAAAGTAGTTAGTAAGTCAATAGGGCAGCTAAGTGGTGCAGTGGATAGAATGCTGGCCCTGGAGTCAAGACGACCTGAGTTCAAATCCAACCTCAAATACTTACTTAGCTGTGTGACCCTGGGACAAGCCACTCAACCCTATTTGGTTCAGTTTCTTCCTCTGCAAAATGAGTGGGAGAAGGAAATGGTAAACCACTCCAGTATCTTTGCCAAGAAAACCTCCAGTGGGGTCAAGAGTAACCAGACATGGCTGAAACAATGGAATAATAAAGTAAGTCAGCAGGTGAAAAGGCAAAGTAGAGCATTGTGGGCATTATAGGGAGGCTAACCTCCTGTACAGTAACACTTTTTCTCTCTGAAGTACAACTATCTGGATTAACCAAAGTATGGTCAGGAATCAAGAAGGAAGCAAAAAGACCCTCAGGCATGCTTACAGCAGGCAAAGTAGATGCCCCAAAGCCTCTGTTTTTTTACTTTAATTTTTTTATTGACTTATTTGTTTACTTTTAGTTTACAAGACTCAGTTCCAGAATCACTTGAGTTTCAGATTTTCTCCCCCTCCCCCCCCATGGTGATATACAATCATGTATAGGATCTGCAAGCTCTTTCACATTGTACAATAGTCTGGTTGTATAGCATTTCTGTTAAAAGTAAAACTCTTTATAGATAAGTCCTTTATTCAATCAATCAATAAACATTTATTAAGTGCCTACTGTATTTCAGGCACTATTCTAAGCATTGGGTATACAAGAAGAGGCAAGAAACAATCCCTGCTGTCAAGGAGCTCAAAATCTAGTGGGAGAGACAGTAAGCAAGCAGTTGTATACAAAGCAAGCCACGTTCAGGATAAAAAGGAAATACTTAACAGAGGGAAGGAAGGCAGTAGAATTAGGAGGGATTGGAGAAGGCTTTCTATAGAAGGTAGAATTTTATTTGGGACTTAAAGGAAGCCAGGAAGGTCAGTAGTCAGAGAAGAGGAGACAGAGAATTATAGGCATGAGGGACAGAGAGAAAGAATTCCCAGAACTGAGGAATGGAGTGTTTTGTTCATCAAACAGGCAAGAGGTTGGTGTCACTGGTTGAAGAGTGCCTGGTGAGGAGTAAGGTATAAGGAAACTGGAAAGGCAGGAGGGGACTAGGTTATGAAGGACTTTGAGTGCCTGAAATCATTTTGTCTTTGTTTCTGGAGGCAATAGGAAGCCACTGAGGTTTATTGAGTAATGTACTACATTACATTGTAGTACAAGGTCGTACAAAGTGCTACATTGAGTAATGACTACAAATGTAGTCAACTGGTTTTCTGGGTTTCAGAAAATTAGAACTGAGGAAAGGGGGGCCACTAGAGGAAGGTCCATAGAGTGGTGAAAAATGGCAATTGTCTGCTTGACAGTTAAGAAAGAAGATAAACTATAAACATTAGATTCAAGAACTCAAAAATCACAGCAGTCTAGGCTATTTAGTGAGGGCATCACTGAGGACAAAATAAAACAGCACATTGGCATAGGTTGATAATCAGAACCTTAACTAGCAGTTTTTATACCTGAGGTAGCATATATTTCATATGAGGTAACATCCATGAAACATGCCATCAAGTCAACTTTTTTTAGGGGATAGGTATACCTTCTTAACACAATGTTGCCAACCTGTGCCCAGCTGATCCTGTTCTCTTTGGCTACTCTCTACTCATGTAAAGTGGTTCATAGTGGTTCAATCTTCCTTACATGCGGGTAGGAGGTAGGGAAGGGAGTAGAGTGGAAGGAGTGGGGGATGGTGTGTGTGTGTGTATGTGTGTGTGTGTGTGTGTGTGTGTGTGTGTGTGTGTGTGAAAGAGAGAGAGAGAGAGAGAGAGAGAGAGAGAGAGAGAGAACATGCATACACATGCCTTTGGTGTCAGAGTATCCTCCCTGTCCTTCCGTCTTGCAGTGTCAGTGTCATGCTAGATTCCTTGCTCTCTCACCTCTCACATCTAGCCAATAGGCTAGATAGTTGATTTCATCTTTGCAACAACTGTCTGATACACCGTCTTCTCTCCTCTGACACTGGCATATACCTCTTTTGGTATAGGTTCTCATCATCTCACACCTGGGCTATTTTAATAGCTTTCTGTGGGCCTGCCAGCCTTGTGTCTCCCCATTCTAATCCATCCTCAGTTCAGCCCCTAAAGTGATTTTCCTAAAGCTCAAGGCTGACCATGTTATCTCCCTACCCCCTATCTTCCAATATGCATCTGTATATATATATGTAATATATAAATATATTTATATATGTATATAGATATATACATATAATGTATGTGTAGATATATAAATAAATATGTATAAAGCAATATATAACAACACAAACATTTGTATGTATGTGCTTGTATATATGTGCACACATACATTTGCTGTCTCTCCCATTGGACTGTAAGCTCCTTGGGGGCAGGAACTGTCTTTTCCCTATTTTTGTATCTCTAGCACATAGTAGGTGCTTCATATATATGCTTATTGACTGACAGGAGTGAGGGTGGAGTGGGGAGCATATGTTTAGCCACAGTTGGTGTTGCTGTAAGCAATAGCTCTAACACTCTTGTGCTTTTTCGAAGGA
>CM053593.1:129193609-129207305 GCA_028646575.1 Pseudocheirus occidentalis
GGGAATGACTGGCATTCTTGTAAATTTTATTTAATTCCCTGTATATTTTAGAAACGAGGTCTTTATCAGAGACACTGGTTGTAAATATTCTTTCCCAATTTCCCACTTTCCTCTTAATCTTGGTTACGTTGGCTTTGTTTGTACAGAAACTTTTCAATTTGATGTAATCAAGATTATTTTGCATTTCATAATCTCCAACTCTTCTTTGGTCATAAAGTCTTCCCTACTCTATAAATCTGACAGGTTCTAAATCACTCTTGATTAAAGAAATCAGATTAAAACAACTCTGAGGTACCACCTTACACCTCTCAGAAATGACACATGCTCAGAGGGGATGAAGGAAAATAGACACACTAGCAAACTGTCGGTATAGTTGCGAACTGTTCCAATCATTCTAAGAACAGTTTGGAAATATATCCAAAGGGCTATAAAACTGTGCATAATCTTTGGCCCAGAAACAACACTACTAGTTCTGTATCCAAAAGAGATTTTTTAAAAAAGGGGAAATAAGGCTTATATGTACAAAAATATTTATAGCAACTTTTTTTTTGTGGCAAAGAATTGGAAAATGAATTGATACTCATCAATTAGGAAAGGACTGAACAAGTTGTGATTGAGATAGAATGCTATAAGAAATGTCAAAGCAGGGTGGCTTCAGAAAAACATGGCAAGACCTGTATGAACTGATGCAAAGTAAAGCCAACAGAATTGGAATATCATTGTGTACTGTAATAGCAGTGTTACTAATGGTGATCAACTGTGAAAGACTTGGCTACTCTGATTAATAGATACAATGATGCAAGACAGTTCCAAAGGAGTCATGATGAAAAAATGCTGCAGATAGAGAACTGATGAACTCTGAGTGGCAATGAAGAATAATTTTCTTGCTTTATTTTATTCTTTTTGTCATGTGGCTAATAAGAAAATATGTTGTGCATGATTTGACATGTATAATTGATATAATTTTGCTTGTTTTCTCAGAGGGTGAGGGAGGGGAATGTTAAAAATAATAAATTTTAAAAGGTCAGAAAAAAAATCTCTGAGGGGGTTCTACTTTTTCCTAAACAATAGCAACCACACAGAGAGAGTCAGGTCCAGAGGTATCCTATTTACCACTCCAAGGCACAAGGAACAACATGTTGAAACAAAGAGATGATCTCACATTTTTACTCCCTTATGAATCTTGTATGGAGTTTTAGCAACTGCAGGCTTTCAGCAGGGCATTCACTAGAAAGAACTTAAGATGCCTCAGAGAAACATCATTTCAGCACACTACTCACTATGACTATGAACCCCCATAATGTTTATATCCTCCTTACTATCTCTACAAGATTTACATTAACTCAATCCACTCACTACTCATCATCTGTCCCATCTCATTTGAATTCATCCCGCTACTTACTCATTCATTATCTCAATCAGGTCATACTACCATTGGCATGCTATTTATGATTCCTGTGATTATACAGTGACAAAATTTATTAATCATCATCTGTTAGCTCCCATTAGCCTGGTTCACTACTCATCATAGCTAGTGATATTAGAGATCACAGAATCCCTGTATTTTAGAGGTAGAAGAAACTTCAACAACCATCTAACTTAAACCATCTCTGAAGTCCAATTCTACTATAGCATACTCTACAAATGGTTACTCAAGTCTCTCTGATGAAAAGAAACCATCACCTCCAAAGGCAGTTCATTTGACCTTTTTTTTGTCTTTTGGAAGAAGGAAGGCAGGGCAGTTGGGGTTAAGTGACTTGCCCAAGGTCACACAACTAGTGTTAAGTGTCTGAGACCAAATTTGAACTCAGGTCCTCTTGACTCCAGGGCCAGTGCTCTATTCACTGCCCCACCTAGTTGCTCCTCATTTTACTTTTAAAGAGTTAAATGTAAAGAGTTAAAATTGTTAAGGAGCATGTTCTACCCTCCTACCCTGATTTCAAGTCTATATCTGCCTCTTTGCAACCTCTACCCATTGCTCCTGGTTTTATTCTCTAGATGGGAAGGAAGGAAATAAATGTTTATTAAGGGTCTACTATGTAACCTCTCTCCCTTTTTCAAGCCCTTCTCACCACTCATTGAGAAGGCAAGCAATATATCAGTTCTACATATTAAATCTTGCAAAACATTTCCATATTATCTTTGCTGAGAAAAATTTAAAAAGCAAGGAAAATAAGTGAAAAATTATATTTAATTTTGCACAGAGTGCATCACTTCTTTCTCTGAGGTGAATAGTATTTTTCATCATAAGTCCTTTGGAATTATCTTGTATCATTAGCCAAGTCTTTCACAGTTAATCATTAAAAGATTACTGTTACTATGTATACTATATATTCTCTTTGTTTTGTTCACTTCCATTTGCATCAGTTTATATGTCTTCCAAAGTTTTGTTGAAACCATGCTTCTCACCATTTCTTATAGGATAATAGTATTCCATCACAATAATATATCACAACTTGTTCAGCCATACTTCAATTGATAGATACCCCTCAATATCCAATTCTTTGCCACCACAAAAAGAGCTACAATAGCTATTTTTGTACGTATACATCCTTTTCCTTTTCCTTTGGTCTCTTTAGGATAAAGACCTAGTACTGGTATAGCTGGATTAAAGAGTGTATATGGTTTTGTAGCCCTTTGGGCATAATTCCAAACTGTTCTCCAGAATGATTGGACCAGTTTACAATTTCACCAAAAGTGCATTAATGTCCCTCATCCCATCCAGTGTTTGTCATTTTCCTTTTCTGTCATATTAGCAAATCTGATGGGTATGAGGTGGTACCTCACATTTGTTTTAATTTGCATTTCTCTAATCAATATTGATGTAGAGCATTTTTCCCATATGACTATAGATAGCTTTGATTTCTTTTTCTGAAAATGATTTTCACATCCTTTGACCATTTATTAACTGGGGAATGACTTGTATTCTTATACATTTGACTCAGTTGCCTATATTTTTGAGAAATGAGGCCTTTATCAAAGAAACTTGCTGTAAAATTGTTTCTCCCAGCTTACTGCTTTGCTTCTAATTTTGACTGTATTGGTTTTGTCTGTGCAAAAGCTTTTTAATTTCATATAATGAAAATGATCCATTTTACTTCCTGTGATCTTCTCTATTTCTCGTTTAGTTATACACTCTTCTCTTATCCATAGATCTGATAGGGTAAACATTTCTATGCTACTCTAATTTGTCTACAATATTACCCTTTCTGTTTAAACCATGTACCCATTTTGACCTTATTTTGGCATACAATATGAGATATAAGTATGTGCTTAGCTCCTGCCAACTTCTTTCCAGTTTTCCCAGCAATTTTTGTCAAATGTTGAATTCTTCCCTTGAATTATTGGGTTTATCATGTATTAGATTTCTGTGATAATTTACTTCTATATATTGTGTACCTAATCTATTCCAATCTTTTTCTTGACCAGTACCAGATGATTAACACTTGGTCACATAGTTTAAAATCTGGTAGTGCTGGGCCTCCTTCCTCCTCCTTTCACATTTTGTTTTTCATCAATTCCCTTGATATTCTTTAACTTTTGCTCTTCCAGATGAATTTTGTTTCTATTTTTTCTAGCTCTATAAGATTTTTTTTTGGCAATTTGATTGGTATGGCTTTGAATAAGTAAATTAATTTGGAAAGAATTGTCATTTTCATGATACTAAATCAACTTATCCAGGAGCAATGAGTATTTCTCCAGTTTTTTAGATCTGTACTTATTTGTGTGAAAAGCATTTTGTGATTGTGTTCATATAGTTCCTGGGTTTGTCTTGGCAGTTAGACTCCTGAGTATTTCATAATGTCTACAGTTATTTTAAATGAAATTTCTCTGTCTCTTCCTGCTGAACTTTGTTGATAATATGTAGAAATGCTGATGACTTATGTGGGTTTATTTTATGCCATATAGCTTTACTAAAGTTGATTGTTTCAACTAATTTTTAGTTGATTCTCTAAATGTATCTCATATCATCTGCAAAGAGGGATAGTTTTATTTCCGCTTTGCTATTCTAATTCCTTCCATTTCTTTTTCTTGTCTTATTACTATAACTAGTATTTCTAGTACAAGATCGAAAAATAGTGATGATAATGGGCATCCTTGCTTCACCCCTTATATTATTGGGAAGGATTCGAGTTTACTATAGGAATGGGAATTTATTTCATCAAAAGCTCTTTATCTATTGAGATAACTATATTTTTTGATATGATCAATTATGCTAATAGTTTTCCTAATACTGAATTTCCCTGTATCCCTGCTAAAAGTCCCACTTCATCATAGCATATAATCTTTGCTTTAATCTCCTCACTAGTATCTTATTTAACGTTTTTGCAACAATATTAATTAAATAAATTGACCCATAGTTTTCTTTCTCTGTTTTTGCTCTTTCTGACTTAAGCATCAAAACTATATTTTTGTCATAAAAGGAATTTGGTAAGACTCATTTGCCTATTTTAAAATAGATTATATAGTATTAGAATGAATTATCCTTTAAATGTTTGGTGGAATTCACTTATAAATACATTCAGAAGTCTTGGGGATTTTTTCTTAGGGAACTCATTTATGGCTTGTTCACTTTCTTTTATCTAAAATAGGGTTATTTAATTATCATATTTCCTCTTCTATTAATTTGGGAAATTCATATTTTTGTAAATAAGTTTTATTGTCATATAATTAAGCAAAGTAGTTCCTAATAATTGCTTTAATTTCATCTTCATTGGTGGTGCATTCACCCTTTTAATTTTTGATACTAATAATTTGGTTTTCTTTCTTTTTTTAAAAGTCAAATTAAACGATAGTATATGTTTTATTTTTTGCCATAAAGTCAGCTAGTAATTTTATTATTTCATTTTTTCTTTTAATTTTATTAATTTCTCCTTTGATTTTCAGGATTTCTATTTTGGTGTTTAGTTGAGGATTTTTAATTTGTTCTTTTTCTAGTTTTAAAAATTGTGTATCCAATTCATTGTTCTGCTTTTTCTCTTTTTTGTTGATGTAAACACTTAGAAATATAAAATTTCCCCTAAGTACTGCTTTAGATATATCCCACAAATTTTGGTATGTCATCTCATTATTGTCATTCTCTTTAATGAAATTATTGTCTGTTTCTATCATTTGTTTTTGGCCCATTCGTGCTTTAGGATTAGATTTTTTAGTTTCCAAATAATTTTTAGTATATGCTTCCAAAGCCCTTTATTAAATAGAATTTTTATTAAAAATTTGTTAGTGAGGTTTTCATAGCCTAATACATAGTCAGTTTCTGTGTAGGGGCCATGTGCAGTTGGGAGAAAGATGCATGTACTCCTTCCTATTTCCATTCAGTTTTCACCAGAGCTTTGTCATATACAACTTTTCCAAAACTCTATTCATCTCCTTATTCATTTTATCATTAGGTTTATCTACTTCTGAGAGGTCTAAGTTGAGGTCTTCCATGAGTATAGGTCTACTGTCTATGTCCTCCTGTAACTTGTTAAGTTTTCCTTTAAGAATTTGGATGCTTTGCCATTTTGTGTGTATATGTTTAAGGTTGATATTGCTTTGTTGTCTATAGTATTTTTAGCAAAATGTAATCGTTCTGATTATCTCTTTTAATTAGTTTTATTTTTTTGCCTGAGATAATTATTGCTATGTGTTCCTTTTTCCTCAGCTGAACCTTAATAGGTTTTGTTCTAGCCCCTTCTTTCTGTGTTACTTCCAAAGTGGTGTGTTTCTGGGAGAGGTGTGATCCCTGCCCTCATGGTCTGTGCTCTGATCTTTACCCAGGAAAGACTGCTGCTCCCCTTCAGTCACAAGCACTAGTGCTCATTTCTACCTTGGAACTCCAGCTAGGGCCCCTGCTTCTTTGTAGCCACAATCTCTCCTCTCTGTCCTTGACATGTGAATCAGAACTGCATTTGGTCAACTGATTTGACAAATAGCACCCAGTCCTGTACCCAGGGTCAGCTCATGGTTTCTGGTAATAATCTTTCTGACTAGTTGTCCAATCACCTTACCATCTTGGGACTGAGAACTCCTGAAGCTGTTGGTACTACCATTTGTTGATGCATGTGCTCTGGACTCGCCTCCACCTTGTTGTCACATACCTCTCCTTCTGACTTCTTAAGTTGTCTTGGGCTAGAAAAATGTCTCTGTGGGATCCTTTGTTTGCTATGCCACTCTAGAGTTGCATTCGACATGTTATTTTAAAGCTGCTTGGAGGAAAATGTTGGATTGTTGGCTCTACTCTGCCATCTTGGCTCTGCCTTCAACTGTGCTACTTACAAGATCATCCTGGAATCTTAAAGCCCAAGCCATGACCTAACTGGCCAAACAGCTTAGACCCTAAGTTGTTGCTTAGATAGTGCAGACCAAGGTGACAGTGAACTCTACTTAAGAATTACACAAGTCTCCCAGCAGTCTTTACCTACTGGGTAAGCATAGTAACAGTGCTGAGTGTCTGTCTTGGTTTAGAGGTTTGTGTAAGTCCTTCGAGTGACTCATATATATTTTCTTTCTGTCTGAGTTGCTTAGATTAATTAGAATTAATTAATTAGAATTAATGGGTTACTGTTTCACAGTTTCAGAATTTGTTCATGTGTGTGTAGGATTCTTTTGGTTTTAAGCATTTCTTTTATGGTGAAGGAAATAAATAGCTGTCATATACTTGATTTTTACTATTATATACAAGTACCTTTCTACTTGAACTCATTAAAGCCTTTGAGGGGAGACCATAAAGATAAACCAAACCTAAGTTAGATTTTTGTTTTTGCTTTTTGGAGGGGGGAAGGTAGGGCAATTTGGGGTTAAGTGACTTGCCCAAGGTCACACAGCTAGTTTTGTGTTAAGTGTCTGAGGCCAAATTTGAACTCAGGTCCTCCTGACTCCAGGGCTGCTGCTGTATTTACTGCACCACCTAGCCACCCTGTAATTTAGATTTTAAGAGATTTTCAGTAGGACTCTGGAGGTGGATAAATAACGAGCTAGAGTGTACCAGAAATAGCCTGGCTCTTCTCTCTGGGGTAGGGAAGGCTCCCCCAGGACTCAATCTAGTTTAGATGTCTTTAGAGCTGGGACCCTTTGTGGAAGGGATCCTTAAACCTGCACTTCTTCTGGGGCCCAGAGTTCCATATTATTAAAAAGATGCTTGCTGAACCTCTAGAAATGGAGGCAGAATTTCAAAGAGAATAGGCCATCCAAACTAACCTTATTTTCTTTTTTGGGAGTAGAGAGAATTATTATTAAACTAACAGATCAGTAGAATATTGAGTTATAGTTTGATTTTTACAAATACTTGACAAAGTATTTTATGGTTTTCTTATTTTAAAGATGAAGAGGTATGAGATAGCTGACAACTCGATGAGGTGAATTCACAACTGGTCAAATGACCAGACTCAACAAGTTGTCATTAATAACTCAATATCAGTTTAGCAGAAATTCTCTAGTGGCACACTCATGGCCCTGTTCTATTTGACACTTGATCAATGAGTTGGAGAAAGGCATAGATGGGATGATGATAATAATAATAATAATAACATCTAATATTTATATAGTGCTTATGTGCCAGGCATTGTGCTTAGCTATCAACAATTATCATTTCATTTGATCCTTACAACAAACCTGAAAGGTAGGTGCTATTATTATCCCCATTTTACAGATAAACTGTAAACTGAGGCAAGCAAAGTTTAAGTGATTTGCCAAGGGTCACATAGCTAGTAAGTATCTGAGGCCAGCTTTGAACTCAGGTCTTCCTGACTCCAGGCCTAGCATTCTCCTGTGTCACCTACCTACCCATCAAATGCTCATCAAATTTGCAAATGATTGCATGGCTGGAACATTTAGCTGTATCTATTAAGATCAAATGCTAGATGGATAAATCTAAAATCTTATAAAGTATTTAAAAAACATGCTTCCTAAATGCGAAGTAGGGGAGTTATTGCTTATCTTTAAAAAATCGAGGGGTTTTAGTGGACCACAAGTTCAATATGAGTCAAACATGATGGTGGCAGCCAAAAAGGTTATTTTAGCTGCATCACGATGGGCAAATACCTAGAAGTAAAGAGAAGGTATTCCCTTAGCATCCTGCCCCGTGAAAGCCAAACCAGGAATATTGCCTTTGGTCCTCAGCATCACAGTTTAGGAAGTGTATCAGTATATTGGATGGAGTCTAGAGAAGGGCAAGCAGAATAGTGAAGGATTTAAACTTCATTATGAGGATCCATTGAAGAAGTGGCAATGTTTAGTCTGCTGAAGACTGGTTGGGAGTAGGAATGGGGAATAGCTGGGTTCAGATACTTAAAGAGGGATCACATGTCAGGTGGATCCATCTGATGGATGGGTATCTGAGGGATAAATCAAATGGATAAATGAAGGGGGATCAGATTTTTTTATGTCTTTCTCCAAGAGGAGTAAACTAGGAACAATTGGTAGATGTTACAAAGAGGCCAACTTAGGTGTGATGACTGAAAAGATCTCTCAAAAGCAGAATAGGTCACCTCAGGAAATAGTGGTTTCTTTATCATGCCAGGCCATTAGACAAAAGTTTGATAACTATTTGTCATGTGTGTTGTAGAAAAGATTCATTTGTGCCTTTGGGTTTGATTAGATGGTAATGAAGTCCTTTTCTTCTTTCACCTTCTATGATTCTGCACCAGCAGGCTAGGCCAGCCTAAGGTACCTGATGAGAAGCTTTGACAACTCCCTAATTTTATTTTTTTGTCTCCCTCAGAGTGGAAGAAAATCAGGTCTCCACCTTAGGACTGCTTGCCTTGTCACAACAGTACTTTGGATTCCTTGATATGGTAGCTCCTAGATTGAAGGTTGTTCTTGCTACTAGGGAACCCTGCTCTTTACTCTTCCTTATAATCTGAGATAAGATCCAAGTAGCCTGATTTTCCTGCCTATACATTGAAGATATGACCCAGAGACTTTCCCGTCAGGACCCAATGCTGTTTTCATTTCTACCTTTTCAGTTTGTACCACTACCAAGGCTAAATTTCAACTGTCTCTCTAATAAATAACTCACATCGATTTTTCAGTTCAGAGGTGATCTTGTTTCTATAGTCCTAACTCATAAACCTCAAAGGTAGTTTTGGAAAATCATTTACACATTTTTGCTAACATCCTGACTGGTGTGGATATAAATGGGTCCTTACAAAGAGAGAGCTCCATGAACCAGTTGGGGATCTCATCCATAGGTGTTCTCTCTTCCCCGTAGCCTGATTGAGCAAAAGCGGAGGACAAACATGGAGACGCTGCCCCTGTGCTTTCTGGTCATCATGAGTCTCTCAAATGCTCTTGCACAGACAGGTAGGGGCTACCTACAGTTGTGTCTGAGAGGTGATAAGGGGAGAGGAGGCTTTGCAAAGGCAACTCAGTTTCATTCTTCATATGGGATGTGGGGAGGGTACTGGATTTGCTATTGTTGATTTTATATGTAAGTGGCAGAACCAATTTGTGAACAGTCTGAAACTTGACTCTTCCTCTGCCATTCTTCCTTTCCTACAGACCTTAAAGGGAAAGCCTTTGTGTTTCCAAGACAATCTCAGGATTCTTATGTGATCCTAATACCACAACTAGAGAAATCCCTGAAGGCCTTCACACTGTGCCTAAAAGTCTACACTGATCTGACCAGAAGCTATAGCCTTTTCTCTTTCGCCACTCAAGAAACATATAATGAGATCCTCCTCTTTCATGAAGGGAACAGCAAGTTCAGCTTGTATGTGGGTAATGTTGCGGTAATGTTCCAGGTTCCTGTGGCTACTCCTGCTCCAAGAGACTTCTGTGCCACCTGGGAGTCAGAGTCAGGCATTGCTGAACTCTGGGTGGATGGGAAACCCATGGTAAGGAAGACCCTAAAGCAGGGATATACTGTGGGGAAACAATCAAAGATTATCCTTGGGCAAGAGCAGGATTCCTTTGGAGGAGGGTTTGATGAAAATCAATCACTGGTGGGAGACATTGGAAATGTGTTCATGTGGGACTTTGTGTTGTCACCAGAAGAAATTAAGACCATGTACCTTGGTGGGACCTTTAGTCCTAATGTCCTAGACTGGAGGGGACTGAACTTTGAGAAAAATGGCTATGTGGTCATTAAGCCTCAGCTATGGGCATGAGCCCTTGCTGCCCTCTGAGATTCAGGTTCTTATGACTGCTTCTTTCCCCCCCCCCCAAAATTAAATTTCATTTTCCATATGTCTCTGTTTCCTGCCATTTTTATGTTTCCCCATATGCACAGCTGTCTCTTGTGGGGGCAGAGGTATTATAGGCATAAGTTCCGGGCTCCACACTTTGCCCTTCTCGCAGAAAAGAAGAAGATACAAGCAATAACTTGAGAAGAAATGAATCACTTTTGGGAGTTTTGTTCATTTCCAAAGCCATCAATTACAGAATTTTAGAGCTGGGATGGACATGAAAGATCCTCTAGTTAATAAATTTAATCCCATTTAATAAATGAAGAGTCTAAGACTAAGAAAGGGGAAGTCATTCTCTCATCACCACACAGCTAGTTTGTGTCAGATTTGGGTTGTAGAGTCGTGGGATAATGGATAAAAGATGGGGCATCAGAGGTCATATAGTTCAGTATTTTATTTTAGAAACAAGAAAACTGAGCTCCAGAGTTTAGTGACTTATTAACCTTATCAGTAAACGGTAAAGGTAGGTTTCAATCTAGGTCCTTTGAATTCAGATCCTTTCTTTACAATTTCTTTCTAATTTTGGGTAAAGGGAAGAGTGTGTCTAAATTCCATATCTCTGACTCTCCAATCTAGCATTTTTTGTACAACATCACTTTTTCTTTATAATTTTATGACATATTTTCTCCTGGAATATCAGAATCTTACCAGGTGTATAGTAGTACTGTCCTAGAATTCTAGAGTTGAATGGAAGCCTAAGAACATCTAATCAATAATGGTCAGCAGCCAAAGTAATCCAGAATTCCCTCCTCTTTGAGGCCCATTGTTAGAGTCTCAAAAGAACCAAAAAATTACAAAATCGGTGAAGACATTTAAATATAATCTTGTAGTTCCTTTACTTGGTTTCCACTTAGGTCTGTGCCATGTGAACCAAGGCTTATTCTAGAGGTTGTGAGCATTTAATAATTAGAACTTGCTGAATTCAGTCAAGCATGAAAGGGTTCCAAGAGAGCCTCAAGAGAGAAAGTAAATTTTTATTGGTAAAACAAGTGGTCCTGAGAAATAGTGTTTTAAACTATCTTTGTCATTAACCTTCCAAAAAAAGTCTATAACGAGCCCAGTGATATTCACCAAATCACTATTAAATAACCCACCTATACCTGACCATTCTCTAACCAAGAGGAGCACAGCCTAAGTCTGGCAATTGATACTTATGGTAGGAGCAGGTTTCCTTCAGGTTGACTTCAGGAATTGGTTGGTAAGTAGAATTGGTAGATAAGTAGGACTCGACCTATTGGTTGGCCTTCCTTGTCGCTGACTGCAGTGCAAGACTCATTGTAGCTCCTCTGGTGAGTGGAGAGAGACAGAAAGGAGCAACATCTATTTTTGGCAAATATCCTTTCAATCATTGTTAATGCTTTTTATTTTTATGGAATGGTATAATACATGAGTGTTTTATTGCATTCAATCCTGAGCCTGAATCATTGGATTAGCCTAAGCTAAACCCGGTCCAGAATATTTTCAAAAGCCAGACTTGTGAAGACAGGGGAATGCTGCAGGGAGAGTTTGGAACAGCTCATGGGAAGACTGAGGGTCCTAATGCCTGGAGATTTTGTGCTAAAATGGTCCCCACGCAGGCCGGAGGCTGACTGAATGTAGAACCATTCACTTGGATTTATCTTTCTTTGTTTCACTTCATCATACTCGCTACAAGTCCAAAGGCTTTGTTCAGACTCCAGATGATACCTCCTATGTTCATCTATGACGTTTTTCTGTGCTCACCTAACCAGGCAGCTTCCTAATTTCTCCTCAGCGTACTGTTGTTGGGGCACCATGGACTTAGCATAAGCATGCCCAAGAGAATAGGAAGTGGTTTTAAAGATATAGCCAGTGGCATAACTGTTGATCACTGTGTTGATGAACCATGATTCCAGAGGTCTGAAGATGGAGCATGCTACCCATCTCCTACCAGAGAAACAACGGACTTAACATGCAAAATGGGACATCCATTTCTGAACATGGACAATGTGGGAATCTGTTTTGTTTTCACTATACATATTTGTTATGAGGGTTTCCTTTTTTATTGTTCAATGAAGGGGTGAGGGAGTGGTGGGAGAAGAGAAAAACAATTGCTTGTTAATGAGAAAAAATAAAAGGATACAATTGTTTGTTGCTGATCTCTTGCGTTAAAGAAGTATGGTGTAGTAGGATGAGCACTGGAGGTAGAGCTGGGACACCTGGGTTTACATCTGGGTGCTGATACTAGTTTTATGACCAGGACCAAGTCACTTAACCTCCCCTAGCCTGAATCTTCATTTATAAAATGGATATTACAGTATTTACATGATCTACAATTCCTTGAGAATCCTAAAATGGGTTTACAGTGATTCCAGTCTGATCATTATGAATAATCCATAAACCTTTTCATGTTTTTTTCTGCCAAAGACTTTAAGTAGTTCATAGAACCAAAAAAGTCACATATAACAAAGTAGGCAGAAAACAACACCCAGGAACACTATGCTCTTCAGAATAAGCAGGAATGGAAAAGGGCAAACATTATAATAGTTAAGGAAGGGAAGTACTTGAAATGAAGAAGCTATAGCCCTGTGAACTAATTTCCTAAGGAAATTTAGAATGGATCTTTAAAGAGATGATAAGGAATATCTAAAAAGGGAAGTGAGCAGCTAGGTTACACATGGAGAGAGCATCAGCCCTGGCGTCAGGAGGACCTGAATTCAAATCTAGCCTGTGTGACCCTGACCAAGTCACTTAGTCCTGTTTGTCTCAGATTTCTCATCTGTAAAATGAGCTGGAGAAGGAAATGGCACGTTGCTCCATGATCTTTGCCAAGGAAAACCAAAATGGAACCACAGAGAATCAGACATGACTGAAATGACCCAACAACAAAAATGAAAATGGTAGCCTCAAAAAGCTAAATAGGCATAGTAAGAATAAGTCTTGTGTTGGATTAACCTTATATCATTTTTTGGACAAGGTTATTGATAAATTCATATTGATATAGATATTTATTGATTTTGTGGTGGATGGAATTGATTTGTATATGTGGGTTGGATACCATACCCACTGAGGATTCTGAACTATCCCAATTCTGCCATTCTCTTATTCTGTAACAACACTATAATGGGTCAACTTACAGAACCAAATGAAAACCTTCGGTCCTTCCTATTTTTCATTTGCTGCCTAGGATAATTCAGAGGGGAAGAGACAAATCTGGGAAATATTCTTGATATAGTTTACCTAGATTCTGGCAAAACATTCAATAAAGCATATTTTTCTATTACCACCATAAAGATGGAGACAGATGGGTGAGGATGTATCAATAATGAGATATTCACAACACCCATGATGGTTATGAATATGCTGGTATAGTTTTGGATCACAAAATGTAGCAAACTCTCCACATGGAAGGCGGAACCAAGGTCTTTATTCAGAAACCAGAACACTGAGTCCCCAAACCAGAAGGACAAGTCCCAAAACCAGAAAGCCAAAGTCATTATAGTGGTCACAAAGTTAATACACATAGTAAACGCAGTGGACACCTACATTCCCAAGCCTTCACAAATAGAACA
>CM053593.1:129207405-129237384 GCA_028646575.1 Pseudocheirus occidentalis
GTGTAGCTCCTCCCTGTTCAGCCCCTTCCTGTTAAGGTGTGAACTACTCCCAAGGAGTTAACTGGAAGTAAGGAGCTAAGCCTTTACTAGGTGCCAATAGAAAGGGGCATGGAAGATCTTCTGATTTCATTAACATTACAGAGGGGAATAGTACTATTAGAGGGCTTTGCCACATAGGAAATGTCTTGTGATTGGGTGAAAGAATCACACAAACTCCTGGTTCCAGCAAGTCAGTACCAAATTGCAGATTCTAGCAGCAGGTGTGTTGGAATGGGTTGAGTCTTTGGGTGAAGCTCTCCTGAGAGAGAATTGGGAGGAAAAAGAGGGAGTTTCTTTCTTTCCATTTTCCTCTCCTGCCACACTAATCAGGTGAAGGCCTTGTGAATGTCAAAAGAAGATTTGGGATTCCTATTAGCATTGGTAGTAAGTGTCTACCAGAGCCAGTAGTAGTGCTTTTGGACTACAAGTGACTGACAGCAGTGTTTGCACTGAGATTTGAGAGACACAGGTTTCTACAAGGGCAGTGGAATCTAACAAGGAGTTATACCTGAGGAGACTTTATAAGGACTCCACAAAGGGAGAAAAGTACTTGTAATGACCAGAAACTGTGAATATACCCTTTGATCACCTGCCTTCTTTAGTTTTGATCCCACTGTATTTTAGTTTTGATCTCCAGGTACTCAATCTCCAGGGAAGATTGAGCCCCTGTTTTGGGGGTATGTTTCTATATCTGCATAGTAAATACCCTTTCTAAAGCTAATTCACCCTGACTAACAATCAATTGAGAGCACAGGGGTGGGGACCCTGTGGCCTAGAGGCCACATGTAGCCCTCTAGGTCCTCAAGAGCAGCACATTGACTGAATCCAGATTTCACAAAACAAATCCCCTTAATAAAAAAATTTGTTTTGTAAAACTTGGACTCAGTCAAAGAGTCACTTGAGGACCTAGAGGGCCACATGTGACCTCAAGGCTGCAGATTCCCCACCTCTGCCCTAGAACTTTAAAGAAGGAGTAATGGACTGGGAACTCAATCTGCCTGGATGAGTAGAAGTTTTGAGAGTGGAGGTAGAGGGAATAATATATAATAGTACAAAATGGAAGCCAAAAAGCCAGTGTGAACTTCAGGTAAATAAGAATCCTAGAGTTTCCTGGGAAAAGTAAGTGATAGTCTTATTGTACTCTGCCCCACTTAGATCACCTCTGGAGTATTGTGTTTGGTTTTGGGCACCACATAGTACAAAGGATATCAGTGAGCTAGAGCATCCAGAGAGGGGTAATTAGGCTGGTCAAGGTTCTCATGTTCATATTATATGAGGATCATTTGGAGGAATTGAAAAAGAATCAGTATAGAGCAGAGAAGTCTCAGTGGAGACATGTAAACTTCTTCAAATTTTTAAAGGCCTGGACCATGTAAGAGGTATTAGAATTCTGCTTGTTCCCACACAGTTCCTGAAGGGATTCTAGAAGCAAACTCTGGCAGGCTCACTCATGCTGGAGTACAATCCCAGCAGCAGACTTTATCAGTTTTCTTAGGATTAGTTTAGTTCAATTTGCAGAGGTTCATCACCAGTAGACAGATGGTTGGTGAGGAATTCTGACAATGAAAATGTGTGAGACAAAAGAAAATGTAAACTGACCCTTAGTCTTCTCCAGTTCCCTTCCATTTCCAAAGTAAACCAAAGTAAAAGTGTTAGAAAAAAAACAAGGGAAGCAAACAAGTTACACAGTTCTTCTTGATGTCTATAAACTTTACTGCAGGTTTTTTTTGTAACTGATATTTGAGATCCTTTACCAAAGACCAACTCTCAGTAGACATATTGCTTGAGAAACTGAATCATCTCAGTAACTGCCATTCTTGCCTTTAAAAAATGAGGAGATATCCTTGGGTAAAAAGAAGTAAAAGAATCTGAAGCCTCAAAGAGACTTGGTGTTAGGAAAGACTATTACCAAACGTTTTGAGCTACAGAAATATGAATTAAGTTGCCTTAGGCTTTTTTTTTACTGGTAGTATTCAGATCAAGGAAAGAAGAACACAATATGTCAGACAATGTGTTAAAAACTTACAAATATTATCACACTTGATCCTCACAACAGCTCTTTTCAAAAAAAATTATTTTACCCAGGGTCACATGGCTAGTAGTTATCTGAGGTATGATTTGAACTCAAGTTTTTCTGATTCTAGGCTCAGTGCACTCTCCACTGTACCACTCAACTCCCTTTTAGTCTTGGTAAATACTTATTGAGGGTGTTGTGATGGGATTGATTTGTGTGTGTGGGTTGGATTCCATACCCATTGAGAATTCTGAACTATTCCAACTTTGCTATTTTCTGATTGTGTAACAACAATATAATGGGTCAACTTATGGAACCAACTGGAAACAAATTTTTTACCTGAAGCCTAGGGTAATTCAAAGGGGAAGAGAAGTTGGCACTCACCTAAGGATTTTTACTTACTGCTGTATACATACAATCTATCTGTCTGTCCTATTGTCATGATTGAAATATGCAAATTAGAGAAACCGAGGCAAAGTACTTCTAAGCACAATCAATTTTATTAGCATTGGCTGACAATTTGCCAATAAACAGATCCAAGATGACTAAGTTGGTACAAGGACTTCATTACAAGGTTACAGAGCATTTTTATAGGTATAAATGGGGAACGTTAGAAAGGGGAACATCGACAATAAATGAGGAACATTGGTCACAATTTGAGGAACATGACATTGATTAACATGGGTGTTTATGCTTTCTGATTGGCTGGGGATATTATAAGAGTTTCCATTATCATCATGAAAGTCTGTCTTGTGTAAGCATCTCTGAGAAGAATGGGGAACATTTATAGAAGTAGGGAACTTTAACAGATTAGCAATATTCAAAGTGTGGGCATTCCTAGCCCTATGTGTGTATAATTGATAATGGGGTAATTATGATTTGTCATCTATAACAAGGCTTTTAATAAGAATGAGGAACCTAGCTCATCAGCTAAGCTCTGGAGGAGCTCAGCTTTGCAAAAATGGGAAGGTGGCTAATAGGGAAGTTACCTAGAATCAATGCCCTGTCAGCTGGCACAGGGTTATAGATACACTTCTTAACCTACCAGGATTTATAAGAGCAAAGTGATATATGTGATTAAAAGAAATTGATTAAAAGTAATTGATAGATTACAATTTCAATTCTCCCCTTTGATTCTGGGGAGACATCTTCCATGAATCACCTTATCTATAAACTTGGAAAATCAATTATACATTTTTTTTTGCTAACTTCCTGACTGGTATAGCAATTCATCCTTACAAAAGTTATCCTTATGTAATGAGATCTCAGAGAGTGAGTTGAAGATCCCAGCTATAGCTGTTCTCTTTGGGGCTATCTCTTCAATGCCTGATTGAGCAGAAGTAAAGACTGAATGTAGAGAAACTGCCTCTGTGCTTCTTGGTCCTCACAAGTCTCTCAAATGCTCTTGCCCAGACAGGGAGGGGATGTCTACAGCTGTGTCTGAGATGTGCTGTACGGGAGGAAGCTCTGCAAAGATAAGTCAGAGGCATTCTTTCTTTTTTTTGGTTGTTTTGTAAATAGTATTCTCCCTCCCCCCAATTACATGTAAAGATAGTTTTCAACATTCATTTTTATAAGATTTTGAGTCCAAAATTTTCTCTCTCTCTTCTCTCCCACCTCTCCACTCTGCAAACAATCCATCCTACTTCCCTCCTGTTTATACTTTGCCTTCCAGAATATTATATTATAAACCCTCTAATCCTTTAATGTAGAAGCTGCTAACTCTTGTGTAATCCTAACTGTGACTGCTTCTGGTTGTTTGCAGTTTTTTCTCCTTGATCTGATAGTTCTGGAATTTGGCTACAATATTCCTTGGAGATTTCATCGTGGGATCTCTTTCAGGAGGTGATTCATGGATTCTTCCAATGACTATTTTACTCTCTGGTTCTAGGATATTAGGGCGGTTTTCCTTGATAATTTCTTGAAAGGTGCTGCCCAGAGTCTTTTTTTGTTCATGGCTTTCAGGTAGTCCAATACTTCTTAAATGATCTCTCCTGGATCTATTTTCTAGGTCATTAATTTTTCCAATAAGGTGCTTTACATTTTCTTCTATTTTTTCATTCTTTGGTTTTTGTTTGACTGATTTTCGATGTCTCATAGAGTCCTTGCCCAATCTAATTTTTAAGGGAGTATTTTCTTCAGTTTGCTTTTGTACCTCCATTTCCATTTGACAAATTCTACTTTTTTGAAAATATCTTTTTGTTAATTAATTTTTGATTTTTAACATTCACTTCCACAAGATTTTGAGTTCCAAATTTTCTCCCCATCTCTCCCCTCCCCCACCCCAAGATGGAATGCATTCTGATTCCCCTTTGCCCAATCTACCCACCCATTTATCACACACCTGCCCCCCTTATCCCTTTCCCTTCTGTTTTCCTGTAGGGCAAGATAGATTTCTATACCCCATTGCCTATATTTTTTATTTCCAAGTTGCATGTCAAAACAATTTTGAACATTCATTTCTAAAACTTTCAGTTCCAAATTCTCTCCCCACCCACCATCATTGAGAAGGCAAACAATTTGATATGGGTTATACATGTGTAGTCATGCAAAGCACTTCCCTAATAGTCATGTTGTGAAAGACTATCTGTATTTCCCTCCATCCTATCTCACCCCATGTATTCTATTCCCTCTTTAAAAATGTTTGCTTCTGATCACTCCTCCCCCAATCTGCCCTCCCTTCTCTCATCCTCCCCCTTCTTAACCTCTTCCCTCCTACTTTCCTGTAGGGTAAGATAGATTTACATACCCAATTGAGTGTGTATGTTATTCCCTCCTTAAGTCAAATCTGATGAGAACAATGTTTACTCATTTTCTCTCACCTCCCTCCTCTTCCCCTACATTGTAAAAGCTTTTCCTTGCCACTTTTATGTGAGATAATTTACCACATTCTACCTCTCCCTTTCTCCTTCTCCCAATACATTCCTCTCTCACCCCTTAATTTTATTTTTAGATACCATACCTTAGTATTTAACTCACCTGGTGCCCTTTGTTTACACACACACACACACACACACACGTATACATATGAATATTCCCTCCAACTACCCTTTTACAAATATCTTTCCATGTAGGAATGTAAACAATTCAATTTTAATAAGTCTCTTATGATTTCTCTTTCCTGTTTATCTTTTCATGCTTCTCTTCAGTCTTGTAATTTGAAAGTCAAATTTTCTATTCAGCTCTGGTCTTTTCATTAAGAATGTTTGAAAGACCTCTATTTCATTGAATGTCCATCTCCCACTCCACCCCCCCCTCCAAAAGATTACACTTAATTTTGCTGGGTAAGAGATTCTTGCTTTTAATTCTGGCTCCTTTGACCACTGGAATATATTCCAAGGCCTCTGATCTCTTAATGTAGAAGTGGCTAAATCTTGTGTTATCCTGAATGTGTTTCCACAATACTAGAATTATTTCTTTCTGGCTGCTTGCAATATTTTCTCCTTGACCTGGGAACTCTGGAATTTGGCTACAATATTCCCAGGAGTTTTCATTTTGGGATCTCTTTCATAAGGTGATTAGTGAATTCTTTCAATTTCTATTTTCCCCTCTGGTTATAGAATATCAGGGCAGTTTTCCTTGATAATTTCTAGAAAGATTATGTCTAATCTCTTTTTTTGATTATGGCTTTCAGGTAGTTCAAAATTTTTAAATTTATCTTTCCTGGGTCTGTTTTCCAGGTTAGTTGTTTTTCTAATGAGATAGTGTAATTATTTTCTGTTTTTCATTCTTTTGGTTGTTTTAAATTTCTTGATTTCTCATAGAGTTATTAGCTTCCATTTGCTCCATTCTAATTTTTAAGGAATTATTTTCTTCAGTGAGCTTTTCGATCTCTTTTGCTCTTTAGCCATTTCTGCTTTTTAAGGCAGTCTTCTCCTTGTTGGCTTTTTGGACATCTTTTGTCATTTGGATTAGCCTATTTTTTAATGTATTTTTTGGTTCTCCTTTAACAAGCTGTTGACTTGATTTTTATTATTATTATTTTCTTGCATCTCTTTCATTTCTCTTACTAATTTTCCTCTACTTCTCTTATTTGATTTTGAAAAATCCTTTTTGAGCTCTTCCATGACCTGAGACCAATTTATATTTTTCTTTGAGGCTTTGGATGTAAGATGTTTTACTTTGTCATCTTCTTCTGGTTGTGTGTTTTGATCTTCTTTGTCACCAAAATAAGATTCTATAGTTTGAGTTTTTTTTGCTGTTTCCCAGCCAGTTATTTGACTTTTTAACTCTTTGTTAAGGTAGGGCTCTGCTTCTTGTGTGGAGGGTGTACTGTCCCAAGCTTCAGAGGTTTTATGCAGCTGTTTTCAGAGATACTTCTAGGGACCTGTAAATTTTCAGTTTTTCCAAGGTGGTATTATCAAAGGAGAGGTATTTACTCCTCTTTTTTTGGAGGACAGTTGGAGTTAAGTGACTTGCCCAAGGTCACATGGTTAGGTTTTTTTGTGTTAAGTGGCTGAGGCCAGATTTGAACTCAGATCCTCCTGACTCCAGGGCCAGTGCTCTACTCACTGTGCCACCTAGCTGCCCCCCTTATTTACTCCTCCTCTGACCAGTGCTCTGCTCTGTGAGCGACCATAAGCACTCTTTTATGCCTTGGAACTGTGAGGAGGATTCCCTTTCCATCACTGCCACAAGCTCTACCATGCCAGTGTTCCTCCTATCCCCAGGATCACTATCCAAGACTGTGACCCAGATCTAAGCACAGGCAAAGAAAGAGAATCATGCTTCAGTGCCAGCAAAGCAATCTCTGCAATCCCCCTCTGATCAGCTGCTTAATTCCTCTCTCCCACCTCATTTGTGGGCCATGAGTTGTAGAAGCAGCTGTTGTTGCTGCTGTCCCCACCCTGGGACTAGGGCTTGACCACGCTCCTCTCTTACCCAGATCCAACAAACCTTTCCTACTGACCTTCTGTAATGGTTATGGGATTTGAAGATCTCCTATGCCCCTTGAACTTGCTGATGTAGCCGGAAAGGGTAGGGCAGGAGGAAGCCAGAGCCAAGCTGGAGACTGTGCAGTGACTGGAAGCATGGCAGCAGTGGCCAGAATGAACTCCTTTGTTTTTGAGCCAGCCAGAATTTCTCCTAAGGACTCCTGCTGAGGACTGCTGGATATGGGAACCATGGGCGGCCAGAGCTGTTGGGAGTGAGCTCCATGGATACTGAGCAGTTGCTGTGAGTGAGGAGAGAAGGACCTTTACCTGAGGTGGCCTGTTCTGTTTTGAATGCTTGAGAATGTGGGTGTTTACTGCATTAACCATGTGTGCCAACTCTATAATTACTGTAATGACTTTGACTTTCTGGTTTTGGGACTCAGTATTCTGGTATTTGAATAAATGTTCTAGCTTGAGTCTCCATGTAGAGAACCTGTTACATTTTGTGATTAATAACTATATCAGCATATTCATAGTTGCCATAGACAATGTGAATACTGCATTGTTGATACACCTTCTAAATTGTTTTTGGTATTTGTGGGTTGAGAAGTCAGGAAACCCCCACAACTACCAGTGATTCAGTTGCCCCCAGGTTTGCTGGACCTGGTCTCCAATTCTACTTTCAACAGAGTTATTTTCTTCTGGAATTTCCCCCTAATTTGGCTAATTCTATTTTTTAAGGAGTTGTTTTCTTCAGTCAAGTTTTTTTACTTTCTTTTCCAAGATGTTGACTTTTTCCATAATTCTCTTGTGTAACTCTCATTTCTTTTCCTAATTTTTTTTCTATCTCTCTTATTTGATTTTTTGAATGCCTTTTTCATTTCTTCCAAAAGAACTTTTTGGCTCAAGACCATATTCCTCTTTGAGGCTTCACACGTAGGCATTTTGACATTGGTGTCATCTTCTGAGTTTGGGTTTAGATCTTCCCTTTTGCTATAATAGCTTTCTGTGGTCACCACTTTATTTTTTTGCTCATTTAAAAAGTTTAACTCTGTTCCTGTGGTGCAGGGGGCACTGTCCTAAGCTTCTTGTAATGAGCACTGGGCGTCTGGTCACTGGTTTCCTGCACTGGGGTCTCTGGATCTGGTGGCTTGCCCACCGAACTAGGATGGCCTGGCTTAGTTGTGCCTGTTGTGTCTTGGGTTCTGGGCCTGGAAGTTTGCCTGCTGTGCTGGTGCTGGAGCCTTTACAGCTGGCCTGTTATGCCACTGGTCTGCTGATCCAGGACCGTGGGGCCTTGGATGATGATTTGTGCCGTGGCTAAGAGCCTCTCCCTGGTTTAATCTGTGCTGGGTTTTCCTCCCCTTTTACTCAAGTGACACAGACATTTCCTGAAGTCCTTCTAAGTTATCTTAGGCTGGAAAATTAACTCTTTTTGTGAAGTCTGTCACAGTAGAATTCTTATAGAGGCTTGATTTAACATTTCTGGGGGAAACTTGGGAGAGCTCAGGCAACTTCCTGGCTTCTCTCTGCTACCTTGGCTCTGCAAGCCCCACTCCCTTCATTCTTTACATGGGTTGTGGGAAAGATGTTGGATGTTCTATTGTTGACTTAATATGTAAGTAAGAGAACCTATTTAAGATTTGTATAGAGCTTGACTTTCCTTTTCTACCTTTCTGTCTTATCCACAGACCTGAGTGGGAAAGCCTTTGTATTCCTGCTAGAATCTGAAGATTCCTATGTGACCCTAACACCACTCCTGGAGAAGTCCTTGAAGGCCTTCACTATGTGTTTGAAAGTCCACACTGACCTGACAAGAAGCTGTAGCCTTTTGTCCTATGTCACTGAGTCAATTTATAATGAGATTCTCCTGTATAAGAAAGGGATTTGGATGTACATATTTTCAGTGGGGAATAAAGAGGTATTGTTCCAGGTCCCTGAAACTGCTCCTGCTCCAATGTACTTTTGTGCCACCTGGGAGTAAGAGTCAGTCATTGTTGAACTCTGGGTGGATGGGAAGCTCATTGTGAGGAAGCCCCTAAAACAAGGATACTCTCTGGGGATTAAGTCAAAAATTATCCTTGGGTAAGAACAGGATTCTTTTGGGGAGGATTTTAAAAGACTCAGTCCCTGATGGGAGACATTGGAGATGTATTCTTGTGGGACTTTGTATTGTTACCAGGAGAAATTAATATTGTGTACCCTGGTGGGACCTTTAGTCCAAATATCCTAGACAGGAGGGGGCTGAACTTTGAGGAAAAGGATTATATGGTCATTAAGCCTCAGTTGTGAGCATGAGCCCCTGCTACCCTCTGAAATTCTAGGCTTTTCTTATGACTACAAGAAGTTAAACTTAATTTCTACATCTTTAAATTGTTATTATTTTCTTACTTGCATGACTACTTCCTTATGATGGAATCCTAATAAAGCTCCCCCAGATCCAATGTACTAACTTTTTTATGGACTTCACTGAACAGCAGGCAGGCTCTGATTTGACCACAAAATCTGACTTTAATTACATCGCATGTTCCTGGACTCAATATAACCACTGCCTCTAGCTAGCACCTGCCCCTAGCTAGACATTGCCCCGAAACTCAATCCTCTAGCTAGTCACTGCCCCCAGATCCAATTCACATATTTGAACAGGTGTGTCCTTGTACTCAACCATAATCACACCATCCATTTACCCAGATACAGAGTCACAACATGTAACTATCCATCCTCACTGGATAGCAAGCCAATAAGAAAGCAGCACAACTGGGATGTTTGACCCCTAAACCCTAAAAAGGATTCCTTGCCTTTACCTAATCCCTTAACAAATCCCTCCTGCCTGTTTAATATTCTTAATTTCTGTTGTGTAATCAGTAACATTACACTGTAAATTTGCCTTTGTTGTCTTACTAAGTTGCTGGTTCTGAGGGGCATCCATCCTCAATAAATGCCCATACTTGGATTAAAGGTGGTCTGACTCTGAATTCTTTGAGATGGTGCCACTATAACATACCATGAAACAGCAATACTTAATGCTGTAGTATGTCTGTGCTCCTCATTCTGCCCTTATAGCAAAGGCAGAGAGCACAAAGAATAATCTAAGAGCAAGAGAATTACTTTTGGAACCTTTATCCACTGGGCATCAGGTTCAAAAATATTAGAACTGGGCTGCAGAGATGGTGGCCCCCTAATAGCTCCGGCAGCTGCAAAAACACCAGAGATTTGGGACAAAGCTCTCCCCTCTGAAAGCAGAGTTCTACAGAGCCCAAAAGTCAAGTAATTGACTGGCAACATAAGCAGGCAAAGGAAGCAAAGTAAACACAGAAATTCAACTTTAGATTCCTTTTTTGGGGACAAAAAGGATCAAAGCATGGAATGAGAGGAAGACAACACAGTTAAAACTCCCTCACCAAAAGCTTCCAAGAAAAATGTAAACTGGTTACAAGATATAGAGGAGCTTAAGAAGGATTTTGAAAACCAAATAAAAGAAGGGGAGGAAAAATTGGGAAGAGAAATGAGAACAATGCAAAAAAAAATCCACAAAAAGAGAGTCAACAACCTGACTGAAGAAAATAACACCTTTAAAAATAGATTAACTCATATGGCAAAAGAGGCCCAAAAAGCCAATGAGGAGCAGAATGCCTTAAAAAGCTGAATTTGCCAGATAGAAAAACAATCTCAAAAGCTCACTGAAGAGAACAATTCCTTCAGAATTAGAGTGGAGTAAATGGAAGCAAATGACTTTATGAGAAATCAAGATACTATTAAACAGATCCAAACAAATGTATTAGAACTGGGAGGAGACATTCAAGATCATCTCCTACAAATCCTCCCATTTTAGAGATGAAGAATTCAGGCTGTCAGAGTGGAAGTCACTGTCTCAAGGTCACATGGGTAGTTTTTGCCAAATTTATAGAAAAATAGATTATAGAACAATAGTCACAGATGGCATATCTTATGGTATCAAGTCTAGTCTCATTTTACAGAGGAAGACATTGATGCCCAGAAAAGTTAAATGGTTTGTTCAGGGTGGACCAGGTATTAAGTGATAGAAGCAAATTTGAACTCAGTTACTTGCACTTCACATCTAGCACTCTTTCTATTTCTAGGTAAAATAGAGAGGAACGTGTCTAGAACCCGAATCTCTCTAACTCCTCCATCTAGCACTTTTCCCACTTCATCATCTTCCCTTTGTTGCCACTTCAAATGAAAACATTCTGACTTAAACAAATTGGACACCAATGAAAAACAAATTAAAGCATCCAAATTGTTGAATTTGGGGAAGAATGGTTTTCCAAGAAAGAAAATTCAGAAAATGAGGTGGCTACCAAGGACAGTTTTCAAATTTCTAATGACATCAATTTCAAACAGGATTCTGATTACAATAAACTTATTGCTGACAAGAAGTGTAACATGCCCTATTAACTAAATGTGAACAGAAAGAAAATCTGAAAAATATATTAAAACTTGTACCTGTTAGCAAAGTAATTTTTTAAACATTAATGTGATTTCATGATAAATAAAATCTTAAGAAATAAATATAATTAGCTAATATTAATTGAAATTTACCTTTTAAAATATGGTTTATTTGCAAAATAGTTTAATAATTATTCCTTTATTTGGAAAGTAAATTATTAAAAACCCATTTGTATTCTGAAGAAGTTTAGTCTATTTTAATTCTGGCCTGTATCTACTACCAAGTTGTGCAGATATGCTATAGATAACAGTTTACCCACATTTTAGCAAAGTATTTGATAAATCATTTCATGCTATTCTTGTTCAGAAGATGGAGAGATGTAGATTGTAATATGGTAATTTTAAATGGATTCAGGATGGTTTTTATTACTGAACTCAAGAGCAATCATGATGAACTTGGCAGGAGGTCTGTATTGGAGTACCCAAAGGCACTGTCCTTGGTCCTGTGCTGCTTTATATTTTATCAGTGACTTGAATCAGGACATAGATAGTACTTTCATTAAATTGGGAGATGACATATAATTGGGAGGGATAGATAGTATACTGGATGATAGAATCAGGACCCAAGAAGATCTTGACAGCCTGGAGTGCTGAACTAAAGCTACAGAATTCAACTTAATAGAGCAAAATATAAAGTCTTCCATGTGAGTTACAAAAAGTACTTCACAAGCAAAATAGGTGAGAGGCATAGTTGTATGCAAGGGGCATTATAATTATAGATGATGGTAAGTTCATTATAAATCAATAATATGGAATAGAAAATATAAAAGTAGTATGATTTGGGGCTCTATTATAGTGGCTGAGCTTCCTGAAATAAGGAAGTGATAGTTCCAATGTACTCTATCCTTGATCAGACCACACATGGAATGTTGTGTTCAGTTCTGAGAACCAAATTTTAGGAAGGAAATCAGTCAGCTGGAAAGCAAACAAATGAGGTTAACCAGAATGGTGAAAGGTCTAGAGTTCATGTAATATGAGGATCACTTGAAGGAAAAGAATATGTTTAGAATAAAGGAAAGAAGACTCAGAGGAGACATAATAATCACCTTGAGGTATTTAAGAGCTGATCCATGTAAGAGAGTTCAAATTTGTTGAGTTTATTGCCGGGTTCTTGAAGGCTATTTCAGTGAAATGCAAACTATGCTTGGATCTGGCAGATTGCAAAGCCTTTGAGTGTAGCCCCAGTTATAGACTTCATGCACCTGAGAACCAGAACACCTAAATGTGAGAGGATCATCAATAGCAAGCAGGCTATTTGGTGATGAATTCTTCGACAATGGAAACCTGTAAAATAAAGAAACATGTAAAACGGTCCTTTGTCCTTTGTGTCACCCTCTTCAGCCTCTGATATAATGGTGTCAGAATGGTGTAAAATGGAGTAGAGTGTGCTAAGGATTACACAGTTGTTAGATTATTTATAAACATCAACCAAACTATTAAGCCTTTACATGTGAGATTCTTGTTCAATAACCAATGAGTAAATTTGCCAGTGGAGAAACTGAATCATATCAGAAAATAGAAAAAGAGAGAAGACAGTTGAAACAAAATGGAAGGATAGCTCTCATATTCTTCTTAGAGAAGTAAATAAAGGAATTTGGAGTTAACAAGGAAGCAAATTTAGGCATAGCTTTAGGGAAAAATTCTAACAATTTTGATCTGTACAAAAATATAATGGACTTCCTTTCTCTTTACTAAAGGAATTTTGGTAAAAGCTGGATAACTATTTGTGAGATATATTGTAGCAGGGATTCATTAGTGTATATTGGGTGGGATTCAATAAATCATGAGGTCCTTCCAGCTCTGACATTCTGTTATACTATGATTCTGCCACCACAAGTTAAAGGTCCAACTGATGATATCAGTTGACAGGCTCTTAGTTGGTATGCATTTACCTGATGCCTGGGTAGTTCAGGGTGGGAATGAAACTAGTGTCTATGACAGGGCAATTGTGCACAGCTTCTGATTACCAAACTCATAAGACTACTCTTCTGGTATCCTAGATATTGCAGCACCTTAGAGACTCAAGCAGGTGCTCTGCATACCAGGGGACTATGTTTCATCCCTGCTTGGATAACCTTCAATGGATTCTTTAGGAACCTGAATTTCCTATGTATTCCTTAAAGTCATGTCCTGGTGTGTTCTCATACCTTTTCTAAAAGTATCTATATTCTTTACTCTTCTATTTATTTCTACTGAAGTTTTAAACTCCAACCATCCCTCTAATAAATAATTTAAATCAACTTCCTAAATAAAAAACAATCTCGTATCCTTTAATACTACTATAACCCTGATTCCTTAATCCAACAGGCAGTTTGAGAAAATCACTTACATATTGTTGGTGACATCCTGATTGGTGTTATCTTGAACGCAGATCTTTACATATGGAGAGCTCAGAGAGCCAGTCCTAGAGATTTTTAGTACAGTTGTCCCCTGTCAGGGCCATGTCCCCCAGGCATGATTGAACAGAAGCAGAGAATGAACATGAAGAAGCTGCTGCTGCACTTCCTGGTCATCATGAATCTTGAGAGATGCTCTTTCTCAGACAGGTAGGAGTTGTCTGTAGCTGTGTCTGAGATTTGTCATGGGGGAGGAGGCTTTGCAAAGATAAGTCAAAGGGATGTTCTGTATAGGATGTGGGAAATGTGTTGGATTTAATATTGTTGATTTAAGTAAGGACGCTTATTTTTAATTTAGGGCTTGACTTTCCTCCTCTGTTTTTCTGTCTTTCCTGCGGAACTGAGTGGGAAAACATTTGTATTCCCAAGATTCTTATGTCACCTCGTGTATAGCCAAACACAAGCAGCTTTCCAGAGGATGGCTGCTGTGAACAACTTTCAAGGTTCTGATTACATAGTATAGTGACCACTATTTATTCAATAATAAATCAAAGCAAAACATTCACAGAAAATCAAGGTGCAGCGTTTATAATATTACAACTTATCACAGAAAATCAAAATACAGTATTCACCATGTCACAAATCAACAGCTTATTACTAAAATGGTCACATAGTTTTCACCACAGTGATCACATAGTTTTGAACAAAGTACAATCATTTAGTCAATTGATCACTTAGTGATCTCACTCAATCATCCAGTCATCCTTAAGGAGGCTTGAGGGACACAAAATATGAAAGTCAGAGTACTCCACCCTGGGGTAGTCTCAAATGAAGATTAGTTTCCAATCATAAACAAAGTACAATCATTTAGTCAATCACAAAATCCTTAATTCAATCACAAAGTACAAAAGTCAAAGTTCTCCACCCCTAGGTCACAGTAAATCATAATCTTCTCAGTCAGTACACAGTATCCAAGTAAAGTCTTCTTTCAACCTGACTTTAGGCTGGTTCTCAGCTTCCCTGGTTCCACTTCCAGGGTCCCAGCTCCTACCTGAATTCACCTGTCACCTGGGTTCAAAGGCAGACAGCTCCCAGCTCCTTGTCAAGCTCTCTATGCAGTCCCTGTTCCACACTGAAACTCATAATGTCCAGTCCACTTTATATCCTTCACAGTCTCTATTCCTGGGAAGTTAAGGCTTAACAAAGCCACAAACTGACAAAATACCATCAGCACAGTCATGCTTCCTCTGACAGCTCCAGCTGGCCCTTGGAAGTCTTCAGCAGCTTGACTGGCTCTCACCAGCTCCAGCTGGCCCTTGGAAGTCCTCACCAGCATGGCTGACCTTCAGAAGAAGCTCTGCCACCACAGGTTCCCAGGAAATTCTGACTTTCCCAGCTGTGGTTTTTCCTTATATACAGTACTGCTCCTCTCTGTTCAGCTCCTTTCTGTTAGCAACAGGGGTTTCCTGTACAGCCCCTTCCTGTTATATCAGCAACAGGGGTTCATACCTTTCATTTCTTTAACAGAGGCTTGATTTGAAACTAGATGCTAAGTACCTGTCAGCTTAGCAACACAAAAGGATCTTCAAATTTCATTACCATTACACCCTGAGACCATGTTTGTAGAAGTCCCTGAAGTCCTTCACTGTGTGCCTAAAAGTCTATACTGATCTATAAGAAGCTGTAGCATTTTCTTCTATGCCACTGAGTCAAATTACAATGAGATCCTCATCTTGAAGAGAGGGATTGGGATGTATGCCTTTGGAGTGGGTGATAGGTCCGTGAGATCATTTCTGCTCCAATGTACTTCTGTGTCAGCTGGGAGTCATAGTCAGGCATTGATGAACTCTGGGTAGATGAGAAGCCCATGGTGAGGAAGATTGGAAAGTAAGGATACTCTCTCCAGGTTGAGGTAAATATTATCCTTGGGCAAGAGCAGGATTCTTTCTTTGGGGAGGGTTTGATAAAACTCAGTCCCTCCTGGGGGACATTGGAGAGGTGTTCATGTGGGCCTTTGTGCTGTCAGCAGGAGAGACTGAAACTGTGTACTTTGGTGGGAGTTTTAGTCCTAATGTCCTAGAATAGGCTGAACTCTGAGAAAAAGGGATATATGGTCATTAAGCTTTAACTACGGGCACAAGCCTTTACTACTCTGTAATCCAAGCTTTTCAGTTCACTCCTTCTTGCCTAAGAAATTAAATCTGATTTTGTGTGTATGTGTGTGTGTGTGTGTGTGTGTGTGTATCATAAAATTTTGGAGCTGGGGGTGGTGATATTCAAGGCTCAAATCTCCCATTTTATAGATGAAGACTAAGGCTTAGAGTAGGGAAGTGGATTAAGATCACACAGATTATTTTTGGCAGAATCAGATCAGAGGATCATTTGGAAATAGATAAAAATGGGACACCAGGAGCCATCTTGTCAAATCCTCTCATTTTACCAAGGAGGAAATTGAGGTCTAGATAAGTTAAATGATTTACTAAACAGCCTAGAAGTTTAAACATCAAGAGAGCTAAAAAGGAAGAGAATAAAGGAGGACATTTTAATGTTATCTTATAGCTCCTTTACTTGCCATCTTACTTGTTCTGTATTGTGTGAACAAAGCCTATGAGTAGCTGCAGTTAGGTGGTGCAGAGGACAGAGTACTGAGTTTGAAATTAGGAAGACTCATCTTGCTGAATTCAAATCTAGCCTCAGACTTTTACCAGCTATGTGTGACCCTGGGCAAGTCACTTAACCCTGTTCTTAGTTCTTCATTTGTAAAATGAGTTGGAGAAGAAAATGGAAATCCACTCCAGTATCTTTGTTCATGAAGAGTCAGACATGACTGAGCCACAGCCTAGAAGTTTAAAAAAGTGAAAACTCATCAACTCTTCTCTTTCTTTTCTCTAAATGTTCAGAGACTGGTCAGGGGAGCTCCAACTAGGAAGGCTCATTCTTTGCTTTTTTATTGGTTAAAAAAAAGGATTCATATAAGCAGCTGTTTAAACTACCTTGGTTATCAACCTTCCAACAACAGCTTTGGTGATCTCAGTATAGTCATTATTAACCTAGCAGTAAAAAACAAACAAACAAACACAAATCTCTAAGGTCTGACTTGCCATAGACCATTCTATAGTTACCTACTCTAGAGGAACATTGTTCAATGTAACAACTCTAATCAAGAGAAAGTCACTTGGAGGCAAGTTAGGTTAGAGGTGGGGCTTGGAGTTAAAAGGGGAGTTTGGGATCACCTGAGAGTAACTTAGAGGTATAGTACCAGAGTCTAGTCAGCTAATACACATTTATTATGATTCTGCTTTATTCCAGGTCCTGTACTAAGAGCTAGGGATGCAAAGAAAGGCCAGACCATCCCTACCCACAAGGAACTTACAGTCTAATAGGGGACATCATGCAAACAACTATGTACAAACAAGATATAAGCAGGGTAAATTGGAGACAATCAGCAGAGGGAAAGAGTTAAGATTAAGGAGGATTGGGAAAGGTTTCCTGTAGAAGGTGGGATTTTATGTGGGACTTGAAGGAAGTCAGAGAAGGCAAGAGGTGACAGTGAGGAGAAAGAGTGCTACATGAATGGAGGATGGCCAGGGGAACTTCCTATAGCTAGGAAATGGGCAATCAAGGAACAGCAAGAAGGTCAGTATCACTGGAAGAAAAAGTAGGTGGTATCACTTGTGAAATTTAACAAAAAGGCAGATTGAGGCACATTAACAAGAATATTCTTCCTTCCAATAAAAAAGTCTATGACTCTGTCTCTGGCTAAAGATCCTGAGAGAAAAGGACAGCTTCCCTTTTGTAGGTTTTGGGGAGTACAGAACAAAGAACAGAATAGGGTAGGTGACATCATGGAGCTGAGAGCTAAATGATTGATTACAGAGCTAGCAATGACTCCCTCCTCTTCTCAAACTAAGAAGTGCTCATTGTTTGTGTCCAGGTGCAAGAGAGCTGTCCAGGCTTTTTGAACAAAGAACTAGACTTTCTTGAAAGATAGCATGGTGATGTAAAGATATTAGGCCCAACTCCCTTGTGTTCACACACATGCTCCAAGGCCAACTAATTCCTTGAGGTAAGAACACAACAGTAATTAGCAGGAGAGTTAGATTTTCAAACCTAACCTATTATAGACCAGCCGAATTCCTGAACTAAGCTCAGAGACAAAGAACCATGATGTAAACAGTTATAGGACAAAAAGCAGTTACTAGACAAAATCAGTTAATTGGAACGGTTAAAAAATGATACAGGATCAATTTTAATCTTTTCAGGGGGAATATACAAGTATAAGAAGACTGGAAAAGGGCAGGTGATTATGAAAGGCTTTAAAAAGCCAAACAGGATTGTCTATTTGATCCTGGAGATGATAGGGAGCCATTGGAGTTTGTGTGTGTGTGTGTGTGTGTGTGTGTGTTGACATGGTCAGATCTGCACTTTATGAATATCCCTTTGACAGCAGTCATGATGACACAGACCCCAAGTAGAATGAAGCTGGACCTGATCCAGTCTTATCTGGGTTTGTCTTCCTTTGTTCTATTCGATTGTCCTGGTTATCATTCCAAAGACTTCTTGTGACTTTTTTTATAATTTCTTTCATTGTCCACCTCTGTTTGGTGCTGAAGCCCTTTTCAATTTCCCCTTACTGTATAGTGAACTCTGGCATAAGCAGCCCAGGAGAAGAGGAAAAGGCCCAGGTGTGATCAAGGACACAACTGCTGTTGACTTCATTCCATAGAGCCATGTTGTGTAGCGGAATGAGGATGATGGCGAACATATGGGTTCATATTTGTAGCTATGAGACCAGGGCCAAGTTACTTAATCTCTCTCAGCTGCAGATTCATCATGTATAAAATGGATATAATAGTATTGGTGAGACTTGGACACTTTATAATGCTTAAAGTGCTATGGAAATGTGATAGTGTATATATAGGCTGTTAAAGTTTACAAAGCACTTCACAAACGTTACCATATTTGGTCCTCATAGATCTAGAGGTAGTTGTTATTAACAGCTCTAGAAGGTAGTTGTTATTCATGTTATAGATAAGGAACCTGAGGCAAGCAGGGATTAAGTGACTTGTCTAGGGTCCAACATCTAGTAAGTATCCAAAAACAGATTTGAACTTGGGTTTTCCTGACTTCAGGAAACCACTGAGGCACTTAACTGCCTAATAGTAATTACATTAAAAGTGTTTAAAGAATAGTTTATTTTTATTTCCAATTTCTCTCCCCTCTCACTCCCTTTGCTGCCCATTGAGAAGGGAAAAAATCTAATATCCATTATACATCTGAAGTCAGACAAAAAAACATTTCTATATTAGTCACATTGGGAAAAAAATGGAGAAAAATAAATAAATAAAAATATACTTTAATCTGTCCTCAGAGTCCAATAGTAATAGCTAATTGCAATTTCTAATAGTAATAGCCTAATAGCAATTTGTTTTGCATTGTTATCATGACCAATCACTAAGCTCTTTTGTTTTTCTAACCTCTTCTAGCCCCAGTTTTTTATAACTATAAATGAACATACTAGTATTTGCATTAACTACTTCATAGTACTGCTTTGAGTGAAGCACTTTGCAAAACCCCCAAAACCATAGAAATTACTTAATCAAAATATTAGCAGAAGCTTTTTATTTCCTGAATCCTTTAGTATTTTCTCTTTCCAAAACCTTATGTAGCTCACAACACTATCAGATGCACAAGAGTCCTCCTGGGACATTGAAACATAAAGAAAGGTGCCTAGCAGCCTCAGATTCCCAGTACTGTGCTGATACTCTATGAAGGGGTCCTCTCTGGCTCCATTTCTCTCTCCAACACATACAACTCCACATCTGTAGTATGACAAGCTACCACCACAGGTCACTGGGGTCTTCCATTCCCCTCACCCCCATCTATAGTCAACCTCAGGGTGAAAGAGAGAGTGTGTCCTCCATAGGGGTATTTGGAAGAGCTGTAGGTTTCCTGTTCTAAAACTCAACTGATCTATTTCTCCCATTGGAATAATAACCAGACAAAAGTTGGGTTTCCCACAAAGGCCGTTGCTGGTGACTAATGAAAGATAAGGCAAATGAAGAGAAACTCATAGCAAAAAATTGATAACATGTAGATCCCAGGGATTTTATCACCAATTTTAATTTTAATCCTTTATGTCCAGCATAGCTTCCTAGACTAATTAACTCTTCCTTATAGCTAGACAGGCCCACAGCAGGGGACTGCCTGGTGGTAGTTAGTCCTGATCTGTCTCTTCTACTGGACTAGTAACCAGACAAGAAAACTGAGTTTCCCACATAGGACTTTGCTTGTGATTTAAAAAAATAAGGTAATGAAAAGAAACCCATGGTACAGAATCCCAGAAATGAGAAAACAAAGAAACAAAACTGCTTTAGTACTATTTGGTGGGGCTGGTAAGACTGATACCAACTGGATCTAAAGAACATTTTGTACCAGTTTGAGCCTCACTGCTGGATCCACCCACTTCCTTGATTCAGACTTAGTAAAGGTCTTCCTTAACTTACACTTCCCAATATACAATAATAGTTCAATAGTCATTTGTTAAGAGCCTCTTGTATTTAAGGTACTAATAACTCATGGTCCCTACTTTCACGGAGTTTGCTTGTTAGTATTTATTACTTCACCGGAGTGTCAAGAGTTAAAAGAAAAGACAAAATTCTTATTGGGGAGAATTTTTCCTCCACTGAGCCATTTTTCCTCAATTTTTCCAATTCTATCTATTCTACTTTAGGTCAACTAGAACAGTTCCAATGTAAGACATCAGAATGCGAGTCAAGAGGGTATCAGTTCAAAACCTGTGTGAAATATGGTACCTGTGTGAACCTGTAATTATCTCTGTGCCTTTTTTTAAGCTTCTGTAAAAGACCTCCCGAAGACCCCTAAGTAGGGACAGATCCCAAGTGGTTATGCGCTACCACCTATAGCTTTGCATGGGAGTATTGTATTTTAGATTTTATTGATTTATTGACCTCCATTTCTGAATATATTTCAATCACCTTCCCTTACCGAGAGATTCTTCTCTTGTAACATGGTTTTATTAAGAAAAAAACTTTTTAAAAAGTAGTTCAGTAAAACTAGCAGTATATGCAGTATTTTCCCCCCCAGTTTTCCATCTTTGAACTGAAGGGAATGTACTGAATTTTCTCAACCCTTCTTTGGGTTCAAGCATGGTCTTTTAAATATTTTTTTCCAGTAACATGTAAAAACTATTTTTAGCCTACATTTTCTAAAATTTTGAGTTCTAAATTCTCTCTGTGCCTTCCCCCCTTGCAAAAGCAAGCAATTTGATATCGATTATATGTGTGCAGTTGATGTGGTGCTCAGGCCCCAGCCCTAAGATCAATTTCTCAGCAGGCCCCTGCCCTGTGAGAAAATTTTTTCTTGCTGCATTCTCTTATTAGAACAGACAAAGGAGTGCCTGGACCAAGGATTTTTGTCCCTGGCTGACCCAAGGACTGGTACCAGATCTCCAAGGTCCATGCCTCTGGCAACTAACCAAAAAAGCCCTGTCTTTTCTCCCTCAATGTCTGGTCTCTCTGCAAAGTTATCTCTGCAAAACTCACTACATTTTCCCATCCATAGATCACTGATGCCTGCTCCCAAGATACCTGGACCCCTATTTTCTTAGTGGAAGAAAAAATACTTCCCAGCAAGAATTATTGAAATGTAGAGTGAGCTGCAGGACCTAATTATTCCTTTCCCTGCCCCTTTCCTATGTAGGCTTTAGAGTAACTGACATTAAGTTGCAAGTTCCTCAAAAACACTTCACCTGCAGTGTGTGGATTCATTCTGGGTAACTCTACCTTGACATTCTCATGGTTCTAGCACCACTAACCTCTACCCCAAACCTATTCACAATCATGTAAAGCATACATTAGCTGTATTGTGAAAGAAAATATAGACCAGAAAAAAGACAAGAAAAATCAGGAAAATTTTTTAAAAAGTATTCTTTGATTTGTATTGGTACTCTCTCAGTTCTTTCTCTGGAGATGGACAGCATTTAAAAAAATTCTAAGTCCTTGGGAATTGTCTTGGATCACTACGGTATTGAGAATAGCTGAGTCTTTCATAGTTGGTCATTATATATTATTTCTATTAGTGTGGACAAAGTTCTCCTAGTTCTGCTAATTTCAGTGAGCCTCAGTTCATAAAAGTCTTTCAAGTTTTTCTTATGGTACAAAAGTATTCACAATTATATGTCACAATTTGTTCAGCCATTCCCCAGTTGATGAGTATCCTTTGAATACCCAATTCTTTGCCACCACAAAAGGAGCTATTATAACAATTTTTGTACACATGGGTCTTTTTCCTTCTTCTTTGATCTCTTGGGATACAGACCTAGTAGTGACATTGTTGGGTTAAAGGGTATTGATTTGTAAACTTGCTTGAATACCAGAATTTGAAGAGTCCTCAGAATCAGTTTGTCTAACTTCTATCTATATTGGAATTCTCTGCATAATATTACTGACAGTCATCAATATTCCTCTTGAAGAACTTCACTACTTCCCAAATGCACCTCGTTCTACATTTCAATAATTCTTGTTTGGAAGTATTTTTTTTCCTCCATTGAGTCATTTTCCCTCAATTTTTACAATTCTATCTATTCTACCTTGGGCCAAGTAGAAAAATTCCAATAGAAGACATTAGGATGGGAGTCAAAGTGTATCAGTTCAAAATCTATTATATGCTACCTGTGTAAACCTGGGTAAATCTTTATTATGTCTGAGTCTTTGTTTCTGCTTCTGTAAAACAAGAAGGTTGGACTAGATGATCTCTAAGGTCTCTTCTAGTAATGTAGGTGCAATTTATTATCCTAAGTCTATTGTTAAAATAATTAAAAGCTGATATCATGCTCCTCTCCACATTTAAGTCTTATTTTCTTTAAAGCTAAACATTCTTAACTCCTTCAATGGTTTTACTACAATCTGTTCACCATCCAAGATGTTCCTTTTGAATGTATGCTCTCTTGCCCATATCTTTTCCTAAAATGAGTGCACAAAGGAGCAAAATATTTTAGACCTGGCCTGGTTGTGATGAAGACCAGTCTATGTCACCTCCATCCTTTGAGGTGCTATGGCTCTTATTATGGCTTAAATTCACATTAACCTTATCATTTATGTAAGAAGGAAAGCAATCTGGGTTGCTTAAAATATTTAAGGGCAGAGGCTGAAAACATTACCATAACTCCACCCCGGCCCTCCAACATTGCTAAGTGAAGGTCCAAGGAAATTCACATGGGCTTGGTTCTAGCTGTCAGGACATAATGAGAACTGAAAAAACGTATTCATTTCAAACTAAGTATCAGTTGGTTCTGTGGTAATTTCTATGAAGGGAAAATGGAATTGACAAAAAGAACTTATTTATAGGGCTACTTCCTCAGCTTTTTGAGAATGTCTATGAGTCTGACTAACAAAGGAAGTGCTGTAGAACATATACAGTATTGCAAAAGAGTAAGGGAAAAAAAAACTCCCTTTGAGGAAGAAGAAACTCCTATGGAGAGGGCATCAGCTCAGAGGAGAACCAGTCCAACAGTAACTGATTGCAGTATCTCAGTGGGGAAGAACTCTGGAAACAGTAGTAGTTGCTCTATGGAAAAGCAGCAAGCATCTGATTCAGAGGTACAATAAGCAAGGCACAGTAGGATATGGGAAGGTTAAGCTTATAGAGTCCTGCGATATGTTTCTTTTGGAATACAACCCTAGGCATGTGATTCCAGAAACATGAGAATCTGAGTGTGGTTGTGCTACTTCGTGTATGGGAGATTAAAAAAGATGCTATCTGTTTTGCTATTCTGTTCTAACATTATGCCTCTTGTGTTGAACTAATGTGTTATTTGCTGTGGTCTGGCATAGATCACATTGCTGAGGGACTGTTGTTACAGATCTGAATAGATGCTGACACAAACAGTACCTTGAACCTAGGAAGTAATGAAGGATTTCAAAGTCACTTCCAAGGGGGTTGTGTTGGATTTGTGGGGTCTTGTAACAATTACTAATGGAATATCATTTTAAATATTGGACCAAACTGTAAGACTACATGCCTACTAGAGGGATCTATTGAAGATAATTTCCTTTTCTTTTTATTTTTTAAATCAAAATTTGATAGTGAACTTTTAAAATGAAATTGTCGAGTCAGACCAATTGATTTAAGATAGTCATGATACTGTTGCATGTCAACACGTCAATGAAATTTTGTTGTTTATTGATGGGGTGATATTGTAAAACTGTTGTGCCTTTCATAGTTAAATATTGAGTCATAGTTGCCATCGCAAATGATAATTATTAAAAAACTTGTACTCAAGTAATGAATCTTGATCTTTATTTGATCCTTTTACTATTCCTAGTTTTGGGAGTACCAGGATCAAATACAAAATCCTCTCTTGGTGTACAAAGTCCTTCATAACCTAGCTCCCCATACATTTCCATTTTTTTACATCTTACCCTCCACGCCTTCAATCTGGTGACCCTGGGCTCTTGGCTGTACCAAGAACAAGAAACTCCATCTCTTAGCTCCAGGCATTTATTTTCTCTAACTATACCCCATACTTGGAATGCTCTTCCTCCTCATCTCTGCCTCACACTTTCTTTTAAGTCCCAGCTAAAATTCTGTCTTCTACAAGAAGCTTTGCCCAACCCCTCTTAATTCTAATAGTTCTTTTTGAATTATCCTCTTTATCCATAGCTTGTTGGTATATATCTGCCTATTGTCTCCATTATTCAATTGTGAGCTCCTTGAGGGCAGGGGCTGCCTTTTGACTTGGCACTAGCTAGTCATAGAAAGTAAATTGTCAGGCTATCATATAACTACAAATATCCAATATTGGAAATCCCTGTTCTTTCTGGTGGACATTCTTACACATCAGAAGAGAAAGCCTCTGAGTCTTGTCTAGGATATGTTGCAGAAGTAATATGAAAGTAACAGACATCTGATTCTAAATGTAAAAGGCTAACAGAGGACTTCTAGGGATTCATTTTATCTCCCTGTGCTTTTCTCCCCAGAGCCCGTGGAGCAACTCCTATAGAGATGTAAACTAGAAACTCCTTCTTTGGGATCTGGAACTCTTACCTTCTCAGCAAAGTTACTGAAGACCCAGAAAATAAAATTCTTGCCTCTAAAATCCCTGGCACTTTCAAATGGTTCAATATCAGAAATAGAAATGATTATCCACAGAAATGATGTAAAAGAATATGCATTGCTATCTGTCTTGCTCCTACACTCTAAGGACTATGGGACCCTTCCATCTCACATGCAGCTGAAAAATTCTATGTGTTGTTTTCCGCAATAAAATGTAAACTCCTTGAAAGCAGGGAATAATTCCTTGCTTTTTGATTCCTTAACATAGTATTGTGCACATAGTAAGTGATTAATAGATGATTTTTTCATTCATTCCAAAAAATTCAGAGTCATAGGGTTTGAGTGTATGTAGGGATTGAATGGAAACCATGCTGGTACTGAGCATACAGGGATATGTATGTACAATTCCTCAATGCTGTTCATAATGAAAGACAGAATGTCTTTAACCTTGTAATACACTTGGAAAGGCCTCTCTAGAAAGGGAGAGTGCCTGAGAAGTGTATGAACAATGTTAGATTTATCTAAATGAGCAGGGGTTTGACATATAATTAATCCTTATAGGTAGACTTATCAGTGAGTGAAGAACAGGGACAATGTCTTGGTTATTCAGAGTACTGTGTGTAATGAAGAATCTAGAAGTAAAAATCGTGGAAAGAAAGAGAAATTGGAAATGGAACACATTGGTTCTACTAGCTCCAGGACATTTCCTTAGGTATGGACCATTATAAGCAAGAAGGAAAGCAACAGAAATTATTGGAATTCCACTGAAAAAGGTTGAAGAAAGTCTACTAGAAGATGGATCAGCATGCAGAGTCATTATTTAAAGATGGGAAAGGAAACTTGGGACCACAAATAGTCAGCTCACTGTAAGAACAGAATAAACAGAGGACAGTCAAAGAGGCAGAGGTATACTCTGCGTCTATTCAAGATGGTCACATGCATTGGTATATAAAAGAAAAAAATCAGTACTGGTACACTAGAAGCAAGAGGCACATGGGTATGTATTAGAAAATAGAGATGGCTTTGGGGACAGGTTATATCTCAGGCTCTGAAGGCTTTAATATCTGCCTTACCAACCTTGACCAACTGGCCAAGGTCAGTCAGTAAACATTTATTAAACCCCACCATATGCAAGGCATTGTAATAAACATTAATTACACAAATATGAAAAAAAAGAAAGATAATTCATTCCCTCAAGGAGTTTATAATCTAATAGAAGAAGATAATACCCAAAAGCAAGTTGAAAAGCAGGATTTGGGATCCAGGGAAGGTACCCAACACAGGGCATGGTAGAAAAGACAGAGAGTCCTGAAAATAGTACAGCAAGGCGAGAATTGAGGAGATGTTCTGATCTGGGCTCTCTTCTTAAACTGGAGGTTCTGGAGTTCATGGCTCATGCAGCAGTGCTAGTGAGAATTAAAGATGAAGAATGGCCTGTTTTGTTGGCGAGTAGATCTCAAGTGACAACTGCATTATTTTATGATAGACGCTTGCATTATATAACCTGTACAGCAGAGGTTGCAGTTCAATACTCTTGAGGCAACCAGATTAAAATGTAATTGAGAAATATTTAACAAAATAAGGAAAAATGCAAAAGTGGTAATGAAGAGTCAGACATGACTCAAAAATGACTAAAGAAAGAAAAAGCCAAAATGATACCAAAAGGGACTTGTTTCTATTTGAGTTTGACACCACTGCTCTACAGCCTATTAGAGAATGGACCCCTCTAGACAAAACCCATATTTACATTATGATAGGGGGAGTTTAGAGTTCCCAAGGGAAGATGAAAATGTCATTAAGATGGTAGCCTCTTTGACCCTGGTGATCCAGACCTGGCAAACATCTTGGGTGGGTCAGTGTTGAATGGGACCAGCTTCATCACATCCAAAATACTGGAAGAACATTAAAGACAACAAGGTATAGTGTATTACCAAGATACCAAGATAATCCAGAATTCATGTCCAGAACCTTATAAGAAGATAAAGTTTTGTGTTGTCAAAGGGCATAACAGATGCAACGAACTGTTCATTCAAAGGCGACTTCAGAACAAATGAGTTGCTAATGTCTTAAGAATAGTTATATCATCTGAGAAAGAAATGGCACACCAGGGTTACCCTGTTTTTACTGTATGAATGATATGGGAAGGAAGCATTCCTGAGGAACAACATATGCAGTTCATTTCAATTACACCTCACCCTTTTGAGAACAGTCTTAGAAAATTTCCCTCTCTGAAATTACAGCATCAGGTACCATCTGATGGAACGCTTAGTCAACTGCCTCATTTCATAGTCATATTTTTGTAGGCATTACCTGTAGTAGTGACACTGATGGCAAAGAAAGAATAGATTCTGATATGTGAGTCTTTTAAGACCTTGAATATGAAAGCTAGCATGCATCAGGACAGCATAACCTCATGATGACATAAATGCTGCAGGGAGGATTTGAGATGATAGGGACTATGGATGGATGGAGAAACTAGAGTATATGAGGAATGGAGATCCAGGCATTGGAGTGGTGGGGTTGGGGGAGGACAAAGCTGGACAATATATGTCTGCCTTGGCAGTAACTTTACCGTTTTTTTATCCCCTGAACTGTAGCTTGAGTTTCAGAGGCAATAGATTACAATCCTTTGGCAATATGTGTGATAGTGTATCTTAATTCTTCTGCTAAGTGATTTAATCTAGATTGAAAGCTTGGCTTTAAAAATGTACGTTTCTTGGCTGGTCTGCAAATAAAGACTTAAACTGGGTACAACTGATTTTTCAGTTTCTAGCTAGGTTGGGAAGTCAAGCCAAATGAGTTCTTTCAATATATCCTACATGGAAGCCAATTGTTCACATGAGTTCGGAGTTGAGTAAATAGTTGGGTTCAAAACAATCAACTTTATAAGTACAATGTTGATGGGATATGACTGAGATAGCAGTGCATCTAAAAAAAGATCTACAGGTTTTAGTGGACCATGAGCTCAACATGATTTACAGTAATAAGGTAGCAAATAAAACTAGCAGAATTTTAAATATACAAGACTAAAGGGATGATAGTTCTACTCCATTTTGCTTTGACTTCATATACATACTATGTAATTGGTTCTGCAAACCATATTTTAGGTAAGACATTAATAAATAAAGACAATCTCCAGAGGAAGGTAATCAGGATGATAAAGGGACTCAAGATCATGCCATATGATGATTGATTGAAGGACCTGTAGATGTTTTGCCCTTGCTAAGAGGACTCTTAAGGGGGAAAGAACACCTTTTTGGCCCCTGAAGGCAGAAGTGGGAGCAACGTTCAGACATCGAAATGAGGCAATTTTAAGCTTGATATAAGGTAAATTCAAGCTTTTGAAAAATGCAACAGACTTCTTCAGGAGATAGTTTGATCCTTCTCAGTGGTTTTCTTTAAGCCAAGGTTGGATGACCATTTATAAGATGTTATAAGAAAGTTTAGTTTTTTGTTCCAGTAAAATTTGGACTTCAAGACATTAGAGTCCTTTCCAACTCTAAAGATTCTGTGATTTTTCTGACTGATGATTTTGACCCTTGAATATTAGAATTCAGGTAGCTTGGAATATGGTTGATGCTATTGACACAAATAGTGAAATGGATAAATTAGGGTGAGGAGCAGGGTTTTGGGGGAAGAAAAGGAACTTAGCCATAAAGGATTTTCCTGATTTTTTTTTACTTCAATTACTCATTTTTAAGCTGGCTTTTGGAAACTTGACTTTTGGTGTATCTTGTTTCTTTTGAAATGCATATCAGCTGCTAGGGCAGATGAGATGATAAAGTAGAAAGGCTTTCTGTTTTGGATGCAAAAGAATTACCATCAAATTTTGGTATAACTGTGCATATTATAGGAATATTTACAATGGGAAAAAGGCAGCAAAATTGGTATTCTTGAGTTAGTTTCTCAAAGAGTCATTCAGAACCTTTGAGTTTCCCCAAATGTCTTCCCAAGCATGCTTGAGAAAATCTCCTTTTTCTGAATTCCAAGATTTTAAAATTTTTTCTAAAATTATTCCTTCTAAAATTGTTTAGGGGCAATAAAAATAAGACTAGATAAAAGTTTTAAATGAGTTAAGTGTAGGAAGAGCATTACAATATCTTACAGAATGGCAACAGATTTAGAGAGCCTTGAATGCCAAGTAAAAAAATTTGACTGTTATGTGATATGCTACCAAGATATTTTGAGCAAAGTGATATTAAAATTTTTAAGTCCTGTCTCTGACACATACTGGTTGTGTGATCCTGGACAAATCATTTAACCTCTAACTTAACCTCTCAGTGCTTGTGGCAACTCTCTAAAATCATGAATCAGAAAGAAGGTGCCAACCTACATTTGTATGAGGAGTTCCCTCATGCAGAAATTTCCTAGAGCAATGCAATTCTTATTCTAGTCCCTATCACTGTAACAAGATCACATCAGTACATAAAGATTATTTTGAAAGATGGAGCCAAGATGGCGGCGTAGAAACAGCAAAGTTTGGCAGCTCCCACACAGCCACCCTAAACACCCATAGAATATGACTCTAAACGGATTTTAGAGCTCCAAGACTCTCCAAAATACAGAAAATGCATTTGTTGCTGCAGGCAGCTCAGCAGGTGGGGAACATTGCAGCAGTCTGGGAGCCGCAGGCCAGCCCAGCCTGAAACCCCGGCCCGGCCAGGCCCCAGGGCAGTTGGGCTGAACCGAATCTATAGGAGAGCAGATCGGCGGTACTGGAGTCACAGTTCCCACATTTATCAGGCCAGAGGAAAGAAGGCTAAGACAAAGGTCAGTGGATTTTGCTAAATTTGGAGGAGAAAAGTGGTCCAGGCAAACTGCTCCCAGGGCAAGGAAGCAGTGAGAGGCTGGCTGTGGCAGCAGGAATGGCTGAAAGCAGCAGTGGCCTCCACTGGGCTGCTTCAGAGCCCCTGGACTGCAGATAGGAAGGGGCCTGAGGCGATCGATCAGGGCCAAGGTCTCTTGCCTTGAGTGGCCTGGGTCTGGATCATGGTCTTGAGTGGTGGTCCTGGGGTGCACTTTCAGTGAGCCAAAGCTGGGGGGGGGCTGCAGCACTCCACTCTAGCTCCAGAAGCTGTGAAGGCCCCAGCGATTTGGGACAGAGCTTTTCCCCTCCTCTTCCCCCAGGAAGCAGAGTTCCACAGAGCTAAAAAACCAAGCAATTGATAGACTG
>CM053593.1:129237884-129347215 GCA_028646575.1 Pseudocheirus occidentalis
AATTACACATGTACAGCCTGTATTGAATTGCTGCTCTTTCCAGTGGAAGTGGGTGACAAGGGAGGAACAGCAAGAATCTAGAATTTAAAGCTATACAATCAAATGTTAAAAAAACAAACAAATATATATATATATATACATATATATAATTATTATTATTAACTAAATGCAACTGGGAAATGAGATGTTCAGGGACTGGGGTAGGGAGGCCCTCCCTGCCCTACTGGAAAGTTAGAGGGGTGTTGGAGGAGTACGCAGAAGAGAGCAGATTGTGGGAGGGGCTTTGCAATGCGGTCACTGTTTTGGGCTTGGGGGTGGGGGAAAGAAGGGGAGAAAATCTGTAACTCAAACCCTTGTGGAAATGAATAATGTAATCAAGAAAATAAATTAAAATAACAAAATAGATAAAAAAGATTATTTTGACTCTCTACAGTCTTACCTTTGTTTTTGTCACTAAATTGTTGTATGGTTTTGGGTATATTACTAGCTTTTTCATCAACATAATAAGATTGACTTAGATGATACCTAAGGTCCATTGAAGTGTTTACATTCTATGATGTGCTCTCTAGTACATGTATCAAATTATATAAAATCTATTGTATTTAGATCCTCTCTTAATCCATTTATGGACATGTTAGAAATCCTATCTTGTGCAAATATGTTGAAGCTGAATGAATATGTGCTTCTATTCACTTCTGTTGAAAGTGGCACATGAAATCATTAGTCAAGAATGTGGGTACCTATTACATTATCTTCATGTTGGTAAATAAGATTTGATTTATAACATTTTAAGTTTTAGTGCCTTTAAAATTTAGTCCTTTTCCCAGGATTTCCAATTCCCCCATTTCAGCGAGTTGAGGGGAATGAAAGAGCAACCTTGATAGCTCCCACAGCTAACTAGATTCAGTACCTGACTAGAAGAGTAGAAGCCTCAGGAGAGGCAGCTGGACCATACCCTGGGAGTATACATAGCCTACATAGGCTCATCAAGGATGAGAAGATGTCAAGGTAGAGGTTCCCTTATGGGAACCTGAAACCTTTTCCCCTGTATACAGATAAATCTGTTAATATTCAGTTTATCTTTACAAACAATATGTCTGGATGCCCTTATTGGGAACCCAATTGGGAAATGTCTAGAGAAGAAAGATAGACTTTTACACTGAATTGTTTCACCAGAATACTGTTTCTAGTGGTGGTGGTGGGGGAAGTAGAGGCATACTAAAACCCCTTTCTTAGTTCAACTGAAAATATCAAGAAAAAAATATTTTCTCCAGTTCAAAAATCTTTTCAGACTTTTCCCTTTATGAAAGTGGACAGGATAAAAGTTAAGACCTTTCCTCAGGAAAATGGATTTTAGGGACAATAACAAAACTTTTTTTGTCCTGTTTAGATATTAGTCTTTCCCATCCCTTGAAGCCTTTTATCTCTTGTAACCAGTCTCGGGGGAGGGTCCTCTTCTCTTATTCTGAAAGGACTGTGATATTGATTGCTAGAAGTAGGCCTCTTCATTTCTTGGGTCAAGGAAGAAATTAAATAGCAAACATTGTTCTGAAATTTTAATCCCAAACTGTACTACTAATGTATTACATATTTTAATATGTTATGGTCTTTTCCTTGTTCAAGATTATTAACATTATAAATGTTACTTTGTTTTGTCTTTGGGTAGAGAGACATGTCTGAGGGCATGGGATGGAATGGCATGTTATTAGGTCAGTTTGGATATTATCTTTCTCTCTCTCTCTCTCTCTTTCTAGAAATGCTTGGATATTCAATCAATCAGTGTTAAATTTAATAAATATCATATTGATTGATTGATATTTGTTATTTCATCCATTGGGGAAAAGCCTCCCTCCATCTCCAGGTCAACTAAGGAGGGAGAATGGGCATTTCTGCCTAAACCAAATGAATCTGTGTGGATATTAATTAAACATTCAATTAATCAGTAAACACCAAGGATCCCTAGAGAGCAGGCAAGTAAGGACATAGCACCCACTTTCTCTTTCAGCCAAGTTTGCCCTGTTCAGTCTCTAGTTTCTCAACCCCATACTACTTATAGGTAGTAAAGAATTATGAGCTCTGCCTCAAATTCAGGGACAAGAATATTTAGTACATTTGAAGTATTTATAATATTTATAGTTAGCACATAAGCTTTATGGACCCAAAGACTATTTGAGAAACACAAAGTTACTTAGGGCAGCTTTTTACCCATGGCTCTCCTTAGGGCATCCTTGACTTCCTTATTTCTCAGGCTATACACAAGAGGGTTCAGCAATGGTGTGATGAGGGTATAAGTAATGGAGAGTAATCTGTCTTGTTCTATTGAATTCTCTGACTTGGGCTTGAGGTAAGCAATGGAGGCACATCCATAGTGGACAATGACCACTGTGAGGTGGGAGGCACCACAAGTGGCAAAGGTCTTTTTTCATCCTTCAGCTGAGGTGATCTTGAGGATGGCAGAGATAATGAGCATATAGGAGATGAAGATTAAACCCATGGGTACCATGATAACTCCTAAGCTGACAACAAAGTTGATGATCTCATTGATCATTGTGTCTATACAGGCAAGTTTCATCATGGGGCAGATGTCACAATAGAAATGGGCCACCTTGGTTTTACAGAAAGGCAAGGTGAATATGGATGTCACCTGTACGGATGCCGTGGTCAGACCAATGGCAATTGCCCCACCCACTAAGTAGGCACATACCTTTTTATTCATGACAGTCATGTATCTCAGGGGGTTGCAAATGGCCACATAGTGGTCATATCCCATTGCTGTGAGCAAGAAGCAGTTGTTGATGGCCAAAGTGACAAAGAAGAACATTTGAGTGGCACAGCCTTCCAGTGAAATTGACTGGTTCCATCCTATGAGGCTGGAGAGCATCCGTGGGATGATGACCAGTGTATACAAGGTCTCAGAAGTGGACAAGATGCTCAGGAAGAAGTACATGGGGGTGTGGAGATGGTAGTCAATGCAGATAATGGCCACAATAATGACATTACTGGCCAGGGTCATGATGTACAAAGTGAGGAACACTGCAAAGAGTGTGATCTGGTGCTCATGGAAGCTGGAGAATCCCTGGAAGGTGAACATGGTCACCTGTGTGTGGTTCTTTCTCTGCATTGAGAAATCCTAGAGTCTGAAAGAGATGAAGGGAATCAGCATGGGGAAGTTTTCATTCTCAAGAGACTTTAGCTTATAGGAAAATAAATCTCCTCAGGATAAGGAAATTTCTTGCAAAGTGAGTGAAATCATTCACCTCATCCCTGCCTTTAAGAATAAGCCTCATCTGAGACATAGCAAATTCCTTTTAAAAGTTAATCATGGATAACAACAGCAATAACAATTTCCTGAATAGATTGTAAGCTCCTTGAGGGCACAGGCTGTCTTTTGCCTCTTTTTTTATCCTCAGAGCTTAGCACAGTGCCTGGCACATAGCAGGAACTTAATAAATGTTTATTGGTTGATTGATAAAGAATAATAATAGCTAGCATTAATATAGACCTTTAAGGTTTGCAGAGCATTTTATACAAATTATCTTATTTGATCCTTACAACCTTTTGGAGCAGGTACTATTATTAAACTCATTTTATGAGTGAAGAAACTGAGTCAGGGAGAGGTGAAGTGGTCACACAACCATAAGTACCTGAGGAAGGACTTTAACCCAAGTCTTTCTGATTTCAAGTCTAGCATTTTCTCCACTCCCTACCTAGCTGCTTGGATGAGGAATCATTATATTGTGACATGTTCCCTGAGCATTTCTGGGAATGCCCTTCTTCCTCCCATATTTATGTCATCAGAAGGTCTTTTAGTTTGTGTATTCGTATCTTTATTCTTGTTTCTATTTATCCTACTTATATTCAGTATAATCCAGAAGAGAAGTAATCAAATTAAATGTCTCATTTCTTTTTCTTTCTTGCTTTTTTTGGGGAGGGCATTTGGGGTTAAGTGATTTGCCCAATGTCACATGGCTAGTAAGTGTCAAGTCTCTGAGGCTGCATTTGAACTCAGGTCTTCCTGACTCCAGGTCAGGTGTTCTATTCACTGTGCTACCTAGTTGTCCCTAATGTGTCTCATTTCAATAACTTAATCTCTCACTTAAGAAAACCTTATTTAATTTGTAAAGTTTAAACCTGTGAACATAAATATCATTTTAAAGAACTGTGACATTTTATCCACGGTCTTGTTCTTGCTATTTCATCTTGTCTGTGGGGGTGACCCAGTACCATTGACAACTAAAGTCTTAAGCTCAGTGGCCCACAATAATAGTCCACTTTCCAGGCTCAGCAAATGTCATTCCCACTCCCTCCCCATAAAATATTCCTATGTAGGTATCTATCAATCAACAAACATTTATCAACTATTTGTCTTCTTTGTTCTGTGCTAAGCATTGTGCTAGGTCCTGAGGATATCAAGAAAAAAAAGGATTGATCCCTACCCTCAAGAAACTTCTACTTGGGGGAAGATACGTACATTTAAAAGTATAGACAAAACTTACACTTGTTCCTGGAGGTGTTCGATCAGCTTAGTGGTTAGCATGCTTGTTGTTTAAGAATTGAGTTATAGGAGTCTGTAGAAAGGAGAAATAATGAATGTGTTGTAGTAGCCTTCCAGAGCTTGTTGTACAAATGGACACTGCCCCTTCAACTACCAGCCTTGCACCATTATTCCAACACACCTTGATTATTTCTCCCTGGTGTAGGCTCCTATAAGACTTGGACTCAGGGCCAGCCACAGGCTTAGCATTAATTCTGTTCTGTATTGTGTTAGTTCTCTTTGTCACATGCATACATCTTGTCATTGCAAGCAGATTCTAAGAGCCTTCAGGGTCAGGATTGTATCTTAGACTTTACATATATTTTCTATAGTGGCTAGAACAGTTCTGGGCACATAGAATTTTGATTGATGAACCAATCATGCATATAATAAACAGATGCTGCTGCAAATCTTTCCCAGCTGGATCCATAAACAACAAACATGCTGAAGACAGGGTAGTGAATTCAAGGTGGGATTTATTTTTAGTGGTTTTTTTATTTTTAAAAAATATTATGGGGATTTTGCACATTTGTTTTATATTGTGGTGGCTATTTGCCATTCTTTAAGGGGAGAGGGAAGAGCTAGAGCTCTGCTCATGAAGCTTTTGCAAATAATGAAGTGGATTCTCACAACAGGCAGCTTGAAGGGCCACTCTGGGCATTCCCTATATGACCCATATTCATAGCAATCAGACATGAAGGACTTTTCCTGTGTTTTATCTTTTGACATACTGAGGCAAAGTAACATATTTTTAATTTACTAAGTTTTTGTATTACCTGAAAGGAATATGCCTTTTCTCTTTTCTGTAGGAATGAAAATAATGGGAATATTCTAGGTACTTTGGCCAACAATAATAACTTTTAACTGTATATACTGACATGTATGATTATGCTTCTAACAATACAAGTCTTGGCCAAGCACTGGGGAGTTAAGCAGCTGACACACTTGACCTACATCAGTTTTTGTATAAACCTGTTCTGTTTAAATGGTTATTGGCATTCTCTGCAATTGGGTTTGCCTGTCTATTGTTGCTAGAGGCTATCATTACTAGCCTGTCAAGAGAACATCCTACACTCATAGACAGCCTGGTCCATAGTAGGTGCTTAATAAATACTTATAAATTGGTTGGTTAGTTCACATTGTAATACACCTCCTTCTTCCAGTAAAATCTAGGCAAAGGAGTGAAATCATAGATCATAGATTTACAATGGGAAAATACTGAGATCACTTAGTCCTACCTTCTCATTTTATAAATGAGGAAACTGAGGTTTAGGTTGTGACTTTCCCAAGGTCACATAGCTAATATTACAGTTGAGATTGAATTCAAGTCTTTTTTTTTAAGCTATATTCAACACTTTTTCCACTATGAGTGAGGATTAAATACAAATACTTGTTCCATAGTAGATGACTATCATTAGGTGGTGACTATAGGTACCCTGATCCCATTGTTGGAAAGACTAATGATAGAGTTAGGAGCAGGCTAGGTCCAGATCAGGGAGGAATCTGGGATGCAATATCTAGTGAAATGAAGTCAGCAATCTATTATTTTTCTGTTTTTACTAATTGTTTTCACAAACTAGCTCTTAATTGAAAGACACTGTGTTATAGTATAATGGCATCAAACTCAGATAGAAAGAGATTCCTCTTTGCCACATATTGACTTAGAAGATCACAAATTAACATTATCCATGTTTTATTGTATTTTTATTTATTTTGTTGAACATTTCCCAATTACATTTTAATCTGGTTTGGACCATACTCTTGAGTTTTGCAGCCAAGTTTGATACCTCTGTTGTAATGGTTGACTCCTGGTATCAGGAAGACTTGAGGTTAAAGTATTACTTCTGATTATGTGACCACGGGAAAGTCAAAGCAACCTCTCATTTCTCCCAAACAACTCTCTAAGTTGCAGATGAGCTGATATTATACATCAGTGGAGAGAAGTTCTGGAAAAAGGATTTCCTGATGCTGATGATATCATAGAACTAGATTGGGCAAAACACTACCTCCCTTTTCTCCCAACAGAAATGCTAAATTTGGTTGTCTTTACTTGTTGAAAAAGAAGTGTGGTCATTTCCCTCTGCATTTTGGAACCATAGGGCAAAGTCTGAGTATGTGACTGAGACAATTCGTCCAATAGAAGCAATAGCTTGATTTGGAGTTTAGACCAAATACATAAACAGAAAACAGAATTAAGTTAAAGGAAAACACAATCATCTGAGGAAGTTACTTAATCTTTCAGGTCCTTAGTTTCCTCATTTCTAAAATGAGGCATTTTTACTAGATGCTGGAATCTATGGGTGTATAGGCTACTTTTAAAATTTTTCCTTCAAGGCTTTAGAAGGATTATTTCACAACAAAGGTAAGCCAGGAAGCTGTATAATGCCATGTGAGGGTTTAATTACATAATTCAATTGGGTGAAATGTTTAAGTTTCTGGAATGGGACTCATGACTCCCTTTTCCAATGAGGAATAAAACAGTCTTGACCAGCAGAAAAAAATCCATGTATATTCTATAAAAGAGCAGGTAAGAGTAAAGTGGGAATGAAGCCTATGGAACTCAGATTTTAAGAGAAATCTATCCAGAACTAGAATCCACTCAAGATTGGACAGTAACCCTCAAGAGCATCTCAAAGAAGAGAGGAGGCAGAAAAGGGGTTTGTAATAATAATCCCAGGAACCTAGATTGCACAATGTATAGAATATTGGGCTTAGAGTCAGGAAGATCATCTTTATGAGTTCAAATCCAGACACAAACACTAGCTGCGTGACCCTGGGGAAGTCACTTAACCATGTTTGCTTCAGTTTCCTTATCTATAAAATGAGCTGGAGAGGACAATGGAAACCACTCCAGTATCTCAGCCAAGAAAAAACCCAGATGGAGTCATGAAGAGTTAGGCATGAGGGAACAACAACAACAACAACAACAACAAATAATCGCAATGGTAACAATAACAATGCGTCTATATAGCATGTTAAAGTTTTCAAAGGGCTTTACAAATATTATTTGATCCTTTCTACTAAAATAATAACAATAACTAGCATTTATGTAGTGCTTTAAGGTTTGAAAGGAAATTTGCAAATATTGCTCATTTGATCTCCACAACATCCCCATGAGGTAGGTGCTATTGTTATTACCATTTTACAGATGAGGAAATATGGTCTGAGAAAGGTGCCATTGCCCAGGGTCACACAGCTAGCAAGTATCTGAGCAGAATTTGAACTCAGTTCTTCCTGAGTCCAAGTCCAGCATTCTACCTACTATTTCTAAGAAGTGGAGGAAGAAGGAAGCGAGGAGAATTTCAGCTATTTGTGGGCACAGATGAGAAAAGCAGAGTAAATGATGGAGGGGTTGCAAGGACAGTTGCAAATGCAGATCTGGAATTCAGAAGAGCAGTCAGAACCAACAATAGAGGTTTGGGAATCCTTTGCATAGGGGTCATAGTCAAAGTAATGAGATTAAATATACTTTCCCACTTTGGATTTTAGTTTATCTGAACAATGAAGGGGTTACTCTAGCTGATCTCAAAATCCATGGGATGTTGATAAATGCTCATCGTGGGTATTGCAACAGGCTGTGAATGTGGATATAAAAGAGATCTGAGTGCTTATAACGTCAAATGCTTCAGTGGGTACAAAGTGGTCTAAGATATTATAGTCTGGCTGGAATCAAGACACACAAAGTTAAATAAGATAAATATATCTTATAAGATAAATATATTGCTAAAGAGAAGACAACAAATGTCATAAGATAGTATGTTGGGGTAGCTAGGTGGTGCAGTGAATAGAGTACTGGCCCTGGAGTCAGGAGGACTTGAATTCAAATCCTATCTCAGACACTTAACACACATACACAAAAACTAGCAGTGTGACCTTGGGCAAGTCACTTAACCCCAATTGCCCTACTTTCCCCCCTCCAAAAAAAAGATAGTATGTGATTAGTTAACATAAGATAGTATGAGATGACTTCATTAGCTGACAAATGAATGGAGAGATCTGAGCCTCAGGAGAATGGAGGAAGGAGATCAGATCTGGTAATGGGAGTAGGAAGGCTTCATGGGGCAGTGGCATTTGAACTGGGTGATGAAGGATGAGTAGAATTTGAAGAAATATGGAACAGAAGACATAATTTCAGGAATTCAATTGAATCAATTAATGAATAGTCATTTGTTTAGTGTCTACTATAATTCAGGGAATCTATTTGATTTTAAAGCCTCTCATTACATGGCCCTTTCTTACCTTTCCAACCTCCTTTCACTTATTCCCTTCCATACAGTCTGTGACCTAGCATCACTGTTCTTCACATAAGACACTCCATCTCTCAGCTCCAGGCACTTTCACTGGCTGTCCCCCATTCTTGGAATCCTCTCTCTCCTCACCTTTTCTTCTTGGCTTCCCTAGTTCCTTTTTAAGTTTCAGCTCTGATTCTACCTTCTGCCTGTCATGAAGGTAGCCTGTCGGCTTCTCCTTTATGCTAATGCCTTCTCTTTGAGATGGCTCTCTCTTTATGTGTGTGTATACACACACATACATATACATATATACACATACATATTTATACATATATAATATACACACAAACACACACACACATATATATCTACACACATAATTTTTTTGTTCATAGTTGTTTGCATGTTGTTTCTCTCATTAGACTGGGATTCCTGAACACTGGAGCTATTTTTTTGCCTTTCTTTGTAATCCCAGAGTTGATAAAAGTGCTAGGCACATAGTAAATGCCTAATAAATGCTTTCTGAGGGGCTACTAGGTGGCACAGTGAATAGAGCACCAGCTCTGGAGTCAGGAGGACCTGAGTTTAAATCCAGCCTCAGACACTTGACACTTACTAGCTGTGTGACATTGGTCAAGTCACTTAGCCCCAATTACCTTGCCTTCCCACCTTCAAAAAAGAAAAAAAAGTACTTTTTGACTTCTTAACTTAGGCATTAAGAATACAAAAACATGATAAAACAATCCTTATCCTCAGATAGTTTACATTACACTGGGGGAAATAATAAATACACAAGTAAATAAATATAGATACAAAATAAGTACAATCTTTTTTTTTGGCATACGTGAGGGACAAGTATAAGCCACTGGGAGGAAAGGTCTGATGAATGAAGTGGAATTTGAACTGAGCTTTGATTGAAGCTCAAGATGTTAAGAGATTGAGGTAAAGAAGAAGTGCATTCCAGCTGTGGGAAATAATTTCTTCAAATGCACAGAGACTGGAAGTGAGAGGGTGCATATGAGGAACAGCAATTAGGAATGTTTGGTTAGGATGCAGAGAGCATGAAAAGGATGAATAGAAATCTGAAAAGATGGACTGGTGCCAGATTGTGAGGGCCTTTAAATGCCAAGTAGATATGCTTGAATTTTGTCATAGAGACCAGAGGGTCCCTGGAACTTCTTGAGGAGGTGAATGGCAAGGTCAGCCTTGTGATTTAGGAATATCACCTTGGGAATTATGTGGAAGATGAATCAGAGAGAGGAGCGACATGGAGTGAGGAATACAATTAGCAGGCTACTGTAATAGTATAGGCTAGAGGTGATGGCAGTCTAAATTAGGGTAGTAGCCATGTGAGTGGGATGCCATATAGATAGAATGTATGAGACTGGACAACTGAGTGAACATGGTGGGAGTAAGGAGTTTAGGCAGAATGAGGGGGCAAGAATGACTCTGAAATCATGGAGGATTCAAACTCTAATTAAACGTTTACAGTTTTTTTTCCTGTATTCTTCCCTATTCTTGAAGAACTTACCACTGAATTGTTGGAATGAGACTGAGTGAGGATGACAAGCCCACAGAAATATTTATGAAGGAGAGATCCAAGCAGAGTTCTATGGTTCTATGGAGGAAGGAGGGATTATTTTATTTTGCTTGATAATTTCTTGAAAGAAGTTGTCTAGGTTCCTTTTTTGATCATGGCTTTCAGGTAGTCCAATAATTCTTTTAATTCTCTTTCCTGAATCTATTTTCCAGATCAGTGGTTTTTCCAATGACATATTTCACATTGCCTTCTATTTTTCCATTTGTTTGGATCTGTTTTATAGTATTTTGATTTCTCATAAAGTCACTAGCTTCCATTTGCTCCAATATAACTTTGAAAGAATTATTCTCTTCAGTGAGTTTTTGAAATTCCTTTTACATCTGGCAAATTTGACTTTTTAAGGCATTCCTTTCTTCATTGGCTTTTTGGGCCTCTTTTTCCATTTGGATTAGTCTATTTTTAAGGTGTTATTTTCTCCAGTATTTTTTTGGGTTTACTTTAGCAGGCTGTTCACTTGCTTTTCATGATTTTCTTGCCTCGTTCTCATTTCTCTTCCCAATTTTTCCTCCACTTACTCAATTTTCAAAATCCTTCTCAAGTTCCTCCATGGCCTGTAACCAGTTCATATTTTTCTTGGAAGCTTTTGATGCAGGAGGTCTGACTTTGTTGTCTTCCTCCCATTCCATGCTTTGATCCTTTTTGTCCCCAAAAAAGGATTCTATGGTCTGTTTGTGCTTCCTCTGTTTGTTCCTGTTGCCAGCTAATTACTTGACTTCTGAGCTCTTTGCCACAGTATAACTCTGCTTCCAGATTGCAGAGAGCTGTGTCTCAAATTGCTGGGGTTTTTGTAGCTGCCAGAGCTATTAGGAGGGTGCCCTCTCTGCAGCCCCCACAAGCTCTGGAACACTAGCCAGACACCCCAGGACCACCACCCAAGACCATGATCCTGATCTAAGCAGGTTAAAGCAAGAGCAATTACCCTCTGAGTAGTCACTTGGTCCCCTGTGATTTTCAGGCCAGGAGCTATGGAGGAAGCCACAGGGCAGCAGCTGTGGCCGCTGCACCTCTGCCTCTTCTTCCCTGGGGGCAGGGGCTGGACCACACTCTTTCCCTCCCAGTTCTAACAGAGTTTCCAATAGACCTTTTATTTTCTTTTTGGCATTTATGGGTTGAGAAGTCTGGAAACCACCATAGCTGCTGGTTATTCACTCTCCTGAAGTCTGCTCTAGCCACTGCTGGTTGGGGCCACCCTGGGGCTGTGAAGCTCACATGGGACTGCGCTCCCAGCCTGGTGAGATAAGACTCTTCCTGTTTGTCTGCCAGGCTGCCTTCAGCAGGAGATTTGTTTCTCTCTGTCACTTTGTGGGTTCTGTAGCTCTAAAATTTTTTAGAGTCATTTTTTTTACATGTATTGGAGGTGGTCGGAGCCAGAGCTGTACAGAGGTCCTGTTTTTTACCAGAAGAGACTATTTTATTATCCTTTTGTGGGAAAAGGTGAGTATCAAGGAAGATTTTTGCACCCAGTTTAGGTGTCACCTCTTTTATTCAACTAAGTGGGGAACTTAGAGTTGTCCTCAGACTCTAGTGTCTCTTATATGTGGCTGAACCCTTAAACCTGGTGGACCTAATTAATGCCTAAGAAGGTAGGAACAGGGAAAGCTGGATGATGCTCTGATGGTTATTGATAAAAGCCAGAAAAAATACTCTACAAAACAAATCACATTTGAGCACTTTCCTCTAAACATGGAGCTCAGCTAAAGGCTGATTCCATAGACTCTTTCCTTCTCCAAGGTAGGATTGTACCTCATGGTCTTTGTGATATATTTCTTCCTTCTAGATAGCCCTTCATCACTTGTATCTTGATTTAATCTAGGTTAAAATGTTGTTTTTTTTAATAATTATGTGGGAATAGTGAAAATGCACCAGGATCCCTATAATGATATGGGAATTTAAAGATCTTCTCTGCTCTTTAATGGGCCTCAGTTGTAGCCCAACAAGAGAAGATTTGGCTAGATGAGACTCTGGGCAGCCATTAAGCCCCCAGATTTTGAAAACCCAGATGTTGGTGCTTCTCTCTCTGGTAACTAACTCTGCATATATGTAGTGGTCAGATAGCTAGAAGCCCTGTTTGTTGTTCTGTTGAACTGTGTTATTTTCTCAGTTTGTATTTTTTTGTCTCCTTGTAATTTCTGTTTGTATTTTCTGAAGTTCAGGGTGCTGACGTTTTCCCCTGAACTAAGTGAATGATATCTATGTTTGATTAAAGTAAGATTGTTAACTCCTTTTAAGTTGCTTTCCTTTAGAAAAGCAGATAAAAGAACCTGTGCTAGCCGCCATCCTGGGTACGCTAGGGTGCTTGCTGATAGAATCCCCCAGAGCAATGTCTCTGGTAGTTTTGTTTGAGAAGGGGTGTCATAGGGTAAAAAAATAGAGTAGATAGCAAAAAGGCACAAAGGAAAATAAAACATGATCAAAAATCAAAAGTAAAAGCTACTCAAGATTTTGATATGCATCTGTGCACCCAAACATCTATGCATATAGATGAATACACTTTCATATTTGTATATGTACATATATAAATGTAGAATGTACAAGTAATGTATTTATTATAAATTTAATCTCAAATAGATTCTATTCCATTATGATTTACTATTGCCTCATGTAATAAGTGCAGAGCCACTAATTGCCCAAATGAACGATTCTATGTCTGCCTTTTAAATTTTTGTCCAAACTCCTGTATTAGGGCTTAGCCTACCAAGTTTTCAGCCTCCTGATTGTCATTTTTAGTCCTGTGGGATCCATTCTTTTCTTTCTTTCTGGGCAGGGGAATTGGGGTTAAATGACTTGCCCAAGGTCACATGTCTAGTAAGTGTTAAGTGTTTGAGGTAGGATTTGAACCAGGTCTTCCCGACTCCAGGGCCGGTGCTCTATCTATCGTGCCACCTCATTCTGTAAGCTGCACCATCTATCATCGTCATGTGACCCACTTAACATCTCTTTGGATATAAACTATCTTCAGAACATCTTATCATAAGATCATAGAGTCTCAGAGCTGAATGGGAGTCAACTGGTCCAAACTTGGCATTTTGCGAATGAAGAAACTGAGTCTTAGAGTGATTTTGTGACTTATTAAATCAAATAGACAAATGTGTAGTAGAAGGCTAGAGCCTTTGACTTCCAAATGAATGAAAAAGTATTTATTATGGATTGACTTTGTGCCAAGGACTGTGCAAAGCTCTTAACAGAAAAAGTGAGGCAGTTTTTGTTCTCTAGGAGCTGATATTTCAATTGGGGGACACACTACATAAAATTAAATCCTGCTATAGGGCAGATGGAAAGTCCAGAAAATCCCAAGAATACAGTGGGACTCTTGTGAGCAGGGTAAGTGACACAGGAGATAAAGCACAGGCTGTAGCCTGAGTCTAAATTGAGCCTCAGGCAATTATTAACGTGTGACTCTGGGCAAGTCAATTAACCTCTATTTACCTCAGTTTCTTCATCTGTAAAATAATTGCACTTACCTCCTTGGTCTTTTGTGAGGATCAAATGAAATAATAATTACAAAGCTCTTAGCACAGTGTCTAATGTATAGGAGATACTATATAGATATTAGCTATTATTATTTATAGTGATGAAATTGATGCCGAGGTCCAACATTGTCTCTATTATGTTATTTTGTCTTATTTGAGGTTATGTATTTATTGGTATACATACTGTAATTATCACTCATATTCCTTAAAGCAGTGGTTCTCAAGCTTCCTAATGCTGAGACCCTTTAATACTCATATGTGGATATATTTGCATGTGGGCGGACCTGTCTGGAGATGGATAGAGGGGCACTGTCTCGGTTCCTAAGACCATTGGAAAAATATGTGTTTTCCGTTGGTTTTAGGTGACCCCATTTGACCCCCAAAGGGGTCATGACCCACAGGTTGAGAACCATTGCCTTAAAGGAAAACAACTACTTCTCCTTATGGACCAACATTTTCCTTTCACAGGCAGGACTGGGCAACTAGAACTCTCTATTCTGATGTTTTCAGACACCATACTATGAGTCAACATAGTATGGATGTGACTGAAACTGATTCAGGCCACATTATTTTCTATCCTATTCTCTGTATGTTAAGCTCCTGCCACATTTGGACACTGAGATAAACCCTTGCCAAGACATCCTCCATTTCAGGGCTGCCTGTGGAATCCATGTTCTGTGGCTCTTGTTCCTTGTGCTCCTTGCCGTTCCCTTCCTTCAATCAAGGTTCTTTTCTAATCTATAGAATTGCTGTAGAAGCAGCTGTAAAATTGCCTTTGAGCCTTTGGATGGTGTTTGGAAACAAGCAAACACCACAGTTGTCTCTGAAATGGCACATGGATGGTGTTGGCATCTATCTCTTCTGCTTTTCTAGTCAAGGCCTGGACATGTAAGAGGTAGCTTTGGGGCAGATGTAAGAAGCTTTGGAGTAGATGTAAGAGATAACTTTGGGGCAGATGTAAGAAATAACTTTGGGGCAGGTGTATTCTCCTTCTGGTTTAGTTGGATTAGTGACATTGAAGATCCCTCTCCTTCATATTCCTTCAACAAAGAAGAATGGAGGCATAGCAAAGCCAGTGGCTGGGCAGAAACAGGGAATGGCTCACTAGGCCAACTTGAAGGATTGTAGAGAGTTAACATTCCCAGTGAATTGTTAAAAAATTGGTACAGTGAGTAGAGTGCTAGGCTTAAAGTCAGGAAGATCCTAGTTCAAATCCTACCTAGTATACTTATTAGGTGTGTGATTCTGGGCAAATCACTTAACCTCTGACTGCCTTAGTTTCTTCATCTGTAAAATGAAGAAAATAATAGCATCCTGGGGCTGTTTTGAAAATAAAATTATTTAATCTGTACAAAGCACTTTGCAAACCTTGAAGTGCTATATAAGTTATTAAATGTTTTGCCCTCAAGATATGGATGTGTCCATGTATTTTTTAGGAATTAGGAAAGGACAAATATTTAACAAAAACTACATGAAATGAGAGTGGGGTGATACAACTGATAATATTTCTGTACCTTTACATGATTTCAAAATGGAAAGTAGTGGCATGTAGGATGAGAGTAGTAATGTGGGAGGCAAGCAAACTTTGCCTACATCAGGATGCTAGGAGCCCAATGGGGATGATAAGCAGTTGAACTAAAATCTTACTCTTCAGGATCTGAGGGGAGGAGAGGGATATATTTTTAATTTGATCCATGTATGGAAGGTATGTAAATAACATTAAAAGACCAAGAAGGGCCCTAGAACATTGGGAGGATCCCCTTTGTAAAATTTGTGAGAAGACATGGGAAGGGGGTGGCTAGGTGGCACAGTGAATAGTGCACAGGGCCAGGAGGACCTGAGTTCAAATTTGGCCTCAGATACTTAACACCTACTAGCCATGTGACTTTGGGCAAGTCACTTAACCCCAATTGCCCTGCCTTCTCCCTTCCAAAAAGCAAAAAAAAAAAAACAGACAAGGAAAAGAGAGGCAGAAGAAGAGCAAACAAGGGGATTGTAGGAGTGATCACATCAGTGAGGTCATGCATCTATTGAAATACCAAAGCAAGGAAGGATCAATAGAAGATATTTAAAGACAAAGGTTTTTATCCTATGGTCCAAGAATTCCCAAGTAGTTTGGGGATAGATTTCTAGATGTCTTGAACTTGGATGGGAAAAAAATTACATCCCGATTTTTTACTAAAAATTAAAACCTAACCTCCCCTTCACGTAGTTAAAAATATTATTGTGAAAAGGGATTCTTAGGCTCTACCAGCCTTCTAAAGGGATGTATAATACAAAAGGCGTTAAAGAATCCTCTCTTTAAGGGAATGATTGTTTATGTGAAAAATGAGTTATTGATCTTTCAATAGAGAAATACACAAATCTGGGGAGTCAAAGGAAAGATACAAAGGCACAGACAAGGAAAGCCCACATGGACGACTGGTATGGAGGTGGCGAGAGGAGAGAATACCAACACTGAAAATGGGCATCCTTCACTTAGTATTTTATTTGCTTTTCTCTTATGCTTTTTAATGTATTTTGTATTATTGTTTTCTGCTTATATGTAATATTACCCAGGTATATTTTAGGCTTCATGAGGGAAGCATCATGTCTTCTCTAAACTTGGTATCTTCTCTGCACCTTACATTCTATTCTATACACATAAGGTGCTTAAGGAAGTTTAATTGAATTGGGTTGCATGCCAATTAGGGAACCAGTCAGGTAAATGCATAGAGATGAAGATGAGCTACTTAGAAATTGTAAGAAAATCGTAAGAGAAATTGCAAGAAAAGATGTCATGCGGTTTCTCAAATGGGCAGTGGGGAGAAAGATATTTTTCTATAAATGTTTATATGAAAATAGCTTATAGTAAACCCATGGCACATTTATGTGGGGCCTGTAAAAAAAAAGAAAACCCCTTCAGTATGCCAAGGATAGATAAAATGACATCTTGGGGAGTCTGTGATTACCTAAAACTGTTGAAGGGGCAAAGAGGAAACACTAACAGTGCTAGACTTGTAATCAGGAAGACTCATATTCATATATGGTCTCTGACATTTAGTGGCTATGTTTTTATACACATGTGAGTTATAGCCTCTCTGTTTTCTCATCTTTAAAATGAAGAGGTTAGACTAGAAGATGCCTAAGATCCTTTCTAGCTCTAGGTCTATGATTTTATGACCTCTGGTTATTGAAAAAATTCTATAAAGAGTGGTTTTTGAAAGTTCTCATTTTGCAGAAGCTACTCATGTTGCTTTCATGCTCTGGATCTCCAGCAGGATGGACCAATTATTAGTGATGCCAATCATGACTAAACATGACTAATGAACAGAAGTGTTCAACTGTTTGATGGAGCCCCTTCTATTGAGAGAACATGATTCTGACAATTAAGGCTATAAACAACAAACTTACTACTTTTCCAGTCTTGCTATAAATTATTATGTTTTGAATATCACTTATATCTCACTTGGAAGAACTGGATCAGACACTGGTAGATTCACACCAGGCTCCTCTGAATCCAGAAGATCCATCTATTGAAGATCATTTTAGCCCTTAGGAACAGGTGGTGTGGCAATGATGGCTTTGGGAGGTGGAGCCATCTTGTCTAGCTTTGGTCTCCTGGGTTCTTTACTTGAACACTTACTGGGGGGCTCAGAGGAGTTAGAACACAAACAGCAAATTGCCTGGGGACCTTGTTGTGGATGAGGTTAGTTTCTGGGGAATTCAAAGTGGGTGACTATGGCAAAATAGAACTCTGTGGCAAAAAGCTGTATTTCCTTTAGAAACAAAGGTAATTAAGCCTGCATTCATTTGGTACTTCATACAACACTTTATGAGGTTGACATAAAGGGTCACATGTGAGGTTCACAATCATGAAAAGAACAACTTGAAAAAACTGGAGCCCCATATAAAACTTAAGTGAAAATTGCCTGTCAAAGGTTAAAGATATTTCAAGTTTCTTGAAAGCCACATCTTTTCTTCCTGTACAGAAACCTGAATACCAATCAGATGTTTATTTACTCTCAATATGTCTATATGTACATAAGAAGCAGCAATGAGTAATGGACAGAATATTTGAAAAAACCTTGGTTCATGTACTGCCTTTGACACATACTAGCTGTGTGACCTTGGACAAGTCATTTAACCTTTTAGCGTCTTAGGTAACTCTTGAAGGTGATAAATTGCAGAGAAGGTGATGATTTGCATTAGTAGAAGACGTTTCTCACTGGAAACTTCCTAAAGCAATGAAATCACAAGTCTGTCAGGAAAAAAAGCACCATCCTTTCCTAATTAAAAGCTTTGCTAATTTGATTCATAGGTCCTCTTCTGTTGGTAGACAATGCACTGCATGAGGGCTTGAGCTTTATTAGTATATCTAAAATGTGCCATCCTGACTCTGCTTGCTTATGAGATGTTTCAGAGTTGTGGGACCTGTGCTACATGTGGTGGGGGTGGGGGTGGTGCCTGGGTATTCACAGTTTAGGACACTCAGACACATAAGATTGTGTTTTGGCTGGCTCTTATGGCTCTGTCTCTCAATGCTTGGTTGTGACTTTCACCCACTTCATGCTACCTCAGTAGTGACTATTCTTCTGTCTAAATATCTGTCATTTATGATCTGTCAACTGCTTCCTTTTGCTGTTGATGAGTTGACTTCTGCTGCTTAGTATCTTATCAATTTGTATGAGGCTGCCCTGTCAAAATGTTCCTATGGCATAGATAAAAACAACAACAACAACAACAAACCCCACTACAAAACATGAAACAAACAAACCCAAGAAAAATAAAGTTAAAAGTATATGCTTCTATCTATATTCAGACTCTGTCATTTTTTTCTCTGAAGGTGAATAGTATTTTTTTTATCATAAGTCCTTTGAAATTACCTTGTATCATCATACTAATGAGAACAGTTGAGTCATTCACAGCTGATCGTCATACAATATTGCTGTTACTGAGTACAATTTTCTCCTGGTTCTGCTTACTTTAGTGAACTTCAGCTCATAGCAGTCTACCCAGGTTTTTCTGGAACCATCCTGCTTTCATTTCTTATAGTTCTATAGTATTCCCTCACAATCATATACCACAACTTGTTCAAATATTCCTGAATTGATGAGCAGCTCCTCAATTTCCAATTCTTTGCCACCACAAAAGAGCTGCTATATGTATTTTTGTACATATAGATTCTTTTCCTTTTCCTTTGATCTTTTTGGGGTACAAATATAGCAGTGGTCAAAAGATATGAACAGTTTTATAGCCCTTTGGGCATAGTTTCAAATTGTTCTCCAAAAGGTTGCACTAGTTAATAGCTCTACCAACAGTGTGTTACACCAATTTTTCCATGTTCCCACAAACATTTGTCATTTTCTGTAATATTAGCAAATCTCATTAATGTAAGGTGGTACCTCAGAGTTGTTTAAATTTGATTTTCTCTACTCAATAGATTTAGGGCATTTTTCACATGACTATCTATATAGTATGGCTTTCTTCATCTGAAAACTGACTGTTCATATCCTTTGTCTATCAATTTGGGAATGAGTCTTTTTTTAAAAATAAATTTGACTCAGTTTCCTATGTATTTGATAAATGAAGCCTTTATCAGAAAAACTTGCTGTAAATTCTAATCTTTTAATTTAACATAATCAAAATTATCCATTTTACATTCTATTATGCTGTCTATCTCTTGTTTAGTCAAAAATATTTCTCTTATTTATAAATCTTCCTGGTAAAAATTTCCATACTCGCTAATTTTCAAGATCTCTTTCATGTCTAAATTATGTATCCATTTGACTTTATCTTGGTATAAGGTGTGAGATGTTGGTCCTTGCCTAGTTTCTGTCAGACCACTTCCCAGTTTTCCCAGTTTTTGTTAAATAGTGAGTTCTTGTCCCCAAAGCTTGGATCTAGGGGTTTATCAAAGAGTAGATTACCATGGTCATTTGCCACAATGTATTGTGTAGGACCTGATCCACCATTCTATTTCTTAGCCATCACCAGATTGCTTTGATGATTACTTCTTTGTAATACAGTTTGAGATTTTGGTACTTCCCTCATAATTAAAAAAATGATTCCCTTGATAGTCTTCATCTTTTGTCCTTACAGATGAAATGTGTTATTTTTTCTAGCTTTATAAAATAATTTTTGATATTTTAATTGGTATGGCATAGAGCAAATAACTTAATTTAAGTAAAATTTTCATTTTTATCACATTGGCTTAATTTACCTATAAGCAATGAATATTTCTCCAGTTTTTAAAATCTGACTTTATTTGTGTGCAAAGTGTTTTGTAATTGTTTTTATACAAGTCCTGAATTTGGCTTGGCAGGTAGACACTCAAGTATTTTATATTGTCTTTAGTTATTTTAAATGGAATTTCTCTTTCTCTATCTTCTTGTGCTATTTTGTTGGTAAAATACAGAAATGCTGATAATTTATGTGGATTTATTTTAGAATTTGAACCTTTGTTGAAATTGTTAGTTATTTTAACGAGATTTTTAGTTGATTCTCTAGGAGGTAGGAAAGGTTGGATGTTTACCATCATTTCGTCTGCAAAGACTGATTGATTTATTTCCACTTTGCTATTTTTTTTTGTCTCTGCTGCTCCAGAAATTGATTTGGGGTCTTATTTCAATGTTATTTGGAGGGGGAATTTGGGAGAGTTCAGGTGAATTCTTGCCTCTACTCCTTCTCAGCCCCACCCTCCCTAACTACATTTTAATCTCAAGAACATTTTTTCCAACCACATTCACTCCTCCCTTAGTGGAACTTTTCCCAGTCCCCCCTTAATGTTTAGGTTGTGGTGAGTAAAATTTTTTCAATGTTCATCATGCTCCTGGCAGCTAGCCTCAGAGTCATAGTGTGGAAAAGGAAGTATGTGGCAAAACTGTGGTGGGAAAGGCAGAGCCAGTGATCTTTGCCTTGTATTCCTACTATGCCTTCCCTATGATTATTTCAAGACTAAATCTTTCTCTTTGTAACTCTAACTCCTTATTCTAGTTTTGCCCCTGCTACTTTATTTGCCTTTTGAAGAATGTGATTATAATAAAGACAAGAGTTTTTAATCTGCTGCTTTCTTTTGGACCCTGCAGCAGAAGTCTAGAGAGTTAAATTCACCCATTAAGACCTCTACCCTAGGGATTTCTTGAACTCCTTATCTAATTCTTCCTATATTTCAATTACTCTCTAAGATATTTTCCTAGTAGTATTTTGTTTTTTTGGCTTCTCCATTGATTCTCACCCCAGTGCTCTCCACTGGGATTCCTTGTGATCTTAAAATATATTACTCTGCTGCACTTAAGAAAATCTTTTCCTTTTTTTTTTCTTTGAATATGTGTATCCTTCCAAAGCCAGGTCTGAGTCAAGAAGACCATTCTACCACATCTTAACATTGCATAAGATAAAATTTGATTCCTTGTGTTAGGATATCTGTTCACTTTTCCCTGTTTATTAGTCACATTTTCTATAGTTGTGTAATGACATCTAAACTAATGGGTTCTCATTTTTGATTCTTGAATATTATCGTCTTTGAATTATTTGCCTTTCCCGCTGTAATCCCTCTTTCCACATTCTGCTTGCTAGTCTTTGTTGTACCAGGCTTGACAGATATATGTGGACAATTTTCTCTTTCCCCCACTCTTTTTGCAATATAATGCCTTGTTTAGCAGATTCAAAAGACTCCAGGCTTTTTAAAATTACCTTTCCTCAGCTGTACTCAATTTCTGACCATGAATCTATTATCCTTATATTTTAAGCTATTGACTAGAAACCCAAATGTTTCTCATTCCCAGACACCATCTTCTTAGTCAGCAGTTCACTTCTCAAATCTGCTTTTCTCTTCTCAATCCCCTCCTTTCAGTCAGCAGCCATAACAAAAACACTATGTGTGCTCTAAAGATCTTTAGTGTTTCAATCAATCATTCCATCAACAAACTCATTAAGTGATTACCATATACCAGGTACTGTGTTAAGCAAAGAAACAGATTCTCCCTACAAGGTGCTTACAGTCTATAGAAAGAAGATGATACATATACATAAAAGTATATATAAAATTAATAAGAAGCAAATTTTGGGGGAGGGTCACTAGGAACTGTGTGTATATATGTGTGAAGTAGGAAAGGTCTTACGTAGAGCTATTTGAACTGAACTTTGTAGGAAACTGGGGACTCTAAAGGGCAGAAGAAAGGAGGGAGTGCTTTCCAGGTAAGAAGGAATAGTCTTTTCAGAGGTATGGAGAGGGTAGGAGGAATGGTGTGTGTGGAGCAGTAACACGGCCAGTGTGGGTGAACCACAGAGGGCTTAGAGTGAAGTAATGGACAACGAAACTGCTAAGGTAGGTTGGAGCCAGATTGTGAAGAGATTTAAGTACTTTTTATTCAGTTTCTACTTCAACAGTAAATAACCTAAGTCATGTGTTGCCAAAATCTTTCTACCTATTTGTACTGGACCTTGTGCAACAGTGACAGTGAAGAATGAAGATGTAGAGTATTTTGCTGAGTTGGACAGAGGATCCTAGGTAAAAATTGCATTTTAGTCTTCTTAGGAAAGATATTTGCCAAAAATATTTTTATACCTTACCTTTGCTGTAGTTGTATTCTTTTTGAGTTAAAAAGCATTTATTTTCTCTCACTACTTCCACATCCCCTAAAAGGAAACCCTTAAAAAACAACAAAAAATATGCATCATCAAGCAAAGCCAAGTCTAAAAGTGTGTAGTTTGCTTCTTGGGTCCACCATCTCTCTGTCAGAAGGCTGGTGGCATACTTTATCTTTGATCACCTGGAATTCTAGTTATTATTGAACTGATAGAATCTCTTTTGTCTTTCAAAATTGCTTTTCTTTCTAATTTTGTTATCATGCTATAAACTGTTTTTCTGGTTCTGCTCACTAAATTCTGCATCAGTTCATACAGGTCTTCCCAGTTTCCTCTGAAGCTGTCCATTTTGTTCTTTTTTTTGCACAATAATATTCTATTACATTCATATACTGGAATTTGTCTAATCACTCAGCAATTTATTGTCATCTGCTTAGTGCCCATTTTTCTACTACAAAAGAGCAAATATTGTTGTATGTATGTAGGAGTCCTTCTCCTTTCCCTTTGATCCCTTTGGTGTATTATAGGCCTCATCAGTGGGTGAAAGGGTATGCAGTTCAATGAATTTTGGGGTATATTTCCATATTGCTTTCCAGAATAGTTAGACCATTTCACACCCACACTAACAGTTCATTGTTGTGTCTTATTCTCATATTCCCTCCAATAATTGTCATTAAAAATTTTTTTTCATCTTTGCCAATCGAGTTCATAGTTGCTTTTTAGTATTTAGTACCTAGTATTTCTCTGACTATTAGTGTTTTGGAGAATTTTTTTATATGGCTATTGCTATTCATTTTTCAAAAACTGCTTTTTATATCCTTTGCCCATTTATTTATCTATTGTTCTTATAAATTTGAATGAATTAATATATTTTAGAAAGGAGATCTTCATCAGAGAAATTTGCTACGAAGAAAGAAGTGACAAATAGAAATATGTATAGAATAATTTTTTACACATATACATGGATAACACATATGTATATATACCTACATCTACATATTTATATATATCTTGATATCTTTGTGTCTAATAATAGCCATCTCTGGGGGGGGGGGAGAAAAAAAAGAAAAAAATATTTACATGATAACTTTGTTGCCTGTTTGGGGAGAATGAGTTGTACACATTAGATTTGCAGTTTCATGAGTAATCATATTTTTTATTGTACTATGTTATGAAAATCCTTGTTTTGTTATGTGAATTGAAACTATAATAAATTTGTAATATGAAAATAAGAAACTCTGAATAGGTGGCAGTTGGTCAGTAGTTGGTGTTGGTATTGGCAGAAATGGTGGGTCCTTTCTCCCCCAGGGTTGCTCTTTTAGATGTTGGCTGGGTACTGAATTGGAAGCAAAGCAGATGGTCTTGGAGGTGTTGCTATTCCTGGGGCTCTTGGGCTCAGTGTCCTATACTATTTTCACTGGGGATGTTATGGGATTATAGAAATTGAGGTTACGGTAGTAGTTTGATTCTTCATGTACATGTAATTTCCTATTTCCCCTAGGATGTCTTGTAGATTCAGCCAGGCTGGCTTGCCTGTCCCACCAATGGCAATTGGTACTCTTGCTGCTTTATGAGGCCATGGGGAAGAGCCTTATAACCTTAGATAGTTATTCCCCATCTAAGAGAATTTTTGCTAATAACCTACCATTAACATTCACAAACAGACTCTGTGTAATGAGACAAGTAGATCATACTCTCACCTACTTTTTCATTTTTTAAAATTAAAAACATATATATATTAGCAAAACAAATATTCAAACAGGCAAAAAAACTAAAACATTGAATTATACATAAAATCACAGGCCCAAACTAGTTGAACACAAATGAATGGGTATATTGATTTTAACTAAATAATAATAATGCCACCACCCCATTCTCATTTGCTTCTTTTGAAAGGTCCCTTTGAATCATTTTTTTATATAGACATTATTAGATTAAGTAGCTATTACTTTTTTATAGTCAGAGTTAGTGTTCATAATTTTAGGATTCTCTTTTCTTTTATATGGTCCTTATTCTCCTTCCCAGAAGAGCCCCAAGAAAAGCTACCCAGTTTTGAGACATTCTTGGGTTAATTACCCATTCAAAACCATAGCTTATTTGTCCCTGTTGAAGAGTTTACCTTTTATTTTTAAAAGTATTATTGCAACACTTTTGTGGAAATTAAAGAAGAATAAAATTAACTTATAAAGAGATATAATTTTCTCAGCTAAAATGTTCCAAGAGAGACACAGACAGGGAGTTTGGATAGATAATTGCCCTATAAGGGTATGTATCCAGTGAGCCTGTTTGAGGGCTGAGAAATGACTAAATTAATGATGACTTCAGGGCATTATGGTTCATCAGGTTTATTTGCACGTGATGGTTTTTAGAATTTTAAAAATGATAACTTACAAAGTTATAAAGCAATGAACTCTTTAGAGACTGTGAGAAGACTAAATAAGAACTATATGGTTCAGAAAATAGCAGAAAGGTGTATTTCTTGAGTTTTATCTCATAACTACCAGTGGTCTTTGCCTTGAGGCATCAAGAGTGGACTAAAGAACTAGCTGTGAAGAAACTGAGTGTGAAGAAGAAAGCAGGAAAATAAGATAACAGGTAGGCTTCTGCTACTCTGCTGAGAACCTGCTGATTCCACAAGAGGCATTACTTTGTTGATTGGCTAGAGAAAGACTAGAGCATGTACTGGGAAGCTATTTAGAAAACAGAATTCTAAAGTTTGAGTTTATTGTTCTCCAGATGATCTGGAGCTTGAGAGAGGGGATGCCTCCCTGAGGTGCTTGGCTACTTTCTACTCTCTGTTTTGAGAGGTAAAAAGAGAGTAGAAAGGTCCATCTTTGCATCTGTTTTGCTGTGAGGAGGGGCTTTTGGTTGAAAACTGATTCTTCTGAATTTAATTTTAATTTCCAAGAGTACCTACCTGAGAAGCTTTGCTATTAACTTTTTTTTTTTTGCAGAGGAGAGGGAGAGAACAAATATTTATTAAGCTCCTACTATGTGCTGGGCACTATGCTTTACTATCACATTTGATCCCTTTTTGTAACTAAAAGTTTTTAAAAAATACTCATAAAGGCACTCACTCCCAACTGAGCTGGAATCAAGCCAGCAGCTGTCTTTAGTATGTTTCAGCTGTGTTCAGATAGATGGCTCCCAAAGAGATCTGTCCCAGCTGTAGGGTCTGGCATGAAGGTCAACTTGTAGCTTCCCTGGGATACAGCTTCTTGTATAGAGAGAGAGTCCAAGTCAGGCTGTCAGGTCCCACAGAGCACCACACTGCTGTGGAAATACACATTTTGTGAGGAGGGTGGTTATCCCCATTTTACAATCAAGGAAATTGAGGCAGACAGAAGGGTAAGTGACTTGCCGGGGGTCACACAGCTGCTAAGCATCTGAGCTTGTTTGAATTCGGGTGTTCCTGTACTCCAGGTCTAGCACTCTCTCCATTGCTCTGCCTAGCTTTTGTCTAGCTGACATCTTCAATTATGTTGTCCATTCAGTAATGTTGTCAGTCATTCTAGTCAATCAACGAACATTTATTAAGCATTTGCTATTTGCCAGACAGAGCGCCAAGTGATTTTTGGAACCCCACAGGCTTTGTTTTGGTTTTTCAGGTGGCTATTAACAACATGTGTTTCTTTGAAAACTGCTCATTCACAACTTTTTGGTATTTATCCCAGTGGATACTGAGAAAAATATCTTTTCACTGTTGAGTGCTGTGTCAGGCTGAGGCTATTTCCTCTAGCATGTCAGGATTTACTGAAGTTTTTTTTTTCCAGTTTTTTCCTATGCAATAATTGACAGGTTAAGGTTATTATTTCCCACAGAAAGCTTTCCTGAATAGAACAGCTATTGTTTCATTATGTCGCACGCTATGGTGTGTCAAGTATCAGTTTGGTATTTCAGGTTTCTGATGTGCTCTTACAATATGTTTATTGTTGATCACTGATACATTGTTGAGGTACATTTTGATAGAGGTTGAGCTAAAATATTACCACTGCTATTTGTGCACTGGTGAGAATGGAACGTGTTCCAAGACTTAACTTCAGGAACATTGTGTGATAGAAACTGATTAGGGTTAGAATGCAACAAAATAGCAGTACAGACAATGGAATACGAACTCCAGTGGTGAAGATATTGAAAAGACTTTTCATAATGTGGACAGTTTGGAGGAATGTCAGCTAATATCTATATAGGATAGGAGAAAAATGACAAAAAATGAATGTTCCTGGTTGATTGCTTGATACAGGGGTACATTGAAGTATCCCACAAAAGGTAATAGCTAAAGATTCTGGTGATTAAGTACTAGACATCTAGTCAGGATGAGGAGTTGGAAAAGAAGGTATAAAACACTAGTAGGAGGAGAAGGCTGGTTGAAAATGTCACAGAATTCGTGCTATACGATAACACTTGAGTGGATAGAGTTAGCTAGAAAGGAAGATGTCAACCTGCTGTTACAAATATCAACGGCTTACTATTTGAAGTTAAGGCTCTTCTCAGGGAGCATTCTTTTCTCTATGTGGAGGAATCCTTTGAAGCAGTGGCTAAGACATGCTTAATAGTGGCTGATTAAGAAGGATAGAGGATGATGATTTTGTTTCGTCTTTCCCATTGTTCACTCCAGTGATTACAACCCTTCTTTACAACCAGAGTAATGTCCAATGTGAAAGTATTTGTAGATCCTATACTTAATTGCAAGCTGCCATGGTGGGGGGGGTGAGGGAGGGGAGAAAATTAGAAACTCAAGGGATTGTGGAACTGAATCTTGTAAACTAAAAGTAAATAAACAAATCGATTAAAAAAAAGGATAGAGTATGATAATGGAAAGTTTAACTGGTGCTTACATATGTGTCCTGATTGCATACACTGTCACACACACTCTCACTCACTCTCTCACACAGAGTGAAAAAGTCAATAAACATTTATTAAGAGTCTGTTATATGCCAAGTACTATATTAAGAACTGGGGATACAAAAGGAGGCAGAAAACAATTGCTGCCCACAAGGAGATTTCAATCTTAAGGGGGAAAGACAACACATAAAAGGAGGCTGGAAAGTTTGAGGAGGGGAAAGGTAGTTGGTCTTGGCCTTGATGAAAATCTAGAGGAGTACAACCAGCTGGAGAATGATGGCGTAGCTGCTCTAAGTGCCCTCCTTTGATGGAGGATCTGGAAGGAGCTCTTCATTGTTCACCCTTCACCATCTCCAGAGGGAGGGAGGGATCCCAGGGGCAGAGGTGCTGAGGTATGATCAGAGTTGTCATGATTTTGTAGGATAATAAGATTCCAGAGGGCATGATCAAAGTCCAGAAGAATTCAGCCAGGTGGAAAATGAACACACACACACACACACACACACACACACACACACACAAGTTCCACACTGCTGCTTCTCTTTGAGGATTTGTTTAGCTCAAATGTCTTTTGACGACTCAAGTCTCCCAAGTCATTGTGTAGTGCTATCTTGGTCATAGAATAAAATATCTTGAGTGATTCTAACAGTTTTCCAGAGCCATGTGTGGGATCAGTGATAACCTAGGATAGAATTCCATTGGATAGTTCCAAAGGTTCTTTGGACATAGCCAGCTGGTGGGTGCTTTTCTCTTCTCTGCATCAGAGCTTACTCATGGTTGTGATGTTTGTGATATATAAGAGGCTCCCCAAAATTGGCACTTGTCAATTTGTAATGTCAGAACAGCTTCTTTCTCCCAATATGATACTTCCATGGAAACCTCTTGGCTTTCCTGGCTTCCTTAAAAATCTCAGCTAAGAAGATCTCACTTTCTGCAAGAAGTCTTTCTTCATTGTGCTTATAGCCAGTATCTTTCCTTCATTGATTATCTTTAATTTATCATGTTACAATTTTGTAAGGAAGCAGATCTATGCTGCCCTGATTATGCCAATTGTAGGGTGACATGCCCTCTGAGAAAATACTGAGATATGAGGCAGCTAGGTGGTGCAGTCCATAGAGCTCTGGCCCTAGAGTCAAGAGAACCTGAGTTCAGACACTTATTAGCCATGTGACACTGAGCAAGTCATTCAACCCTGCTTGCCTCCAAAAAAGAACAAAACTGAGATGCTGAAGAGAGACCCATGCTCAATTGGTCATTGATAGGTTTTATTAGGGTTAATTGGAGTTTACTCACAAGAGGTATCCTGGGAGTAGCAGGACAAAGTGATATTGTGGATCCCTTCACCAGTCCCAGATCAGGACAGGTATTATGTAGAAACAAAACAAAGGAGTGGTGCCAGGGATGGTCCAGGATCATGTGCAAATTTTCCAATGGGATAGTTGGTACTTCTTTTGATGTTTATTTTTACCCAAGGTAATTTACATCCTTCTGTGGAGTCCTAGGTTGAGTTCCCACTCTGGTTACAACTATACAAATATATCTAGTTGTTATAGCTTATTTACACTTTACTATTTGCCTTTGTCTTTTCCACTGGATTGTAAGCTTCTTATGACTACGGACTGTCTTTTGTGTTTCTTTGTATCCCCAGTGCTCAAGCATGGTGCCTGAAACATAGATGCTTACTGACTGACTAATTAAACTAAGTCCACAATCCTCTCTTGAATGCATCCAATGTCCACATGTCCCTCTTAATCACAGCTGTAATAAAAGATAACACTACCTCTTTGGTAGTGTTCTGTTGGGATACTTGTGTCAAGCTTCCATGACCTCTGGTGTGGTGTTAAGTGATTTTGTTCTTCCAGGAAAAAATTTTTTCTCCATGGTTTCATTTCTCAGGACATTTATAATAATAGCTAGTATTTATATAGCACTATTAGGTTTGCAAAGTGCTTCACGTCTTATATTACTTGAGTCTTACAAGAATCCTGTGAAATAGGTACTATTATTTTCCCCCTTCTACAGATGAAGAAATGGAGGCAGATAGAGGTTAAGTGACTTGCTCAGGGTCACACAGTAAATGCCTGAGGCTGGACTCAGGCCTTCCTGACTATGAACCTAGCACTCCCTGCTGTTCATCTAACTTCCTTTGATTTCCTGCCTTTGGATCTTGTGATCAGGCATGGTGCCTTGCTTTGCTTCTACATCTCATACACATGAAAAAGCTTGAAGTGGTTTTCATTAGACTTGCTATTTAATAAGTTGATTTTTTTCTGAGATAAAAACAAAACAAAACCCAACTGGATGAGTCAAGAAAAGCACTTGAAACCTAGGCGCTAAACATCTTATTGGGGAAGAAGAAATAGAAATAAAACTAAAGAACTTCCTGCAAATACAATGATTCAAGACAACTCTGAAGGGCTCATGAAGAAAAATATTATCCATCCCCAGAGAAAGAACTGAGAGTGTCTGAATACAAATTGAAGCATATGTTTTTTACTTTCTTGATTTTTCTTGATTTGTTTTTGGTCTATATTTTCTTTCACAACACAAGTATTATGGGAATGTTTTGCACAACTACACATGTATAACCTACACTGAATTGCTTGTCTTCTCAATGAGGTAGGCTGGGGAGGGAGAAAGGGAGAGAATTTGGAACTCAAAGCTGTAAAAAATTTTTGAAAATTGTTTTTACATGTAACTGGGGAAAAATGAAATCCTAAAAAAAAGAATTTCCTACAAAAGGATGAATTGTCTGGAGATGCTGACCAATGTATGCATGAGAAAAAACAGACATCTGGACAAATTGGATACAAGCCAGTGTAAAGCTTTCATTATTGTAAGTTACATTTCTTTTCAGGAAAGTTGCCATATTTTGTTGGCAAGAAACTGTTTCAGTTCTGGGTAGGATAAGCCATAATGACACTCCAGCAGGGGCAGGTGACTGTGATAGTGAAAAGAAGGAGGATACTCAGCATTCTCAAGGGATTAACTTTCAATCCATTGGGTAGTCTGAAGTCCTTAAAGCCTTATGGCACAGTATTGGCATACTTGCAATGGCTAAGGGATGCAATTTGGCAGTACAGAGAATCTATAGCAATCTTATATTAAATTGTTCAACATACATTAGTATGAAGAGGAAGATGCCTCCAAGTTCATGCTACTCTTGGAGAGACTGCTTCAGAAATTTGTAGTCAGAGGAACAGTGGAAGCAGGAGGTATATACAATGTTTGATTGTCTCAAAGTAAACAAATGAACTTACAGGTATCAGGCAGATGCTGTTATGAGAGCACCTGATCAGACTTAAAATGATGAAAAAGCAGATTGGGCAAAATGTGCTGATGGACAGGACATTTGAACAAAAGCTGACTCACTGGGGTGTCTCATGCACACCTTGCTGGTTTGTGCAGGACCAGCTAGAGTGGAGATGCTGAGTAAGAGCCTTGCTCTGTGTGATTGCCAGAGAATCAATGACCTTCTGTGTCTCAAGTCTGTCTTGCTTTATGGTGAGGTGAGCTCATTGACAAAGAATCTGAGAATTCATTGATCTACCTAGTTATGACTTAGCTCTGAGCCCCCTCCCAATAGCAAAACCACACATTTTTAAAAAAATGTGCTATTTTTCCAGTGAAGGTTAGTCATGGTATATTGTCACAATGAACTCAGATCTCCATGGAAGAGGAATTTAGGACATATAAAGTTTCAGTTGGTTATTTCCCAATTGTTACTATCCTTGAGAATACACTTTATGCTCAACTCTAGACAAAGAGGCAGACTCAAGAAGAAATCTGGGACTCATGGTAAGGGGAATGGATTTGGGATCTGAGTAGACTCAGTATCTCAGTCATTTTGGCATGTAGAATTTGACCATGACCTTCTTATCATTGTTAGAGACCTCTTCTCCTGGCCATAACCAGCCCATCATGGAGCAGGGCAAGTGGACTCAGAAGGTGACCAGAGGAAGGAGAAGTCAGCTGAGGCCACTGTCCCTTCCCACCTTAAGTACTTCTCTCTGCTATTATTGTATCACATCATTTCCTCTTTTTCCGCTATTCAAAGTCCCTGGTATTCTACACAGTTGTGGGGAGAGGCAGTTGTAGACCGAAGGGAGCACAATACCCAAGGTCTGTCTTTAAGTGTGGGCAATGTGATAAACTCTGGAAATAAAAAGACAAAAGCAAAACAATCCCTGGATTACTATAAACATTTGGATTTTTCCCCCTGTACTGCTGTTGTAATTTAGAAGGACCATACCTTTTTTTTTGTTTCTGTTGAAAGAAATATAATGAAAATAATAGGGAAATCCTAAGCCCCTTAAATCAATGGTATTAAACAGAAATCGAAATGGGGCACACTAAACCCTACATAAGGGTCTTTGTGGATTCATATTGCCTTAGAAAACCACATGTTAACATTATCTACATCTATTGTAATTTTTATTTATTTTGTTAAATAATTTCCAATTACATTTTAATCTGGTTCAGAAATACTCTGGAGTGTCATAGGGCACAATGCATCATGCTTGATGTCTCTGCCTTGGATGATTATAAAGCTGAAGTCTATATATATTTATACATAAGATCTTCTGTGATCTTTGGAACACAAATCTGGGCCAGTCACTTGGGAGCTAACAGCTGAACAGTTGATCCAGGGCAGTTTCAGTATAATCCTGTTTCATTTAAATGGTTATTGGGGTCCTGTGAAATTCTCAAGACCTTATCCACTGTGGCTGGGGATTATCACCACCTGCCTTGTAAAGAGGACTTCCTGCTCATGTAAGACTCAATTTTTGCTAGATCAAATTGTAGCTTCCCCACTCTTTTCTTGCAGAATGATTTTTTGGGAATGGTGAAAAATGAGGAATAATTATTTAGCATGAATAATGATTCCAAAGAGGACAGTGACCCGAAGTGATCTTTGGGAGAGAATGATAATAATGATAATGATGCTGCTATTGATAATTGTTGGCATTTAGTTAGCACTTTAAAGCTTATGAAATTTTTCTATGTGTGATCTCAGATTTGAGTCTTACTTTAGCTCTGTGAAGTTAGTATTATAAGTATTTTCATTTTTTTTACATATCAGGAAACTGAGGTTCAGAGAGACTGGAAGGAATAAGGTTTCATCTGCAGCTAGGTAGATTAGGGCACATGTTGTAGTCCATAAAGAACCTTAGCAAAGGGAGATTATTACTCTTTTGTCCCTTCCAGCTCTGATATTGTGAGACCTTTTTCAAAGGAAGCTTCTCTTTGGGCTTTGTCACATGGGGAGATAAGCAGCTGCCCGATGAGAAACCATGCTGGAAAACTGCTATTATGAATAAATCTGAGATACATCTTTGCAGTCCTATTAGCCTGGGGACACTAACACCATGTAAGATATGAGTGACTTATGATAAGTATAGTACTTATCTTGTGGCAAGATCTAGTTAAAAGGTCATGATTTTGTCATCAGAATAATATTGAGAATAACCTTAAGGGCGGGATCAGACACTATGGGTATGTTAGATTTGACAGCTGCAATAGGGAATGAGAATTATGGCTATGAGACTTTGTAATGTATAAATGGGACCAGGCCACCGAGTAGCTACCACTATTGTCGCCTTTGTCAAATATCACCAAGTGAGACAATTCTGTAATATTATAAGGTCAGACATTTAGAATCTGAAGGGAGCTTAAAAGTCATCTGGTTCAAACTCCATTTTACAGGTGACAAAAATACGTTTCAGAAACATGGAACGATATGTATAAGGTAACATCGTTCATAAGGGGCAAACCTAAGATTTAAACTCATGTCCTCTTATTTGAAATTCAATGTACTTTCCACTAAACCAGTGGTTGAACAGGAACAGGGAAGGGCTCACTGGACCAACATGTAAGATTATTGAGAGGTAGCATCGCAAATGATTTGTGTCATTTGTATGTGTATGTGTATGTGTGTGTATGCGTGTATATGTGTATGTGTGTATGTGTATGTGTGTATGTGTATGCATGTATGTGTATGTGTGTGTATGTGTATGTGTGTATGTCTATGTGTATATGTATGTGTATGTGTATATATATATAACAATGTATATAATTTTAAGAAAGTGAGAAACAATGGTTACATGGTACATGCTACACAAAATGGGAGTGCGTTAGAATATTTATATCCACACATTTTAAAAATAGTACCAAGCCAAAGTTGTAAATGTGGGGTCAGAATACTAGGGAAATGAAGCAAATTCTGCTTGGAGTAGGATGGCAAGAATAACAACATGGGGTAAGGAAGATCTGAATTTAAATCCAGCCTCACACACATACCAGCTATATAATCTTGGGCAAGTTACTTGATTTCTGTTTGCCTCACTTTTCTCAACTGTAAAATGGAGATAACTGACCTTATCTACCTCACAGTGTTGTTGTGAGAATCAAATGAGTTAATATTTCTAAAAAGTGCTTAGCGCAGGGCCTGGACAGAGAAGGCACTATATAAATGCTTATTCCCTTCCCTATCCTTCTCTAGACAAATCACTTAATGTCTTTCTCTGCCTTAGTATCCTCGTCTATAAAATGGAATAATAATAGCTGCTGTCTCCCAGTGTTATTGTGTAGGTCAAATGAGATGTGTGTGAAGTGCTTTGCAAACTTTAAGGCTATATATAAATGATAGCTGAAACAAGTAGCTAAAAAAATCCTAAGATGGTAAATACTTGAAATACCTTCCTGTTCAGGGTCTCAGGATGGGGGGTGATATGCTTTTAATTTTATATATGTGCACACAATAGCAAATAGCTGACCCAGTGTGGGGAAGGGCATCCCCTCTTATCCTTCTACTACTCCTATTATGTTTATGGGATGGGACTAAGTAATTGAAACCTAATGCTTTTGTAGTTGTGACACCCTATTGTTGTTGTTTTGAGATCATGACATTATACTCCCTACACACAAGAGCAATATGTACTTACCCTTCTGGGAAGTCTTTTCATATTTCATTATGCCATAGAGGCAACCCTGAATTTTCAGAAGCTATGTCAATGGAAAATGATGGATTGTATTTCTGACATCTGAGGACCAGCCTAGCTAAGTTCAGAGAGACTGATTTTGAGTTTTGACAGCAGTTGGTGATTTTTAAAAATGGACTTATTGATCTCTTTTTGTTTTTAAATCACTTAGATTTCCCCTTGTTTCCTTTTCCCCCTCCCAGAAATCCTTAATACCAAAGAAAATTTTTTTGAAGAAAGAAAAAAAAGGAGAAAAATTAATCAAAAACAATATCAATGATGAAGGTTTTTTTTTGAGGGGGGTACAGGAGGGAGGACATTAACATTGAAGATTATCTCCAAAGTTAGTGTGGTTTAGTGGAAAGAGGCTTTGGAGTTAGAGGACCTGAGTTCTTGCTCCTGTCATTGCCTGTGAGATATTGGACAAATCATTTTAACCTCTATGGCCCTCAGTTCCTCCATCTTAAAATGATGGGTTTGGACTAGATGTTTTCTAATTTCCTTCCGGCTCTAAGTCAATGATCTTGAGTCATAGAGGGGTTGCAATGTGCAGAGGAGAAGTGCCCACATGGGCACAGTAATGGATCCTTGAAGTATTGAATTATTTAAAATATATACATTAGTACTTCACTATAACACTGGTGCCAGAGGACAAATATTCACATTATAAGCTTTCTCTGGTACTTAGTAAGGGCGGTGATAGCAACATGAAGTTATAGACTAGCAGTTTTAGCTTATTGCAGAGAAAAGCTTTCTGACAGTTATAGCTAGCTATCTGATAAATCCTTTTTATACGGGGAATTCCTTGTCATTGTAAATGCTTAAGAAGAGATTGGATGACCAGTTGTCAGGGATTTGTTCTTTATCAAGAAGGTTATGCTGAATGATCTTCCAGGTCTCTTCCAGCAGAAGGATTCTGTGATTTAATAATTCAAGTATGAAAAATTCAGTTCACTGTAGGGTTTGTTCTTGTACTACAAAGGCAAGTATGTCTTACATTTGAAGCTGCTAGTGCTGATGTTATGGCAGCTCGAAAAAGTAGAAAAAATTCTCTTTTGGTGGTAGAAGACTAACTAGCAACCATTTGCCTATGCTTATTTCAGGGACATTTACAATAGGGAAAAAAAGAAGCAAAACATACATACTTGGATCACCTTTTTAAAAAGCTGTCAATCAAATGCTGTTGAACCTCCCCAAATGTCTTCTCAAATGAACCTATAAAAATAGCCCCAGTGAAAATTTTCAGAACCTTAAGGAATTGTCCCTCACTTTGTGCTTTGTCTATAAAAATGTGGCAGTAATTGTGGGAAAAACAAATTAAGAACTTTTTCCTTGGCGGCAACATGCTATAATGAGAAAAGCATTGGCTTCATAGGAAGAAGGAGACTTTTTGACAAGGACTGAGCACCTGCTGTTTGCAGTATATTATCGTTCTTAGATAGTGAGGGAGGACCTTGATAAATTAGATTTGGTTTCTGTCTCATTGTGCTTACAGTCTAATAGGAGGATAAACCACACTTTAATAATTAATACATAAAGATAATGGATAGTGCTTCTTGAGTTCTAAGGGGAGGGGGGTGAAATTTATGACTCACTTGGGGGATCAGGAAAGCCTTCATAGAGAAGATGGCATTTAAGTTGGTCTTTTGAGAATGGGTAGGAATTCAGTAGAGGGAGTTGAAGAACTTGGGAATAGGGGAGGAGGTGATTCCAGGCATAAGGAATAGCATGAGGAATGGTATGGAGGTGATTTGTTGGTGGGAATTATGGGGGGAAAGTAAATTTTCCAATCTCACTAAAATATTGAAGGGTACGAAATAAAAATGGAAAGGCAGGGTAGCACTGTGTTGTAGAGAAATGATTGCTAGGCAAAAAAATTTGAAGGTTGCTTAATGGGAGGCTTTTGAAGGGTTTTGAATAGAATAGTGAATACATAGCACCATTCTGACATCAGTATAGCCTGTCAAATAAAATTTACTGTGATTTAGTGTGATTAGTTGGTGGGTCTTACCTTCAAATCAATTTGTGTACACTTTAGAAATCATCACGTGGTACAATTATATTGTTCTTGAATAAATAAGGTACTTCTGATCATTAGTATAAAATGTTGTGAATGAAGCCTTTGGTCATGAATGTGACCATCTGTGTGACTATACTTTATATTTGTATGGAAGACTCAGATTAAACTTAAATTAGTTTTAATTAGGGAAACATTTCTCCAGGATATAAACTACAATGAGTAAAGGACTAATAATATTGTGCTTTAAGAAGGCCAGAAAGGTAATTATTTATTACAGAAAAATTTCAAGCAAGAATAGTTGAAATGATAAAAGTTCTTCAGTGCAAAGAAACACAATTCATTATCCCTAAAATTGTTACCTAGAAAATTCAGTTATGTAGAATACCTCTTGCCCCACCACAAAAGGTTGGTTTGAGGATGAAATGAGAGGACACGTGCAAAATGCTTATAAATCTTAAAGTGCTAAACAAATATTATTATTATGTGGGATAAATGGTAATAATAATAATAATAATAATAATAATAATAGTACTGATAATAGAGCATTAGAGTTTGCAAAGCACTCTATAAATATTTTATGAGATGATACTTCACTACCAAAGCAATGCAAATAAAGAAGTAAGGGTTAATGGATGGAGGAATTTTGCTACTTTGGGCATTACTTTTGGTCACCTAAGGCTGAGTGCTCTTTCTAATGTTTTGTTTGGGTGTCCAAACTTAGGAAACCATGAAGAAGTTGTCCCTGCAGCTACGTTTGCTGCTGTCTTTATGGACTTTGGCAACAGATGAAGGACAAAGGTCCAGTTGGCTAAGGGGAGAGGTATGGGAGGGGGGTGGAATAAAGGAAAGTTCTCAAAGTATAAAGGTCTAAGGCAAAACCATATTATAATACCTATAAAGAAATTATGCCATATTTGCAAGGGCATGCATTTCTTACCTGGGACCAAACACTGTCCTACTTGAGCATTTTCTTTACTAGGTCTCTAGTGGGCCTATGCCGAAAGCTTCTGGAGTGGTAGTTGCTCCAGTCTTTTTGATTGGGATGGGGAGAGGAGAGAGGGAGAGGTGGACTTTAAGTTCTGACATGGACGGTAAAATTAGGAGTCCTCTTCTAAAGTAGAGGGGTGGCAGTTCACATGATGAGTTCAAGCAGATTCCTATCTTAATAAAGAGTTAAAAAGTCAAGTAAGTGGCTGGGAAAATGAGCAAAGAGTGGGAAAATCTCAGATTATAGAATCTTACTTTGGTGCCAAAGAAGATCAAAATATACGACCAGAAGAAGACAATAAAGTCGGGGCGACTAGGTGGCGCAGTGAATAGAGCACTGGCCCTGGAGTCAGGAGTCCCTGAGTTCAAATCTGGACTCAAGACACTTAACACACACACACACACACACACACAGACACAAAAACCTAGCTGTGTGACCTTGGGCAAGTCACTTAACCCCGATTGCCCTCCAAAAAACAAAAGCAAAAAAAAAAAGAAGACAATAAAGTCAAAGTTCCTACATCCAAAGCCTCAAAGAAAAATATGAATTGGTCTCAGGCCATGGAAGAGTTCATAATGGATTTTGAAAACCAAATAAGAGAAGTAGAGGAAAAGTTGGGAATAGAAATAAGAGTGATACAAGACAATCATGAAAAATGAGTTAATAGCTTGCTAAAAGAGATAAAAAATACTGAAGAAAATAACACCTTAAAAATAGACTAACCCAAACGTCAAAAGAGGTCCAAAAAGTCAATAATGAGGAGAAGAATGCCTTAAAAAGTAAAATCAGCCAAATGGAAAAGGACATCCAAAAATTCATCGATGAAAAATAATTCCTTAAAATTAGAAAGGAGCAAATGGAAGCTAATGACTCTATGAGAAATCAAGAAATAAAAAAAAAAACAAAAGCCAAAGAATAAAAAAAATAGAAGACAATGTGAAATATCTCATTGGGAAAACAACTGACCTGGAAAATAGGTGGAGGAGAGAGAATTTAAAAATTATTGGGTTACCTGAAAGCCATGATAAAAAAAGCCTAGATTTTATCTTTCTTTCTTTCTTTCTTTCTTTCTTTCTTTCTTTTTTTCTTTCTTTCTTTCTTTCTTTCTTTCTTTCACAAGGAAGAACTTTTATAGTACAAAGGAAAATGGGGGAGACTGTGGTGAGTAATGTTTGAGCTTCACTCTTTTTTAAAAAAAATGTTTTAAAATGAATAAATTTATTTTTAGTTTTCAACTTTCACTTCCATAAGTTTTAAATTTTCTTCCCTTCCCACTCTTCTCCCTCCCCAAGTTGTTTTGCAATCTGATATGGGCTCTACACATATTAAACACATTTTCACATTAGTCATGTTGCATAGAAGAATTATAACAAATGGGAAAAACCATGAGAAAGAAAAAAAACAAAAATAAAACAAAACAAAAAGAAAATAATCTCCTTTGCTCTGCATTCCAACTCCATAGTTCTTTCTCTGAATGTGGCTAGCATTTTCCATTGTGTGTCTTTTGGAATTGTTTTAGGTCCTTGCATTGCTGAGAAAGGCTAAGTCTATCAAATTAAGTGGTTGCACACTGTGGTTGTTACTGTGTACAATGTTTTCCTGGTTCTGCTCCCCTCATTCATCATCAGTTCATATAAGTAGACATCATCTTTCAAGAAATTCTGAAAGAAAACTGCCCTGATATTCTAGAACCAGAAGGGAAAATAGAAATTGAAAGAATCTACTGATCACTTACTGAAAGAGAGCCTGAAAGGAAAACTCCTGGTAATATAATAGCCAAATTCCAGAGCTCTCAGGTCAAGGAGAACATATTGCTAAAAGCCAGAAGGAAACAATTCAAGTACTGTGTAAATCAAGATAACACAAGATTTATCAGCTTCTACATTAAGGAATCAAAGGGTTTGGAGATATATATATATATATGTGTGTGTGTGTACACACACACACATATATATATATATATCCAAACCCTTTGATGTATGCATGCATGTATGTGTGTATGTATGTATAGTACATGGGGTGCATTGAATATGGAGGGATGATATCTATAAAATAAAATTAAGGGATGAGAGAGGAATGTACTGGGAGGAGGTGAGAGGTAGAGGTAGAATGGGTTAAATTATCTCAGATAAAAGAGGCAATAAAAAGCTTTTACAATGGAGGGGAAGAGGGGGGAGATGAGAGGGAATGAGTGAATCTTACTCTCATCAGATTAGTCTTAAGGAGGGAATAACATGTACACTCAATTGGGTATGAAAATCTATCTTACCCTATGGGAAAGTAGGGGTTAGGGGATAAAGAAGGGGCATGATTGAAGGGAGGGCAAATGATAACAGGAAGTAATCAGAAGCAAACACTTTTGAAGAGGAATATGGTCAAAGGAGAGAACAGAATAAATGAGTAGGATAGGATGGAGGGAAATATAGTTAGTCTTTTACAACACAACTGTTATGGAAGGGTTTTGCATGACTACACATGTATAACTTATATTAAATTGCTCATCTTCTCAATAAGGGTGAGTGGGGAGGAAAGGAGAGAATGTTGAACTCAAAGTTTTTAAAAAAAGAATGTGAAAAATTGTTTTTGCATGCACTGGGAAATAATATATACAGCCAATGGGATATAGAAATCTCTCTTGCCCTACAGGAAAATAGAAGAGAAGGGGATAGGAAAAGAGGGGGTGATAGAAGGCAGGGCAGATTGGGGGAAGGTGCAATCAGAATGCACCTTGTGTTGATGTGGGGGAGGAGAGAGTTGGGGGGAAATTTAGAACTCAAAATTTTATTGAAGTGAATATTGAAAACTAAAAACAAATAAATATATAAGCAGATAAATAAAAGTAATAATAATTAAAAAAAGAAAGAGAGTAGTGGATCAGTGGAATAGATTAGGTACACAATACACAGCAGGAAACAGTCATAGTAATTTTGTGTTTGATAAATGCAAAAATCCACATTTTTGGGACAAGAACTAACTCTCTGATAAAGACTGTGGAAAAAGTTGGAAAACAGTTTGGCAGAAACTAGATCTAGATCAAGACTTCACACCATATACCAATATAAGATCAAAATGGGTACATTATCTAAACATAAATGGTAATACCATAAACAAAATTAGGGTAGTGTGTGGAATAGTTTACCAGTCAGATCCACCAATAAGGGAAGACTATGAACAAACAAGAGGTAGCATTACAGCATATAATATAGATAATTTTGATTATATTAAACTAAGAAGGTTTTACACAGGCAACCAATATAGCCAATATTAGAAGGAAAGCAGAAAACTGGGGGATTTTGTTACAGCATGTCTCTCTGATAAAGACTTCATTTCTCAAATATATAGAAAATTAAGTCAATTAACACAAAAAATAGCCGTGTGACCTTGGGCAAGTCACTTAACTCCAATTGCCCTCCAAAAAAAAAAAGCAAAAAAAAAAAAGAAAATTAAGTCAAATTTATAGGAATGTGAGTCATTCTCTGATTGATAATTGGTTGAAGGATGTGTACAGGCAGTTTTCAGATGAAGAAATCAAAGCTATCTAAAGGCATATGAAAAAATGCTGTAAATCATTACTGCTTAGAGAAATGCAAATCAAAACAACTCTGAGGTGCCATCTCACAATTATCAGAGTAGACCAGATCATATTAATCTAATATGACAGAAAAGGAAAATGACAAATGTTGTAGGCATGTGGAAAAATTAGGACAATAATACATTGTTCATAGAGTTATGAACTGATCCAACCATTCTGGAGAGCAATTTGGAACTATGCCCAAAGAGCAATAAAGTTGTGTGTACACTTTGATCCAGCAATACTACTACTAGGTCTGTACCCCAAAATGAATTTTTTTTAATAAGAAAAGGACTTATATGTACAAACTCTTTGTGGTGGCAAAGAATTGAGGGGATGCCCATCAGTCAGGGAACGGCTGAACAAGCTGTGGCATATGATTGTGATGGAATACTACTATGCTTTAAGAAATGATGAATAGGATGGTATCAGAAAAACCTGTACTTACAGGAAATGATGCAAAGTGAAGTAAGCAGAACATTGAACGTCATAACAGCAATATTGCACAATGAACAACTGTGAATGACTTAGCTATTCTCAGCAATACCAAGATCCAAGACAATTCTAAAGGACTTATGATGAAAAATGTTATCCACCTCCAGATAAAGAAGCAGATTAAAGAACACTCAGATTTTTATTTTTACTTTCTTTATTTTTCTTTTTTGTTTTTTTTTTGTTTATGTTTTCTTTCACAACACGACTAACATGGAAATGAACAAACAAACAAAAATGAATGAATGAATGAATAAATGAATGAATAAGTAAGTAAATGAATAAATAAATAAATGGATGACTGCATGAATAAATAAACAAACAAGCAAACAAACAAATAAATAAACAATTAAATAAATAAATGAGGATACTAGCTATTCACCAGTCATTATTAAGCAAATTTGTATTTCACCAAAGAAATCAGTAACCTGGTAAATGCATTGTTCCTTATATTGTAGGGTGTTCAAGCTAGGTCATCATTTTAATACTAACCATTTCTTAGATCATCTGTTGCAAAATATCCTTGTATGTGTGATATCTATAATAAAGGCTTTCAATGACACTTCTTGAAAAAATAAATAAGTGGAGACTCAGATTCCTCTTGTTGACAATTCTTCCAATGAATTAAGAAACTCAATACAAATTTAGGAATAAAAATTATATTTAATATACTTGGACTGTTTGTAATATTTGTGGTCAGGACATACGCTTTATGGGCCCAAAGACTATTTGAGAAACACACAGTTACTTAGGGAAGCTTTTTGCCCATGACTCTCCTTAGGGCATCCTTGACTTCCTTATTTCTCAGGCTATACACAACAGGGTTCAGCAATGGTGTGATGAGGGTATAAGTAATGGAGAGTAATCTGTCTTGTTCTATTGAATTCTCTGACTTGGGCTTGAGGTAAGCAATGGAGGCACATCCATAGTGGACAATGACCACTGTGAGGTGGGAGGCACAAGTGGCAAAGGCCTTTTTCCGCCCTTCAGCCGAGGCGATCTTGAGGATGGCAGAGATAATGAGAATGTAAGAGATAAAGACTAGGCCCATGGGTACCAAGATCACTCCTAAGCTGATGATAAAGGTGACAATTTCATTCATTGTGGTATCTATACAGGCAAGTTTCATCATGGGGCGGATGTCACAATAGAAATGGGCCACCTCAGCTTCACAGAAAGGCATGTTGAATATAGATGTCACCTGTATAGATGCAATAGTTAAACCGATGGCACATGCCCCACCTACTAAGTAGGCACATACCTTTTTATTCATGACAATCACGTATCTCAGGGGGTTGCAAATGGCCACATAGCAGTCATATCCCATTGCTGTGAGCAAGAAGCAGTTGTTGATGGCCAAAGTGACAAAGAAGAACATTTGAGTGGCACAGCCTTCCAGTGAGATTGACTGGTTCCATCCTATGAGGCTGGAGAGCATCCGTGGGATAATGACTAGTGTGTACAAGGTCTCAGAAGTGGACAAGATGCTCAGGAAGAAGTACATGGGGGTGTGGAGATGGTAGTCAATGCAGATAATGGCCACAATAATGACATTACTGGCCAGGGTCATGATGTACAAAGTGAGGAACACTGCAAAGAGTGTGATCTGGTGCTCATAGAAGCTGGAGAATCCCTGGAAGGTGAACATAGTCACCTGTGTGTGGTTCTTTCTCTGCATTGAGAAATTCTAGAGCCTGAAAGCAATAAAGGGAGACAGTGTGTGTGTGTCTGTGGTTTCCATTTTTTAAATAGACCTCAAGGCACAGGATAGGGGTATGCTGATCAAAATGGGTCCTAACATCCTCTTTTGGTTAGGAGAACTCTAACAAAGTAAAGAAATCTCTTTACCTAAAATCCTTACTACTAATTTTTCTCTAACTTAGAAATTGCCCGCTGTAGAGGCCAGAGCACATCTCTTTTTAGAGGTCAATGATGGGTATAGTGTCACTGTTTGCTGCTATGGTTTCCTGAGCATGCCTTTCTTGATTCATCAGAAGTTCTCTGTCTAGTAATATTTTTCTCCCTGCTTACACTCTTACCATTCAGAATGGTTTGGAGGGGATAGAGTCAGGTTCAACATGTCTCAATTTATTAAAGACATTGTTCACTTAAGAAAAATTTATAAATTGTTTGATCTTTGACCCAGAAAATACTTGCATAGGCTTTCAGTGCTCAACAAGGACTTCAGTCCTCAGTTTCCCCAATTGTTGTTTACTACTATGCAAATATTCTTGGGCCTATATCACAAGAGATACCTGGGAGATAAATCTCCAAAGAGATCCATAAATTCAAGATATTGAGCAGGTACTAAAAACCATTGTAAAAAAGGCACCTAAATGAGTGAAGTTATTAGTATTGTGGCAGTTTGAGGCTGGTAAAAAAAGGCAATTGAATCTCAAACACATCAGAGACTGAGATAATCTACACAAATGCAAAGCAATGTGATCACCATTTTCTTAGAACTTCTTGGATTATGCTATATTTAATGCCTGTTGATTTCATTTCACAACAATCACAATATTGTGAATAGTTTGACTTTTTTTAACTGCAAAGCAAATGTTTGATTTCTTCATGGTGATCAACGGAAAATACAATTCATTAAATAGAAATATACATTATAGCATGTTGGAACACCCCATTTTTAAAAGTGTGGTTTTCACCAAGAAACTATAAAGTCCTTGAAAGTATTATTATATGGAACATATTACAGTTTCCCTACATACTATGTTTAGCACAGCATAAAATGTTAGACATGAAAGGGGCCTTAGATTATGTGATCCAAGCCCTTCATTTTATGGAAAAGTAAAGTGAAAAAAAAAAAGAAAAGTAAAGTGAGCTTCAGTTATTGGTTTGTTACACAGAAGAAAAAAAATATAGGTTTAGTGCTAGAAAACACCTTAATGTCCATGGAATCTAAATTGACTAATTTTTTAACAGATTAAGAAACTAACCTTTCCAGAGAAGATCCTGCTGCCATAGATTCACATTATTGTTAACTTACACCTAAAACTCTTCCCCCTTCTTGTAGCAAAATCTGTAGGAAAGCAGGGAAAAATCATGAATGAGCATTAAATTTGATGCTAATCACTTGATGTGATTCTTTTTCATCATCACCATCATCACAATTGATATTTATATTGCCCTTGAAAGTTTGCAAAATACTCTGCATGTATTTTATAAATCTCACAACAACCTGATACTGGCATTATTATCCCATTTTGTAGATGAGGAAGCCGAAGCACCGAGAAGGCAGGAATAAAAGAAAGTGCATGTGTAAATGGGTACGTTTAGGTAAAATATGATGGGCCATAGGAAACCCGTTTAGCTCTGACATGGTATAAGTCCTCTTTCAAAGGAAGTCTCTGGGATTTGTGGTGTAAGGGAAACAAATTAGTTGCCTGTAAAGAGCTTTTGTTTTGGGAATATTTAGTACAGTATATACTATATAACATAATGTAGTATAGTATAGTGTGGCTAGTATATTATATAGTGTATAATGTAGATCATAAATTGAAAACTGGAAGAGGCTTTATTAAGTGCAATACCCTAATTTTATAAATGAGATGAGGAAAATGAAACACAGGTAAGCTAAGTAAGTTGCTTAGAGTCACATAACAAACAAGTGTCTCAAGCAAGATTTAAACCCAGGTCTTCCTGATTTCAGGTTTAGTACCCCATCCAGTTTGCTATGCTATGTGTAGCAAATTTGAGACCCGTTTTTGTAGCCCTACTGATCTGAGGTTGTAAAGAGCTTTGACCATAAGGTGGCCAAAGCGTAAGATTTCTTGTAAGGCGATAGGAGAAAAGGACATGATTCTTTTGCAAGAACGGTACTGGGTATTACCTTAAGTCATGACAGGATCACAGATTTTGTGTGTGCATTTACACATGACAGATACAGCAAGGAATTAGAGTAATGATTAAAGGGCTACAGTAGTTTTGTAATGGACTCAGCTGAAGCAATAGATATACTTGCAGTATGGATCTAGGGGCAGAATTATACAACAGAAATGAAGAGGAAGAAGAAATTGACTGAGAAAGATATTTAACCTCCAATGGCTTCCTTTCCTCAGTCATAGAAAACTTGTAGTAGATAACTTCTACAAGTCTATAAGTTTGTAGCCTACTAGAAAACTCTTCCTTCAGACCTGATCAAGGGCTCCTACAGCACAAAGATTAGTCAGAGAGATGTTGTACACCCAGTTTCTTTCTGTGTATTATCTTCCCTCATTAGAATATAAGTTCCTGGCCCTGCTTGTGATTCTCTAAATTTTACCTTCATGCTTCAACTGTCTTCCTGCCCTGGAACTTCCTTTAGCACCCAGGGCTTTGCATCCTGGAACATTCTTCCACTTCTGTGACCCCCTTGTCCCACTGGTGTGTTCCTCTGCAGCCTCCATTTTGTGTAGAAGCCCAGGTTAGCCACACTCTTCATTCCCATTCTGGGTCTACTTTCTGCACTTCACCAGCTGCCCCTCCTGCCTTTTCAGTTCCTATATGTGTGTTGTCTTCTTCCATTAGAATGTAAACTCCTTGAAGACAGGTACTATCTTTGCTTTTGCTTGTATTTGTATCTGCAGTACTTAGCACAGTGCCTGGCATGTAGTAATCATGTAGTAAATGCTTCTTGCCTGCCTGCCTACCATTTGAGTGTTTAAATGTGTAATCAGTCATATGTTGGTAAATGTTTAACAAGCAATTCTCTGAAAATATATATGTATAATACATGTATATATGTGTGTATATATATATGTGTATATATATCTATATATATGTAAATAAATAAAACATATGACATACCCTCAAATTTAATCTGCATTGTTAACACTTTTTTCATTACTTAAGTTCAGATGATCAATAAAACAACGTTTGTTGATTTTGGAGATGTAACTCTTCACATTGAAAATTTAACAGTTGGCCCTCTCCAGTAGGTTTCAGCACAGCCTCATTTGTAACGCACTTGGGAAGAATATTTCAGAAGCTGGAACAAGGACAAGCTGACTTCCTGTGTCAAGAAAGGATGGCTTGTGGGAAGAAAAGGTTCACATGCTTGTATGCAAGAGTAGGCCAGGGGCAAGTAGTAGAGAAGCCTGAGGGACTCAGGTTATAGTGAAAGGGGAACGAATTCTGCAGAACTAGTCTGTTCAGGGATGCTCTCGAAGGTCACTCAGAGATGAGGAAAGATAGTAAAAGGATTTGGAATGAGGTTTGTAGGAAACAAAGGAAGAAAGATGAAAGGGGAATTTCATCTGTCAATGGGGATAGAAGGGAAAAGAAGGGCAAAAAATGCAGAAATGATAAAGTTAGAGATTCCGATCTGGAACTGAGGAGAGAGGTCAGGCCTAGAGACAGAGACTGTGGGAATCACCCATAGAAATGGCAGCTGAACCATGACAGTGAATATGCTTTTCTCTCCCCGGGCTTCAGTTTTCTCATCAGTATCATTAACTGATCTCTAAATTTTACATTATGACTATAAATGTTCATCTTGGACAATTTGATGGGTCGTAAGGGAGGTAAAGTATATTTGAGTGCCTACAATGTCAGGTGCTTCAGGGGCTACAAAGGAGTTTAAGACAACTTCTGCCCTGAAGGATGCTACAGTCTGGTGGAAAATAAGATGCTGCAAGCTAAGTACAAGCTTTTTAGGCAGTGTGAAGGAACACAGAGATGTCACAAGACATTATGTGATTAATTGCCAAATGAATGGTACAAACCTTTGCTTTAAGAAGGTACAGGAGGGAGAGATTGCTTCTGGCTAGTAGGAATTAGAAGGCTTCCTATGGCAAACGGCATTTGAAGTACATGGTGTAAGATGAATAGAATTAGAAGAAAATAAAGTAGGTTTAGGAATTCAAATACTGATTAAATGCCAACTATGTGCAAGACCCACAAAAAGAAGGGAATTCCTGTGGGGAGCCTACCACTTAACAAGGAATAATAATAAATAAAAATAATAAATAATAAAACTTCCTTTTTCTCTCCCCTTTTTAATTTTTCTCTCCTTTCTCAGCTTCTTTCCAACCTTGTTTCATTCCTGTCTAACTCTTTGTGATGCCATTTGGGGTTTTCTTGGCAAAGATACTGGAGTGGTTTGTCATTTCTTTCTCCAGATCATTTTACAGATGAGGAAACTGAGGCAATCAGGGTGAAATGACTAGTGTGTCTGAGGCCACATTTGAACTTAGGAAGATGTCTTCCTTATTCGAGTGCCAGTGCTCTGCAGGACAGAAGACTCACCTTCCTGAATTCAAATCGAGTCTCAGACACTTACTAGCTGTGTGACCTTGGGTAAGTCACTTAGCCTTGTTTGCCTAAGTTCTTAATCTGTAAAATGATCTGGAGAAGGAAGTTGCAAACCACTCCAGTATCCTTGCCATGAAAACCCAAAGAATCAGACATAGCCGAAAATGACTTGAACAACAACTTGACCTAGTTTTCTTTGTTTTTTTTTTTTTTGAGGGCAGTTGGGGTTAAGTGACTTGCTCAAGGTCACACAATTAGTTTTTGTGTCAAGTGTCTGAGTCCACATTTGAACTCAGGTTCTCCTGACTCCAGGGCAGGTACTCTATTCACTGCACCACCTAGCTGCCCCTCTAGTTTTCTTTTAGTCTTCATTCCACGACACTATTTTTAGTAGTGGCCTTACAGTACTTTGCAATCTCTTTCTATAATGGCTCATGTCCAGGGGTCTTCCCTCCTTCTCTCATCTCAAGTTAATTTTCCTAAAAAAAAACTTGACTGGATGGCAAATTTTGTGCAGCTTGTCTTGGATATATTTTAGCTGCTTCTACAACTCATAATTAAGACTTTTTTGGGGGGTGGGACGGGACTGGATTTATGATTTTACTGGTAGACCTAAAATCTAGATAAGGAAATTCCTATACCAATGGACATTAGCATTTGACCTGCAACTTACAATCTCAGAGAATTGCCTAGATTTAATTTAGAAGGGTTAAGTAAATTTCCAAGAATCACACAGTCAGTATATGTCAGGCATAGTACTTGAACCCAGGTATTCCTGACTCTGAAACTGGCTTGGTATATTACCCTGCACTTAAGTGGTTAGGACTTTGAGATTTAAAAAGAGCTTTTCTCTCAACAACCCTATAAGTTATATAATGCCGATGTTATCTCCCCCATCTTAAGGACACTAAGTCAAGATGCTTAATACAAAGCAGTACATTTAGTGCATGATGAGAGTGGGCATGGATGGCCTTCTATTTCTTACCTGAGCAGACTACTCATATAGGAGCATGGCTCTTTGTTAATATTCATTATGTGAAAGATGAATGGGAGGGGGTGATAAGGATGGCATGACGGAGTAATGGGAATGACAGAGTGAAAAAGATTTAAATTCCTCAATTTTTTACATAACAAAAGACTTTATAAACAGTTGGCCCCCTTTCAATATCAATTAACATTCAGAGATGTCCCCTGGCTCTAGTGACTAGCCTTTGGAGCTCCCCAAATCTGTTGACCCTAACAATTGATAGGGGGATAGGGAGAGAGCAAGCAGAATTATATTCAGAAAGCTCATGACTGAAGCCAACCAAGACCCTTCCCTCATACAACAATAGTAATCACACTTATATAACTGTTCCTCAAAACCTGAAGCTCATTTATATAATTACCCCCATAGGGTAATACCCTATGGTATTATACATACCCCCTTCATTATCTAAGGCAGATACGATGGTAAGACTATTGTATAGCCTTACAATGAGCATTTGTGACATTCTCTTTCAAGAGTGTCTGTAATCACTTTTATTTGATTTCGTCAAGAAAAAAAAAGTTTTTGAATGGATGAGTGTGGGAGCAGTGTGACATGAAATCATGGCACAGTGAGAAACAAAACACTGGCTCTGGAGTCAAAGGACCAAATTCAAATATCACTTCTGATGCTTACTAGCTATGTGACCTTGGAGAAGTCTCTTGAATTGTCTTGGGTCTTAGCTTCCTCACCTGTAAAATGAGGGGGGTTGAACCAGCTCTCCCCCAAGTTCCCTTCAAATTCTATCTATGATCGTGCAAACTATTAAGATTTGTCTTTCAAGATTAAAAGTCATGTATGCATTATTTTACATACCACAGATGACGCTATCCAATGTGAAAACAGAGTGTAACTAAAATGTATAGCTAGTGATGTATTCTTTATAGATTCTTCCGGATTCCAATACAACATTACTTTTTGTGATGAATACCAATCTGCTGAATTGCAAACTGGATAATCTTTTGTTTGTTATTTCTATTTCTGTCCAAATCCCTGGATTACTGGCTTACCTCATCAGGAGTTCAACCTCCTTGGGGCAGCTAGGTGGCACAGTGAATAGAACGCTGGCCTTAGAGTCAGGAGGACCTGAGTTCAGATCCAGCCTCAGACACTTAACACAAAAACTAGCCGTGTGACCTTGGGTAAGTCACTTAACTCCTAACTGCCCTCCAAAAAGGAAAAAAAAAAAGAGTTCAACCTCCTGGATAGCTGTTTGTTGTCTTGTGTGATCTATTCTCTAAATTGGGTCACTCATCTGTTTTTATCATTCTCACATGATACACCCTGGGGCTTCTGAGGATAAACTTTCCTTGGTATATCTGCTACCTTTGGTCTTATCATAAGATCATAGAAACTAGATCTGGAAGTAACATTAGAGGTCACCGAGTCTAATTTATCTCCCTCATTTTAGAGATCAAGAAATTGAGGATAGAGTGATTAAATGACTTGCCCATCACAGAGTCAGAATTGCAATGAAAAAACAAGGTCTTCTGACATCCCAAATGCACTGCTGTTTTTACTATACACCTTTTTTATTTGTCATTCTACACATTGCATTTCCCCTTGGGGACCCAGTGAAGATAAGCCTCTCTTCTCCCTCACAGACCAGCGTCCTTATGCTCAAGCAGGTCTGGGCAGCTAGAGCTTATGGCCCTGTTTTTTCAGACCCCTCATTATTGGTCTGCATTGTGTAGATATGACTGAAACTGAGCCAGGCTGCCTTATCTTTTAGTCCATTTTCTGTCCAAATCGTGTTCCTGCCAAAGTTGGTGACTGAAGCAAACTCTTGCCAAGGCATTGTACATCTTGGGGCTACCTCTATGCATATCATGCCCTATGGACAATGTTCCTTGTGCCTTTGGCAACCTCCTCATTTTATCGAGGTTCCTTTCTAAGCTGAGATGCTTCAGCAGCCAGAGAACTGCTTGGGAGCTTTTGGATGCTATTTGGAAAAAAATACAGGCATCTCCAGAAGAGCAAATGGGAGGTATTGGCATCTGTCTCCTTTTCTGTGTTTTGTAGCCAACGTCTGAACAATACACCGGAGATATCTGCAAATAGTAAGGGGTTGGAGGTGTTCTCTTTCTGGTACGACTGGAGCAGCGACTCAGAAATCCTGCTGTACTCCCCGCTTTGGTCAAACAAAGCAAGTAGCTGAACTAGGCCAAGGAAGAGGGTTCACTAAACCAACATGGAAGATCACTGAGTTGGCACTGTGAGCAATTTTCTACAGATGACTAGCTGCTGCTACAATAAATCTGTGATCTCCTATGGCTGAGTGCACTTGATGCTACTGCTATTTGTCCTTAATTCTTGAAGAACACCATGGCATCAGGAAGGTGGTGCTATGACTTTCAAGTGAATTGAATTTAAGTGAGAGAAGTCTATGCAAAGTTACCAGACTCACTTTCTCCACCCATCTAATATCCAAGATGTTGATTAGGATGACTGAAGACAGCACCAGATACAGTGGGAGACCTGACCTATTTAAGCTAAGGTCTTTTCCAGGTCTCAGTTTGACTGACGCAATGCTACTTCATTGATTAAGGCTAGATAAGAAATAATGAAAAAAATGGGCTCTTTTACCTAGTTAAAAAAATTCATTTGGGGGGAAGACCCTTAGGATTTCTGGTCAAAACAGAAACAATTTCTGTTTACATTAACTCTGAGTCTTCAGGGATCAAACAACCACCAAGTGGGGGTGACCCAAATTATAAAAAGAGGTAATATGAAGGGACTTTCTAATTGCTCTATCTTCCTCTTTCTCTTTATCTTCCACAAAACTAATAAAATGATATTCCTAAAGCATGGGATTGTCTATGTCACTCACTGGCTCGATACACTACACCCAATTACTTTTTGGATCAAATACAAATCCTTTTATTTGCAGTTGAAAATCCTTCACAGCTTGGCTCCAAACTATATTTCCAGCCTTACTATATATTACTTCCCTTCATGTACTCATGTCCAACCCCCCCCAAAAAGAACTTGTTGCTGTTCCTTGCACAGCATCTCCCATTTCTATTTTCACAGGCTGGCCCCATCCATGGAATACCTGCTCTCCTTCCCTCTGCATCTTCAAAGCCACAGTTTCTTTACAAATTCAGTGCAAATGCCATCTCCTATCCAAAGCCTTTTCTGCTCCCCTAGCTGCTGGTGCCTCCTTTCCATCAAACTGCCTTGTTTTTATTTATTTATTTTAGCGAGATGTTGCAGGGGATAGAATGCTGGACTTGGAGTCAGAAAGAGCTGAGTTTGAATCCCACCACTTACTACTAACTGCGTTATCCCCAGTTAAATCATTTTACCTTTCATAACCCTAGCTGCTTTATCTGTAAAAGGGCTATCCTAATAGTGCCTACCTCTCGAAGTTGCTGTTTGGATTGAATGAACTAACTTAAGTAAAGTGCTTTGTACATTTTGACATAAATGCTAGCTCTTTTAGTAAAAATGTTTTGCAAACCTCAAAGAGCTATATAAGTGCTTCCTATTTTTTATTATTTTAATATATTTATATGTCTACACATTTTTCTCCCCTTATAGAATGGCATATAATAAGTGAGATATAAATGTTAGCTATTACTATTTTTATTCTGTTTCCAAAGCCTCTCAAATGTGCACAGTGGAGAGAGATGATATAGATCATAAATATCTTATGGAGTGGGACAGGAAAATATATATTAAAATATGAAAGAACCTACTCAGGAAATGACTTAACAATGAGATCAATGGATAGTGAAAAAGGTAAGAATGAATGAAAACATGTAAACATTTCCAGGCAAGAAATGCTGTCATAGAATATGAAGGCTTCATAACGCTGAGCATCTTTTAAGGCTTCCATATTACTTCACATTTATAAAGTCATTTGGCATTTGCCTTTATTTGAACTAGGGAAAAGGAAAAGGGAATAAATAGTATCTAGTATGTGACAGGCACTGCACTAAGTGCTTTACATATCTCACGTATTCCTCACAACAACACTGGGCCATAGATACTCTCATTATTCTCATTCTGGACCAGGAAACAGGGGAAGACAGAGGTTAAGTTATATTTCCCTGATCACACACCTGGTAAATGTCTGAGGCCAAATATGAACTTAGGTCTTCCTGACCCCAGGCTCTGTGCATTATGGTACCAACTAGCTGCCTCAACAAGAAAATTACCACCACTCTCCCCAACTTTTTGGGGGATATACTAACTAAACTAATTCCTCCTCAGTAAGTGGTTTATATATAAATAAGATGGAGACCTTGATTATTATTGATTATTAAAGACCATCATTCAATTCAATTATTCGAATGATTATCTAATTGTTGTTGAGTTGTTTCAGTCCTGTCTGAGTCTTCTTAACCCCATTTTGGGTTTTTCTTAGCAAAGATACTGGAATGATTTGCCATTTCCTTCTCCAGGTTATTTTACAGATGAGGAAACTGAGGCAAATGGGATTAAATGACTTGCTCAGGGTCCCACAGCTAGTAAGCAGAAGATGAGTTCCTGGTGCTCTGTGCACTATGGCTACCTAGGTGAGAACTCGGCTAAAATCTTGTCTGTGATGTTAACTGGCTGTGTGACTTTGGGCAAGTCATTTAATCTCTACATGCCTTGGAAAACTCCCTAATATTTATCTACTCAGTAACTGAGGGGTTCAACCTCTTGTTCCTTCCTCACACTGACAAATAACAGAAGCTTCAGTTATATGCACATGTAAAGTGCTTAACCTGAGGCATATTCTTGGGTTCTTTAAAAAAAAAGACAAACATTTCTCATGGTCAGGATGAATAGGATGACCTCAGGATGAATGTGATGATTTGCTGAAATATTTGAGAGACGAGGAAAGAGAAAAAGAGTTGGTTATAGAGGAAAGTCATAACCCTGGTTAGTGAAAAAAACAATCTGTAGAAATAAATTTTGAGTTTTCAAAGTACCAAAGTTATTTTGCTTTTATGCCCCAGGTCTCTCTCCACCTCCTAACAAGGGCTGAATCAGCAGCCAGTGGGGATGGAAGTCAGCAGTAATGCCCCCCACCCTTCCCACTAACTGTGACCTGAATACAAGGGTACTTGGGGTTTTTCTATGAAATCATATCAGTTGAGAGAACCATATAGCTATAGGAGACCTTTCGATATAAAATAACAAGTCTTATGCCTTTCACATCTTTGTATTAATGATTAATATTACTATTTTTGAGGTTCACTTACATATTACTAGGTAGCACTGGCTCAAACACGATGTCAAGAGTTACTTTAGGCTTCTAAGTAGAAGCCATACAGCATATGTGCCCATTAAAAAGAGATCTGCCCTTTAGACTCTGAGAGCTGGAGGTAGGGCTAAGGGTTTTGTGAGATGAAGTCATCTTGTCTAAACTTTGTCTCCTGGGTCCTTCTGAAACTTGCTGGGAACCCAGAGGAGTCAGAATGCAGATAGGCAGATTCCGGGGGACCTTAGTACAGACGGGATTCAGTCCTGGGGGACCTTCCAAGCAAATCTGACTTTCTGATTAGAACTCTCTGGCAAGAAGCAGGGTTTACTTTTGAAACAAAGAGGTAGCTTAACCCATCTGTGTTTTTGTTCATGGTACTTCATTGAATCTGCTCTGACTGTCTCACAGTCTTGGAGACTTGAAATGAAACATTGGATATAACTTTTGTGAGTGCTGCCTGTCAGGCAAAGGGTTAACGTAAGTCACTGATCCTCTTCCCATGAAAAACCTGGGGCACCATTTAGATATACTATTATCCTCCAATGTGGCATTTTTTGTTGCCAAAACATCCCCCATGATAGGCATCTCAGGTCCAGATGTGGAGAAATGTTACTTTATGTATAGTAACTCAATCAATCGGTCAACAAACATTAATTAAGTACCTAAAATGTGCCAGGACATCAAGAACTGTATCCAACAACTAGGAGCTTTTATAAGTTATTCTCTTCATTATACTTCTTACTCTCTGGTTTTTTTGACCACTTGCTCATTTAAACTTAGGCCCCCACCCTTTCCTTTTCCTTTTTTTTGGAGGGGGAAGGCAAGGCAATTGGGGTTAAGTGACTTCCCCAAGGTCACATGGCTAGTAAGTGTCAAGTGTTTGAGGCTGGATTTGAACACAGGTTCTCCTGACTTCAAGGCTAGTGCTCTATTCATTGTGCTACTTAGTTGCCCCCAGGCCCCTTTTCCTGTTGTTGAGTTCTTCCTTGAACCTTCAATTTGTGGAAGGGCCTAAGCCAGGCAGTCTTCATTTCCTCTTCTGGATCTGCTTTTGACTCACTAGACAGCTGTGTGTTGTCTTCCTCCTTTAACTATAGGTTCCTTGAAGGCAGAGACTATTTTCTTACTTGAATTTATATCCTCAGCATTTTGTATAGTAAGCATTAATAATGGTTGACTGACCAGATGCTAGGGATACAAAGAGGAGAATGAAACAGGTTCTGCTCTTGATGACTTTACTGGGCAAGACAATATATACACAGGGTAATACAAGTGTAATGGCAAGCAAAGAAGTAGTTAACACCTTGTTTCAGCTATTTAATTAACACAGAAATAGTTAATACCTTGTTTCAGTTCATGGTTGTATTAAGGATTAAGATCCAAAACTTGTGAATCCCACAACTTGTGAACCCTAGAACTTGTGGACTCCAGCAACAGGAAGGGGAGGAGCCAATGACCATATACAAGGAGAGGCCCTAAGCTAGAGAGAGCAGAACTGAGAAGAGAGCTCTTGGTGGAGAAGGAGAAAACCTGTGGTATCTGGGCACTCTACACTTGTCTGTTCTGTCTGTGTTGATGTTTGTTTGTGATACTTTTTACACAAGTCCTGGGACCTCACTGGAATCCCTGAAAGAGGATTTTCTGGTTGTCTATTTACAGAAGTCCAAGAGGAAGGTTTTGGAGGTCCTAGGAATTTACTGATGACTCATACTGAAGTTTTGGACCTTGTTTGTGGGTCTGTGTTGATTTCTATGTTGATGATTTGTGTTTACCTCTTGGACCTTGTTTGTGGGTCCCTGTTGATTTCACAGGCAGATAGTGAATTGATGATGGTGCCGGCAATGTGCATGAATGTTGTTTTGGCTCTGCTAAGCTTTGTCTTCCCAGAAACAGGAACTGAGGTGGACTGGACACTGTGAGCTTCAATATGGAATGGGAACTGGACAAGGAACTGGGAGCTGCCTGCCGTTGAACCCAGGTGACCATTGTGTAGATTTGGGCAGGAGCTGGGACCATGGAAGAGGAGCCATGGAAGCTAAAAGCCAGCCTTGAGTCAAGATGAAAAGATCTCTTCTTGAGTACCTGATGCTGACTGAGAAGATTATGATTTACCATGACCTAGGGGTGGAGAACTTCGACTTTTGTACCTTGTGTCCATTAGGGAGACAAACATCTTTAAGGATGATTGAATTAAGGACTTACTGAATGATTGTACTTTGTGTCCCTTAAGGAAGCAAGCTTCTTTAAGGATAATGGAATCAAGGACTTACTAAATGATTGAGTTACTAAATGATTGTACTTTGTTTAAAACTATGTGGCCACTGTTGGTGAATATTATGTGGCTATTTTAGTGATAAGTTGTTATGTCATAACATTGTGAATGCTGTATTTTAATTTCTGTGACTGTTTTGTCTTAATTTACTACTGAATTGAGAGTTCACTATACTATGTAATCAGAACCTTGTCCTCTAGAAAGCTGCTCATGCTTGGCTTTACAGGGAACACAGGCAAAGACTGTTATGAGGCAAGAGAAAAAAATCCTGGAGTGGGGAGGATTTTAGTAAGAAGCAATATTTTGGGAGAAATTGGGGATTTATGCATGTAGGATTTTGTTTTATCATCTGAAGAATTACAACTTGTACACAGATGTGAGACTTTCATTTTTTTTCTTTTTGGAGGGAAATTGGGGTTAAGTGACTTGCCCATGGTCACAGGGCTAGTTTTTGTGTTAAGTGTCTGAGGTTGCATTTGAACTCAGGTTCTCCTGACTCCAGGGCAGGTGGTCTATCCACTGCACCACCTTGCCACCCCAAGACTTTCATTTCTAATATCCTCTCCTGAAGGACTCTGAATTGAGGTGAAAGATTTTGTGATCTCCAAGTCCCAACTTTGAATATACTGTGCCTGCATCCTGGAGAATGGTGATCCTGGGAATACCAAGGGACTAGTAGTTGAATGATTTCTTTCTTAGCACATTCGATTCCATGTCCTGCATCTTAGATTCTACCACAGTTTTGTTTCTTTCATGCTTAGCTTGGACAAGTGAAGATAACGCCAAAGAAAGGATGAGCACAGAGCCCTGAATTCGTTGTCATTGTTTTTCACTTGTTTCAGTAGTGCCCAACTTTTGTGACCCCATTTGGGGATTTTCTTGGCAGTGATAATGGAGTGGTTTGCCATTTCCTTCTCCATGTATTCGTTGAGCTTCTTTCATGTTAAATATGTATATATGTTATATATATTCATACACATGTATCTACACATACATATGCATGTATACATAGATCTATCTTTTTAAAATGTAAATTAATTAATTTTTGGAATTTTTTGGAATACGGAATATATTTAATTTATGGAAGAAAAAGGCATTTCTATAACATGGTATAATAAAAAATAATTGCACATGAAACTACAAATCTATTATGTACAACTTGCTTTCTCTTTTAAATATATAATAAAGTTATCATGTAAATTTTCTCCCCATTCTTTTACCTTTCTGCCATAGAGATGGCTACCGTTAGACAGAAATAAGTATATATAATATATATATATATACATAAATATATATATGTATGTAAGAGTATTCAACACATACTTTGATTTATCAGTTCTTTCTCTGGATGTAGATAGCATCTTTCTTCATATGTTTTTCATAGTTAATTTGATTATTCATAATAGTCAAAATGATTTATTTGCTCAAAGTCATTCTTAAAACAATATCGCCGTAAGGGCATACAATATTCTCTTGGTTCTGCTCATTTTGCTCTTCATTATTTTGTGCAAGTCTTTCCATATTTTTCTAAGATCATTTACCTTATCATATACAGTAGTAATCCATCGCGATTATATACCACAAGCTGTTCAACCGCTCCCCAAGTGATAGGTGTTCCTGCAGTTTTCAGTTGTTTGCCACTACAAGAGAGCTACTGTAAATATTTTAGAACATGTATATTTGCTTCCTTTTTCTCTAATCATTTTTGGAAATAGACCTAGGAGTGGTATTGATGGGTCAAATGGATAGGCAGTTTAATAACTCTATGGGCATAATTCCAGATGGCTCTTCTAACTGATTAAATCTATCTGTATCTTAAAGAGATGCCTACAGGCATTGAAAGGATAAGTGGTCACAGGGACACAACCAGTGTTTGCCAAAAGCAGGACTTGAAACCAGATCTTGTTGCTTCTGAGGTCATCTCTACACACACTATGTCATGCTACTTCTCCACACCAGTTTCCCGTGTTAATTCATTTTAAGCATTTGTGTCGTGGCAAGACCACTGATCTTAGAGGCAAAAAGTTCTTAATACTCCCAGTTCTCATATTCACTACATTGTATGACTCTGGACAAATCATGTCACTTCTCCAAGTTCCACTTTTCTCATCTTTAAAATAGGAATAGTAACAACTGCATTAGCTACTTTCATAGAGTAATTGTGCAGAAAGTGGAATAAACCTTGAAACACTGCTACTGTTACTACTGCTATTACTACTACTACTATTATTACTACTACTACTACTGCTGCTGCTGCTACACACACACACACACACACACACTATATGTGAGCTATTGCTATTAATCTTTCTTCCTCTTCCGTCCTCAGTCCTCCTTCTCCTCTTCCTCTTTCTCCTTTTTTTCCTCCTCCTCCTCTTGCTTCTCTTCCTCCTCCTTCTCAAGCCTGCCTCTGACATTCATGGAAACTTTGACCCACTCAGATTCTGACCTGAGTTAGTTCACTCCTCCTTAGACAGTTTCATGGGCCTACCATATTAGTGCTGGATTTTACTGAAGACATATGATTTGCTTTAGACATACCGCAACTCAGAACTCCCAAACTCAATCTATTCAACAGCTTCCTAATCCCTCAGCAGCAGGGACAACAGGTGTGCACCATCATGCCTTGATTTTTAAAAGCTATTAATCTTTATTACCATCTTTAGCTATTAATCTTCATAACCATCTGTGAAGCAGTCAGGTGATCTGGTCTCCAACTTATAGATTAGAAAGTTTATGTCCTCAATATGTTTTCAGGCCAAAATTGGATAACCACTTTTGGGGGGTGTTGTAGAAAGCAATCATTCTTTGGATAGTGATTGGGTTAGATGTTCTCTAGTCCCTTCTAGTTCTGAGGTTTGATGATTCTTGTTACAAAAAAATCCCAAACCAAATTATTACATTAAATGTAACTCTTAGGTACAAAGACCATAGGAAAAGAGTGCTACTGGAAAGAGTCTGAATGGAAGTGAAACACTGAGGTTGGAAAAAAACAGATATAACGTCCCATTTCTTAAGTTATAATTTAATGATGTTAAAATAAAGAATGTGGTGAGGACACATGTCTATGACTTTTGCACTAGGGACTTTTCATTTTGATTGAGGTCATGGCAGAGTACCTTTGACGTTACTTAGCTTTACTAGGACTGATTCAGATGGGAGAACCCAGTTATTTTCTATTAAGTCAAATGTTAAACAGACATCCTGTATTTGGCATTCAAAGCCCTTAATTACCTAGTCCCTTCCTATCCTTCCATTCTTCTTATACCTTACTCCCTCCCATGTTCTCTTCCATCCATTGACACTATCCTTCCTGCTGCTCCATAAGCAAAACAATCTCTCCCTTGGATCTCCCTATGTGGCTGTTTCTAGTGCCTAGAAAGCTCTTCCTCTATATCTCCTTTCCTGGCTTTCCTGGTTTCCTTCAAGCCCCACATAAAATCCCATCTTCTACTGGAAGCCTTTCCCAACCTCACTTAATGTTAATACTTTCCCTCTCATAATTATTTCCTATTTACTCTATGTATAGCTTATTTGTACCTATTTGTTTGTTTGCTCTCTCTTCCATTAGATTGTGAGCTCCTTCAGTGGAGGGATGATCTTTTGCCCCTTTTTGTATCCCCAGCATTTAGCACAATTCCTGGAACATAGTTTACTGACTGATTGACATTAAAGAAATTTACAAAAACACATAACAGTGCCAACCTTCTCACTATTTTTTAAAGGAAAATATTGCTTTTTTAAAATAAAATGCTATTTGTGTTAAAATAAAATGTGTTATTTAAAAAATGAATTAAAAGAGAAATATTTTAAAATTTTATCAGTTTTAATTTCTAGTATGATAAATATCAATAGATACAACCCACAAAATGAAAGTTCATGGGGGGGGTTCCTTCGGTAATTTTGAAGAATGTAAAAGGATCTTTCTGGAGGAAATTGAAAGGGACTAGAAAGGAATATTCCATTTTCTTAACCGTACATGGCCTATATGGGTGAAACTTCCCCCCCCCCATTATTAGGGGATCAAAAACCTCAAAAACAAATACAGAAATGATAAATATATCCTTTTCAGATCATAATGCAATACAAATTAGATTTTTAGAATGGACAGGGAAATATAGATGAAAAATTAAGTAGAAACTAAATAATTGAATTCGAGAGAGTGAGTGAAACAAAGGACAAATCATGGAAATAATAAATTCTTTAAATAGAATGACAACAATGAAACAACATGCAATCAAAGCAATACTTAGGGGAAAATTTATATCTCTAAACACTTACATCAATAAAATAAAGAAAGAGTAGATCAATGAATTGGGAATACAATGAAAAAACTAGCAAAAATGTAAAATTCCCAATTAAACATCAAAATGACAATTTTGAAAATCAAAGAAGCGATTAATAAGATTGAAAGTTAGAAACCCATTGAAATAATAAATACAACTAGGAATTGGTTTTATTTTAAAAAAGAGATAAACCATTGGTTAATTTTTGATTTAAAAGAAGAAGAAAACCAAATCGCCAGTATCAAAAAATGAAAAGAGTCAATTCATGACCAATGAAGATGAAATGAAAACAATTAGGAGCTATTGTGCCCAATCGTATACCAATAAATCTGACAAGCTAAGTTCAATGGAAAGATACGTACAAAAATATAAATTGTTCAGATTAACAGAAGAGAAAACAGAATACTTAAACAGCCCTATCTTAGAAAAAGAAATCAAACAAGTCTTCAATAGTCTCTCTAAGAGAAAATCCCCATGACCAGATAGATTCATAAGTGAATTCTACCAAACATCTAAAGAACAATTAATTCCAATACTGTGTAAACTATTTGGAAAAATAGGCAAAGAAGGAATCTTACCAAATTCCTTTTACAACATAAATATAGTATTGATATCTAAACCAGGAAGAGCAAAAACAGAGAAAGAAAACTAATGACCAATTTCTCCAATGAATGCAAAAATTGTAAATAAAACGCTCCCAAGAAGATAACAGCCATATATCACAAAGATCATACAAGGTTGGCTCAATATTAGGAAAACTATCAGTATAATTAATCATATCAATAAGAAAAATGACAAAATCATATGATTATCTCAGTAGATGCAGAAAAAAGTTTCTGGCAAGACATAACATGCATTCCTATTAAAAACATTAAAAAGCATAGGAACAAATGAAGCTTTCCTTAAAATCATAAGTAGGACCTATTTCCTTAAAATCATAAGTACTAAATCATTAATAAGCATTTTTGGGGTTTTTTTGCTTTTTTTTTTTGGAGGGCAACTGGGGTTAAGCAACTTGCCCAAGGTCACATGGGTAGTTTTGTGTTAAGCATGTGAGGCTGGATTTGAACTCAGGTCCTCCTGTCTCTAGGACCGGTACTCTATTCACTGTACCACCTACCCACCCCCAATAAGTATTATTTGTGATGGGGAATTAGTGAATTAGTAACTCAGAATATTTTTTAAAAAATGAATGTTAAAGAGTGTAAGATGGTCTTGAGACCAAAAAGTTTGACTACCACTGCACTATAGCATGTTAATTCCAAATTCAGTAGATGAAAGAGGGTTGGTGAAATTCCTTTGGTGTTCAGTGATTTGTACTCATTAGTTATTCTAGCTGTTTTTGTTGATTCCCTACCTCCCTCCTCCTCATCTCACTTTCTTTCCATGGGAAAGGCCCTACTCTGACCGATTGCGTCAGCTGATTTAATAAAGAAGTTGACCTTTTCCTAATAATTTTAATCCTATGTATTTTAAAGCTCTGATATCTCGTGGACTACTGATGATATGTAGAGCTTCATCAAAATATAACATATTTATGGTCAAAGTATCCGTATAAATATTCAGAAATTAAATTATATGCATACCACTAATTGAACTGGATAAAGAGAGTTTTCTTTGATGTGGTATTGCTTTATCTTCTGGGTAGGATCTGTTGAAATGATGCCTAGACATGCGCTGACATTTGAGAGAGCTATTTCTGTTCCTGGACTATGTTTCATAGTTGTCTTCCACTTAGGAACAAAAAAAATCACACCTCACCACAGTCACTACACAGAGCTTTTCACAATCTTCCCAAGACTCATACTATTATTTTATAGTTTATACTCCCTGAAAGGTAAACATGATTTGGAACTCATGGAGTAAGCAAACCCTGTCTCACCAGGCCTATACTGCCTAAGTGACTCCTTGGCTTTTGTCTCCTAGAAAGACATAGCATAAGACACATTGAACTTGTTGGTACCTGCAAGGCAACTCTCAGACCTGATATTACAGTCCAGGAAACCTACTGTCTCTCCTAGGCTAGATTTTGGAATCGTGTTGCCTAAGGAATGAAAAATTCTCTGTCCTCTATACAGAGTAGTACAATTTGATGTTAAGCTACCCTTTCAGGTCACAAGCACATACTTCCCATTTCTATGTGATTCTATTACTTCTCCTAATGTAAGGGGAGCAAGAAAGGGAGCGAATTCTTTTTAGTAATTTTTTTTCTAGGAATGCTTATGTTTTCTCTACATATACTATCTTGTTTCTTTAAGAGTTTCATATGTTATTATAATCTTGTTGTCTTTGATTTTATTCCATTAATTTTTGTTTCTTTTCTGCATTTTGTATTCTAAGTCTATTATTCTTTTTTTAGAGAATCTACTATTTTGAAAAGCATTCTGGTTATTTATTGTAAATTTTCTTCTTTCTTCATTTTTCCTCCTTGGTTTTTATAGGTATTCTCTGTCACTGCCTATTTTTCTGTGGTGCCTTTACAATAAATATGTCTACCTAATCATCAGTCCTTTCCCTTCATAGACTTAGTGATGAACATGCTCCTGCTGCCTATTCTCGGTTCTCAGATTGTTAGGGTTGAATAAGATAACTGGTTCTCAAAGAGTAGAGGGCGTGTGGGAGGGGTGATCTGTGAGACACTGACACAGGGAGGCTTGCAAAGGCCGCTCTTCCTAGATCTACTCTTCTGGAATCCACTTTCCTTTCAGTAACTTTCTGCTGTTCTGAAGCTGACTCCAGAGCCCACCTACATGCCAGGGCTCCCATCTACAAAGGGATTAGAGAAAGGCTGCTTGGGACACTTCTGAGGGTGAAGTATGCTTGTCTGTTTCATCCCATGAAATATTAAAGAGTCCTAAACAGCACTGTACTTCTGGGTTTCCTCCCTTCTTCGTAGTCTTCTCTCTTTATCTTTTCACTCCTCCAGAGCTGAACCTTTTCCTACTTTTATGTCTCAGGCTTATCTGGTTCATGTAAATCAGTTTGCACTGGAAGTAGGGTTCCCCATGGAACACTTCAGAGGGATTACTTCCAAATATTGATATCTATAATTGAAGCTTCCATAAGGGATACATGACTGCCCTGGGCTAGCATGACCATAAGCTCTGTGTGTGGAGGGCAGGGGAAGGAATTCAAGTGTGAAGAGTAATGGACAGATGATATGATCTTCAGCATTTTTTTTCCTGTAAGAATTGGATTGTGGATGGTTCTTTCTTTCTGCCTTTTTCTTTCCCTGCTTTTTTTCTTCTGCCCAGTGTTGAGCTATTTCTTTTTGTTTTGTTTATCTGAGATAGTAATGGTAATTGAACACTAGGCTACTTTGAACATATTCTTGGAATTCCCCTCACCTTATTCTTTATGCCTAGAATATATGTGAAGGGAGACTTCCCCACCTGATTAAGTTGTCAATTAGGGAAAAGGGAAAAAAAAGATAAAATAAGATATTATTGTTTCAATTTCCGTATCTAAAAATGGGGATAATAATAGTACCTACATCTCAGAATTGTTGTAAAAATAAAAGATTTGCAAGTTTCTTTGCAAACCTTAAAGCTCCATATAAAGTACTAGCTATTCGTATTTCTTTTACTAATCAATTTAATTTTATGTATATAAAATTTTACTGGTTCATATACTGTGTATCTAAATTGATGGATAGAGAAGGAAGAAAACTGAGAGTGAGTTCTCCCTTTGGTTGGGGGCCAGAACTAGATGATTATAGCAACTGTTGTTTTAAAATGTTAATGTTTAATTTTCTATACTAGGACTTGGGACATTGTAGCACTGTTGTAAAGGTGTGAGGCTACCTCTGAGACTAAGCAAAAGAAAAATCAACCTGCTTATTGTGAGTAGCACGTTGGCTTTTTGAGCGTGAGGCAGCTCTGTTTTGTGGCCAGATGGGATATTGCAGCCTACTGAAAGTTGAGTGGTACTAATTTATACGTGTAGCCCACTGAGCTTAAGAACTCCTGGAGGACAAAGTAGGTGAAGTAGAGTCCCATCTGGAGTCTAACTTCAATACAACATTCTGAGTAAATTTGGACCCTTGACTGGATTTTAGCCCATGTGGCAGTATCAATGAACCAACCCCGAAACACCAATGAGAAAAAGGTGAAGAAAGTCTTAACTTGAACAGTTTTTGAGTTACCATATTGAATCATATCTTTTATCACCTTGTGAATTTCCCCCATTAATGCTGGGGATGAAACAAATTACTTCCCCCCCTCTTTTATACAATTCAAATGACCAACATCTACAACAGGTGCTCCAAAGTAGTTACTAATTTAATTTAATTTTTGGAAAATCTAGGTGGTATATTTAGAACTTTATGTCAAATTTCTGGGCATTTTTACATATTTACATCGCATGATTTATGATTCCTCAATTAATTCTGCACTGGAATCCAGCCCTGTATCAGGGTAACAATAGAGATTCAAATGCTCTCCCAGGACACTGAGGTCATTAACTGTGTGAAGACTTCTTGAAGAGTTCTGGGAGAAGAAGAAGCAGAAGAAGCAGAAGAAGCAGAAGCAGAAGAAGCAGAAGCAGAAGAAGCAGAGGCAGAAGAAGCAGAAGCAGAAGCAGAAGAAGAAGAAGAAGGAGGAGGAGGAGGAGGAGGAGGAGGAGTAAAAAGAGGAGGAGGAGGAGAAGGAGGAAGAGGAAGAGCAGCAGCAGTACCCATGACACAGAGAAAAAGATTAGGTCACCTCCATCTTCAGTTTTCTTGGTCATTTTGCAGAGTCAAGAATTTAGCATCAAATTTATGCTTACCTACCCTTCACTTCAAAGACCTTGAAAAAATGACCGTTAGCACAGAAACAGTTGCTGGGTTAACTGTGCAGCTGAAGTAGGGGAAGAATGACTGTTGATTAGTAAGGGCTGAGCCTAGTGTACCAGGTCAGTTGAGTTGATTTCTGTTTTCTTTAAAGACAATTTCTTCATCCCATGGCTTTAGGGCAGGGAGAAGTATATTCTCTCATTTGGGGTTTTCATGGTAAATGTTATTATTTTCTTCATCTTTCAGATGAGGAAATTCGGGCTCACATTCCAATGTGTAAACAACCATGCATATATAAGGTATATACAGAACAAATGGAAGCTATTCCTCTAGGGGAAAATACCAACAGTAAGGGGATGTTGTGGGGGAAAAAAGTCTTGCAAAAACTGGGATTTCAGTTGAGTCTTGAGGGAGACTAGGAGAATCAGGAGGAAGATGTGAAGAGGGAGAACATTACAATGATGGATAATTTACTAATGGAAATGCATAGAATTGAGAGATGGGGTATTGTGTGCAAGAACATCAAGAAAGTCAATAATGCTATATCATAAAATAGGGGGTGTAATGTGTAAGAAGACTAGAAAAGTAGTAAGGGATCAGATTATAAAGAGTTTTAAATGCCAAATAAAGCATTTTCTATTTGTTCCTGGAGGTAATAGGGAACCACTGGAGTTTACTGAATGTGTGTGGTGGTGGTGTCACATGGTCAGACTTGTGCTTTAGAAAAATAATTTTTGACAGCTGAATGGCAGATGTATTTGAGTGGGGAGATATTTGAGGCAGGGAGATTAACCAGAAAAGAAGCAAGGCATAAACTCCAGAGGAATGTTGTAATTAATGACAGCTGCCGTTTCTCTTGCTCAGAGCCATGGGAGGAGAAAATTTTCTGTAGGGGCAAGAGAGGTCATCTCATTCAACTGGCATCCTAGGCCCAGTGCTCATTCGTCACAATAATTCTTTCTCCTGCCTTTGCTGCACTGTTAACTGGAACAGTTGCTGTGCTAGCAACAGCTGCTTATTCAGAGTCTTTGAAGGGAAGGAAAATAACAACAAAAAAGTACAAATCCAACATTAAGTGCTTGACTCTGCAAAAAATCTGCATGGCTTCAAGATGGAGGCAACCCTGCCTTCTGTCTCTAGGTTGCCACTTCTTCCCATGACCTCCCTGTCAACAAACCCAGAAACCTTCACATAGTCGCCCTTAGTGACCAATTGAATCTATATGCTTATCCTGATAAAAAGCCAGATTCCAACACAGAATTACAGACATATTTGTTCAGGGACAGGGGTAGAAGGAAGAGAAAAGCTAATGCTAACTTCCCTTCCCTGCTCAGCCCTACTTAATAGGACTTTCACAGATCATGACATACATTTTCTTTTCTTTTTGATGTATTTTTATTCATTTCATTAAATATTTTCCAATTGCATTAAATTTTTTTTAACATTCATTAAAAATATTTTTTTTAGTTTCAAATTCTTTGCCTCCCTCCCTCCCATCCCCAGCCCCACACCTCCAGAAGGCAAGCAGTATGATAGCAATTATACATATGAAGTTCCATAAAGCACATTTCCTTATTAATCATATTGCAAAAGAAAACATAAAAAAGAAAAAGAAAGTGAAAAAGTATGCTTCAATCTTTATTCAGAGTTTATCAGTTCTCTGGATGTAGATAGCATTTTTCATCATAGGTCCTTTGGAATTGATGACATACATTTTCTTTTTTTTTTCTTTTTGGAGGGGGGAAGACAGGAAAATTATGGTTAAGTGACCCAAGGTCACATAGTAAGCGTTAAGTGTCTGAGGCCAAAATTGAACTCAAGTCCTCCTGATTCCAGGGCTGGTGCTATGTTCACTGTGCCACCCAGCTGCCCCGATGACAAACATTTTTACAACAGAAAACATGATGTGCTGCTAATAGTTTGTGACAATGGTAAATATGAAGTGGTTTTCCCCATGCTTGTGTCCTCACACCATAGATTGAGGGAAGGCTACAGGTGAGGTGGACTTGTGTGTGTGTGTGCATGTGTGTGCGTGTGTGTGTGTGTGATCCTTTCACTATGCAGAAAGAATTTGTATTTTCTTTCCTGTAGAAATGAAATTAACTTCGGAAAATTCTCTTAGATACACACGTGAGCCAGTAATGAAAGGGTTAAATAGTCTCTAAAACTTCCTCAGAATTTCAAGCATAATCCTCTAACTGACTATAGTTATTAATGTCCTTTGAAATTCTCCTTAGCCAAGTTTTTATAACCATGCTGCCTGCCACAAAAATAAATTAGACTTTCACAACTGTAGGCTGTCAGATTACTGAATAATCTTTTCCCCCTATCTTTACTGCCCTAAAACATGTGTGGAGACAAATGTAGGGAAGTGAAAAAATGGTATGAAGGGATATACCATAGAAAATGGTGACCAGAAATTCTTTCTTTTTACTGAGGTTAGAACAGGAAGGAAATGTTTCATAAATAGGTTTAGGTTAAATATGAGAAAACTTTTATGGCAGAGAGAAAGATACGGCATTAGATGACCTAGGGAATGCTGTGGTGTAGAAAGAGCATTTGATTTGGAGTCAGAGAATCTGGGTTTGAGTCTTGGCTCTGCTACCTATGTGGCTTTGAGCAAATCAATGTGTCTCTCTGGGCCTTTGTCTTTTTATCTAGGAAATGAACGTGGTTAGACTAGATCAGCTCCAAAGTCCCTTTTCAGTCCTAAATCAAAAGTGAGGTTACAAGGTCTCTTTCTGTTGAATGTGGGAACAAAGCATAAAGCAGGAAAGGAAGGCTCCTGGAGATTCTTAGTTAATAAGGAAGGTGGCAAGGGAAAGGGTGCCAGGCACAACACTGTGTAGTTAGGAGCTCTGATGACTGGGAAGAGAAAGGGGAAATCTCAGGGGAAGCTGACTCTTAAGATTTAGAGATACCTAGGTTGGGACTTCCCTAGTTTCTATATCTAGAACAAGGAGTGAGTTTCACAGGACAAAAGCAACAGGAGAACTCAGACCTTGGAAATCAATGATGATGAGAAATAATTAGTTGACAAGCATTTTTCAACTTCCTTCTATTTGTGGGGCACTGTGCTAGATACTGGGGATACAAAGATGTAAATGGAACAGCCCCTTCTCACTAGGAGCTTTACGTTTTGCAGAAAAAGACAACAAGCATAAAACAAGATATTTGCCTGAGATTATCCTCCTTGGAAACTAAGTATTTGCATAAATATCATCTAGGTGGTAGAGTTCATAGAGTACTAGACGTGGAGTCATGGAAACCTGAGTTCAAATCCTGTCTGACATACCAGTGACTTGACCCTGGGTGGGTCACTTAACCTCTGCCTCAGTTTCCTTATTAATGAAAGGGGGATAATAATAATATTTTTCTTTCATGGTTGTTGTGAAGATAAAATGATATATTTATAAAGTATTTCCCAGACCTTAAAGTGCAATATGAATGACAGCCACTATTATAATTGGTGAACAGAATAATTGACTCAATGCTTTGTGCCAGTAAGAGGGACAGAGTTGGAGAAGAACCTTGGAAAGGAGAATTGTTTTGTGGCTTCTGGCTTTAAAAGAGAATGTATTATTTCCAGGCTCTCTTCAGGGAGATATTGCTGGAGAGGGAGAAAGATTTTGGAAAGAAGCCAATATGTAAAGGATTCAGCACCTCAAACACGTTCCTATTTCCAGGTTGTTACATTCAAGAGCAGGACATTTCTCCTTGCGTGAGACTGTAGACTCTCTGTCTCTGTCTCCCTCTCTCTCTGTCTGTCTGTCTCCCTCTCTCTGTCTCTCTCTGCCTTTCTTTGTGTCTCTATCTTTGTCTCTCTGTCTATCCATCTGTCTCCTCTGTTGTCAACATGATCGAGTAATTTTGTATAAATGGGAAGCACAATTGTTGGGGTTGAGGAGTTACAGTGGAAATTTTTAGGAATTTATCCTTCTGCTCCCATGAAGTTTACTCCTAGGATCCTGAAATAGTTTGAGACATAATTGTATGTTGGTAGTGCTTCTCTGTGTGTTAGATTGGGGTGAGAGAGCCAGATTACAGAAAGAGTTGTCGGGGGCATAAAATGAATGTTATACTGATCTGGTGAAACACAATCAATTTTATTTTTTAAAATGCAGTGTTGCTCATGTCTAGAGCCTCTCAGATCTCTTTTAAAGAACTACTCATCAGGGCGGCTAGGTGGCACAGTGAATAGAACACCAACCCTGGAGTCAGGAGGACCTGAGTTCAAATCTAACCTCAGACACTTAACACAAAAAAACTAGCTGTGTAACTTTGGGCAAGTCATTTAACCCCAATTGCCTAAACTTTCCTCTCCAAAAAAGCAAAAAATAAAAATAAAAAAGAAGAAATCATCATGGGGCAGCTAGGTGGCACAGTGAATAGAGTACTGGACCTGGAATCAGGGACACCTGACCTCAGACACTTGACACACTTAATAGCAGTGTGACCTTGGGCAAGTCACTTAACTCCAATTGCCTTGCCTTTCCCCCTCCAAAAAAAGTATTCATCACATGTTAATCAACTAATCAACAAGTATTTTATTAAGCACCTATTATCTCTTTAAAGGCACTGTGCTAGGTGTTGGGGATTCAAGTAGAAAGGATAAAAAAAATTTTCCTTCCAAGGAATCTATGATCCAATGGAGTAAACAATATGTATGTTTAAGTGTATGTAAGTTTCAGAGGAAGTAGCAATCTGCATTGCCAAAGGAGTTTCCTGACTGGAAGTATTCTATATAAAATTCAGAAGACCAGACCAAAAGAGAGAGGTAACAAGGAGGAAGCATTAAGTGCTAGGCTACAGATATGTTATTTTATCCTGAAAACCACAGGAAGTCACTTATAATTTTTGAGCAATGACATGACATTATCAGACTTGTGGCTTAGGAAGATTATTTTGGTAGCTGTATGAAGGATTGTTTGGAAATGAGAGAGAATGGAGGTAGGAAATTCAGTTAAAAGGTTATTAGAGTTATTCAGGCAAGAGGTGATGACAGTCTGATCTAGGGTGGTGGCAGTGTTTGTTAGAAGATAAAGATAGACGCAAGATATGTTGTGCAAATAGAATCGAGAAATCTTTGGAACATATTGGCTAATAGCTAGCTAGTATTTTTGTACTAAGGTGTGCAAAGCACATAATGCATGTTAAGTCACTGATCCTCAAAAAACTCTGGAATACAGTTGCTATTATCCCCTTTTTACCTATGAGGAAGCTGAGGGTAAGACAGAGTAAATGATGTGCCCAGACTCTTGGCTAACAAGTGTTTGAGGTAGGATTTGACCTCAGATCTTCCTGACTCCAAGTTCAACATTCTATTTACTGTGCCATCTAGCTACTCAAGGTCATGAATTGGTTAGTTATAAGGGAGAAGTAAGAATCAAAGGTGATAACATTTTGAGGCTGGGTGACTTAGAATATGATGGTGCCATCAGAAGAAATAGGGAATTAAGGAGAATTGATTAGGTTAGAGGTGAGTTCAGTTGGGGACATGTTGAGTTTGAGTCATCAGTGGAACAGCTAAGAGGAGATGTCCTATAGGTAGTTGAAGATGTAGAACTTTGGGAAGAGATTAAGGATGAAAACATAGATTGTGAGGCAATCACTGAACCCCTTGAAGAAGACAGATTACCAGGGAGAAAAACAAAGAAAAACAAAGAACTATGATTGATACCCACATAGGCTGGGGGAGTGGCTAGACAGAAGGAAGGAGAAGTAGAAGAGAGTAGTATCACAGAAGGCAAGGGAGGAGTGAGTGTCTTGGAGGATGGGATGGTCAATAGTGTTGAATGCTGCAGAAAGGTTAAGGAAAATAATGACTGAGAAAAGGCTATTAGAGTAATTAAAAATCATTGTTGAACTTTGAGAAATTGGTTTAATCAAACTAGGGTAATTGGAAGTTGAACTGTGATAGGTTAAGGAACAAATGAGTGCTGCACAAATGATCAATGAATATAGACTATTATTTCTAAATGTTTTTACCAACGAAAGAGAAAAAAAATAAATAATGATAGCTTAAAAGGATTATAGAATCAAAGAAGAATATTTAGGGATAGGAAAAAAACCCTAAGTTTGTAGTTAGCTGGTTAAGTGGAGAAACATTTGAGAGAGGAACTGGCTAAAGAAGCAAAGTCCTAAAGGAGAGGTGAGGGGAAAAGCACGAGTGGAGGGATCAGCATTGGCAAATTAAGGATCACTGTATCTGAGACTAAAGCTAGGCAGAAGAGGAGGGTGAGATTGAGAGAGGTTTTGAGGCATCAAGTAGAGGAGATGAGGGAACTCATGATGGATGCTTTTGGTTGTCTTAACAAAGTAAAAGATGGCTCTCCTTTACTCTAGGAGAGTATATGGGGCATAGGTATAGGAATTAAAGAAAGAGGAAAAGATTGATGATAGTCATTATTGGAAGCATGAGAGAGTCTACCAGAGTTGTAGCAATAAGGTCCTAGGTGAGATTAAATAACATAAATCTGGAGTGGACAAAGTCTCCAAAGTTTCATGACTTCTTCCTGTAACATTCAATGACTTACGAATAGATTGGAACATGGGAAACAGCTATTAGTTGTGACCAAGGATTGAGGATTAATAGAATATAAATGGTTCAAAGTTAAGGGGGCAAAAAATTCAAGGTAGAGGACAAAGCCTAGTATTATTTTAAGGGCAGTCAGTCAATAAACATTTATTAATCATTTACTATATGCCTGATACATGATAAATACTGGACATACAAAGAAAGGAAAGAAAAAAAACACTGCCTTCCCTCAAGTGTCCATATTTTAAAGGGAGAGATAACATGCAAATAACTATGCATGTATAAAATACATACATATACACGTACACACATACAAAAATATATACAAGCAAGTGCTCACATGTGTACATGTTTGTACTTTGTATATGATATATGGATATGTGTATATGTGTTTGTATGTGTGTATGTGGGTGTATGTTTGTATGTGTGTAAAGTAGTACCAAAAAGAAAATTCTAGGGGAGAGGAAGGAGATAAGGAAAGGCCTCTTACAGAATATGGTACTTGAGTTGCATTTGAAAAGAAGAGAGGAGTGGAGTTGAGAGATTGATATCTTGTGTGAGGAAGAACAAGTAGTCCAATATAGTAGGAGAGTATACCAAAATAAAATCAGAGATGAAGTGGAATCCTGCATTCTGAAAAGTTAAAGGAAGGTCCAAATTCTAATCCTCTTTCTCTGTTGCATACATGAGATGGAATAGAATAGTCTGGTATACCAGAAAAGCAGGAAGGGGCCAGGTTGTGAAGGGCTTTAAATGAAAAAGAGAGAACTTTTTATCTTATCCTGGGGGTAATGGGAACCACTAGAGTTTACTTGTTTACTGTGTGTGTGTGTGTGTATGTGTGTGTGTGTGTGTGTGTGTTGTGTAGTAGCATGGTCAGAGCTGTTTTAGAAAATCACCTTGGCAACTGAGAAGACAGATTGGAGGAATAGTCTGGGTGAGAGGTGATGAGGGTGGCTACATGAATGGAAAAAGGGGATGTATATAAGAGATACTTTTAAGGTAGAAAGGATACAATTTGGCAATGGATTGGACTTTTAGGGAGAGTTTGATGAGGAGTAAAGGATCACACTGAAGTGGTAAATCTGGGTTATTTAGGACCATGATGGTGCCAACAGTAAAAGAAAGTTTGGAAGAAAAGAGGGTTTTAGGATAAGATAATCAGATTTTTTTTTGCTGGTTTGAGATAGCCAAAAGGAATTGAGTCAAGATTTTGAAGGCATTAAAGCAAGGCCAGAGTAGTTGGGAGATGGAATAGAAGAACACAGAAGAATTGAGGCAAAGGAGTTTACAGTAATGAGAAATCTCAAGTTTTGGAGTAGGAGTCAGTGGGAGAGAAATGAAGACAGAAATCACGGATTTGAGAGGAGGAATTTCAAAGTTCAAAGCTTGATAGAATAATTTTGAAAGTGAAGTCAAGGGGGCCGAGCTTGGAACAATGGGTGGAATATAAAAGAATGATTTTTACATCATGTAAGGAAAAATTTCCTAACAATGTTAGTGTTTAAGAGTGAGTTGGTGTAAGTACCCCACAATTGGAGATGTTTAAACAAAGATAGAATGACTTCTTTTTTCAGGATATTGTAGATAGTATTTGTGATTCGGGTAGAGGGTAAATTAGATAAAAACCTAATGTTACACATGAATGAAATAAGGATCCAGTCATGAAAATGAAACCCTTTGGTTGGCCTGGGCTCCAGAAAGACCTGTATGAATTCAGTTAGAATATATAGTGTAGAATAGATCAAGAGAATCCTGAAGTAGCATAGGAGTGCTGGGCAGATGGAGACTTCAAAAGGGAGCAAGGCCCCTACTTCAATAGGAGGGAACATTGGATGGGAGCCCATTTGTTATTACTTATCTCTCACTGTCATCCCCTGATGATACTCCTGGATTCCCTAAACTACTGACTTCCCAAGCCTTGAATCTGCATCACATAGAGTTGGAGCTCAGGAAGTCACTGCAGTTTCTAATAAATAACTTCCATCGATTTCCCACTACCATCCCCTCATGGAACATACCAGATCAGCACCTTTGACTGTGGGGGAGCTGGGAAATATCTTACACAATATTTCTTCCCCTCCCCCATCATGTGCATAAAATCTCTGAAGGCTGAGACCAGAGATGAGGAAATCATCATTGGAAAATCACTGAGGAACAGTGGAACTACAATTTCTGATCTTTCTATAAACATTGCTCCCAAAACTATTGCTACTGCCACAAGCACTTCAAGACAGAGAAGATGAAGAGTATCTTGTCTGGGACTTTGGTCCTTTATAATCTCTTAGGAACTTTTGCTCAGACAGGTAGGAAGTCTTTGAATTTATTCTGGGGCTGGGTCAAGTGCAATGCTATTGAACTTAAATAGAAATAGGGATCAGTAATCAATAATATGCAACCCTGTGTGCTGCATATTGATTTAGTTTTAAAATGTATTATTATTTATGATTTATTGTATTTTAAAATTTTATTTTATTAAATATTTCCCAACGTCATTTTCTTTTGGTTCAGGCAGCATGCAAGAATTGTTGCATGTTTTACATCTCTAGTCTAGAGCATGGAGCTAGGGGTGGGTTGATATGGTGAAGGAATGGAAGGAAATGTTCACTTGGAGGGATATTTGCATGCCAATATTTAGAGTCACAGAGCAGGTGAAGCCCTGCATTCTGAAAAGTTAAAGGAAGGTCCCACTTCTAATCCTCTTCTTCTGTTGCAGACATGAAAGGAAAGGTGTTTGTATTCCCTAGAGAATCATCTGATGCCCATGTCCTCCTAATTCCTCAACAGGAGAAACCACTGCAGAATCTCACTGTGTGCCTGCGTGCCTACACTGATCTCACCCATTCCTTTGCTCTGTTCTCCTATGCCACCAGAAGCCATGACAATGAACTCCTCCTACTTAAGCCCAGAGCTGGAGAGTACAATTTGCACATTGGGAATGAAAAAGTTTATTTTGGAGTTAATGACGACCTTTCTTTCCCAATCCATATTTGTGTAAGCTGGGAGTCAGCTTCAGGCATAGCTGAACTGTGGATCAATGATAGGGCCCTAGTGAGAAAGGGCCTGAAGAAGGGATATTCAGTGGGAGCAGAGGCAAAGATTGTCCTGGGGCAAGAGCAAGATTCCTTTGGGGGAGGTTTTGATAGTAGTCAGTGCTTTGTGGGAGAAATTGGAGAAGTTCACATGTGGGATTTTGTACTTTCTCCAGACCAGGTTCATTCTTGGTACAATGGTGAGAACATGAGTGGCAATATCCTTAACTGGGGAGCATTGAATTATGAGATAAAAGGTTATGTGGTCCCCAAACCCCAGCTATGGTCCTGAGTCTCTGGGCCGTTAGCATGGTAGTAAACACAACTGACCAACAAGTGGATGATTCCTTTCCTAGGAGATTAGATCTCATGTACCTAGATCTGAGGATCTTTGTTTTAGCCAGTTGAATAATAAAGAATTAAAAGACCCTTAATTTGTATGCTATAGTATCATAGTAGCAATTCAGTTATTCATTAGTTATTTATGTGAAATCTCAATTATCTGAAACCTATCTAGAAATTAGATATTCATAAAGAACTCTAATTAGCAAGTTCCCACTGTATTGATGTATGTTTTTAAAAGGATCTGTGATTTTTTTTTGGTGTGGATATCCCCTTCACTGATATTGATCACAACCTCTCTATAACTTAGTATATGGTCTGTAAAAATTTTTGTGCCATTCTCCCCACCTAAAAATCACCACTTGAACCAATTAGATAGAGTATGTGTCTCTTTGAAGAAACTTGATGTAAGGGGAAAAATTCCCAACACTTAGAGTTATCCCAAAGTGGAATGCACTACTGTAAGAAGTAGTGGGTTTCCCCTCATAAGAGAACATTGAATAAGGCTGACTTCTTGTCTAACTAACTAACAAGGGTGACTAACCCATGTCCTTGTGTGTCATAGAGGTATTCCTTTTTCAGCCATGGGTGACTTGGGTTGGCCTCTGAAGTCCCTTGCAACAGTGAGGTGCTGTCATTCTGAATTTTGTAAAGCTTATATGGGAGACGGTAACTCATGGGACAAGGTAAGCCATCGATCAGTATAGTGCCTAAGGAGGGGCAGATCTAAAACCCTTCACTGAGCTCATTGTGGAAGCCTTTTCTCCTTGGTCGTTCTCGTGTTCTATTGGCATAGATTCTGAGAAACAGTTACTTCTTTACCTTGATGAGAAATTAGAGTAAGACTTCAGCAGACAATTGATAGGCTCACATGATGATGTATAATATTAGGAGTATTCAAACTTTACATAACAAGTTGGATCAATGAGACATTTTATCATTGCAGCAAACTTGGGAAAGTTCTATTCATAAAGAACTTCAAGGCTTACAAAATGTTTTATATTGTCTCATCTGATCCTCACATAAAAACCCTGTGAGGTGACTAATACAAACTTAAATACCTTTACTCTACAGATGAGGAAAGTTAAGTAGCTTGTCCTAAATCACCAAGTTGTTAAGTGGTAGATTTGGGGCTTTATATTTGGGGCTTTATTTGAGGAATACTTGGGCTAGAGATGGGAATTCAGGCATTAGCTAATCCAATTCTTATTTTACTTATGAGGAAATTGAGACTTAGAAAAGTTTAAGTAACTTGCCCTAACTCATAGAAATACCAAGGAGCAGAAACCACAAACAAGGAGCAGAATCTAGTTAACTCTCTGATTCCCAAACCAGTAGTCTTTCCAGTATACCACTAAAACCTGCCCTTTTGACTTCAGGATCATTGTACTTTCCGTTGCACATTGCTCTCTCTCCACATGGGCTATTTCCCATTTGGGAAGAGTACTGTGTCTACTGCCTTAGCACCCATTGTCTGCTCCATCCTTGGCAAACAGGCTTCCTCACCATCTACTCCAATGAACTTGCTCATTTCTTTGATGACAAACCTAATGGTCTTCTTTCTAGATCCATCTCTTTGCAGCTTTTGCTACTGTTAATTGTTGCTCTCTATTGAAAACTCATAGAGGAGCTTCACAAATCTTAAAGTTGTATATAAACTTAATTTTTTATTTTTATTGGTCTTCAGTTTCAGAGACACCACACTATTCTGGGTCTTACTGTACTTCCTAAAGTACTTATTTTCTGTCTCTTTTATTGACTCCTCTCCCTCCTCCCAACACCTCAATAGAACTATTTCCCCATGGTCTGTCTTTTATCATTTATCTTCTCTCTATATACTGTCTCCCATGATTATTTCATTTACACTATTGTTTTAACCATGCCAATGATTCCAAATCAATATTTCTAGTCTTTAAAACTCTCCTAAGCTCTAGACCTGTATCCATATCTCTAATTGACTTTAGGACATCTTCCCCTGTGTGTTGCATCAGCAGCTCAAATTCACTAAAACATAGAATGTTATTGTTCCCCTTAAGGTGGTTCTTTACTCTAACTACATTCACTATACTAATCTGTGGCCCTTTAATAAAAATTGTTTCCCACATTTATAACCTTGGAGCTACAAATTGTTTCCTCTTCTTCATCTCCATATCTAATCATTTTCCAAAACACACTAATTAATTTCCTCCTGTTACCATTAACCAAATATTAATCCTCTTTAGCATCCTCTTGTACTATTTCAATAGCTTCCTTTCAATATTTCTGGTCTCCATTTCTTTCTCCCTTAAATTCATCTTTAATGCTATTGTTGTTTTTTTTTAATTTTATTTTTGGAGGAGGAAGGCAGAGCAATTGGGTTTAAGTGACTTGCCCAAGGTCACATGGCTAGTAAGTATTGTGTCTGAGGTCACATTTGAACTCAGGTCCTCCTGGCTCCAGGACCGGTGATCTGTGCACTGCGCCACCTAACCTAACCGCCCCTTTAATGCTATTGTTAAAAGAATCTTTCTTAGCCATTAGTTTGGTCATATTCTTCTCTACTCAAAAAATCTTAGGTGACTCACTATTACCTCCAAAAGAATGTTCACACATGGAAGTCTAGTAATCAAGGACTTCTATCACCTAGTGGCACCCTACATTTTCAGCTTTATATTATGTCTGTGGACTCTTCCATATACTCCATTCTACAGTAAAATTAAAAGAAAATCTTTTATGCCTACACATTCTCTGTACTCTCATATTTCCATGCCTTAACTCAGTCTGTTCTTCATACCTGGAACACTCTCTCTCTGTGTCTCTACTTGTTGGTTCTGAATTAGACTTTAAAGTGGGGATTATTAACTGAAGACTCATGAAATTACTTTTTAAAAATCTTTTAAAATGCATATCATTTGATTTCATTTATAATCCTATGTATTTATATTTTGAATTTAAAATATTATTCTAAAAAGGGGTACGCAGGCTTCATCAGATTGTCAAAGAGATTCATGATGCAAAAAAAAGAAAGGTTAAAAACCTTTGCTTTCAGGCTGCAGGCAAATATCATCCCCTCAGGAAAACTTCTGATCCTACTTCTTGATAAGAATTTTTGTCTCAGACCTCAGATGGAATTTTTAAAAATTCTCTAATCCAGTAGCCTAGGAGCAACTCTAGTGTGGGACCTGTTTAGTTTTTGTCTTTGTGTAACCAGTACCTAGCATGGTGAATGCTTAATAAGTGCTTACTCAAATTATTATGTAACATTGTGTATTATAGCTATGTTGGTATCTTATCCATTCTAGATTAACCATTCTGAAAAATGAGATCTTCTCCTATCCAATATATCTACCTAGAGGTTATTAGTTTAATTTGCTCAGTTATTGCTTAAGAATTTTTTGATTTACTGCCTTGTCTTTAACACTAGCAACTAGAACAGTCTTTTCCTCTTATAGTCTCTCCTCATGACTCCTTGTTTGTACTCTGTAATGGTAATGGAATTTGGGGATCCACCTGTGTTGGCTTGGTTTTGGGGTTGAGTGCTGAAACCCAGAACTTGTGAATCCCACTCGTGGGATGGACTTGTTGATGTGAAGAGAGAGGACTGAAAGCCCAAGCAGAGACTAAATGACTGTACTGTGGGCTACTTTGACTACTGATTCAGGGGTGGGATACTTGGACCTTGAACTTGGCAATTGAATTGAGAACTTACTTGCTAAATGAATGAGTTGCATTGTATTTTGATTTTCTCTGTTCTGTGAATGTTTTGCTGAATAAATGGGGTTTGCTGTGCTGGTAATCTGAACCTTGGAAGTTGCCGTTGCTTGGCATTACATACTCCTATTTTGTACTCATGGTATTCCATTTTGTACAATTGCCATTTGCATATCCTGGTAGATTTTTTTGTCATCAAGAGTAGGTATCCAGCCTTTTCTAACCATCCATTCCAACCCCAATCCCTTTCTATAATCCAATGATTTAAATGGTGAATCTGAGATCTCATCAACATGGGTAATATATTCACAGGTGCAAACTCCTACACACCCATGCCTCTTCATCCTGTGCTATTTCTGTTTCTTTCATAAATCTTCAACATTTTCCCTCTGTTATGGAAATGGTTCTCTAGTTCTGTTACTCTCCCCCCTGAACATTTCTTTCTTTACTTTTAACATTCATTTAAAAAAGTTTTTGAGTTCCAGATTCTCTCCTTCTCTTCCTTTCCCTTCTTCTCCCCATTGAAAAGGCAAGCAATATGATACCCATTATTCATGTGAAGTTGTGCAAAACATATTTTCACATTTACTACACTGCAAAAAAGCAAGTGAAGCAAAGAAAGTGAAAAATTTTGCTTCAGCTAGCACCCAGAGTTCTTCAGTTCTCTCTCTTTCTTTTTAATCTTTAAATCTTAATTTTTAAATCTTAAATCCTTTGGAATTGTCTTAGATCATTATATTGCACAGAGTAACTAAGTCTATCATATTTGATCATCATTATAATGTTGTTGTTATTGTGTATAATGTTCTGGATCTGTTCACTTCACTTTGCGTCAGTTCATATAAATCTCAGGTTTTTCTGAGATCAGCCTCCTTATTATTTCTAATAGCCCAATAGATTTGTCTTGTCAGGTACACTCCCAAACATTTTATTCAGTCTGCAGTTATTTTAAATGGAATTTCTTTATCTCTTTCTGCTGAGTTTTGTTGGTAATATGTAGAAATGCTCATGATTTCTGTGGGTTTATTTTATATCTTGCAACTCTGTTAGAATTGTTAATTGTTTCAACTAATCTTTTAGCTGATTCTCTAGGGTTCTCTAAGTATACCATCATATCATTTGTAAAGAATTAAAGTCTTGTTTCCCCATTGCCTATTCTTATTCCTTCAGTGTCTTTTTCCTGTAGTTAGGCATTTCTAGTAATGTATTAAATGATAGTGGTCGTAATGGACATCTTTCCTTTACTCTTGATTTAATTGGGAAGTCTTCTATCTTGTGCCCATTATAGATAATGCTTGCTGATTATTTTTAGATAGTTCTACTTATCATTAAAAACAAAACAACACTAAACCCCATTCATTTCTATGCTTTCTAGTGTTTTTTTCAAAATAGGAATGAGTGTTACATTTTGTCAAAAGCTTTTTCTGCATCTATTAATATAATCATATAATTTTTGTTGATTTTATTTTTGATATGGTTACTTACAGTTATAGTTTCACTAATATTGAACTAGTCCTGCATTCCTAATATCAGTCCCTTCAGGTCATGGTGCATAATCTTTGTGATGCATTGCTGTGGTTTCTTCCCTAGTATTTTATTTACATATTTTGCATCAATATTCATTAGGAAAATTGGCCTGTCATTTTTTTTCTCTTTTTTTGCTTTCCCTGGTTTGGGTATCAGCACCATGTTTGTGTTGGAGAAGGAATTTGCTAAAACTCCTATGTAACAATTTTTCCTCCAGTAGTTTATATAGTATTGAAATGAATTGTTCTTTAACTGTTTGGTAGAATTCACTTGCAAATCCATTTGTTGCTAAGGAATTTTTTCTTAGAGAGCTCATACATAGCTTGTTCAAATTCTTTTTCTAAGATAAGGTTATTCAACTATTCTATTTCATCTTCTGTTAATCTGATCAATTTGTGTTTTCATAAATATTAATCCATTTCACTTAGTTTGCCAGTTTTATTGGCATGTAAGTAGACAACTTAGCTCCAAATTATTGCTTTATTTTACTTTCATTGGTGATGCAGTCACTCTTTTAATTTTTGATACTAGTATTTTGGTTTTCTTTCTTTTTCAAAAGCAAATTAACCAGTGTCTTATCTATTTTATTTGTTTTTCCCCATAAAGCCAGATCCTAGGTTTTTTTTTAAAGTTTATTTTTTTTACTTTGAAATTTATTATTCTCTAATTTTTTCAGGACTTGCAGGATTTCTATCTTTGTGTTTACTTGAGAATTTTTAATTTGTTCTTTTGTTGCTTGACCAATTCATCAATCTGTTTTTCTCTTTTATTGACGTAAGCCTTTAAAGTTATAAATTTTCCCTTAAGTATTCTTTTGGCTTCATTCCACAAATTTTAAAATATTTTTTCATTATTGTCATTATCTTTAATGAGATTATTAATTGTTTCTATGATTTGTTCTTTGACCTCATTCATTAGGATTAGATTATTTAGTTTCCAATTAATTTTTAACCTGTATTTCAAAGATCTTCTTTTCTGCATTTACTTATAAGGCTTTTATACCCTAAAGCCATACACAATAGCTTCCCAGAGGATGGATGCTGTGAACAGCTTTCAAGGATCTTATTACATAATATAGCTAACTCTCTATGTATTCAATAAAAAATCAGAGCAAAACATTCATAGAAAATCAAGGTACAACATTCACAATATTACAACTTATCACACAAAATCAAAATACAGCATTCACAATGATGTAATAATTCAACAACTTATCACTAAAATGGCCACATAGTTTTCACCAAAGTAGTCACATAGTTTTGAACAAAGTACAATCATGTAATCAAATCACTCACTTAGTAACTCAATCATTCAATAATTCTCTTTTAAACAAGGTGCATTCATTTAGACAATGAATCATTTAGTGAAATCATTAATTCAATCAGTCTTAAGGAGGAGAACCTCCTTAATCCTTAACTTGCTCATCCTTAATGAGGCAAGGCCTCCTTGAGAGACAAAAAGTACAATAGTCAAATTGCACCATGGGGTGCAATTAAGGTAAAGTTACAATATGAGTCACTACTCAGTATTCTCTTAAGGGGTGGCAGAAAATACACAGGCCATCCACCCCTCAGTCACAAGTAAGTTACAATTTTATCAGTTACTACTCAGTATCTACAGAAAGATTTTTTCATCTTGACCCAGACTCAGATTCCCTGGTTAACCTTCCATGGATCCAACTCCTACTTGAATTCACCAAACTGTCACCTGGGTTCAAAGGCAGACAGCTTCCAGCATCTTGTCCTGCTCTCCATGCAGTTCCTGTTCCACACTGAAGCTCATAATGTTCAGACCACCTTAAATCTTTCACAGTCTCTATTCTTGGGAAGTCAAGGCTTAACAAAGCCACAAACAAAGTACCAACACAACTGTCATGCTTTCACTGGCAGCTCTAGACTGGCCCTTGGAAATCTTCAGCAGTTCCAACTGGTCCTCAGAAGTCTTCAGTACCATAAGCTCCATTCAAAAAATCAAAATCACTTTATCCAGCCTCCATGTGGCTTGCTCTAAGAAATTCTGTCTCAGTTCTCAATTTTCATTCCTCTTCTCAATTCTCAGTTTAGTCTTCAGTCCAGTAGCAGCAGCTGCCCTACCTTCACATCCTTATCCTAAGAATTTCTGACTTTCCTAGCTGGAGTTTTTCCTTATATATAGTATTGCTCCTCCCTGTTCACCCCATTCCTGTTACATCAGCAACAGAAGTTCATACCTTCTGTTTGTTTAACAGAGGCTTAATTTGAAACTAGGTGCTAAGTACATGTCAGCTTAGCAATACAAAGGGATCTTCAGATTTCATTACCATTATAAGGTCTAACATATATAGTTTTAAAAATATCATATCCACCTCCTTAACTTCCTTATTTATTTTATGATTAAATTTATTTGGTTCTGAGAAGACTAAGTTGAGGACTCTTACTAGTACAGCTTTATTATATAGTTCTTCTTACAACTCATTTACCTTTTCCTTTAAGAATTTGGATATGTTTAATATTAATAATACTTAATTGTCTATGGTACAATTTAGTGAAATGTATTTGATTCTGATTTCTAATTCATTCTGCTATCTGCTTCTGTTTTATTGGTGAGTTCATTCCATTTAGATCAAGAATTACATTTACTAACTGCGTTTCACTCCATCCTATTTTCTTCTATTTATCCTTTTCCTCTTCCTTCTCCTTCTCCACCTCTTCCACCTGATCCTCCTCCTCCTTTTCTCTCTTCAAAAGTCTATTGTGCTTCTGGCCATTGACCCACTTAATCTGCTGTCCCTCACTCAATCTTTTCTTCCCTTATCCTCTTCCCCTTCAGTTTTCCTGTTCTATAAGATAGATTTCTACACCCAACTGTGTGTGTGTATTCTTCTTTCAGTCTTTGAACTAGTTCAGATGAGAATGAAGTTTAAGCATTGCCTGCCACCCTCCATTTCTCCCCCTCTCCACTATAAGTCCTCTTCTTTGCACATCTCTTCTGTGACATAATTTCCCCCGTTCTTCTTTTTCCTTCCCCCTTCTTCCAGTGAATTCCTCTTTCTCATCTTTTACTTTTTAAAAAGGAACATCGCAACATAATTGACTCATATCCACACCCTATCTCTATGTAGACTCCTTCTGACTGCTACCATAATGGTGAAGTTCTTAGTAGTTATATTTATCATCTTCCCATAAAGAAATGTAAACAGTTTCATGGTTAAACTTTAACCATGTCTCTTATGATTTCTCTTTTGTGTTTACCTTTTTATACTTATCTTGAGTCTTGTGTTTGAATGTTAGATTTTCTATTCAGCTCTGATATTTTCATCATGAATACTCAAAAATCCTCTGTTTCATTAAACGTCCAGTTTTACCCCTGAAGGATTATATTCAGTTTTATTAGGTAGTTTATTCTTGGTTATAATCCTAGCTCTTTCGCCTTCCTGAGTATCATATTCAAACCTCTCCACTCCTTTAATGTGGTAGCTGCTCCATCTTGTATGATTCTGATTGTGGCTCCATGATATTTGGATTATTTCTTTCTGGCTTCTTAAATATTTTTTTTTTGCTGGACCTACGAGTTCTAGAATTTTGTTAGAATATTCCTGAGAGTTTTATTTTGGTATGTCTTTCAGGAGGTGATTAGTAGATTCTTTTAATTTCTATTTTGCTCTGTGAATGTAAGATATCAGAGCAGTTTTCTTTGATAATATTCTGAAAGTTGCTGTCCAGACTTTTTATTTATTGTGACTTTCAGGTAGTCTAATGATTCTTAAATTATCTGTCTTCAATTTATTTTCTAGATCAGTTTTTTTTAATCCAATGAGATATTCACATTTTTTCCTATTTTTTTTTATCCCTTTGACTTCCTTTTATTGTTTCTTGATGGCTTATAGAGTCTTTAGCTTCCATTTGTCAAATTCTGAATTTTAAGGAGTTTATTAGTGTGAGATTTTGTACCTCTTTCACCATTTGGCCAATTTTGTTTTTTAAGGTGTGATTTTCTTTGATGGTTTTTATACCTTTTTTTAACCAAGTTGTTAATTCTCTTTGGTTATTTACTTTCACTATTTTCATTTCTTTTCACAATTTTTCCTCTACCCCTCTTGTTTGATAAATTGGTTTTTGTTCTTTCTTTACCTTTTCCAAGAATTCTGCTTGGTTTGTGTCCAATCTGCATTTTCCCCTGAGGCTTTGTTTATAGCTATTTTCAAATCTTGGTCTTTTGAGTTTGTGTCTTGATTTTCCCTGTTACCATAGTAGATTCTTATGGTCAGTTTTTTTTTAATTGCTGCTGTTCATTTTTCCAGTCTATTTCTTGACTTCAAAATTTATGTTAGAGTTGGACTCCACCCAAATCAAAGCATGGAGTTGGGGTTGACTTTCCCATGTTTAAAATTGTGTTTTTTTTTCTCTTTTCACAGCTAGTTTGGGTGTGTGTGTGTGTGGTGGTCTCTCTGTGTGTCTATGTATTTACTGCACTTCCAAAGTGGTATGATCTGGAAAGAAGTGTTATCACTGTTCTATTGCTCTGTTCTTTGGTCCTTACCTAGGAAGGGTCCTTGTTCTCTTCAATCAGAAAATACTAATGCTTGGAATTAGTCACCTTGGAACTGTGACCCAGAATGGAGTACTCATCAGTGGAGTTGCCAAGCACTGCCAGTTCTTGCCTGGTTAAGCTCAGGGGATCCTTGTAATTTTCCTAACCAGTTGTTTAATCTCCTTACCATCTTTGAGCTGATAGCTGCTGCTGTTACAGTTGTTGTCATGGCTGCCTGTAAAGCCCACAGCTGGTGTTGCTACTCTTTTTGCTCAGGGCCAGTCTTCACCCCACTGTCACAGACCTCTCCTTCCAATTTCCTAAGCTATTTTGGGTAAAAAAAAGGTTTCAACCTGGCCTTTTGTTGGCTGTTCAGAATTTGATTTGAGGTATTTTTAAAAAGTTGTTTGAGGGGAGTGTTGAAAGAGTTCAATTGGAATGCTTCCTCTACTTTGCCATCTTAGCTCTGCCTGCTTAAAAACATACTAGTTGGTTTCTTACTTTTTACTTAGCTTTAAAAAAAACCAACAATCTATCTCTTGACTTGCCTGTGGGGCCAGTCATCTTGCTCCCCATATTCTCCAAAGCTTGTACCAGCAATTCTCAAAGTGTGGTTCATAGATCCCTTTCATGGGGATCTACAAAGTCAAAACTATTTTCACAATAATAGTAAGATGTTATATACCTATTAAAATACTCCTCCCTTTCCCAACTATATATCTCTATGAGGACAGATTTTCTTCTTCAAAACAATATATCACAACAGATTGAATCTAGAAACAGAAAGGAAAACCTAGCTGTCTTCTATTAGGTCAGACATTAAAGGGATTTACAAAAAATGTGAAATGGCACTGTTCTTTTCATTTTTTGGGGGGGAAATATAATAATTTTTTATGAAAATGTTACTTATGTTAACACATAATGTGTTGTTATTTTAAATGAATAAATATTTTAAAATTTAAATTTCTAAGATATACCTGATACATAATATCTATTGATATTTATCAATATATCTTGGTAAATGGATAGAACTTACATGAGCAAAGGGTCCTTAATAATGTTTAAGAGTACAAAGGGATTTATGTAATGGAGTTTTAGCAAAGAGAGCAAAATGTTTAAGAACTGCTGCCTTCTGCTATGGTTTTCTGAGCCTGAGGTTCTTTTATCTCCCTTCATAATCTGGCATGCAAATTGTCTTGAAGCTTTGAGGAAGCTCAAGGAAGCCTCAAGGAAGCCAGAAAACACCTTTGTAAGAGGTACAAGGAGTGAGTTCTCTGTTAGCATGTCTGCTTTTGAAAGAAAGCCATTGTTTCCCTCACACATGCAAATGACAACAATGATCAAATACTGGTTTTGAAGGGATGAGCTTTGGGGGTAAGGAGGAAATTGGGGAAATTGAATGAAAGACTCAATTCCAGAATCCCAGAATTTTAGATTTGGAAAGGACTGAGTAACACAACTGATAACTAATCCCCCACCATAACATACTTGATAAGTGGTTAACCAGTGTCTACTGTAAGACCTTCACTGAAGGGAAACCAAATACTTTCTATTCCACTTTTGGACAATTCTAATTCTTAGGAAGTTTTTCCTTCCATCAGATCTAATTTTTTTTTTTTTTTGGTTTTTGTTCTTTCTTTACCTTTCCCAAGAATTCTGCTTGGTTTGTGTCCAATCTGCATTTTCCCCTGAGGCTTTGTTTATAGCTATTTTCAAATCTTGGTCTTTTTTTTTTTACTTCTTGTAACTATTACTCTGACTTTTTCCATTTGGGTCAAGAAAAAGTATAATGCCTTGTCTAAATGCCAACTCTTCATATATTTGAACACAGCTATCATCCTGGCTTCCCCTTCCTGGCTTCTCCTACAGATTCTTTTTCTCCAAACTAAACATCCCTAGTACCTTCAGCAAGTCCTTAAACAACATGGATTGAAAGTCCTTGACAATTTTTTTATTCTCCTCCTGATACCTTCCAGCTTATCCTTCCTAAACTGTGGTGTCCAGAACAAAAGAGTATAATCCAAATATCACTTTATCAGGGCTGAGGACAACAATATGATTGGTTCCTTATTCCTGGAAGCCATAATTCACTTCAATCAATCAATCAATAAACATTTATGGAGTGCTTATTGTGTGTCAGGCACTGTGTGCTAAAGTAAGCACTGAGGCTACAAAAAGAGATAAAAGACAGTCCCTGCCCTCAAGGTCTTTATGTGCCAGCTGAGATTATATAAGCTTTTAGGCTGCTACTTCATATCGCTTTAATGTTGAGATTGTGTTGCATTGAACTCCCATAACTCTTGAGGAGCACGAAGTGCTGCTTAAGTATGCTTTTCCCATTTTGTATTTATGAAGTTGACTTTTTGAACCTAAATATAAGACTTTACATTTTTCACTATTGTTTTACATGCAGCTAAGTGTCACAGTAGATAGAGTGCTGGACCTGGAGTCAGGAAGACTTGAGCTAAAATCCAACCTCAGCTAGTGATCAGTTGTCTGACCCTAGGCAAATCACTCAGTCTTGGTCTGCCTCAGTTTCTTTATCTGTAAAATGGGACTAATAATGGTATCTACTTCACAGGGTTGTTTTGAGGATCAAATGAGATAGTGTCTGTGAAGCCTCTTGAAAACTTTAAAGTGCTATATAAGGGATAATTAATATTATTATTAGTCATAAGTGACAGAGTTGAGATGTGAAACCAGGCCTTCTGATTTTACAGTCAGTAAAATTGTACTATATTATATTATAAAATTGTACTCCATTGTACTATACTATGGAAGCTTTGTTGGCTTTTTTGATCACCACTTCATTTTCTAGATATTTACTAACTATTCTTTTAACAATGATTATAGAATCTCACCTATTCCTCATAATGTATAAAGGATCCCTGGCAATAACTCAACATCGTGTCTGCCAATTCTTTCATTACCAGTGGTATAGTTGACTAGGCCAGTGTCTTGTATTTGTAAAGGGCAACAAGATGTTCTCGTACTTTTACCCTACTTAGCACTGGCTATCATTCCCTTATTATCTTTTCAGTTCTTTCCTTCTCAGAGATAATTTTATTTGGAAAAACTGTAAATCAGAAGTAAAATGGGAGTTAAAAAGTCTTACCTTTCTTTTCCCCTCCTTATGGTTAAACCTCTGTAATGTCAATGGGGATTGAAGATCTTCCCTGCCCATTAGTAGGCCCCAGGAGGAGCCCAACAAGAGAAGATTGATTGGAGGAGGCTTGTTTTTCAGGAAGGACCTTTACTTTGTAATTAGGTTGTAGGTTATGAGGTTTGTGATTCCCTCTGGCTCTGAAGGAGGATATATATATACTCTGAGATGAGGTTTTGCTTTGGGGGTCACTCATTGGAAGAGCGTTGGTGGGATTTGACCAGAAGAGACTCTGGGTAGTCATTAAGGAGCCCTCTGGCTTTGAAAACCCAGATGTTGGTACTTCTCTCTTTGGTAATTATATGTATAGCTTTGGTCAGACAGCTAGAAGCCCTGTCTACTGATTTGCGTTCTTCATTACCTATCTATAATGCCAAGCAAAGGCAACTTCCAAAGTTTGGAATACCAGCATAGTAACTCTCCATTTATTCAGTGATGAATTAAGGCAAAACACAGAACAGAGAAAATCAAAATACAGTGTAACTCAGTCATTTAGTAAGTTCTCAATTCAATCACAAAGTATCTCAATTCAAGCACAAAGTATAGAGTCAAAGTATCCCACCCCTGGTTAGTACATTCATTTAGTCAGTCACAAAGTCTCTCTTCTCAAATGAAGATTAGTTTCCAATCATAAACAAAGTACATTCATTTGGTCAGTCACAGAGCACAAAAAGTTTCCCACCCTGGATCACAGCTGAATTATAATTATCATCAGTTAATGCCAAGCACCTTCTCAAAAGGGTCAGAGGAGAGCACAAAGGCCATGTACCCCTAAGCTGCAACAAGGTTAAGATATCATCGCAGCATCTCTGTTCCTGGGGAGACAAAACTTAACAAAGCCACAATATACATTGCTGGTATCCTCATTAATTCACGCTCTGCCTGCAGAACCTTCTCAAAACCCCTGAAAACATTAGCAAGACCCTCTTCCAGGATTTCTGTAAACATACAACAAGAAAATCCTTCTTTAGAGCTTCTGAACCAACAGCAAGTTTCCAGGACCTCTGCAACAACAACACTGTCCTTCACCAGCAGACAAATCTGGCAAAACAACATGAATACAGATAGAAAAAATACCAGCACCACAGTCATATGCCTCCTCAGTTCTCAGCAGCTCCAGGTGGCAGCTCTCAAAAGTCCTGGGTGGCTCCAACTGGCCCTCAGCAGTCTCTCTCAGCAACTCTGGTCCCTGGCAATTCTCTCTTTCTGCCTCCATGATACTGCTCTCCAAAAGTGCTTCTGGCCTCCTCTGCTTGGGCCTGTCTCTAAATCCATGGCACCGGTTCCTCCCAGTTCAGCCCTCTCTCTTAACATCAACAAGTCCATCCCACAAGTAGTATTCACAAGCTCTGGGTTTTAACACTTAACTCCAAAATCAAGCCAATATAAAAGGATCTTTAAATTCCATGCCCATTACACCATCCTTTGTGTATTTTTATAGAGCCATCTGAGGTTAAGGTTTCTATTGCTGGTCCCTTTCTTAGATTTTTAATTCTGTTCTACCTTACATTGTAGCTATTCTCTAATGTATCTGACTTGGTGAATATATGTCAACAATCCCTTCTCTTTCCTCTTCTTTTCAGCTTAAAAACACTTTTGATCACTTTAGCAAGACTAGCATAAGGACTTCTTATTACACTTCTTGTCCCAGTTGAGATTCCACATCTGGTACGAGGTATCACTCAGAGTCTGGGGATAAAATAAAACCTGCATTTAATTTAATAAATAATTTATTTTAAATTTAATTTAAAAAATTAATTTAATAAAAAATGTTCAAATACCCTCAGGTAAAAGTAGCTCCAAGGTCATTAAAATCAGTACACAGGAAGAAAAAGCAGGGAAAAGCCACTAGCAAGGTGGTTAAAAATCATAAGATGGGTAGTCCCTGGGGTCTCTCAAGAGCTCACCAACAGAATAAAGTCCTAGAGGTGACTTTATATCTTCCTTTCCCAGAAGGCCCGTATTTGGATTCCAAATGAATCTATTTGAGGCAAAGCTAATCCAAAGTACCCCATAACTTCTTCAATTCCAGCAATTCCAGCTGGTGTTGTGGAAGTTTGAGAAGTTAACAAAAGCCTTGGTAGTTCAACCTGTATCTGGCCCATGACATTCCTTATCTGTCTAATAGGATTTCACTTTTACATTTTAATGTATTTTCCAAAAATTCAAACCCAGTGCTCAGAAGCTCTCTCTTTCAAAAGCTATTCACTTCCCCAAACGGCTTTTCTCTTTCAAAGCCTTTCTGCCTTTGATCAGCATCACTGATGAGAATACTAACCTAAGCCCCTGAACCCCTGAGGGCTTCCATTGCTTGCCCAAGGCCTGAAGTTTAGCAATATTTTCTAGGTTCCTTCCAGATGTATCATTTGTATTCACAAGAACTAGGAGAAGAGGGTAGGAGTCATTTTCTTCAACAGTTTGTGAGGGTTCTCTCTCAATCCTGGATTTGTGCCCTAGAAAGTCTATTTCTTCTATACAAGCAGATAGTAAAAGAATCTTTTGGCCAATAGTCAGTCAACAGGGATTTACTAAGCACCTATTATGTGCCAGGCACTATGCTAAATCTTTTTTTTTAAGTGTCTCTTAGCATGGACTCATCAAGCACCATTGCTCTTCTGTTCTTCCTACAAGTCTTACTGCATAGTTTGAAATCGAAAACTCTTTATCATCATTCCCTGATGAATGAGTAGTTGCTTCTTCCTCAGTGGATCCTGATAGATGGTGTCAGTTGTGTTTTTTTGTCTATAAATTTCAATGGTATTTCTTTTCTTTCTCTTCTTTGTGATATTTTTCCATCTTTAGCTACTGGGCAAAGAACAGAATTCCCTTTTGCCTTGGTAAATTATTTTTTTCTGTGTTTCTTTCACCTTAAAACTCTATTCTTTTCATTTTATTTAAAGAACACATTTCTTTTTGATGACATAGAAAGTGGAGAGGTGTACTACAAATCTCTCTACCATGTCTTGTAGAAGGAAAACAAGACTGGATTTTGAGTATAGTCAGTCAGTTAACAAACATTTACTAAAATCTTACTATGTGTCAGGGACTGCAATAAAAACTGGAAATTTAAAGAAAGGAAAAAAATAACACCTCTACTCTACAGGAGCTCACATTCTAATGGGGAAGACAACATGCAAATAACTATATGCATATATCCACACACAAGATTTGTAGTGTAAATGGAAGGTAATCTAAAAAAGGAGGAAAGAGTGTGTATGTGTGTGTGTGTGTGTGAGAGTGTGTGTGTGTTCCAAGAGTACAGGTGACAGTTGATGGGGGTCTGGAGTAGGATGGTGGCTCTGTGAGTAGAGAAAGGGAACTGATATAACAGAAATACAGTTAACACCAACAAGGTTTAGCAACAGATTGATCTTGTGGTTGTGGGGTGAAATAAAGTGAGGAGTTAATGATGACATTGAGATGGTGAAAAGCTGAATGAACTGGAATCATGATAGTGCCTTTGACAGTAATAAGGAACTTTGGAAAATTCCTGGGTGGGAAGGAAAGATAATATGTTGTATAACGCCATCCATATCAGACTCCTGGTCAACTTGCCCTACCAATCACACTTGTTCAACTTTTGGGACTCTCTACTAACCAAAATGAAAAGGCAGAAGGGACTGCATGGCTCTTGCTTACTGCCCACTGCTTCTGTTTGTGCAGAACCTACCCCTCAAGGGGGACATCACTAGTTAATACAGATGGAGTTTTTCTTACTGACACCTGCACAGTTGTGGGTAATAGTGCAGGTTATAACTGCTTAGAGGTGTTGACACCCATATAGGAAGGGAGAGTTTGGGAACTTGCCTAACAAAGGAAGGAGTTAGAGTGGAAGAGTGCCAGGGGATAAAGGTGGGTATGATTTTGGGGGAGTAGAGGAACAAATTTCACAATTGACTACTAGTGGAAGGGTCACACGAGATTTGTTTTTCTGTTCTCCAATTGTCTGATCACACACCACTTGGGGTCAGATAACCATCCCTCTGGGGTGATGACAGGGGCTCCCGTTCTGGAGATTTCTGTTCTAACAAAGATAAGGCTTCTTGAGATAGATGGAATGACATATGACAGATAGATGAGAGAGTTAGGATTACTTATGTTATTTCTATCTTTGGATTGGTAAGAGCATAATAAAAATGGATAGTAAGAATTTGTACCCATGATAAGTAGGGAAACAGAGAGCACCTAGTTGCCTTTGATAAATTTAAAATACTAGACACTAATGAACCAAATCATTAGGTACTGTAGTCTCTTTACCATGGCCATTAGAAAGCAAAACTCCATGTCTGGCTCTTGCCATTACCTCCAAGGTAGACTTATTTTTTTATCTAGCTGGGAACCAGACCACCATGCTCCCCTTCTCCTCACTTTCCAGCAAGTTTTTATATATTTTCTTTTCTTTTGCCTTTTTTTGGAAGGGCAATTGGGGTTAAATGACTTGCTCAAGGTCACATGGCTAGCAAGTGTTAAGTGTCTGAGGTCAGTTATGAACTCAGGTCCTCCTGACTCTAAGGCTAGTGCTCTATTCACTGCACCACCTACCTACCCCTATATATTTTTTTATCCCATTAGAATATAAGCTCATTGAGGATGGGGAATGTCATCTTTGCTTTTGTATTAGTATTCTTAATAGTGATAGTAATAAGATTAAGTAGCATTTATATAGGACTTTATATGCTCTATCTCATTTCATTCTCACAATAACTTTGTAAAGTAAATGCTATTATTATCCTCTTCTTGCCAATAAAGAAACTTAGATTAGAAATTTGTTCAGGGTCACATAACTGGTATGTGAAGCAGGAACTGAACTCAAGTTTTCCTGACTCCAAGTTTAATAGTCTAATTTCCTTTATAAGCATACCTGGTTCTTAGCATAGTGCTGGTATATAGGGAGTGCTGCTTAATAATAAATAAACAGGAAAGCTTCTTCAAGAATAGTTTGTCAGATGAACCTCATCTCTTTTAATAAATACAAATAAATGCAAATGCTTTCACATTGGATATTACTTTGGTTGTAAGGAAGGGTTGTAACTGCTGGAGTGAACAATGGGAAAGAAGAAACAAAATCATCATCTTCTAGCCTTCTTAATCAGTATACTGCCACTATTAAACATGTCTTAGCCAGTGCTTCAAAGGATTCCTCCACAGAGAGGAAAGAATGCTCCATGAGAAGAGCCTTAACTTCAAATAGTTTTTCCTCTAAGTGAGCTACAATGTTAGGATGATTTAAAAAAATTAATAAATGTTCTCTCTCTCTCTCTCTCTCTCTCTCTCTCTCTCTCTCTCTCTCTTTCACTCTCTCTGTCTCTGTCTCTCTGTCTCTTTCCATTTCCCCTCCCTCCCTCTTTCCTAATATATATATGTATATGTATATGTATATGTATATGTATATGTATATGTATATGTATATGTATATGTATATGCCACTGCCATAAGGGACAGTTTGTCTAGTAAAAGCCCCTACCCCCAAATCTGTCCCTATCACAATAAGTGTACCCTTTTGGGAGGACAATGAAAATATTAGACAGGAAGAACAGGCATAGAAAGATTTCCATTTGCCTTATTAGAAGGAATAACCCTTCATCAATGAGATCTTAGCCCCACCACAGTATTAAAATATATTTTAACGGTATTTTGGTTTTTTTCCAATTCTGTATAGAGACAATTTTTAACATTCATTTAAAAATTTGAATTCCAGATTTTCTTCCTGATGGTAAGCAATTACACACACACACACACACACAATCATGTAAAACATTTCCATATTAGTTAAATCATAAAAGAAATAGAACAAAAGAAAAAACATGAAAAAATGCTTTGATCTGGATTCAGACTCTATCAGTTCTTTCTCTGGACATAGATACTATTTTCCGTCATGAGCGTTTTGGTGTCATCTTGGATCATTGTATTGCTGAGAAGAGCCAAGTCATTTGTAGTTGATCCTCATATAATGTTGCTGATCCTGTGTACAATGTTCTCCTGGTTCTACTCACTTCACTTCATTAAAGTAGATTTTGAGGGATAGCGAGTGAAGATCTGGAGGAGTCAGTACCTACAAACAACCAGGAAAGCTTCTTCAAGAATAGTTTGTCAGATGAACCTCATCTCTTTTTTTTAAATCATCCTAACACTGTAGCTCATTTAGAGCTTCTGGGTTTTGATTCTGTAATCAAGGGTGTTGATAATTGTTCTCTTCTTTGTATCATCTCCAAATATGATAAGCATACCATGGATGTCTTTAAGTCCTTGATAAAAATGAGATAGCTAAGAAATAAGAATAGATTCCTCTGACATTACGTGAGAGAACTCTCAAATTGAAATAAAACCACTAATGAGTTCTTGAGATCTGGCCATCTAACCATTTTCAAGTTCTTGTAATTGTACTAGCATTTAACACATATGTTGCCATCTTGTCCACAAGAGTAACATGAGAACTTTTCTAAAGCTTTGCTAAAATCTAGGTAAATTTTATCCACGGAATTCCTTTTGTCTGCTAGACTAGACACCTGTCAAAATAACGAATGAGGTTAATTTGATACAACATAAGTATTCTTGAGGAAGACTTCTAATTAATACCTCCTGGCACTGCAGGTGCTGGATTTCAGGTACAGTGTTAGCATGTTGTTGGAATGTAATTGTTGTTGCTGCTGCTGCTGCTGTTGGGAGTGGTGTTGCTTGTGGTGGTGTTGCTGCTCCTTCCTGCTGCTGCTGGTGCTGCTGCTCCTTCTGTTGCTCCTGCTGTTGACCTGTTCTTGGCTTTCAATGTGAAGTGTTAGGGGTGTAATTGACTTGCTATTGATGTATTGCTGGCTTTCAGGTAAAGTGCTGGCATGTTGTTGGAATGTAATTGCTAGTGGTGCTGCTCCTGCTGGTGTTCTATTGCTGGCTTTCAGTGTAAAGTGTTTGGGGTGTAATTGACTTGCAATTGGTGTATTGTTGGCTCCCAGGTAAAGTATTAGCATGTTGTATAATTACTGGTGCTGATCCTGTTGGTGATGGTACTGCTGCTGTTGGTGCTGGTGGCCTGTTGCTGATTTTCAGGGAAAGCCTGTTGTTGGAGTGTAATAATTACTGATGCTGCTGCTGGTGCTGCCACTGCTGTCCTTGCTGCCCCAGTCGCTTCTGGCTTTTGCTGTATAGTGCTGGGGTGTACTTGGCTTGCAATTGGTGTGTTGTTGGCTTTCAGGTAAAGTATTCAGAAGTTGTTGGAGTGCAATTACTGCTGCTGTTAGTGCTGCTTCTGTTGGTGCTGGTGGCCTGTTGCTTGATTTTGGGTAAAGTATTAACATGTTCTTGGAGTGGAATTGCTGGTGCTGGTGCAACTGTTGGTCCTGCTGGTGTGGCTGCCACTCATTTTGTTGGCCTGTTTCTGGCTTTCAGGTAAAGCCTGTTGTTGGAGTACAACTGCTGGTGCTGGTGGTGCTGGTGGTCTGTTGTTGTCTTTAAGGGAAAGTGTTATTTTGTTGAAGTGCAATTGTTGTTGGTCCTCTGATTTTCTTCCTTTTTGTAAAATCTGTATGATGATTTTTGTAGAACCTCTCCAAACAAAATTTGGCAGTTTATGGACAATTGTAGCAGCATTACATCTGCTAGTTCCTTTATTACTCCAGGATGGGTCTAGTGACTGGAACTTATGAAAAGCCAGAAAGTCATTGTCTCACTCTCCATGTTGAGTATCAAATCCCTTCATTTATAGTGGATATATATACTATTATCCTCTTTTGTTTTCTTCTTCCCAGATGAAAAATCTTTCATCTTAGTTTAGAAAAGGAAAACCTCAAAATAAAGTAATAGTTTAGCATAGTTCTTCTTTCTCTTTTTGATCTATCACCATGACGATCCATTTCAAACCATTTATCCCTTCTTTAATTGTTCTCTTCCTTCTAATAGCAACAATAGTTACATCCTTTTTGTTGTCCTGAATTTTTCTTGGAAGGAACTTTCTAGGTTCCTTCTGCCTAAGTTCATTCTGACAATATTTTTTTTTCTTTTTTAAGACTGAGTCTCAAAGTGGGGCCAAGATGGCAGAGTAGAGGCTTCAATCCCAGCTGAATTCTCCCAACATTCCCTTCCAAATAACTTTAAAATAATATCTCAGATAAAATTAAGGAGTTCTGGGAGAGCCAACAAAAGATCAGGGTAAGAAAATTTTGCACCCTAAGACAACTTAGGAGGCCATCAGTGGAGGTCTGTGACTCTGGAGTGATGGGCTGCTCAGAGAACATGCCATGGCAGCAACAGAGGTGGACCTTGGAGGTGGCTACAATGGCACCAGCAGCTTAAGGATTTCTTAGCCCAGAGGGTTAGACAACTCATCAGAAAGAGATTACAGGGCCTCTTTGCTAGCATTGGCTGCAGCTGGCACTGACAACTCTATTGCTCATCTGAAGTTTCAGATCATAGTCCTAGAGTAGAGAGGAGGGCTTGTGGTCAATCATGAGGGAGCAGAAGCTCTGGTTTCAGTTTCAAGGCAGAGAGGAGCAGTAGTGCTTGTGGCTGCAAAAGATCAAGACACATGATAACAGTTCCATGGACAATAAGATCTCTGATGCCTTCAGCTTCAGGGGAGCAAAGAACCTTTCCTGGATAAAGATCAGAGTGTAAACCAAGAGAACAGTGACTGCACCTCTATCCAAAGGGACCATATTCCTTTGGAAACTTGGAAGCACTGAAAATAAGATATTCTGGATGGCAAAGGCATTAGGATTATAATCAAGGATAACTTACCCAACAAAATAGTATAACCCTGCAGGGGAAAAATAGACATTTAATGAAATAGAGAATTTTCAAGAATTCTTGATGAAAAGGCCTGAGTTGAATAGAAAACTTGATATTCAAACACAATACTCAAGAGAAACATAAAAAGGTCAACATGAAAGAGAAATCATAAAGGACTCAATAAAGGCAAACTGTTTTTATTCTTAAATGGGAAGATGATACCTGTAACTCCTAAGAACTTTATTATTAGGGCACTTAAAAGGAGTCTATGTGCACATAGGGCATGGGTATGTGTTGAATATGTTGGGATGATCTAAAAAATGAATGGATGAGAAACAGGGATGCCCAGGGAGAAGGGACAGGTAGAATGGGGAAATTTTCTCACTTTAAAAAGACATGCAAGCTCTTTTTGTGGTGGCAAAGAAACACACACACACACACACATTAAAATGGGTATAGAAATTACCCAATAGGGAAATGGAAGAAAAGGGGATAAAAGAAAGAGGACCTGAATGATAAAAGGGAGGACAGATTAATGGAAACAGTGGTCAGAAGCAAAACAGACTCTTGAGTTTACTGTTTAAAAGGTAAAAAGAAATAGAGAGCATGATAAGGATGAGAAAATGGGGAGGAGGGAAATATTCAGTTAGTAATCATAACCATGAATTTGAATGGGATGAGATCACCCATAAAACAGGAGCAGATTGCAGAACGGATTAGAAAATGGAATCTAGCAATATGTTGTTTATAAGAGACAAGCCTGAAACAGAAAGACACAGACACAGAATTAAAATAAGGTCCTGGAGCAGAATCTATTATGTTTCAGTTGAAGTAAAAAAAAAAAAGGCAGGAGTAGCAATCATGATCTTAGTCAAAATAAAAGGTAAAATAGTCCTAATTAAAATGGATAATTAGGGAAACTGTATTTTGATAAAAGGTACCATACACAATGAATTAATATCAGAAATTTTTAGCTAGTTTCTCTGATAAAGACCTCATCTCTCAAAAATATAGAGAATGAAATCAAATTTATAATAATAAGAGTCATTCCCCAAGTGATAAGTTGTCAAAGGATATGAACAGGTTGTTTTCAGAAGAAATAAAAACTATTCATAGTCTTGTGAAGAAATGCTCTAAAGCACTATTCATTAAAGAAATGCAAATCAAAGCAACTCTGAGGTGCCACCTCCAACCTATCAGAAATGACAAATACTGGAGGGAATGAGGGCGAATAGGTGTACTAATAAACCATTGGTAGAATTGTGAACTGGTCCAACCATTCTAGAGAACAGTTTGGAACTATGCCCAAAGGGTTATAAAACTGTATATCCTCTCTGGTCCAGCAATATCACTACTAGGTTTGTACTGCTAAGAAGTCAAAGAAAAGAAAAAGGACCTATATGTACAAAAATACTTATAGCAGGTCTTTTTGTGGTGGCAAGGAATTGGAAATTGAGGGGATGCCCATCAATTTTGGCTAACCAAATTGTGGTACACAATTATGTCAGAGTACTATTATGTTATAAGAAATGATGAGGGGAATAGTTTTTTCTTTTAATCTGAGAATACTTACATGAATTAATGCAAAGTGAAGCAAGTAGAACATAGTACACAGTAATAACAATATTGTAATGATGACCAACCATGAAACACTTAGCTACTCTGACAAATTCAATGATCTAAGACCATTCCAGATGACTCACCATGAAAAATGCTATTTACTTCCAGAGAGAGAACTGATGAACTCTGAATGCAAATTTAATTTTCTTATGTTATTTGTTTTTCTTGCTTTTTTGCAATATGGCTAATATGGAAATATATTTTGAATGATTTCATGTGCATAATTGATATCATATTGCTTTGCTTCTCAGTGGGTCAGGAAGAAGCAAGATAGAGGGAGAAAATTTGGAACTCAAAATAAAAAATGAAAGAATGTTTAAAAAAACACAGAGTCTTTCTAACCTCACCTGGGCTGGAAATGCAGGAATTACTCATGGTCCAATTCATCACTAATCATCATGATAATTTTGAACTGCTCATTTTCTGATCTGAGCTGGTTAACCCTCTTTTGGCAGCCTGATCCCCCTCCTCCTATTTCTAGATATTTACCATCTTGATTCTGAATTTAATGGGATCACTCTATCTGCATAAGCCACTCAGAACTCCTGAGTTGAAGAGATCTTCCAGCTTCAGTGTCTCCTGTAGCTGGGATTACAAGTGTCTATCATAAAATCTGAATTCTGATAATATCCTTACAGGATCATGGCACATCTTTATATTCATCCTTTGATACCTACCCTTGATTTCATCTTCTGTTTATATCTTTTAAACATTTAATTTAGTTTGTTAATTCACTATACATTCACATTGGTATCTTAAGACAACTCCCCATCCCTCTCCTTATCTATATGGTTTCTCTCTCTTTTTGAAAAAAGGAATTCTCTTCTGTCCTGGACTGTCTTCTAAAGAATTTATTTCATAGTATTCTCTATTTTCTTCCTTTAGGCAGTTCAAAATCTGCTTTACCAAATTCTAGGCTATATATTAGTGTCTGGCTTTTTCTTCCATAGAAACTATAGTAAAGAATGGTTACTTCCCTCCAAGATTCTGGTCATTTATACCCTAGCAAATAGCCCTTTCCTGTTGATGAAAATCAAATATAGAATAGAATTTCCTCTACATTTTGAAGGATGATATTATCATTAAGGCTAGTCAAGAAGTTAATAGCTGCTCTTCATTTGTCTGAGAACCCTAACAGATGTCTGAGTAATTCAAGTCCTCCTTAAGTTATATATTTTGCATCTGTGCTAGCATGAGATCTATCTACTGAGCTCCTTATTTATATCCTCTTTCTGTCCAGATGGTCTGTAACAAACTCTTATAACAATTAACAGTTTTATGTCTCCTTTCACTGACTTTTAAGTAAAAACGATTCCCAGTTTAACAAATATCAAATGAAATTAATATTTCCACATGTGTAGTACAACAGAAAAAGAGAGTAGTATATGAAACTATAGATTCTATCGTACGTAGCTTTCTTTTAAAGTACTGTATGTAGCAAATTCCACCTATAACTTTCAAAGGAGTCCTGCTTGTCTCTGTATTCTTTTTTAAAGAATTTAAACATTTTAAATAATTTTTTCCACTTTGTCTCCATTACTTGAGTTCCAAATTCCCTCCCCTCTCCTTCTGCTCTCCCTTCCACAAGAAGGCAAGCATATCAATACAGATTATATGTGTGCAGTCATGCAAAACATATTTCCATATTATCCATGTTACAAAAGAGAACACAGACCAAAAAAGTAAAAAAAAAATGCTTTGATCTGCATTCAGACTCCATCATTTCTTTTTATGGAAGTGGATGGAATTTTTCATCATAAGTTCTTTGGAATTGTGATGTTAAGGATAGCTAAGTTGGGGGTGGCTAAGTGGTGCAGTGAATAGAGCATTGGCCCTGGAGTCAGGAGGACCTGAGTTCAAATCTGAAACTTAACGCTTACTAACTGTGTGACCTTGGGCAAGTCACTTAACCCCAACTGCCCTGCCTTCCCACCTCCAAAAAAGCAAAAAAAAAAAACAAAATAACCCAAACCCAGACCTAAAACAAACAAGAATAGCTGTCATTCAAAGTTGACCACTGTACAATATTGCTGTTGTTATGTACAGTGTTCTTCTGATACTACTCACTTTCACTTCGGACCTGTTCACATAAGTCTTCCCAGGTTTCTCTGAAAGCTTCTATTCATCATTTTTATAGCATAATAGTATTATATCACAATCATATACCACAACTTGTTCAGCTTTGCTACACTTTTTAAAAGAGATCCCTTAAACAACCTTCTTTTTCCTCTTCTCTTCTTTTCTTTTGTTTTCTGCTATCTTTTCTATATCTCTTTCCCTCTTGGCTCTCCCCCTCCCCAATACAAAAAATAAAGAAACAAAAGCCTTTGTAACAAATATGTATTGAAAAACAAATTACCATGGTGGTCATCTGAAAGTGTATGTTTTATTTTGCATCTAGAGGCCATCACTTCTCTATCCAGAGGTCAACTAAAATGTTTCATTATCACTGCTCTTGAATAATGGTTGGTCATTGCAATGATCAGTGCTCTTAAACCTATTGAAATATATTTTTTCTTTATACTATTTTTGTTATTGTATATATTGTCCTCTGTCTTTTGCTTACTTCACTCTGAATCAGTTCATGCAGGTTTTCTCAGGTTTTACTGAAACTATACCCTTTATAATTTCTTATTTCATATTAATATTCTCTTATTCATAATTTTTCACTTGTTTAATATGTAATTAGTAATATTCAACTGCTTAATGATACCACAAACAGATATGATAGAAATATTTTTATTCAGCTAGGTCTTTTTTCCCTTTCTTTGTTCTCTTTTGGGTATAGCTCTAATAGTTGCATCATTGGCTAAAGGGTATGTACACTTTAGTGATTATTTTGTGCATGGTTCCAAAATGTTCTGCAGAATAGCAGTACCATTTCATAGTTTTACCAACAGTATATTAATAAATCTGTTTTACAATAGCCCCCCAATATTTGTGATTCTATTTTTGGTCAACTATGCCCATCTGAGGGATGTGAAACAGAACTTCAGAATTATTTTAATTTGCATTTCTCCAATTATTAATTATTTGGAGCATTTTATATGACTATTGACAGTTGGGATGTGTTCTTTGGAAAGCCATCTGTTCAAAACCATCAACCCATTGAGGAATAGATTCTAGTCTTATGCATTTGAATTAGGTCCTTACATACCTTGGATATGTGAACTTTTTAAGAGAAACTTGCTTCAAAGCTTCCTCCCTCTCCCCAAGTTACCTATTTGCCTTTTTTCCCCACTTTTTGGAGGGAAGTTAGGGTTAAGTGACTTGCCCAAGGTCACATGGCTAGTTTGTGTGTGTGTGTTTAAGTGTCTGAGGTCACATTTGAACTCAGGTCCTCCTGACTCCAGGGCCGGTGCTCTATTCATTGTGCCACCTAGCTGCCCCCCCCTTTTTTTTTTTTACCAAACTATATTTGTTTGTTCAAAATCTTTTAAATTTTACGTAAGTTAAAATTGTGAATTTAATCCTATGTGATCTTTATTACTTGTTTACTCACAATTTTTTCCTGTAAATATAAATCCAAAAGATTATTTCTTCTTTGCTCTTCTACTTCATGATGTTGAACTTTTATATCTATCTATTTTGAGCTTATCTTGGTCAATGGTGTAAAGTATTGGCCTAAGTCTAATTTGTTCCAGACTGCTATCCAGCTTTCCTGGGAATTTTTGTCAGGTAATGTCATTTTCCCGGTCACTGAGGATACTTGAGTTTAGCCAACACTACGCCACTGTATTTGTTTGTTTCTATATGTTGTGTACCTAACCTGTTCTACTTATTTACCTCTCTTTAAAAATGAAAAACCTAGTACCAAATCAACTTTTCATTTCTCAAAAGAATATTTTGTAGTTGCAATCACACAGTTCTGATATATGATTTGGTAGACTACAAAGTATTTTATACGTGAGTAATTATTTTGAATGGAATTTTTCTTTTCATGTCTTTCTGTTACCATTTGTTGGTAATAAACAGGAATATTTTTTTTTGTTTTTTTTTTTTTGGAGGGCAGTTGGGGTTAAGTGACTTGTCCAAGGTCACACGGCTAGTTTTTTGTGTTAAGTGTCTGAGGCCAGATTTGAACTCAGGTACTCCTGACTCCAGGGCCGGTGCTCTATTCACTGTGCCACCTAGCCGCCCCTAATAAACAGGAATATTATTACAATGTGTAGATTTATTTTATATCCTGTAATTTTGCTAAATTTATTGAATAATTTTTAGTTCACCCTTTAGGGTTTTTTAGATAGACCATAACATTATCTGCAAAAATTGATTATTTTGCCACATCTTTACTTATGCCTATTCTCTCAATTTCTCTTTCTTGCCTTTTTTTTTTTTTGGCTGGAGCTTGAGATTTTAGCACATGCTAAATAGGAGTCACAATAAGGAGTAACTTTCCTTGCTTTGTTCCTGAAAGGCTTCTAACTTTCCCTTATTCTACATAATGTTTGTTCAGGGTTTTAGATAAATACTACTTGCCATGTTAAAAAAAAAGTCCATTTGTTCTTGTCTTTTGTGTGTGTGTGTGTTTTAGCACAAATGGATATTGCATTTGTCAATAGCTTTTGAAAAAGCATCTGTTTACATAATCACATGTTTTAAAAATTATTTTCACCATGAATGTTGTCTATTATGTTTATAATTTTATTTATAGTAAAAAACCACTATATTCTTGATATGAATTTAATCTGGTTATAGTGAATGATATCACTATGCTATAACCTCTTTGCTAATATTTTATTTAATATTTTTGCAACAATGTTCATTAGGTGTATTGAGCAAATTTTCATTCTCTAATGTTTCTTTCTATGGTTTAGATATCAAGACCATATTTGTATCATAGAAAGAAATTGGAGGTGGCTCTTCTTTTTCTCATGTCACAAATAGTTTATGTCATGCTAATTTATATAATGCTTATTTCCTGGAATTAATTTTCTTTAGATATTTGATTGAATTCACTTGTAAATCTCTCTGGTTCTTTGGTGATCTTCACACAGTTGCTCTCCAGAAGCTGATTCCTGGAATTCCTCATGTAAGTATACCTCCTTAATATTCAAAACTGCCCTACCTCTTGCTTTTTATCTTCTGAGTAGGATATACCCATCCAAAGCCAGGTTGAGATCCAAGCAATACATATAATTTCAAATTTTTTAATATAAATTTTTTATTTGTTTTCTTGTTTACATCATTCATTTCCATAAGATTTTTGAGTTACAAATTTTCTCCCCGTCTTTCCCCTACCCCAACCCCTATACAGCGATTAAAGCCCCTCCCCTGATCTGCTCTCTTTTGTACCCTCCTCCAACACCCCTTTAACTTTCTGGTAGGGCAGGGAGGGTCTCCCTACCCCAGTCCATGTATATCTTAATTCCTAGTTGCATGTATTGCAGAGCTTTAAATTCTAGATTCTTTCAGTTCCTCCCTAGTCATGCACCCCCACTGGAAGGACAAGCAATTCAATACAGGCTGTGCATGTGTAATTACACAGGACATCTTCACAGTGGACATATTGTGACAGTCTGATCATGTGTCCCTCCTTCCTATCCCACACCCCCCTTGTTCTGTTCTCTATCCTGTCCCTGTCCCTTTACTGAAGTGTGTGCTTCCAGCATCTCTCCCCCAGACCCTGCCCTCTCCTGCATCATCCCACCTCTCATCCCCATGTCCCCTACTCTCCTGTGTGGCATGATATCCAGTTTAGAGTTTATGTCATTCCTGCCCTAAGTCAGATTCAATGAGAGTAAATGAGAGTAAAGTTGTAACAGTTATCCCTTGCCTCTTCTATATGGGAAGATTAACCCCATTTTGTCTCTCCCTGTCTCCTCTCATTCTAGTCCTCTCCCAGTGATTTCAAATTTTTATCTTTTGTATTAGAAAGTTTATCTTATTGATCATCCACACTTTGCAAATTTTCATATAGTTATCTGAGTCTATAGACTTTAGTACTGACTCATTTCTGGATTTCATCTTCCTAGAATTTCTTAGCATGTTTTCCATTATTTTTCTACATTGTCACTATTCTCTTTGGTATTGAGCTCTTTAGTTGAGACACTCTGATGTGGTGGAACATGAAACAGTTCTGTACTCAAAGGCCCTGGGTTTAAATCCTACATCTGATGCTTACTACCTTTATGATTTGGGGAAATTTATTTAATTTCCCTCAACTTAAGTTTCACAATCTGTAAAATGGGCTGGTAGTGATGGTGATGATGAACTAATTGGCCTCTGAGGTCTCTTCTTCCTCTGAATCTATGGTTTTCTATGGCATTTTTCTTTTTTCTCTTCTTTTTTCCTTTCTCTTTTTTTTCTGTGTGACATTTTCCACCTTATAAACTCTAAATACAGACCTAGATTTCCATTTGTGTTTTTAGATAATTTCCCAATTTTTTTTCAACTAAAATCCTTTCTATATATTTAAAAGAAAACTCCATTCTTCATGATAACCTAGGGCCTAGGGAAGTGTTCTGCCCCTCTATTATATGTTCTAGCCAAGAAATCAGATTGCATTTTGAGAATAGATAATTTGTCACTTGGACATGCTATAGATAGTGCTCTACTATTAATTTAACCAATTAGCATCAAGCATTGCACACCACATGCGCGTGAATGCTACAAAATTCTTCATTTTCTATAGTTATTGAAAGTAAAAGGAATCTCTCTATTTTTCTTTCTCATTCCACCATCCCCACCCCAAGCAGCTTTTCTGTCATTCTTCTCAACTTTTCAGGACATTTTTAGCTCATTAGGTCTTTAACACTTTGTTAGTACCCAAATAACCTTTGAATAATTTATTATGATATATTTTTGCGATTTGTAAAAATTGTTTTCCTGGGATTTCATTAAACTCAGACTCTATCTATCTATTTATCTATCTATCTATCTATCTATCTATCTATCTATCTATCTATCTATCTGTCTATCTATCTATCCACTTAACACAGTGCTATGTGGCTGAAGAAGAGAATAAGAGTTTGATAAATGGTTATATAAAGGGCAAAAGACAGTCTTTGTCCTCAACACACACATACACACACACATATATACATATAAATACACATACATACACAGAAGTTGCCTACCCTATTAGAATGTAGGTTCCTTATAGAAAGGGATTGTTTTGTTTCTGGTTTTATATCTCTAGCATCTATCCCAGTGTTCAGAACATAATGGATGTTTAATAAATTCTTATTGTTCAAGTAATTAATTCTCATGGGTCTTTATAACAATTTCTTCTGGTACTCTGGGCTCCAGAAGGCAGCTGTCTTTCATTAAGGTTATATGGCCAAATCCCACCCAGGTTATAGGGTTTTTCAAATGGTATTTCATAAACCTCCATTCTGGTGGGCTCTAGCCAGTATCAGTCACCAAGTATCTCTTCAATTGATTAGTGCTCTACTATCAATTTAACCAATTAACATAATTTAACTTTTATAAAAGGAAGTTTACTGAAGAAATACATAAGAGCCAAAGTACAAAAATATCACTCCTACTACTCTCCCTTCTCTCAAAAGAATGGGCTCGGAAACTGAAGAGGTTGCTTTAAAGCATTCACTGGACTAAGGGCATTCTTGAATGTTGCATGGCCACTGGATGAGTTGCTCCCCTGCTGCAAGAGATGGCATCTCAGCTATCAGCTTAATTCCCACCTGGGCAGAATCAATCGGCTCCTTAAGGCTGTGTTGTCACTGGACAGTAGTTGCTGGATTGGCAGCTTTTCTCAAGGTTTTTCTCAAGATCTGGTGTCTCTGCTACATTGGTGGATCCTTTGGAATCCCCAAATTTGCTCATCTGTGGGCAACTGCAGTCATTTTTTACCTTTAACCACTGTCTTGGCTGGGTAGTATTGTTTTATCTGCATATGGAGCAGTACAATGTTCTTTACATCTTGAATTCCACAGAACTCTTTCGGCTAGATCTATGACCCAAGTCTTAGGGATAGGCAGAAGCCTTTTCCCTTTAACTTATTCCCTTGTTTGTTCCTCCTAGGCAGATCGAGATACGAGAAATTTTGCCTCTCTTATTTTACCACTCTCTGCTCAAAAGACTCTACCTTCAATAAGCCACTCTATGCTTCCTCGGGGTGATCAGTTTCAATTTAGTGAGTTTTATTTCTTATATCGTTTGGGAATCATAAGTATGTGAATGGCTAAGGACAAATGTATGAATTCACTCTGGGCAATGGAGGTAAATTTATTGTCTTGTTGGCCTTTTCATTTGCAATTGAGCTATTCAAGGCTCCAACCTTTTCCAGGATGGGAAATGACTATTTTGCATTTGAAGTCTTTCCCCTTTATATTTCATTGTCTTTCTCCATGCAGACCATCAGCTTTTGCTAAAATCTCACTGGGGCATATCCCTCTAACAGAGGTTATAGTGAGTGAGATACCCTGAAGAGTTGGTCCAAAAAGGATCACAATTTCACATTATTCTCCTCATGCTTCCCCTAACTAAAGTAATTTTTTTAAAGCATAGTATGGCACTTAGATTTTAAACTTTAAGTTTCTAACTAATTAACTTCTCTGGAACTAAGTCCCTTCAGCACTGCTCTTTGTGGACTACCTTTTATTTATGGATTCATTCATTTGAAAAGAACACTCTTTCTCAAACTCTCAGTCCATGTTCAGGTTCATTTTTCTGTTGTGATTGAGCCAAGGACCACATTACCTGATAGGAAGAACTGAGCTTTTAGTGATTTCAAGGGATTGGTGTTCTCAGGTCATTGTACCTTTCCCCTTAATTTGCTATTTGCCTACTGGAAGATGAAAGTTTAGGGGAGGGGGGAAAATATGGAAGGAAAGGTAAAGCAGACTTCTCTTGATTTGCTGTCATCTATAGAGAAAATCCAATTCCCACATTTGACCATTGTTAAGGTATGATATTTTTGTATTACCCAGTTGATAGAGAAATAACTGAATTCTATCTTCAAGTTGTACCTATCGACTTCTCATAACTGGCTGCTAAAAAGTTCAAATATGAACAGAATAATGAAATGCCCTTCTGGCTTAATTGGACACATTTCATGTGAAAAGTAGCCCCATGCTTTACCACCACTCTGATCTAACTATGACTATGTGTTTTCATCTCAAAATTCCCTGGCATACTAAGGACCCTTTAATGGTTTATTTGATTGTCTATACATAGGAACAGTAAACTGTAGAAAAGTAACTCATTCCACAGCTTTTATGATGAGAAGCAATTACAATCAGAAGCTTCCAGGGATCAGAATCTACTAAAATAATTAACAATACTCTTTCCCAATAGACAGCATTTCTAGTAGAAGTCACATGCAAGAAATAGGCACAGTTCCTTCACCAAGGCAATGGAAAAAAATTGCACACCAGAGTAAGAACAGTGGGTAAATGCTAAAACCAAGGGAATAGACATATAGTAAGTCTTCCAACACAATGCATTCCAGTCATCTGCTGGTGAAGAGGCTAGGAATCAGATCAGGTACTTAGATTATGTCAAATCTGTAAGAAGAGTCATGGACATTAGGTAAACTACACTTTGAAAATAATGTTTATTTTGCTACTGAAGAGAGGAGAGAGAGGGAAAGAGAGAAAGAGAGAGACAGACAGACAGACAGAGACAGAGAGAGACAGAGAGAGAAGGAGAAAGAGACAGAGAGAGAGGGAGAGAGACAGAGACAGAGAGACACAGAAAGAGACAGAGAGACAGAGAGAGAGGGAGAAAGAGAGAGACAGAGACAGAGACAGAGAGACAGAGAGAGAGACAGAGAGACACAGAGAGAGAGAGAGAAACAGCGGAGAACTTTATACCTGGACTTGAACAATCAACTTCACAAATATAAGATGAGGGGCTGTGGCTAAAGAACAGTTAATTTGGAAAAAAAGATTCGTAGGTTAGCATGTACTATAGGCTTTATGTAAGTTCATAATATGCCATGGCAGCCAATAATCATAGTTATCCCAAAGTGGGATACTTCCTCAGGAGGTACTGCTTTTTCTCCTACTAGAGGTATTCAAGAAAATGTTGGATCTGGGAGATGCCAGGCATCTTTCAGGAAGGATTTTTGTTCAGATATGATTTGGAGTAGTTAATTTCCTAGATTTCTTTTATTTCTGTGATTAAGAGGCAGTTGGGGGTTGCAATGGGCAGAATGTTAGATTTGGAATCAGAAAGCACTGAGTTTGAGTCTTACCGCAGACACTTGCTAGCTGGGCAAATCACAGCCTCTCTGTGCATTAATTTCCTCTTCTACAAAATGGGGATAATAATAGCATCTATTGCACAGGGTTTCTGTGACAATCAGATGAGCTAGTATATACAGAGTGCTTCCTAAACCTTAGAGCCCTCCACAAGCACAGTTAGTATTGTTATTATTAATTATTACCATAATAAATCCTTTACATGGGGCTCAAAAATGTTGGAGGGCCTTCCTATTGCTCAATATATATCTGGAGGACTTCCTATAACATTACATGAGTATGTCTTAAGATGAAGAACTAGTATCCCTGCTCCTGCTACCTAACTTGTCTATCTTGTTTGATGATATTTTTAAATAAATCAATAAACAAGTATTTATAAAGCACCCACCTATATGCCAGATGTTAAGCCCAGAACTACACAAATACAACAAATTAAACAATCCATACACTCAAGAAATGGATATTTTATTGAGGAATATGCAAGGCTGTGCTAGTAAATGTTTAACAACTGGCTTTCTGGAAAAAATAGTATTTTTGATATACTCTTTAATTTATTCTGCAGTATTAACATTTTCTCCATCACTTTCTTAAGCCTAGACAAACAACAAAACAATAACTCATGCCCTAATTTGTAGCCTTTGCCAATTTTTAAAGTGTAAATGTTTATATTAAAAATGTAACTGTTGTTTGTCTTTCATTCTTGAAGAGGGCCAATGACATCAGGAAGGTGATGTCTTGACTTGCAAGTGAATTATTGAACTGAAGTGAGGCAGGGCTGTGCAAAGTCACTGGCCTCACTCTCTTCTCCAGAGCCATCTGGGTTTCAGTGCTAAGATATAGATCAGGATGACTAGAGATGGTTCTGGATGCAGTGGGAGACCTTGGCCTTTTTAAGCTAAGGTCTTTCCCGGGTCTCAG